>OX439483.1:322077118-322677118 GCA_949320155.1 Melangyna quadrimaculata
AAAACTGAAACATGTTGATCCCATGAAGAATTTTCTTTGATGTTTGTTTTTTTTTTTTTTATTACTCTTGAAATGAAGGTGATAAAGTTGAAAAAAACTGAAACATGTTGATCCTAGGAAGAATTTTCTTTGATGTTTGCTTTTTTTTATTACCCTTGAAAGGAAGTTGGTAATTTAAAATAATTGAATAATGTTTATCCTTACAAATGATACTTAATCAAATACCTACAATGTGGGATCCTATAATATTTAGATAAACCAAGTCCCAATACATGTTATGAGCGAGGTTTAGAACATAATATACAAACCCAAAACACGTTATCAACAAGGTTTAGAACATAATATAAAAACCCAAACCAGGTTGTGAACGAGGTTAAGAACATAAAGTTAATAAAAAAAGTCTTACCAAAGTTAGTAAGAACACAAAATAAAAACTATTTGCAAATTATTACTTTTTTTTTTGTACACAGTTAAAAAAAAAATAAAATTATAATCATGAATAACACAAAATCTTGTGCGTTTGGCAAAAAAATGTTTTCGAGTGTCGGTGTGTTAAATCGTCACATAAAAACGGTGCATTTAAACTTGTCGGGATCTTGTCTTCTCTGTGGGGAGACGTTTGAATCCCAAACAATTCAAAAGGCGCATTTGGTTCAATGCGCAAAGAATCATCAAAATGGACAGGAACATCCATTGAACCAAAAACAACAACTACAACAAGAACAACAACCACAACATCATCATCAACATCAACAAATACCAGGACAGCATCAACAACAACATCAGAAATTAATTGATAAACTCCAATCACAAATACGCGAAGTTCAACAACAACATAAGGAACAGCAACAAGAACGTCCATCAATTTCATCAGCAACTTCAAAAATAAATGACGATCAACCATCAACTTCTGCAGCAGCAATTGTATCAAAGATAAATAACCAAAGTTTGGTTACTTGTACATTTTGCAAAGAACAAATACCCTAAACAAAATGGGCGCAACATACTAGCAAAAATGCTCACAAAGACAAAGTTGAAACACTTTATATGGAAAACGTAATGTAAATAAGGAATTCATTTAAAAATCGCGTAATTTCCCTTTCCGTTCAAAATAAAAATGAACATGAACTGGATCCTAAAGAATTTTTTAATGACAACAAAGCAATGATGCATGAAATTCTCACCAAAAAATAAATGAGCACAAATCCATAAAATTCAACTTGGAACTTCTGGCGGAGTATGTAATAATAAGTGGTGAGGAAATGTTGATAGAGTTGAAAATAATGGCTGCGGAAATGAAAGCAGTTTTCCTGGAAGTGGAAATAAATCCCATTCTCGAGGAAATGTTTGAGATTATCCTCATGAAAATGGATGAATTCCAAGAAAAGGATAGTGGATGGGCACTGATAACAATAAAATTAGTGGAAATCAACATCAACAAATACCAGCCATTGAGTGGTTCAAGATATTATTCTTTGCCAAAAAAAATTGCGGACAAGAGAGCCATTGTCAATATTGAAAACAAAGATGAATATTGTTTTAAATGAGCAGTTATATCTACTCTTCATCCAGAGATTGAGACACATGTAGAGAGAACATCTTCCTACTATCAAGTGTCAGATATATCCAGAGATATAATTGCCCTGGAAAATATCATACTGGTTTGCACAGGGCTCTCATTTCCCCTTGAACTGCCGGAAATCAAAACATTTGAATCGAAAAATAATATAAACATCTATGTTTTTGGATTTTCTGAGGGAGAAAAACCTCAAATTGAGGGTCCATATTACATGACAATGCAAAAAAAACGCATTCATGTTAATCTTTTATTCCACGTGAAAGGCGAAGTTACGCACTTTATGTGGATAAAGCATGTAAGTCGGTTGATCACAAGTTAAGTATAGTAAAGTTCAAGGAGAAGATTACTGTTCTGCAATACTTGCTTGTAGCATTTTTACAATGACCGCTCATTTGATAAACACAAGGGCGAGGATAAAAAAAATTGTAACAAAAATGCCAGCCGATGATAAAAAGATGATAAAATTTGCAAATTATGATAAACAACTGATGGTTCCATTTGTTACATATGCAGATTTTGAATGTATTCTCAAACCAGTTGAAACCTGTTTACCGGACCCGTCAACGTCTTCGACAATAATCCTTCAGGAACACGTTCCATGTACATTCTCATACTACATGAAATGCTCTTTCGATGAAACCGAAGACGTAATACGGACTTTCATAGGTATTATTTAATAACTTATTTTCTATCAAACAAAATTCTTATATTTTTTTTTTCTTTGTAGGAGAAAACTGTGCTAATGAATTCATTCACAGTTTAGTTGAAGACACTATGGACAAATACAATAAACACATTTGAAGCGTGACACCGATGAAACCTCTCACAGAAATGCAGGAGTTTTTGAGACGGCAACAATGTGCACAATATGCGCCAACAAATTCAACATCGGAGAGATGAAGATAAGGGATCATTGTCACTTAACAGGTGAATATAGGGGGGCAGCCCATAATCTTTGTAACCTTAAATATAAGATGCCAACTTTCTTTCCAATTTTATTTCATAATTTATCTGGTTATGATGCACATTTGTTTTTCAAATCGCTTCGTGAAATCGATGGTGAAATCAAAGTGATACCTTTGAACAAAGAAAAATATAATTCTTTTTCAAAGAAAATCTCTATTGATGAAAAACATTCTATAGAACTTAGATTTTTAGACTCTTTTCGCTTTTTGGGTGATAGCATAGATAGTTTAGCTAGAAATTTAGTTAATTCAGACTTTATTTTAACCAGAAAATGCTTTGAAACAGAGCAAAGTCTGGAATTAGTAAAGAGAAAAGGTGTATTTCCATATGATTTTTTGGATTCTTGGCAAAAAATGTCTGAACCATGTCTTCCTGAAAGAGTGAAGTTTTTCAACAAACTCACGAATGAGGAATGTTCAACTGAAGATTATCAGTTGGCCATAAGCATATGGAATCATTTTAACTGCCATAATCTTAAAAGTTATATGGAAATATACTTAAAAAGTGATGTTGTGTTGTTAGCTGATATTTTTGAAAATTTCAGAAAAGTTTGTAAGCATAGATACTGTTTAGATCCTTGTCACTACTATACAGCTCCTGGTTTATCTTGGGATGCTATGTTAAAAGTAACAAAAGTGGAACTGGATCTCTTGCCTGACATTGAAATGTATAATTTCTTTCAAAAAGGGATAAGAGGCTGTCTTACCCAATTCAGTCATAGATATTCCAGAGCCAATAATAAATTTATTGAGTCCTATGACTCTGAAAAACCATCCTCATATCTGGTTTATTTAGATGCCAATGGGCAATGTCTCAGAATCTTCCTTGTGGAGATTTTGAATGGCAGAACCCACAAAATTTTTCTCTGGCATACATATAAAGTCTTAATGATATTTATGTTGGATATGTTTTAGAAGTTGATCTAGAATATCCCGAACATCTGCATGATATTCATAACGATTTGCCTTTTTGCCCAGAAAAAACGGAACTATGTTAAACCTTGAGAGTTTAAAGCAAGCTCTGAAACATGGTTTGATTTAAAAAAAAAATCCATCGTATGATTAAATTTAAACAATCAAAATGGCTGGAACAATATATTTCCCTTAATACCGAACTTAGAAAGAAAGCTAAAACTGATTTCCAGAAAAAGTTTTTCAAGCTAATGAATCTTTCTATTTATGGTAAAACAATGGAAAATATTGAGAAACGTACTGATGTTAAAATTATTACACGATGGGAAAATAAAAGCAAATCAGTGGGTGCTAGAGGTTGGATTGCGAGACAAAACTTCCATAGTTCCTTACAATTTGCCCATGAGGATAACGAAGTATCTAACCCACTGTTGGCTATACAAATGAGTAGATGCAATATTAGATTGAACAAACCGATTTATCTAGGTTTCATAGTACTTGAGCTATCAAAAATTCTTATGTATGAATTCCACTATGACTACATCAAACCAAAATATCATGAAAATGCTCTTCTTAATTATATGGATACTGACTCCTTTATTTACAATATCAAATCAGAAGACTTTTATTCTGATATTTTGGATGATATACCATTAAGGTTCGATACATATGACTTTGATCCCAATAACCAACATAAAAATTCCTAGGTTAAATAACAAAGTCTTAGGTATGTTTAAAGACGAAACTTGTGGGAATAAAATGTTGGAATTTGTTGGTTTGAGAGCTAAAATGTACTCGTTCACTGTACAAAATGCAAAATCTATCCAGAAAGCGAAAGGAGTCAAAAGATCTGTCACCAAACGATTACGAATAGATGATTATAAAAGATGTCTTTTTAATAAAATTGAAAGATATGAAAATATGTTAACTTTTAGGAGTAAAGTACATACAATTTACACCCAAAATTTAAACAAGTTGGCTCTAAGTTTTAAGGACACAAAAAGATTTGTATGTGCAGATAACATCAGCACGCTTGCCTGGGGACATTAAAATATACCCAATGACAATGATCCCTTACCGTGAAAATAAAACATGTATATAGAAAAATAAAAAAAAAAAATAGATTAAAATAAATTTGAAAAAAGAATGTTTAATATTATACTATAATAATGTAATATAATGTAATGTATATAATGTAATTTAATTTAATGTAATGTATATTGTAATAAAATTAGAATATAATAAATTTGAAAAAAAAACAAAAACAAAAATGTTTAATAGTAGAATTAGTTTAACTATCAAGAAAAAAATTATTGCAAAATATTAAAAAAATGTGTACTAAAAATGCGTTTTAATGACAAATCAACTTATTTTTTCGTTATTTAAATTCAAAAGTTAATCAAAAATTTATATATTTGAAAAAAAAACAAAGGATGCACATTTATAGGTGTAGCTTTTTTTTTACAAATATGTGATAATTTTGTATTTGTAAGTCTAACGGGAAAAAAGTAGGGGCAATTTAAAAAAATAAATCACAATAAACTTGAGTTGTTTTTAATAGTTCATAACAAATGATACATGAATTTGAAGGAAAAATTTATAATATAAATTCCAGTGTTAAAATGTTTGCAAAATCTTAAAAAAATCATACTAAAAATGTGATTTAGTGAAAAATCAATTTTGGTACTTGAAATGCAAAAGTTAATAAAAAATTGATACATTTTGAAAAACAAAACTAACACACCAATTGCTCTAATCCTCTTCTAAAATATTGCTAATAAATGTTTAGTGATTATTTCAACAAAAACCACTCTAAAATTAGTTTTATTGATTTATTTACCATAAAATCATGCCTTTTCAACGGATTTTATTTTTATAATTTCACCACGCCCATAAAATATTTTCAAATTTAAAAATTATAAATCCTGAAAATCTGATAAAAATTTTGATATATACAAAATAAATGCTCTTTGCTCACAAGCTGCACAAAATAATTTCAAATATTAAAATTTTACATTAGAAATATTTTTTACAGATAAAATCCAGAAAAAATTTTAAAACTGTCAATTTGTCTGCATAAAATTGGCTATAAATCCGAAAGTCCGAATTCGAATTTCAAAATTAAGATGTCGATGGAAAGGTCATTGTCTCGCTATTTAAATACATATAAAACATTAATAGACGTCCATACAATTTTAAAGACTAATACGCTTAAACAGATAAAATAGCATTATTTTGACTAAATAGTGAATACAAGCTTCACAAAATAATTTCAAATATTAAAATTTTACATAAGAAATATTTTTTACAGATAAAATCCAGAAAAAAAATTTAAAATTGTCAATTTGTCTGCATAAAATTGGCTATAAATCAAAAAGTACTTATCCGAATTTCAAAATTTAGATGTTTATGGAAAGGTCATTGTCTAACTATTTAAATACATACGAAATATTAATAGACAACAATATAAATTTAAAGACTTATACGGTTGAACAGATAAAATTATAATTTTTCATGTAACTGATTATCGAAATTTAAATTTTATAATAATTTATACCAATCAACAATTATTTTGGTATATAAAACATATTCCTACGATAACCGTAAGCTTTAATATAGATTTTTAAACATAATTGAAAGAAAAATTTTGCAAAAATCCAGTCTATTGTTCGATAAAATTGTTTCTTTTTGGAAAAATATACTTAAGATACCTGTAAATAGCCATAACTTGGGCAATACTTTTTTGATATCTATAAATTAGGTATCCAATAAAAGGTTATAAGATTATAAGAGAAAATTATAAAAATAAAAAAGAATTCACTTTCATCACAAAATAAATTGTTAAAAGAGAAAGAATTTGCCATAATGCGAAAAATTCATACCGTTTGAGTGTAGTTACTTAGAAAATTGTTAAAAGTTAATGAAAAGTTTATAAATTTTGAAAAACTAATAACACACAATTATAGGTGTTACATTCTTCTACAAATATGTTAGAAATTTTATATTTGTAAATCTAAAGGAAAAAATGGAGGGGCAATTTAATGAGATAAATCACAATAAAGCTCCATTTAGCCAAATTTAGAAGCTTCAAACTTTAGTAATGCCTCATAGTTCATAACAAATGATACTAACAAATGATATAGACTACGGTAAGAATTTATAACCTAAATTTTTGTGTTAAAATTTTTGCAAAATCTTAAAAAAAAATCATATTAAAAATATGATTTAGTGAAAAATTAATTCTATTTTTGGTACTTTTAAAGCAAAAGTTAATACAAAATTGATAAATTTTGAAAAACAAAACGAACACACCAATTGCTCTAATCCTCTTCTAAAATATTAAGTGATCATTTCAACAAAAGCCACTCCAGAATTAGCTTTATTGATTTATTTACCAAACAAAATGCAAAATGGATCATGGATACAAAACAGTAATTTTGCGTTGCTCACAAGCTTCACAAAATAATTTCAAATATTAAAATTTTACATTAGAAATATTTTTTACAGATAAAATCCAGAAAAAAATTCAAAATTGTCAATTTATCTGCATAAAATGGGATATAAATCGGAAAGTACTTATTCGAATTTCAAAATTTAGATGTCTTTGGAAAGGCCGTTGTCTCACTATTAAAATACATTCAAAATATTAATAGAAAACCATACAATTTTAAAGACTGATTCGATTAAACAGATGGCAGGATTATGAACATGTCCAGAAAAAATCCAATGGAGTCTGAAAAATCTATGTCCACATGCAGCGACCGACATGGCGAAAAATATAACTTTTTGAACAAGACAGGAGCGTTGTACAAAGCTTAGCTATGAGATTTGACGTTTCAAGTGCGTATGAGTTTTTTGCCTGGTTTTTGTTGAATGTGTCAGTGAATGTAAGAATGTTAAAAAATATAATAAGTAGTGATGAAAGGCTAATGAATGGCATAATATAATTCTCAAGTAAGTAAAAATGCGCTGGTTGTTGATTGGAATGTGGTGGAAGGTAAAACCTTAACCAATCATGTTTGATTACATGGTCGGTGAAAATTTAGTTATGCTGAAATCAACACGGCAAATACTTTCACAATCTCCCAAATCAGTGAGAAACATTCGCTCCGTAGAGTATATTATTCACATGTATAACAAAAATGGTAACAGCAATGCTATAAGAGCAAAAACTGCCGTATTACAGCTCCTCTCTTCTGTGCGTTGCAGGTCGTGTGTTGAAATGCCAAAATCTAAGGGCACCAATCGATTAAGGAGGTTTTTATTACCTCGGCCAGCACCTTAGCACCAACAGCAAATAATAAATTTCACTTTTCAATTTAAAAGGTGTCGAAATGTCAAGATCTGAGAGCGCCAATCGATTTAGGACCTGGATTTTGCACTCTAAGTCCAGTGGAAATCAAAAAAATCGCTCTTGACAGTTGACAGTGATGATGGTGAAATGTCAAAAATCCGAAAAATCACACCTTTTGCTTTGACAGTTGATAGTTTCAAATATTTTCTTACAAGTAGGTGTCTTTAGCATAGATATTTAGAAGTACGTGAATTAGCTTTTATATTTATAATAATTAACACTTGCACAATATTTCTATCCTTTGAAAATTGAGAACATGAATGATGTTGAAAATTTATTGATGTCGGGAATAAGTTTTCCTGGGGAATCGGGCGGTCAATTCATCGAATTTATTTCAGAGACATTCACGACAGCAGAAATATTTTCAAGGAAAACTATTTTCCACGGGAATTTTTTTTTTTCAAGATTTGTTAACAAACTATCCTTTATCAAGAGGGACCCGGGCAACGCCGGGTGTTTCCGCTAGTATCTTATAAAAATATATTATGATTTTTGTATTGCTGAATTAATTATAGTTATATTTTACCTTTTTGTTTTTCTTCATTTTAATTCAATAAAACGCATTTTTCTTTTTATTTTATTTTGATAATCTATATATTTCGAGGACCTATTTGCCTCATCGTCAGGATCAAAATTAATTTATAAGAAGTTATTTGATATTATCTGTTTCAGTTTATCAAAATAAAATAAAAAGAAAAATGCGTTTTATTGAATTAAAATGAAGAAAAACAAAAAGGTAAAATATTATAAAAACATTGTTAAGAATAAATCAATCTTCAATCAAGCTTCGAACGCAGCTGCGGTAACACATTGTGTTGCAGCGCAACATGCAACAACATAAAAAAAATGATCAACAAAACAAAATACAACCCATATCCGCAAAAGGACATTTGCCGACGGCAAAACCATAACCGACAATGCCAACTGCCGACGGCAAAACATCATTCTCCGCAATCATTATAATCGCCAAAATTGGGAGATCATAAATATGACACACACCATCATAATTGTTTTTAAAAACAAAACAATTAAATTGTGGGAGGTAACGCCACGCAGTCTACGATGCTGCTCGTCATTGGGGACCGCCCACTATGCGATGTTTTTTTTTGTGTATGTACCTATGCACATCTAATGGTCAAGCAGAATGTTGGTGGACGAGGATGACAGTGAGGTACAGGGGGAAGCATTAAATTTGCATAGCGACGAAGATGATCCGTAATCCCAACGAGGGTCAATGGACTCATAGATGACCAGCGGAAAGATCAGCTGTCCTGGCGAAACCGAGGTTTCATGAAGACGATAACGATACTGTATAGATTATTGTCAATTTGAAAGCCGCGTACGAACGATATACTAAAATAAATTTAAAACTGATTTTTTAATCCTTGAAAGGAAAACCAAAGTGTTTTTATTTTGTTAAAACTAAAAGACAGTACCTATACTACGACTCTACAGCTATTTGGTACTTGCGTGATACAGTCGTTGTTAGTTTTGAGATAGAGGTTTTTTTGCTTTGCCTATATTAAGGTCCCTACGGCTACCTATAGATTTTTTTCCTTTTCGCGACAAGTTGACCGCGGAATTGAAATTTTTCTTTTTTTTATGCTAGTGTCCTTGCGACTCACATTGGTCCTTCGAGCCGGATATCAAGGATCTTAAAAAAAGGATCAGTGCAAAAAACACTTATTAAAAACAAAAAAAAATTGCTTAATAAAAAAGATTCTTGTGCGTCGGTCGTTTCAAATCAAACTGTAAAGACAATCGCGTTGTGCGGGTATCGTGTAAGAACATTTGAATTCAAACCGGTCGATTCATACGTATGTAACTACTTCCTGTGAGGATCTGGATCTAAAGAAGCTGTAGCAACGAGGGAGCAACGCTTAAATACAGGTGTGTGGCACTCTTATTACAATACAATTATCAAATTTAAAATCATTGATCCTTGATGATCTTAATCCAAACGTGTGTTGTGTGTTATCGGTCATTTTTACATAATTAGTTTTCTTCAAAATGAGTAAGAGCAAAATTCCAAATTATGTCGATGCTGTTCAAACAATTGCACAAGATATAGATGCAGACCACGGGGCTTATGTTTGCTTAGAAGCAACAAAAAAAACTGTTCATATGAACGAAGCGCGTTTGTCTGAACTAGAAGCATCTTTTGCAGAGGCAAGATCTTTGCATCAAAAAATTGTTGAAGCTCCTTCAGAAGAGTCGAAAGTGAAATATATGGAGGCTCGTACATTTCACAAATTAAAAGAAGTTTTTTTTTGTTATTCGTCTGAACTAAGACAGCATCTTACGATTAGCGAAATTCAAAACAATTTCAATAAATCCATAGGTGGTTCAAACGCACCGTCGGTAGAATTAAAGCTTCCTCACATTAAAATTCCAACCTTCGATGGTTCTCTTAAAATGTGGCCAGAATTTAAAGGTTTATTTGAAGGCTTGGTTAATAAAAACACATCGATTTCTGATGCTCACAAGCTACATTATTTGAAAAGCAATCTAACTGGTGAAGCCGCGAGAATGCTGCGAAATACAGATACGAGTTTTGAGTCTGCATGGGCTTTGTTGATAAAAAGGTTTCAAAACATTCGATTATTAAAGGATAATCAATTTAAACTGCTTTTTGATCAACCTAAAATTGCACAGGAATCATCTGAAGATCTAAAATTATTGTTAGATACAACGAACGAGTCAAAGCAGTCTCTTAAAAACCTTGGAGTACCTGTAGAATCATGGGAAGACGTTCTTATTTTCCACACGGTACAAAAACTTCCGTTTACTACACGAGGTCTTTGGGAATCATATATTTCAACTCATGTCGATTATCCAAAATATAGCATATTAGAGGATTTCATTCTCATGAGATCCAGAACCTTGGATATCCTTGGACAATCCTCATCAGGTTTTAATCCACAAAAAACAAAACCTAAATCGTCGTCAATTCGTGCACACAACTCTACGATTTTGAATAAGTGTTCACTTTGTCAAGGTTTACATTCAATTCGGAATTGCTTTAAATTTAAGGCGTTCAAGATTCAAAAAAGGCTTGAATTCGCAAAGAAAAAGAAATTGTGTTTAAATTGTCTTTCAAGTGCACATTTAACACACAATTGCACGAGCACTTTCACGTGTTCAACGTGCCAACAAAAGCACCATTCATTACTGCACACGCCAGAGCCAGTTAATGCAATGCTTGCTAGTGAACACGCTCCAACGGGAGCTATTCTACAATCATTTCCACCAGCCTCATCTTCCACCCAAAATTCTCAATCGGGATCATCAGAAAATCCTCCATCCTCCATCGAAAATGCTTCAGTCTACAATGCGTTCATAGCCGAAAACACTCAATCAGTTCTTCTGGCTACGGCCCTTATAAAGGTTATGACACCTACAGGCCAACCGTTGCAACTGCGAGCGCTAGTGGATCCTGGATCAGAGGCTTCTTTTATAACTGAGTCTGCCGCTCAGCTTTTAAATCTGAAAAAGGGAAGAAGCTGTGCTAACATTGTTGGTGTTGGAGAAACCACCACCAGCACCTCCAAGTATAAAGTCACCTTCACAATTTTATCACGAGTAAATGCAAACTTTAGTTTACAGCTTAATGCTTTGGTCCTACCCAAACTAACTGCCTTGCTCCCTACGCAAAACATAACAAACTCTAATTGGAGTCATCTTCAAAATCTCGCACTTGCGGATCCATCTTTCGACAAAACAAATAAAATTGATGTTTTACTGGGCAGTGATGTTTATCCGTTCATTATCCTTGAAGGCCTTATCAAAGGAGACCAGGGTTCCCCTATAGCTCAAAAGACGGAACTGGGATGGGTTCTTTCTGGGGGTATTTCGTCAAAAAACAACTCAAAGATAACATCACTCCACACGAAAACTGAACCTCAAACTTTGGACAACTTATTAGTTAAGTTTTGGGAACTTGAACAAGTTCCAAATCGGAAGCTACTTTCTCCAGAAGACAAGCAGTGTGAAACACATTTTTGTAGAACCCATCAGCGCCACTTGGATGGCAAGTATCTCGTCCAACTTCCTTTTAAAGAAGGAACACCGCCGTTGTTAGGGTGGTCTCAAAAGTCAGCTTTTGTTCGATTTTTACAATTGGAAAAAAGATTCAAAACAAATGCATCTTTCTTTGAGGAGTACAAAAGAGTATTTAATGAATATAAGGATCTTAACCATATGACTGAAGTGGGGCCTACTGCATTATCCTCTCCTCATTATTTTCTTCCCCACCACGCAGTGTTGAAAGAATCCAGCTCAACCACGAAGCTACGGATTGTTTTTGATGCGTCCTGCAAGACATCCGACGGAACATCTCTAAATGATCATCTGTTCATCGGTCCCAGATTGCAAGATGACATCTTTGACCATATAGCTCGATTTAGGAAACATAAAATTGCATTTACCGCCGACATAAATAAAATGTATAGGCAATTTTGGGTTTCGCCAGCTGATTCCTTATACCAACTTATTTTATGGCGAGACGTAGAAGGGGATGGAGTTAAGATATACCGCCTCAACACGGTCACATTCGGCACAGCTTCTGCACCGTATTTAGCAACTCGTACGCTGCAACAACTTGCAGCAGATGAGCGAGATGACTACCCTATTGCATCGAAAATTGCTTTGAAAAACTTTTATGTGGATGATGTTATTCACGGGGCAGACTCAGTAGCCGAAGCCTTGGATATGCAGTCTCAACTTATAACAATGCTGAAACAAGGAGGTTTTCCTTTACGAAAGTGGGCGAGCAACTGTGAGAGGCTACTGACATCCGTTCCAGAGGAGGACAGGGAAATACAAATTCCACTTTCCTTCAGAGAAGAAGATGCAATAAAAGCGCTTGGAATACAATGGCACCCGGCAAAGGATATTTTTATGTTCAAGATTTCTCTTCAAGATCTTAAGCAAACTACAAAACGGACTATCCTGTCAGATCTTGCACGTCTTTACGATCCAATGGGATGGATAGCACCCTGCGTCATCGTTGGCAAAATAATAATGCAAGATATCTGGAAGGAAAAACATACATGGGATTCTGAACTCCCAGCAACAATCGTTTCTGCGTGGCACAAACTGAAGGTGGAACTAAATATTTTGAGGGCCATCGAGATTCCCCACTGGATTAATTTTATCAAGGAATCAAAGATTGAAGTCCATGGATTCTGCGATGCCTCCGAAAAAGCATATGCTGCAGCAATCTACCTTCGAATAACCACCGGAACGAGAACTTTCACAAACCTTATCGTGGCAAAAACAAGAGTGGCACCTCTAAAAAACAAGTCCATAGCTAGGTTGGAACTTTGTGGAGCCTTGCTATTAGCACAGCTATTGGTCCATACTGTGAAGACGATGGAGCTTCAATCTTCGAAAATATTTACTTGGTGTGATTCACAAATCACACTTGCATGGATCAAAAGTGAACCCTACATAAGGACCACATTTGTAGCCAACAGAGTGGCAGAAATTCAGGAACTTACTGATCCTCAGTGTTGGAACTACGTTCCATCTAAAGAAAATCCAGCTGACATTGCATCTAGAGGAGTTTCTCCCAATGAACTCGTCGAAAACCATCAATGGTGGTATGGGCCTGAATTTCTACAGGAGTTTGATGAACAACTCCATCTTTCATCCGAAATAAAATCTACCGACCTTGAGACCAAAGCGTCGGAGATATCAAAAACCAAAAATGATTTGATCGCATCTGGGTACCCCATTATAAATATTTTTCAGCTCTGCGTTCACTTCACGTGTTTCGAAACAAATCAACTGTTATTTGAACGTTTTTCATCTTTGAATCGTCTCTATAGAGCTGCATCGTACTGGCGTCGCTATATTACAAACTTGAAATACAAGGCAAAGCATATATCAACTCGCGTGTCTGGACCACTTTCAGTGGATGAAATATCTTCAGCTCGAACGCGATTGATTGTTTATGTCCAGGAAGAGTTTTTTGCCGAAGAAATCTCAAAGCTTACACAAGGTGATACAGTTTCTAAAAGGAGCAAACTGGCAAGACTTTCACCAATCGTTGATGAGAAAGGAATTCTTCGAGTTGGAGGTCGATTGGACAATGCTGATTTACCATACTCACAACGACATCCAATAATTCTACCTTCGCAAAGTTTTCTAACGTCGCTTATCGTTCATGATACTCACATGAAGTTACTGCATGGAGGACAGCAATTAATGATGGCAACACTTCGTTCTGAGTACTGGATTTTGCACCTGAAATCGACGGTCAAAAGATGCATTCATAAATGTTTGAAATGCTACAGGTTTACGTCAACTGAGATGCAGCAGAAAATGGGAAATTTGCCGGCGTTACGTGTCAACCAGGCACGACCCTTTCAGACATCCGGAGTCGATTATGCTGGCCCTGTTCAACTTAAAGCATGGAGAGGTCGGTGTAGTAAAATAACGAAAGCATATATAGCGATTTTCATATGCTTCTGCACAAAAGCAGTGCATCTAGAGCTTGTAAGCGATTATACGACATCAGCGTTCCTTGCAGCCTTTAAACGTTTCACTGCTCGTCGTGGAATCTGTACAAATCTGTACAGCGACTGTGGAACAAATTTTAAAGGAGCCGCAACCGTTCTTGAATCAGAAAGGTCACATATGTCAAAGCAATGGACCGAAGATATTGCTCAACGGATGCAAGCTAATGGCACCAAATGGCATTTCAATCCTCCTGCTGCTCCGCATTTTGGCGGACTTTGGGAGGCTGGAGTAAAATCCATGAAACACCACTTAAAGCGGACAATTGGGCATTACACTCTGACTTTTGAAGAGTACGCGACGATATTAACACAGGTAGAAGCTTGTCTCAACTCGCGTCCTCTTTGCCCGGTCACCGAGGACCCAAATGACCTATCTATTTTGACACCAGGACATTTTTTAATTGGGTCTTCGCTCAACACTGTCCCTGAAAAGGATCTAACCGAAATAAAGGACAATTACTTGGACAGATGGCAGCTCATGCAGAAGATCCAACAAAATATCTGGAAAAACTGGAAATCCGAGTACTTGGTTCGGCTACAACAACGTCCAAAATGGCTTACACCAAATTCAGAACTCAAAGTTGGACATTTAGTACTCTTACCCGATGAACAAACACCTCCCACTCTCTGGCGGTTAGGCAGAATCACCGAAATGCACCCTGGTACAGATGGAAAAGTACGGGTTGTAACAGTTAAAACTGCAACCTCCTCATTTAAACGCACCATAGCTAAGCTCTGTTTTCTACCTATGCTAAACGAATCGAAAACCGACACACACACACTGTAAAACCTATTCGCAGCTTTATACCACAACTAAACTTAATATTTATACTTTAATTATATTGAATTTTAAAAACATATTCTATATAAACTATATTTGTATCCTTAAACCGATTATTGCCACACACCATTCACGCAAACTTTTCTATTATTTCATGTACACAACAATCACACATCACTGAGTCACCGTCTTACAAATCTACACCGGATGTCTCGATCAACGTCAAAAGACGATCAACATGAAGAAATCTTCGATGACTTCGTTTCCGTGTCCGGAGGCCCGGCAGGATGTTGCAGCGCAACATGCAACAACATAAAAAAAATGATCAACAAAACAAAATACAACCCATATCCGCAAAAATACATTTGCCGACGGCAAAACCATGACCGACAATGCCAACTGCCGACGGCAAAACATCATTCTCCGCAATCATTATAATCGCCAAAATTGGGAGATCATAAATATGACACACACCATCATAATTGTTTTTAAAAACAAAACAATTAAATTGTGGGAGGTAACGCCACGCAGTCTACGATGCTGCTCGTCATTGGGGACCGCCCACTATGCGATGTTTTTTTTGTGTATGTACCTATGCACATCTAATGGTCAAGCAGAATGTTGGTGGACGAGGATGACAGTGAGGTACAGGGGGAAGCATTAAATTTGCATAGCGACGAAGATGATCCGTAATCCCAACGAGGGTCAATGGACTCATAGATGACCAGCGGAAAGATCAGCTGTCCTGGCGAAACCGAGGTTTCATGAAGACGATAACGATACTGTATAGATTATTGTCAATTTGAAAGCCGCGTACGAACGATATACTAAAATAAATTTAAAACTGATTTTTTAATCCTTGAAAGGAAAACCAAAGTGTTTTTATTTTGTTAAAACTAAAAGACAGTACCTATACTACGACTCTACAGCTATTTGGTACTTGCGTGATACAGTCGTTGTTAGTTTTGAGATAGAGGTTTTTTTGCTTTGCCTATATTAAGGTCCCTACGGCTACCTATAGATTTTTTTCCTTTTCGCGACAAGTTGACCGCGGAATTGAAATTTTTCTTTTTTTTATGCTAGTGTCCTTGCGACTCACACATTGCCTTACCAAACATAATCAGGACTTTTTGTTGTCAATAGGTTTTAAATAAAAAAAGAAATCATAAATAATGTTGAACATTTTTCAAGATCCCGAGATAAGTGAAAGCATTTCTAAATATGAGTATCATACTTATTCACCATATCAAAACAATTTTGAACGAAATGACATCATTCAGATTTGTATACAACATCAAAATCTTAATGTTCTCCCTTCGGAAAGTTTTTTATATATTGAAGGATCATTATCGACAGCAGATGTAATAGATATAGTCAATACAAAACTGGTAAACAATGCCATGGCTTTTCTTTTTGATGAAATTCGCTATGAACTCAATGGCAAGAAAATCGACTACAATAGAAATGTCGGAATAACATCAACGATCAAAAACTATTTATCTTTAACTAAAATTGAGATTGATATGCTATTAAACGCATCCTGGCCTCCTGACTCACCTATTAATTTGAAACCATTTCATTTTAATTATTGTATCCCGTTGAACAAACTTTTAGGATTCGCTGCAGATTATAAAAAAATCATTCCAAATGCTCGACATGATCTTATTATCACTCGTGCAAGAGTGGATAAAACCGCATTGATCTCTTCGACCAATGAAAGTACAAATTAACATTCAAAATATACAATGGCAAGTACCCCACGTAACCTTATCAGATTCCATGAAATTAAACTTATATAAATCTATAAATAAAAGCAGCTCTATGAAAATTGCTTTCAGAAACTGGGATCTTTATGAATATCCCATCCCATATCTGGAATGTCAAGACAACAACTCAAATAGAAAAACCTCGATACATTGTTTTTGCTCTCTAAACTGGGAAAAATAAAAATCTGACTGCTGATCCTACAACGTTTGATCACTGTAGTCTAACAGACTTAAAAGTTTATTTAAACTCTGATGTTTATCCACATGAAGATTTCAATGTTTCTTTTGAAAAAAATAAATATAGCCTATTTTACAAAATGTACACCTCTTCCTTCATGGGAATGATTTAAATCACATGCTCCAGTTTTCGTGGTGGACTGCAGACATCAAAATGCAACTATGAAAACAGGACCCATCAATATACGTTTGGAAATGAGAACATCAAAACAAATTCCAGCAAATACTTCAGCTTACTGCCTTATGCTTCATGATAGAATTATTGACTATATTCCGCTTGCACAAGTTGTAACCAGAATAGTTTGAGAATAAAATAAAATAATATATACACATAACGATAAGAAAATGATTGTAAACCTGATATAAGCAAAGAAAATATGTTTTTTAATAAAAAAAAGAGAAGGAAAACTTGTATTTTTTTTACTTAATGGGTTCTTTGTTTCCTGACATTCTCTTGCATTGTACACAATTCTAACCAGCACAACCAACAGAAGTAAGTATTTTGGAATGCTAGTTTCTATTTGATCCTAAGCATATGATTATCCTAATAAGAATATGTTTAGCCAATGCACACATCAATATTATATTGCATGCCGTGCAGGTTCGAATGATGTGCCAGAAATTACCCAACTAAATATGTATTGGGTGCCGTGCTGGTGCACAGTTTGGTGCAGAACTTACTCAACCATCGGTGCACACATCAATTTTGTATTGGGTGGATTAGGAGTAACATAGATTTTAAATTGGATGGAGTAGGAGCTACCCAACCAAATCAGCACGATTCCAACAAGAATTTAATTTTTGAACTAGAAATACGACCGGTACCAAGCACAACCCAACGATATCCAACTAGAAAAGTGTATGTCACAACCAATTTATCACTGGAAATCCAGTCCCACAACCAATATTCCAATGAAAATACAAATGGTGCTAGAAAGCCAACCAGTGACAATTATTCCCAATTAGAATCAAACTGGAAAATTGCCGTGCATCCCAACTGGGACGTGCGGTGCCGTGCCGTGCCGATGCCAAATTTGGTGGCAATGTGGATTGGGAGTTACATAAATATACTACTTACCAACACAAATATAAATATATTTCTCACGCATATGTCCATAATCCAAATGATGACGCCGAAAAATTGACGTCTCTTTCAAAACAATAAACTATGCAACTTATTGGTACTTAACACTTAACCACAGGGATTCATCCCTTTTATGTCATTGAACAACAAAAATAAACCTACTAACCCAAACAATAAACGTACCAAACGTAAAAAACGTAAAAAACGTCGTTACGGAATTGAAACTACGTTTGTCAATCACGTTTTGGGTTTTTTGTTTCTGTATTCTTATCTATTTTTTTAATGGATTTCCTAGGAACAAAATAAAAAGTGGTAGAGGATCATCTTCGTCCTTCTAATGCATACATATTGGCTTTATTAAATTTAAGAACAAAAATTGAGTCTCATTATAATCTTTTTCTTTCAAGCAATACACATATGTATATACATATGTATTATTTTTATATTTTCATAGAAAAAAAAATACACTATAGAAAAAACCATTATAAATCATTCAAGTTAATACAAACAATGTTGTATGTTAATTTTGTAACTTCATTGTTAACGTTGTTTTGGGGGTTATCTACACTAGGTTTCCATATTTTATTAAAACTTAATGAACATGAAAAATGTTTGTATGTGTTAAGAAGGTCTTACACGATTACGAAAAACGTAAAAAACGTCGTTACGTGTTTGAAACTACGTTTGTTAAGCACGTTTTGGGTTTTATTTTATTCTCATCAAATATAATTTATTCCTACTTTTGTATACAACTTACACCTACACTCTCTTCCAAATCAATAAACTATGCAACTTATTGGTACTTAACGCTTAACCACAGGGATTCATCCTTTTTATGTTATTGAACAACAAAAATAATCCTACTAACCCAAACAATAAACGTACAAAACGTCGTTATGGGTTTGAAACTACGTTTGTCAATCACGTTTTAGGTTTAAAACTACGTTTGTCAAGCACGTTTTGGGTTTATTTTATTCTCATCAAATAAAATTAATTCCTACTTTTTGTTCAACTTGCATCTACATTCTCTTCCAAATCAATAAACTTTGCAACTTATTGTTACTTAACGCTTAACCAAAGGGATTCATCCTTTTTTTATGTTATTGAACAGCAAAAAAACCCAAACCCAAACAATAAACGTACAAAACGTCGTTATGGGTTTGAAACTACTTTTGTCAAACACGTTTTGGGTTTATTTTTGGGTTTATTTTTTGTATTCTTATCTATTTTTTTTTTTTTTAATAGATTTTAATAGATCTGATTTCGCAGTTATAGAGGTCAACTCTATAAGCGATATTTTTAAGCCAACAAAGAAGCTATCTGAGCTGGAAATGGGGTTAAAACATAGCATTTACGCCCTACGAAAGGTTACAACACGGTGGGGTGATCGGATAGTAGCAGATCTAGGAGAATACACGGTAAACTACAAATGTTCTTTTTTCTTCTTTGTACGTAGACAATTGATTTTTAAGTTATATTTTTATTACAGGTTTTTCTTCCAACAAAATATGCAAAGTTATCATCAAACAGCATAGCAGAAATTGGTGGAGGCTCATATGCTTTCGAAAAAACACGACAACTTGGATCAACTTACGAGCTGAAATTCATTATATTAAAATAATTTTAATATCAATACAATTTAACATAGAATTAATTATAATAATAAAAATACTTAAATAAAAAAAACCAAGCACGAATAATTTTTAATAAATTTTATTCCTTTCCTTATTTTACAAAATTTTGTTTTTATCGATTCAAGAGTTATGTTCTGTAAGGAATCCCAACCATTTTACAAAAACTCTATTCCCTCTTGTTTTTAGAACTTTTTCAACCAGAAATACATCTCCACATTTAGTTTTCATCAGTTCTGCTTCATAAAAAGCTCCTTGTACTGGTTTTCCCTGATAGTCTTCAAGAAGATATGTGTTTGGTTTTGTTGTTTGAACGTTCTTATTTTGAAAACTTCAGTAGTCCAGTTGTGTGTATAGCCTTTATCGAATAAATGTTTATACTTGCTGATTCTTACTTTGTCGCCAACTTTAAATTTTTGTTTACTTTCTTTTTTATTATTTTGGAATAGCGGTAACAATGAAACTGAATTTTTTCTATTAACTTCTACAGGTTTATATTTAATAGTTCGGTGGAAAGAATGATTGTAGTCATAAAGTAGTTTCTTAAAAATATTTATCCACTTGTAACTTCCATTAAAACTAAATTCTTTTCACATTTTTTCTTTAAAAAATCTATTAAATCTTTCAATAATTGAAGCTTTCAATGTACTGAATGTAGAGTAATAATTAATTTTATATTTATCCATCAAATTTTTGAAGTTTCTATTAAAGATAAAGAATTCTTTACCGTCGTCCGTCTGCAAATTGTTTGGACATCTGGAAGATTGTTTGAATATTTTCTCCATTCCTTTGTTAATAGTAATTCCCATTTTGTTTTTCATTGGTATGACCCACGCGAACTTCGAAAAGGTATCAATAACTGTCAACAAATAACTAAATCCACTGTTCTGTTCGTTGTAAGGTATCATTACAACTAGATCGGCATGCCACAAATCATCATAGCCCTTAATGATAACATGACGTCGTTAAAAATTTCGTCGTGCAGTCTTGTGCAACTCTTCAACAACCACTCGCTTACTCATATTTAAAAAAAGTGATTTTAAATCAAATAAAAAGAAAATATATATATATTAATTTTTTTTTTTATTCCAATCTTTTATATAATAACATAAGTTTTTTAATTTTAACTAAACGGTTTTCTATAATATAGCAGGCGCAAGTATCCGGTCCTTCTTTACATTGATTGGATGCCCAACAACAATTAGAGTAATGGTGTCCATGAATAGTTTCAGTGTAATGTGCGTTATCGAATCTTTTAAGCAGGGAAATGCAATTTAAAAATGCATCATAATGCTCATCCAATACATTCTTGCGATGAGTTTTTAAAAAATCAAAAATGTTTTAAAGTAATACTTTTGAATCCATTTTTATAGTTGTAGCTGGTCAAAGTGTTGAATGCTTACTAACAATTTTTACTTTTTGTAAAAGAGAAATTAATGTAAGAAATGAAAAAAAAAATATTTGTAACACATACAACAATAAAATTGTTAAAACTATTGTATATTCTTATTAATAACATTTGTATTTGTGATTTTTTCAAATTGTGGTGGGAATATTTTTCTTTCTACTATTAACTCCACAATTTTGTTTTTGATCTGACCATCAAAATACTTTTTGACAGTTGCATCCATATAAATTTTAGGATCATGAATTTCTATACAAATGTTTACTTGATCATCAACATATTCTTTAGAGGCAGCTTGATGTGGTTTCTCAGCTCTACCAACATTGCTTAAATGTCTATTATCTATATCAAAGTCACCCGATGGAAGGAGTTTAAATCCTATTCTATGAGTCCTTTGTTTTTTGGAGCAGGTTTGAAGTTCCTACCGAACTTGTCAACGTTCATTGTTAATATGTAAAGATTTTTTGTTTTGTATAACGCTAATATATAATATTTGATTCCTTCAATTCTTCAATTATAGAACTGATTTCATTCTGATGGTTATCGTTACCAGCGTTATTAGATGCTATTAAAAGTCGTAGTCTACTAACTAGTGCATTCAGAACATTCCAGTAGACATATTCAATGTTTTTGTTTGTGTATTTCAATTCAATAATATTAGAATAAGATTTTCCTATTTTTGTATTTTAATTTTTAAAACCAGCAACAAGTTCCTTTATTATTTGGGTATATTTTCCACCTCTGTTACTCTTGATTCGTAAAGAACTGTCATGACTAATTCTATGTGCATTAGTTTTATGTAGGATTTTTGCATATTGTTCTAAGTCATCCTTAGTATATTTTTGCTTGCTAGAATTTCTCTTTAGCACCAACTCAATAAGAACAGGAGTTCGAGTAAAAAATTTCATCTTCAATGATAATATCCTGATCATTCATTGCAAAGCTACATTTCCCTATTTTTATAGTTTGAGTATTTGCATCAAAATAAGGACCATAGACCGTATCACGATTCGACTCTGACAATAATTTTTGTTGATTGAAAAAAGATGATTTATTAAGTGAGTCAAAATTTGTTGGTGTGCTGAATAAAAAAGTATTATCTGGACTATCCAATTCTAATGAAGGTGTGTCTCCTCCTCCTTTTCATTAAAAGATTTGTAATGTATCTTGCGTCTTTGTTTGGGTGTTTTAAAATCATCCTCTTGTTGTGGTTCTTCTCTTTTAATATTTCCGACCAATTTTTTCTGCGGTTCCACAATGGGTTTGAAAGTGTCTTCCAACCCAGTTTCTCTCATCATTTTACCAGTTCTAAGTTGAAAATATTTATTTTGTAACACATTTTTTTGTTTTTATTAGATCATTAAGCACACTTTCTTCCATTTCTATAGTATAAAATAGTATGTATACTGAAGAAAAATTATATATATATGAAGGACAAGTTTTCCTAAACAGCGTTTGTGATGTAATGTGTTGCTTTTAAGTGATAAATGTATATTTATAGTATTGCAATTTTGTGAAAACTGTTCTAGTATCGACCTTTTTCAATACTGCTTTCCTTGTCTATAACCAGAAATCCAAAATTATCAGTCTAACAGTGTGAACACAATTCTTTAAATTGATTGAATGTCATATCAGAGTTTATATGATCTTTGTAAACATGTTTCAAATTTAGTTCGTCTTGTTTGAAAATAATAATAAAATTAGCATTGTCTCTAATCAAATGTTTTGGTATATGGGTATAGGACTGACATAAAAAAAACTGTCAACTCCTTTATGACGTCCCATGCAAAAATAATCTCTTATATTATTTTGTTTCTCACATGCAACATCATCGAATATAAATATCGAATTATCTTTGGCATTATATCGGCATTGTTTGAGAATTCATTGTATCCCATTCCTTTCACGGATGTTATCAATTTTTTTTAATACAGATATTTTGGTTGATGTAAGGATTTAGAATAAATATAAATATTTTCAAACTAATCCGTGCGGGTCAAGAAGAATGCTTAGCATTACATTTGTTTTCCCACAGTTTGATGGTCCTACAATAATTCCTCAAATACTATTTGGAAACAAAGTTCCTTTTTTTTTTTAATTTTAACGTTAGTATCAAAATTTCTGATTTATATTTATAGTATTGCAATTTTGTGAAAACTGTTCTTGTATCGACCTTTTTCAATACTGATTTCCTTGTCTATAACCAGAAATCCAAAATTATCAGTCTAACAATGTGAACACAATTCTTTAAATTGATTGAATGTCATATCAGAGTTTATATGATCTTTGTAAACATGTTTCAAATTTAGTTCGTCTTGTTTGAAAATAATAATAAAATTAGCACTGTCTCTAATTAAATGTTTTGGTATATGGGTATAGGACTCTTATATTATTTTGTTTCTGACATGCAACATCATCCAATATAAATATCGAATTATTTTTGGCGTCTGATGGGGGCATTATATCGGCATTGTTTGAGAATTCATTGTATCCAATTCCTTTCAGATTCAAAGCAAACGACTCTTCAACATCTGAAAAGTTAAGCGGGCTGTTAGTCACCAACATGATGAAAGCAAAGACAAAATTTGGTATGGGTAATAAGGATACTACAAACAAAACTATAAGAAATAGTAAGCCAAAAAAGAAAAAGTCTTTGAAAAAAATATTTTTAGAAAGGCAATAAGTGAGGCAAGAAATGCTATTAAAAGCAAAAGCAATTCTTGTGGCACAACAACTATGGCTGATATAGCTGTAAAGGCTGCTAAAAATGTTATTAAAAATAAGAAAAAAACAACATATTCAAACGCCAAGAATAATTCCCCTTCCAAAGAGTGGTGGGTTTCTTCCATTTCTAGCTCCTATTTTAGCTGGTTTATCAGGTGTTGTAAAAGCTCTCAATGACGCACGTAATGCTAAAAGAACTTTTGAAGAAAACAAACGACATAATAAAGCCATGGAAGCAGTGTTTATTCAAGGAAAGGGTTTATACTTAAAACACCATCAAAATGGACTTGGATATAACCGAGCCTTAAACAATCATGATATTGTACGGTTTGGAAAGAAACATAATAAACATTCTAGAAGAGTTTTTATGCGAGATTCTTTACCAAAATCCGCTAAAGAAAAAGAATGTGGTGTTATCAAATTGGATAATGAATCTGGTATGGGTACTCATTGGGTAGCATATATAAGAAATAAAAAAACAATATTATAAAGTACTTTGATAGTTTTGGAAATTTAAAACCGCCAACTGAAGTAATAATCTATCTTGGTAAACAAATAAATTAAAATTATATTCAAGAACAAGATTTGTATTCATTTATATGTGGTCATTTATGTTTAAGATTTTTATTAGAACAATGTTATAATGTTTTCAAAAACTAACAAACAACAACTAACAAATCAAAACTGTGTCATTTGACTTTTAATCAGGATGTCGTTAACATTAACATTAAGTGGAAATAATTCAAGTCTCAATGCTGAGTATTTTCCACCAATTGTACTGAAATCTAATTATGTTTGTGGGCTTATAGATTTCCAAAATATAACTCTATACCAATTGTAGATGAGTTTAATAACTTGCTGCATATAGGTGATAATATTATCACGCTCCCTATTGGTTCGTATGAGTTAGAAGATATAAACAATTTAATACAGAAAAAACTTAATGAAGTGGACAAAAAAAAGAAAAGTTTAAAAAAAAGTGAAATTAAAATCAAGGCAAATAACAACACTCTGAAATGTGAAATTTTTAGTACAGACGATATCGACTTCTCTAAACCGAATTCTATTGGAACTCTTTTAGGATTTAGTAAAAAACTGCTGGTATCAAATAGTATATATGAATCAGATCTTTACGTCGACATAAATAGAGTTAATGCAATTCGCATTGACTGCAATATCATTTCATTGATGGAACATATATTAATAATCAATCAGCACATATTTTGCATGAATTTGCTGTTAAGGTTGGCCCAGGCTATAAAATCTTAGAAATTCCGAGAAATGTTATTTATTTACCTGTGAACGTCAAACGAATAACATCGTTGTGCTCAAAGTTCATCGATCAACACGGTAAAGTCATACATTTTACAGGAGAGAAAATAACGGCTCGACTATATTTACATACAGAACCATGATTGTGTATGAAAATATAATCAGCACAATTCCTTATAAAAACATCGAAGAAAATAAAACATCACTCAATCAAGCTTCGAGCTCAGCTGCGGTAACACATTATCTTACAAAGCATAATCAGACATTTTTACTGTCTTTGGGATACATCCTAAAACATTAAAAACACAGCAAACATACAAAAACAAAAAAAAAATATGTTAAACATTTGCCAAGACCCCGAGATTAGTGAAAGTATTTCTAAATATGAACACCATACTTTTTCTTCATATAAAAACAATTTTGAACGAAATGACATCATACATATTTGTATCCAACATCAAAATCTTAATGTTCTTGAAAAGTTCACTATCGAAGACAGATGAAAAAGAAATAGTCATTACAAAACTTGTAAATAATGCGATGGCTTTTCTTTTTGATGAAATTCTTTCCCATTTAGCTCATGAGCTAAATGGGAAAGAAATTGATTATAATCGAAATGTTGGGATTACAACAACGATCAAAAATTATTTATCTTTGAATAAAAATGAAAGTGATATGCTTTTAAATGCATCCTTGTCTCCTGATTCAACAATTAATTTAAAACCGTTTCATTTTAATTACTGTTTTCCATTGAACAAGCTTTTGGGTTTCGCTGAAGATTATAAAAAAATTATACCCAATGCTCGGCATGATCTAATTCTCACCCATGCCAGGATGGATGAAAACGCACTTATCTCACCAACAGAAGAAAATGTTCAAGTAAAACTACATAAAGTACAGTGGAAAGTTCCACACGTGACCTTATCAGATTGCATGAAATTAAATATATACAAATCTATATATAAGAAAAAACCAATGTAACTTCTGGGTCAAAAACATAATTCCAGTAAGAACATAACTTATTGGAACAACAAAACTAGTAAAATACAAAAAAGCTAGTAAGAATAAAACAAATCTAATATGAAAAAACCAATTCAACTTCTGCGTCCCAATATAATTCCAGTAAGTACATAGCTAATTAGAAAAATAAATCTAGTAAAATACAAAAAATATAATAAGAATAAAACCAATTCTAACCAGAAAAAACTTATGGCACATCTGGGTCATGTATTGTGGCACGTGCAGTGGGATGCGTGCACGTCCCTTTGACGCAGACGTTACGTATTTATACTACTCATCTCATTTCATTTTGAATTTGGAATGGAAGTTAGCCGTTTATTTTTTTTGTTTTCTCTCTCCGTTTTATGTTGTTGAGTATAGTGTATTGATATTTACTTCCGTGAAGTTGGCCCCCAAATTTGATTTTAGAGTTTTGGGTAGATTTGAAAGAGTTCTAGAGTTCTTGCCCAAAAATAGCAGGCCAGAAACAGAAAAAAACTATATTGGGGGCCAACTTCACGCGGGCCCATTTTATCATGAAAAGGAGTTCTGATAAGAAATTTCTGTTCTTGATAAAGAGTTTTGTAGTTCTCAATGGGTTTTGGAAATAGTTCTGCAAAATTAGAATTAGAAAAATTACAAATGCTAGGGGGGCTAACTTCACACTTAGTTTTTTCTATTTGTCGTAGTTGTGTGGAGTTATGTTTAAAATTCTGGGTAGCCCTACAAGAGTTCTAAACAGAAGTCTAACAAATTTTCTTGTCCGCCTTATACATAAAAAGTTATAGGTTTAAACAGAGTACCAAACCACAAATAATTTTTTCAGAATTGTGGGTAGTTCTGGGGAGTTCTGATAAGAGTTCTGGATAGCCCCACAAGAGTTCTTAAAAGAACTCTAACAAACTTTTTTCTACCACCTACACACAAAAATTTATAAGCTTAAAATTAAGAAAAATTACCAATGCTGTGGGGGCTGTCTTCACACTTAGTTTTTTCTATTTTGTCGGAGTTCTGTGGAGTTCTGGGGAATTCTTTTTAGAGTTCTGGCTAGCCCTATAAGCGTTCTAATCAGAACTCTAACAAACTTTTTAGTCCGAGTTATACATACAAAGTTATAGGCTTCAACAAAGTACCAATTCTTAACGGGCCAACTAGAAATACACGTACAATTTCGATTTTGTTTTTGCTTAATATTTTGTTTTTGTTTTGCTAAGATCTTACCGAATCCGTTTTTAAATTTAAAAAAAACATGTTTTTGGTGAAATTTGAAAGTGGAGATAATTTTTTCAAAGTCAAATAACTCGAAATGTACCTGCGTAAAATTTTGATATTTTTTGCTTAATATTTTGTTTTTGTTTTCCTAACATCTTACCGAATTCGTTTTTTAATTAAAAAAAAAAACAAGTTTTTGGTGAAATCTGAAAGTGAGATAATTTTCTTCAAAGTCAAATAAATCGAAATGTACGGCACATTTTGATATTTTTTGCTTAATATTTTGTTTTTCTTTTGCTATGATCTCACCGAATCTATTTTTAAAATTAAAAAAAAAATGTTTTTGATGAAATTTTACAAATGGTGGGGGGGGGGCTTACGTCACACTTAGTTTTTACTACTTTGTCGGAGTTGTGTGGAGTTCTGGGAGTTCTGTTTAAAGTCCTGGGTAGCCCTACAAGAGTTCTTAACATAACTCTTACAAACTTTTTTCTACCACCTACACATACAAAGTTATAAGCTTAAAATTAAGAAAAATTACCAATGCTGGGGGGTGGGGGGCCAACTTCACACTTAGTTTTTTCTATTTTGTCGGAGTTCTGTGGGGTTCTGGGGAGTTCTGT
Source organism: Melangyna quadrimaculata (assembly GCA_949320155.1). Lineage (NCBI taxonomy): Eukaryota > Metazoa > Arthropoda > Insecta > Diptera > Syrphidae > Melangyna > Melangyna quadrimaculata. Next base: position 322,105,187 of record OX439483.1, read on the forward strand.
TTAGAGTTCTGGGTAGCACTACAAGAGTTCTAAACAGAACTCTAACAAACTTTTTAGTCCGACTTATACATACAAAGTTAAAGGCTTCAACAAAGTACCAATTCTTAAGGGGCCAACTCGAAATGTACGTACAATTTCGATTTTTTTTGCTTAATATTTCGTTTTGCTAAGATCTAACCGAATCCGTTTTTAAATTAAAAAAAAAAACATGTTTTTGGTGAAATTTGAAAGTGGAAATAATTTTTTTCAAAGTCAAATAACTCAAAATGTACGTAAAGTTTTGATATTTTTTGCTTAATATTTTGTTTTTGTTTTGCTAAGATCTCACCCAATCCATTTTTAAAATAAAAAAAAAAAAAATGTTTTTGATGAAATTTTACCAATGCTGGGGGGGCTAACTTCACACTTAGTTTTTTCTATTTTGTCGGAGTTCTGGGGAGTTCTGTTTCGAGTACTGGGTAGCCCTACAAGAGTTCTAAACAGAACTCTAACAAAGTTTTTTGTCCGACCTATACATAAAAAGATATATGCTTAACCATAGTACCAAACCACAAATATTTTTTTCTATTTTTTTTTTAATTGTGGGGAGTTCTGGGGAGTTCTGATTAGAGTACTGGGTAGCCCCACAAGAGTTCTAAACAGAACTCTTACAAACTTTTTTCTTCCACCTACTCATAAAAAGTTATAAGCTTAAAATTAAGAAAAATTACCAATGCTGGGGGGGGGGGGCTAACTTCACACTTAGTTTTTCTATTTTGTCGGAGTTCTGTGGAGTTCCGGATATTGCTGTTTAGAGTTCTGGGTAGCCCTACAAGAGTTCTAAACAGAACTCTAACAAACTTTTTAGTGCGACTTATACATACAAAGTTATAGGCTTCAACAAAGTACCAATTCTTAAGGGGCCAACTCAAAATGGACAATTTCGATTTTTTTTGCTTAATAATTTGTTTTTGTTTTGCTAAGATCATACCAAAGCCGTTTTTAAATTAAAAAAAAACATGTTTTTGGTGAAATTTGAAATTGGAGATAATTTTTTTCAAAGTCAAATAGGTACTTCGAAATGTAAGTAAAATTTTAATTTTTTTTGCTGAATATATTTTGTTTTAGTTTTGCTAAGATCTTACCGAATCCGCTTTTAAATTAAAAAAAAAAATGTTTTTGTATAACTTTAAAGTTGAGATAATAAAAAACTAACTGTCTTATAAAGAAGAGACTTTGACCTTTTCAAAAATGTATAACTAATGTCTATAAAGTCTATCTAGAAACAAAGGATTTAATCGACTTTAAATTTTCACTACTAACAAATTTCGAAATGTCATCTAAGTCATTTTAGGTACATCAAAAAAAAAATAACATACAAAAACATGATTGTGTCGCAAAGAACTATAGCCTAGGAAACAAAAACATGGCTCCATACAAGTTTCTTAATTTTGGTAATAACTTTGATACTTACATATATTTTTACCTAATACTATTATACAACTTTTCAGAAATATCCTTGACTGTAGCTGTTGAGCAAAAAAAAATAACTGGATTTTAGTGTGATTTTTTTTGTAATTTTTGGGAATTATTTGTTTCATTAAAATGGCTATATCTTTGGCTATATATATATTTAGAAACAAGATTGGTACGTCAAATGATTGATAATTGTTTTTTCTTAAACAATAAAATATAATACAAAATATATATACCTTAAATTTTTTTTTTAAATACACTAAAAGTCAAATTTTTGGAAAAAAGTCGTAATGGAGGTTGGTTAAGTTTTGTTTAATCGTAACTTTATAACTATAAAAAAAAGAAACAAAATTGTTCAGTTTTAAGCATTCAATTGTGCAGAAAATCTTGTTATTAGAATCACATACAAAATTTGTTTAACTTTGTTTGAGAAGATTTTAGCCGCACCCTTTTTTCACAAAATTCCTCTAGAGACATGCCTCCCTACAAAATTCTAAATTTCGGTAATATGTTTAATACTTACTTATACCATTATATGACTTTTCAGACATATACCCACCTGTGGGTGTTGAAGAAAAAATAATAACGGGTTTTAATTATGATTTTTTTTTTTAATTTTTGGGAATTTTTCAATTAACTAAAATGGCTATATATCTTTGGGTATTATTGATGTAGGAATAAGTTTGATACATGAACCCCCTTATTTATAAAGAAAAAAAAGTTATTTCAGGTCCCGTGTTTAGGAAAACTACACCATGGAATAAGAATTTTGTGGACTCAAATTAAAGGCAATTGCTAATTGCTACATTTGAGTCCGGAACATTCTTATTCCACGGTGTAGTTTTCCTAAACACGGAAGCTTAAATAACTATTTTTTCTTTATAAATAAGGGGGGAAATGTTTAGAAATTGTTAGTTATTGAATTATAAAATATAATTCATGCGTAAAACTTTTTAAAAATACACAAAATTTCAATATTTTTGTAAAAAAAAGTCAACATCCTGGTTTAATTTGGTTTTAACGTAGACTAATAAAAAAAAAACAATAACATGTACCCTTTTAAGGAACCGTGGACTGTACAATATTTGACGAAAGACACCACTTGACGAAGTACGGTACCGTGGTTACAATAGGGTGATTGCTAATCTGCAGTTACATTCTTAATTTGATTTAGCTTGTCGTCCTCCAACTAAAGCTGCTGCAGATCAGCATTCATATCGCGTATATCATTAAGTACAAGCTTGGCTGAGAAATGCTTTGGAAACAACCGATTGGGGTGGAAACCCGTCAAAAGCGGATTAATTCCTATTACACCAGATCGGCCACTAGCTCCAGGTACAAGGACTGATTTCTTAATTTTCTTAGCATGAATATTTTAATTTGGTTGGCAAAGGATAAGTAATTCACAATTTGAACATATTTCAATTTTATATAGAATATTTTCAAATGGTTACAAATAACGACATACTTTATTTTAGTTAGGATATTTTCCATTTGTTTGAAAAATGGGCATCCTAATTCCATTAAGAACATTACTAATTGGAACGATTTACTATAAGTTACTTCTGGGTCAGGTATGGTGGCACCTGTATTTGAAATGCATTTGGTGGCATTTGTATTGGAATGTGTACCACTATATAAGAAAAAACCAATGTAACTTCTGGGTCAAAAATATAATTCCAGTGTAACTTCTGGGTCAAAATATAATTCCAGTAAGAACATAACTGATTGGAACAACAAAACTAGTAAAATACAAAAAAGCTAATAAGAATAAAACAAATCTAATATTAGAAAACCAATTCAACTTCTGCGTCCCAATATAATTCCAGTAAGAACATAGCTAATTAGAACAATAAATCTAGTAAAATATAAAAAATCTAATAAGAATAAAACCAATTCTAACTAGAAAAACTTATGGCACTTCTGGGTCAGGTATTGTGGCACGTGCAGTGGGATGCGTGCACGTCCCTTTGACGCAGACGTTACGTATTTATACTACTCATCTCATTTCATTTTGAATTTGGAATGGAAGATAGCCGTTTATTTTTGTTGTTTTCTCTCTCCGTTTTATGTTGTTGAGTATAGTGTATTGATATTTACTTCCGTGAAGTTGGCCCCCCAATTTTCAAATAATTTATTTATTTTTAGAGTTCTGGGTAGATTTGAAAGAGCTCTAGAGTTCTTGCCCAAAAATAGCAATAATTCCCGGTAATCTTGGCCAGAAACAGAAAAAAACTATATTGGGGGCCAACTTCACGCAAGCCCATTTAATCATGAAAAAGTGTTCTGATAAGAAATTTCTGTTCTTGGTAAAGAGTTCTGTAGTTCTCAATGGGTTTTGGAAATTGTTCTGCAAAATTAGAATTAGAAAAATTACAAATGCTAGGGGGGCTAACTACACACTTAGTTTTTTTCTATTTTGTCGTAGTTCTGTGGAGTTCTGGGGAGTTCTGATTAGAGTTCTGGATAGCCCCACAAGAGTTCTAAGCAGTACTCTAACAAACTTTTTTCTACTACCTACACATAAAAAGTTATAAGCTAAAAATTAAGAACAATTACCAATACTGTGGGGGCTATCTTCACACTTAGTTTTTTCTATTTTGTCGGAGTTCTGTGGAGTACTCTAATCAGAATACCCAAGAACTCTCCACAATTCCAAGAAAATAGAAAACATTATTTGTGGTTTGGTACTATGATTAAGCATATAACTTTTTATGTATAGGTCGGACAAAAAAGTTTGTTAGAGTTCTGTTTAGAACTCTTGTTGGGCTACCCAGAACTCTAACCAGAACTCCGACAAAATAGAAAAAACTAAGTGTGAAGTTAGCCCCCCCCAGCATTGGTAAAATTTCATCAAAAACATTTTTTTTTTTTATTTTAAAAATGGATTCGGTGATATCTTAGAAAAACAAAAACAAAATATTAAGCAAAAAATATCAAAATTTTACGTACATTTTGAGTTATTTGACTTTGAAAAAAATTATCTCCACTTTCAAATTTCGCCAAAAACATGTTTTTTTTTAATTTAAAAACGGATTCGGTAAGATCTTAGCAAAACAAAAACGAAATATTAAGCAAAAAAAATCGAAATTGTACGTACATTTCGAGTTGGCCCCTTAAGAATTGGTACTTTGTTGAAGCCTATAACTTTGTATGTATAAGTCGGACTAAAAAGTTTGTTAGAGTTCTGTTTAGAACTCTTGTAGGGCTACCCAGAACTCTAAACAGAACTCCCCGAAACTCCACAGAACTCCGACAAAATAGAAAAAACTAAGTAAAACCCACCAGCATTGGTAATTTTTCTTAATTTTAAGCTTATAACTTTTTATGTGTAAGTGGTAGAAAAAAGTTTGTTAGAGTTCTGCTTAGAACTTTTGTGGGGCTACCCAATACTCTAATCAGAACTCCCCAGAACTCCTCACAATTCCGAAAAAATAGAAAAAATTATTTGTGGGTTGGTACTCTGTTTAAGCATATAACTTTTTATGAATAAGTCGAACAAAAAAGCTTGTTAGAGTTCTGTTTAGAACTCTTGTAGGGCTACCCAGGACTCTAAACAGAACTCCACAGAACTCCGACAAAGTAGTAAAAACTAAGTGTGACGTTAGCCCCCCCCCCCCCACCATTCGTAAAGTTTCATCAAAAACTTTTTTTTTTTATTTTAAAAATAGATTCGGTGAGATCATAGCAAAACAAAAACAAAATATTAGGCAAAAAATATCAAATTTTTCCGTACATTCCGTTACTTCACTTTGAAAAAAATTATCACCACTTTCAGATTCCACAAAAAACTTGTTTTTTTTTAATTTAAAAGCGGATTCGGTAAGATGTTAGGAAAACAAAGACAAAATATTAAGCAAAAAATATCAACATTTTACGTAGGTACATTTCGAGTTATTTGACTTTGAAAAAATTATCTCCACTTTCAAATTTCACCAAAAACATGTTTTTTTTTTAAATTTAAAAACGGATTCGGTAAGATCTTAGTAAAACAAAATATTAAGCAAAAAAAATGGAAATTGTACGTACATTTCGAGTTGGCCCCTTAAGGATTGGTACTTTGTTGAAGCCTATAACTTTGTATGTATAAGTCGGACTAAAAAGTTTGTTAGAGTTCTGTTTAGAACTCTTGTTGCGCTACCCAGAACTCAAAACGGAACTTTCCGGAACTCCACAGAACTCCGACAAAATAGCAAAAACTAAGTGTGAAGTTAGCCCCCCCCCCCCAGCATTGGTAATTTTTCATAATTTTAAGCTTATAACTTCTTATGTGTAGGTGGTAGAAAAAAGTTGGTTAGAGTTTTGCTTAGAACTCTTGTGGGGCTACCCAATACTGTAATCAGAACTCCCCAGATCTCCCAACAATTCCGAAAAAAATAGAAAAAAATTATTTGTGGTTAGGTACTCTGTTTAAGCATATAACTTTTTATGTGTAAGTCGGACAAAACAGTTTGTTAGAGTTCTGTTTAGAACTCTTGTAGGGCTACCCAGAACTCTAAACAGAACTCCCCAGAACTCCATCCACAGAACTCCGACAAAGTAGACAAAACTAAGTGTGAAGTAAGCCCCAACAGCATTGGTAAAATTTCATGGAAAACATTGTTTTTTTTTTTTTTTTTACGGATTCGGTAAGATCTTAGCAAAATAAAATATTAAGCAAAAAAAATCAAAATTGTACGTACATTTCGAGTTCGTCCCTTAAGAATTTATACTTTGTTGAAGTATATAACTTTGTATGTATAAGTCGGACTAAAAAGTTTGTTAGAGTTCTGTTTAGAACTCTTATAGGGCTACCCTGAACTCTAAATAGAACTCCTCAGAACTCCGTCAAAATAGAAAAAACTAAGTAGGAAATTAGCCCCCCCAGTATTGGTAATTTTTCTTAATTTTAAGCATATAACTTTGTATGTGTGGTAGAAAATTTTTTGTTATAGTTCTGCTTAGAACTCTTGTGGTGCTGACCAATGCTCTAATCAGAACTCCCCACAATTCCGAAAAAATAGAAAAAAATTATTTATTATTTGTGGTTTCGTACTCTCTTTAAGCATATAACATTTTATGTATAAGTCGGACTAAAAAGTTATTTCTGTTTAGAACTCTTGTATAGCTACCCAGAACTCTAAACAGAACTCCCCAGAACTCCGACAAAATAGAAAAAACTAAGTGTGAAGTTAGCCACCTCAGCATTGGTAAAATTTCATCAAAAACATTTTGTTTTATTTTTAAAATGGATTCGGTGAGATCTTAGCAAAACAAAAACTATCAAAATTTTACGTACATTTCGAGTTATTTGACTTTGAAAAAAATTATCTCCTTTTTCAAATTTCACCAAAAACATGTTTTGTTTTAAATTTTAAAACAGATTCGGTAAGATCTTAGCAAAACAAAATATTAAGCAAAAAAAAAAAATCGAAATTGTACGTAGGTACATTTAGAGTTGGCCCCTTAAGAATTGGTACTTTGTTGAAGCCTATAACTTTGTATGTATAAGTCGGACTAAAAAGTTTGTTAGTGTTCTGTTTAGAACTCTTGTAGGGCTACCCAGAACTCTAAAAAGAACTCCCCAGATCTCCGACCAAATAGAAAAAAACTAAGTGTGAAGTTAGCACTTGTTTGGAGTTTGGCCCACCAACTATAACGCTCGAAAAATCTGGAAATGCAGTTCGATAGATAATCGTTTGTCTATGTTTGTCTTTTTTCTTTTTCGTTTGTACACGTCCCAAATTTTTTTGACAACAAATTTTTTTTAACCACATTTTATTAAAATTTTAAAACATATGCATTCGTTTGTCTCTTTTTTATAATGATTTTTCATCGTGTTAATTTTTTAAATTTGTATTTATTTCTATTTTTAATTAATTATTACTTTTTTGGGACATGTAGTTGGCCCACCAACTATAACGCTCGAAAAATCTAAAAACGCAGTTCGATAGAAAATCGTTTGTCTATATTTGTCTTTTTTTTCGTTTGTATACGTCCCAAATTTGTTTGACAAAAAAAATTTTTTTAACCAAATTTTATTAAAATTTTTAAACATATGCATTCGTTTGTCTCTTTTTTATAATGATTTTTCATCGTGTTATTTTTTTTAATATGTATTTATTTCTATTTTTAATTAATTATTACTTTTTTGGGACATGTAGTTGGCCCACCAACTATAATGCTCGAAAAATCTAAAAACGCAGTTCGATAGAAAATCGTTTGTCTATGTTTGTATTTTTTTTTTTTCGTTTGTACACGTCCCAAATTTTTTTGGCAAAAAACTTTTTTTTAACCAAATTTTATTAAAATTTTAAAACATATGCATTCGTTTGTCTCTTTTTTATAATGATTTTTCATCGTGTTATTTGTTTTAATTTGTAATTATTTCTATTTTTAATTAATAATATATTAATTATATGGAGCATGTAGTTGGCCCACCAACTATAACGCTCGAAAAATCTAAAAACGCAGTTCGATAGAAAATCGTTTGGATATATTTGTCTTTTTTTTTGTTTGTATACGTCCCAAATTTTTTTGACAAAATTTTTTTTTTTTAACCAAATTTTATTAAAATTTTTAAACATATGCATTCGTTTGTCTCTTTTTTATAATGATTTTCCATCGTGTTAGTTTTTTTAATTTGTATTTATTTCTATTTTTAATTAATTATTACTTTTCTTGGGACATGTAGTTGGCCCACCAACTATAACGCTCGGAAAATCTAAAAACGCAGTTCGATAGAAAATCGTTAGTCTATGTTTGTCTTTTTTTTCGTTTGTATACGTCCCAAATTTTTTTGACAAAAAAATTTTTTTTAACCAAATTTTAGTAAAACTTTAAAACATATGCATTCGTTTGTCTCTTTTTTATAATGATTTTTGACCGTATTAATTTTTTTAATTTGTATTTATTTGAATTTTTAATTAATTATATAAGCTTTTTGGAGCATTTAATTGGCCCACTAACTGTAACACTCGAAAAATCTAAAAACGCAGTTCGATAGAAAATCGTTTGTCTATGTTTGTCTTTTTTTTTTCGTTTGTATACGTCCCAAATTTTGTTGACAAAAAATTTTTTTTTTAACCAAATTTTATTAAAATTTTGAAACATTTGAAACAAAAGCAAACAAAAATAATTCAATTCTATAGGTACTTGTTCATTAACTTGAACTTTGCCGTCGGCTTAAAGCTTTTAATGAGTTTCTTTTCTGTATGAAATAGGAAGTAATTATGGGTACAAATACCTACACATATACATGCCTATTATAGATATTGGTAGGTAGTAACCAAATTTTTGAGTACCTGCCTAACTACCTACGAGTTTTGGCTGTTTTTTCAGCGAATGGCTTAGGGGGGGTTTACTTAAAATAAATCAAAATTATTTTAGCTCGAACATAATCATGATATGTGTATTTCCTGTAGTTCCAAAAACCCATTTTTAATAAAAATTCAGCATGCCTGAATAACAAAAATACCTGCATGTGTTTTACTCGTGTCAGAAGCAAATACATTTTTGTCTCAAAAACCTACTTTTACAAAGAAAAAACCTATACGCCTTTTAAAAAAAATACCTCAACCGAATATTAAATAGCTACCCAGCTCATTTCAGAAATTGTTTATAGGTACCTACAGTGTTGCCGGAGAAAAATTTAAGAAGGTAGAACTGCAGCCAAAAAAGGGGAGTATTTTGAAAAAAATAGTAGTACATACATTTTTTAGTCTTCAAAAATAAGTGTGTTTTATTAAACAAAAAAAAAAATCATAAAAAATAAATTCATAGAAAAAATAAAACACAAAACATAAATAAATAAATAATTAATTCTCATAACAAAAGTAATATAGTGCAAGTTTACTTTAAATTATTCTCATAAAGAATTACAATATTTCAAGCACTAATTTAACAAACATTTTCATTTTAGTGAACTACACATACAAATTCACGGAGTTCAAGTAACAATAAGAGCCTGATTATACGGTTAATTTTTTTTTCGTTTCGTCTTTCGAGCTTTTAACAGGCAAGAACGTTCATAATTACAAGGTTCGCGGAAATACGGACATGAATTTGGGATTGTTTTGTGTGAAAATAATCAGTAGTAATAAATAAAAAAATATAATTTGCAGTGTGTTAATGCTGTAAATTTTATAAACGTCGGTAGCCATCGACTAAAATGTTGCGTCTTAGAAAGGTAACACTTACAGCTCTAACTGATGAGGTATATTGTAGTTGTTATCAGGACCGAAACGCATTGGACTAAAGGTCGCTTAAAAACTTTTCATTGAATTTCATTCAATACAGTCCACTAAAATAAAAAACAAAAACAATATAACTTCTATTGTTTATGTTTTTCTTTCTTTACATATACAAATATTTAGGTACTTCTTTCTCAAATAAACTCGTATAATAAGATATTCAATCACGAAAAACAATTTTCCCAATAATTCGTTTTTGTTCAAATCGTTTTTGCTTACATCGAGGAGCATTGTAGTTGCCAAATCAGAAACGTCAAAGTTCAACCAGTAAAAGTCTTGTAATTTTTATTCCTGCTCTCGTTAGACTGCTTTCACACAAGGAAACTGAGTTGCTGGAAACTGGGAGTTTGAAGGCGAGAAGGGCAAGAAGCAAGGGGAATGAAAAAAATCTCTCCGGTCAACGTTTGAGGAGATTTTTATCACATTCCTTCTCACACTGTCCGTAATGTGCGTTCAGCCAATAGACTTTATATGGAAACAAACGAAAATCTCCGGCAATTGTGAAAGCTACAAGTAAATTAAAGGAAAACGTCAAAAAAAATCTCCAGCAACTGGTTTGCCTGTGTGAAAGAGGACTTACTTCCTGCCCTCTACATTTCTACTCCCCTCAGCCAAGCTGTCAAAAAGACGAAACAACCCAAAAAACGAATCGTGTAATTGGGCACTGAAATAAATACCGAACTGACAGATAAAAACAGTTTTGAAGATAAAAGTTCTGCCGAATTTGCATTAAATTTAAAGTAAATTAAATTTATTTAAGTTGACACTACACTTTGCTGCAAGTGTAAGATATTTAAGGTCTTTAAAAAAATAGGAGTACGAATGTGAAAGGAGGAGCACGGGAGTACGCTGGTGTTGAACAATACTCCTATGGGAGTACTTTCGGCAACACTGGTACCTAGTTTTAGAAAACTAAACTCCACTCATCGTCATCCTCATCTCATAGCAGATCGCACTAGCCAGAGGCAGTGTTGCCACTTTACTTCAATTGAAGTAGATCTACTTCTTTTTTTTAATTTATTTTAAAAATACTTTCTTCTTTGCACCATCGCCAATATATTGAAATCCACTTCTTTTTTAATATCATTGCTTCATCCTACTTCAACCTTAAAAAAAAGGTCAAATCTACTTCTTTTTTCTCACTTCACTCTAGTAGGAATTTATGCTGCATTTACACTGTCAAATTATAGCCATTTTTCTTTGCATCGTGTAAACGCTCTAAATACTGGCAATATTTTTGGCAACAAAAAATAATGGAAGAGAGAATTTGGCATTAAATGCTGCCAATAATATGGCCATATGTTAATACTTTACTGACGCCATTTTCCAAATTATGCTATTCTAGAAAAAGTATGAACTTGCTCATTCTTTTATGACATATTTGCCAGTATTTTTAAATCTGCCATTACTTGAACTCGTGTAAATGCATGTCATAAAAAAATCATTTCTGCCATTATTTTACCATTTTTTTGGCAGAAATATTGGCAACTTTGAAATTCGTGTAGATCTGGCATTACATTACAAAAATGAACTTGTAATAGCCCTTCCACACTAGCACACTGTATATTAATACATGTCAAATTGAAAGTGGGAAAGAATTCCAAGCGACTGCCAAATTTGTGTGAAAGAAATGACTTTTCATATTTTTCTTCCACCCTTGCTTGCATTCCTAAAATTATTCATGTATTAACACATGTCAAATCGTGTGGGATAAAATGTCGGGTTGTGTAGGCTGGGCTTTCATATTTTGATTCCACACTATTCTACGTCCCACTTTTTTCACATGTATTAATACACAGTGGGCTAGTGTAGAAGGCCTTTAACACAATACAAATACACAACTGAGTAATTTAACAAAGCATATGCGTGTAAATGTAAGATCTGAAAGGATTTCAATTTTTGATTATAGTTTTATTTTTGGTTTAATTTAATTAAATTTTATTAATCGACGTTTTTTATGTTTTTTTTTTTTATATTTAACACAACAGATAAGTGGAAATTAACAAAAATAAATTTAGTTGACAATGAAATTATATTTATAGATATCTTTGTGTTGACAATATTATAATGTTGTATTGTTTTAATTTCTTTGCATTTTTAACCGAAAATCATTTCACCAGCCCAGCTATAGGCAAACACAAATATAATATTGAAATAATAAGCGTAATTTCAGTTTGATTTTTGTCATTATTTTGAAAGCACACTGCACAACAAGAACAAAAATAATATATAACTTAACGCTGTCAAAAAAATCGTCATCAAGAAACTTGTCGCATTGTGAATTTGGGAACGATTTTATAACTAGAAGAAAAATGACAGCGAATCACGTCACACTCTCGTCGCGTTATTACTCGTCGCATTGTAAATCCAGCTTTATTCTCCTCAGCTTTTTGCAAAAAAAAAAAAAAACATCAATAAGATGACACAATCAGGGCTGCCGTTTTAAAAATTTGGAGGGTAGTATTTTAGTGTTCTTTAATACTATGACCTTATGGGAATTGAATTTAAATTACGAACAAATTCCAACCGAAACATAATTTTCAAGATTCCACGTATAATGCACCTGGTTAGTGTATCATCAGATAAAATTCAACAAGATTTCCAATTCGCACAAGACCTAGAAATAAAACATTTTTATAATTTATACCTCAGTTCATACCTATCATTTAAGAGTGAAAAGAAGAATATATGTAGCTGATAAATTGTTTTAGTAAAGAAAAACTTAGAAATATAACGGAAGCATTTGCCACCGTTATTTTTATAAACAGTGTTCTACTGAAATAGCCAGTTACATTTCTCCCCTAAAAATATATAACCTTAACACTCGTACTTCTAGGAATGCACATCAGTTTACCCTTGAGCCCAACTTCAGAACTACTGTTAAGTATAGAGATTCTTTCTTAAGTCGCACTTCAAGAATGTGGAATGCTTTACCCGGCTCTATTTTTCCCTTCGATTTCGATATTCAAAGGTTCAAAACCAATGTGCACCGGTATCTCCTCTTAAATCCTTCCTTTTTTTCCTAACGCTCGCACTGTGTTTAATCTAACATTTAAAAGGTATTAAAACCCCTTGAGCGCGCGTACAATATAAAAAAAAACAGTAACTTAAACCAAAATGAAAAATGGTGGTATTAGGACCTTAAATTGCGATAAATGTAATTTTTTTTAATTTAAACTTTCACATTTCACACATTTTATCGAACATGTGATCTTAGGAGAACCGATTTTGTTTATAAATGAAATTTACTGTGGCTTGAAGATGCCTAAGTAGATTTTATATTTCTCCATATCGAAGACGGCCATCAAGGAACTAAGAAAATATTATTTTGTTCCATAAATATGCTAAATGCTGATTTTATTGTTTTTGCCTTTTTTTTAAGATCAACTCAGAATATTTTTTTCAAAATTAACACTTCTGTAAATTAAAAACATCAATGAATCAATAAATATTTTCAATGCGCCGAAATTGGCACAATTATAACGAATGTGCCCGATTACACGATTTGTTTTTTCGGTTGTTTCGTCTTACGTCTTTTTAACAGATCGAGTGTGGGGAGTAGAAATGTAGTGGGAAGGAAGTAACGAAAGCAGGAATGGAAATTTCAAGACTTTTTCTGGTTGAACGTTGACGTTTCTGATTTTGCAACCATCGTGCTCTTCGATGTTAGCAAAAAAACGATTTTAACAAAAATTAATGAATGGGAAAATTGTTTTTCGTAATTGCAAAACATTTTTAATTATAACTACTGATTATTTTCTCACAAAACAACCCTAAATTCCATGAACGTCAAAATAACGAAAGGAAGTACATAGGTTTTTTCGCGAACCATGTAATCATGAAGGTTCGTGTCTGTCAAAAGCACGAATGACAAAACTAATAACAAATTTAACCGTATAATCAGACTGAATCTTTGCAAAAGTTTTGGGTATTTTCAAAGGGAGTACGGGAGTACAGTGAATGCTTGGGGAGTACGAATACTCCCTTAGTACTCACTCCGATAGCGCTGGGCACAATTTATTCTTCAGTGAATTGGAACAGAACCTAAATAAGAAACGAAACGAAACTAAACTGTTCTAAACGACGAAACATGGTTGGCGGTAGGTAACTTCTTTCGTAAGGTGCCAGTTATAGCTTTCATTGAAATCCATCATTGAAACACAAATCAGTGAAACAGTGGAATATTTACTGAAAAGTTGGTTATAGCTATCATGAAACTTTCTTTCATTGAAAATTCCATTCCCCATACAAAAAACTACTTTGAGGTTAAAGTCGATCATTTAACGAAAAACTGACAGACGAGAACAGGAAGAGAAAGGAACGCATTCCATTGGAACGAATGTGTTCCACTTTTGGGAACAAAATATCAGCTGTTCATTGAAAACGATTTTCATCATTGAAAAACAAAAAATGATTTTATATGAAAGTTGTAAAGCAAACTAAACAGTTTTTTGGCTAAAAAAAATATATAACTGACAACCATCATTTTGGTACCAAAACGCCATCAGTTTTATTTGTTTAAGTGCATCAAAATTGAAAGACAAAATTTTCAATGATGGTTTTCAATGAAAGCTATAACTGGCGCCTAAGACTGCTTTCACACAAGGAAATTGAGTTGCCAGCGACTGGGAGTTTGTTGGCGAGAAGGGCGTTAGGGAAAGAAAAAAAAATCTCCCCTCTCACCCTTCTCGCCTACAAACTAACTAGTTTCTGGCAACTCAGTTTCTTTGTATGAAAGTGGTCTAACATAAGAATGGCCACGTTCAGATACCCTGAGATATGGTATCTTGGATACTCGAGTATCCGTAAATGTTTGTGAAAGACAAAAACCGGATAGGTTAACTTTTGTCGTTTTCGGTTGGGTTTCAGATCAGTACTGCTCCTTTTTGATTTCAATCGAATTATTTTCTGTTGTTCCAAGCTTAATTTGCGATATATAAAGTTTATGTGTGTAAATTATCTGATATTTCTGTTATAAGCATTCTTACAAATTTAATTTTTTTTATTTTTTGAATAAATACTATTGCTTTTTCCAAATTTTATAAGTAGGTTTATTTAATTATTAATAGGAATTGATGCGTTTCATCTTCAGGGCACTAGGAATTGGTTAGTGAACGGGGTCAATGTAGGTGCCTTTGAACAATGTCCATAATCCAAACTACCAGGACGGATCAAGGCGGTGGCCTTAACTGTTGGAAGTTTTTCAAATTTTTTGATATTTTGCTCGGTCAAGCGACTGCTGTAGCTAATGTGAACACTAGTTGAACAACTGATGTGTCTGAAAATTTGAATTTTAGTGTTTCTTATCAATTTTGTATGTGAGATTCATAGAGAATGGGTTGAAATAGAAGTAAACCCACAAAAGGAAGGGAGAAAATATAAATTTCCATCACTGAAACTAGTGCAAAAAGTTAAGTCTACGCCGTGTTTGCTTTTTGAAAATTTATTTACAAATGAAGTTGATGAGGCGGTCGTTGAATGTGAACGCTAGCAACACGACTCAGGTTGATCGACTTGTCGATGAGTGTGAACCCCCCTAATGTTTCCCTAAAAACAAAACCCAGAAATTTTGGACGAAAAAAGCAGCAACATAGCCAGGGTTAAGCAACTTACTCCCTAAAAACTAGACTTATTCCAGAGAGTTTTGGGGGCTTAAGTCTAGGGACTGTCAAAGTCCGATGTTGGTGCTAAGGCTTGAAGAGATAAGTAAAAAGAGATAAAAAAAGGGCTAAACATTAACGTGTCAAATGCAACAACTGTTTTCATACTAAAAACAAAGATAATTTAACGAATGAAACGCAGTTGAGACTAAAACAATTGGAGAACAAATAAGTGTCAAGTTTAGTGTAAGTGTTTAATACAACAGGAATTGTTTTTTATGGCTTTGGCTGGACTTAGAGAATTTTCGGGCTTAGTTTTCAAAATTTCGGAGGGCCAAAAAAATTGTACTTACAAAACATTTTTGGACTAAGCATTTAAAAACAAATTCTCTAGTCAAGGAGCCAAATTCCACAAGCGTGAGTTTTTTCTGTGCACACTCAGAAAATCATGCAAAAGCAAATGAACATTTCCAATCTCTCTATAGACTCTAGAGTGACTCGCAAATTTGTCGACATATTTTTTGAGCGCGAATATAAAGTGTATGCACCGTATACACGAACATTCATTCACGTACCAAAAAAACTGAGATCATTAAAGGAAAAGTGGGAATGTCAAAATTCGTGATCTCTTAACTGCATATGTATCTCCATATATATCTTTTGAAAAAAAAACTTGAACCTCATGGGTTAGACATCACTCGACGTAACTGCCCTGCAGCGGAACTACACTTCACACGAATTCGTATGAATTTGTATGAGGTTCAGTTGCCACTTTCTGCGATATATCCTCTAAAATTTTATAAAAAATAGTGCTTTGCTGCTGAAGTTGAGTACGGTCTTGCTTTGAACCTTAACTAATCTCTATATTTTGTTATAAATTATAAAATTGATCTTAGGACAATTAATTAATAATTAAATTTTATTACTTAAGGTCTCAAACTGCATCTCCAAATTTCACGCCACCCACAGCAAAATCCTAGATCCGCTACTGCAAACTACAATCTAATCCACAATCTGATTTAGATTTTTTCTAGGCATGTACATAGTCCTGCCATCGTTTATGGCTAGTGGAGGCGGCATATAAGGAAAAGTAAGTATGTAGACTGCTTAATGCGTTTACAATGAGCAATTTCGGCCTACGATTTTTAAGGTCAAAAAGACCAAAAAAACTGAGATCATTAAAGGAAAAGTGGGAATGTCAAAATTCGTGATCTCTTAACTGTATCTCCATATATATCTTTTGAAAAAAAAAAACTTGAACCTCATGGGTTAGACCTCACTCGACGTAACTGCCCTGCAGCGGAACTACACTTCACACGAATTCATATGAATTTGTATGAGGTTCAGTTGCCACTTTCTGCGATATATCCTCTAAAATTTCATAAAAAATAGTGGTTTGCTGTTGAAGTTGAGTACGGTCTTGCTTTGAACCTTAACTAATCTTTTTTTTTTTTGTTATAAATTATAAAATTGATCTTAGGACAATTAATTAATAATTAAATTTTATTACTTAAGGTCTCAAACTGCATCTCCAAATTTCAAGCCACCCACAGCAAAATCCTAGATCCGCTACTGCAAACTACAATCTAATCCACAATCTGATTTAGATTTTTTCGAGGCATGTACATAGTCCTGCCATCGTTTATGGCTAGTGGAGGCGGCATATAAGGAAAAGTAAGTATGCAGACTGCTTAATGCGTTTACACCGAGCAATTTCAGCCTACGATTTTTAAGGTCAAAAAGATTACAGAGTTATTTGCGCACATTGCTCTATGTTCTTAGTAGACAATAATCCTTATACACCTTCCTATTTATTATTTAATGCTACATTTTCATTACAGCATAAATGACGGTATTTGTTGCAAATTTGGTAATTTCGTTTGATAGATCATTTAATTTTGAATTCGGCAGTTAAGGTCAATTGAATTTTAAGTCCTCAGTTAACAAATTCTTTTTTTGGTCTAATCTTAAAAAAAAAAATGCTTAAAAAGACTGATTAAGGTTTGTGGCTGATGTTGAAAAAGTAAAATATTTTGTGGAAATTGGTTTATGGGTTGGTTTTCGTGATGTCATTTCAATCTATTTTTTTTTTTTTTTTTTCAGAATAACGATTAAGCACCAGTGAGATATTTGTATGGGGTTATTTGTCTTTAACATAATGTAAATATCATTTTTGTAACATTTTATCAAAATAAAGTGTAGGATATACCTAAGAGCAAAATGAAATAAACTAAAAGAAAACAAAGAAGATATTAAGACCATCCATTTCGTTTGACAGATGGACAACTATGCAAAACTATTTCATATAGCCTAGAAAAACGCTTTTACCATTTAAATGCATTTTAAATGCAAAGGTTAAAAAAGTAGCTCTTTTTACAAAAGTGGTCGGACTCGCCGCAACAACCAACAAAAGTTTGTCCGACCACTGGTTTTGTAAAGAGGCCAGTCTAAGCTTTCATTTGATACCCCATTTATAAAAACCCATAATAATTTAGGTACCCTAAGCCAAAAATGCAACCGAAAAAGTGCGTTTTCTAGCCATTGGCACATGAAAAACCTTGTCCGACCAGCGGATCGTTAATGTTAAGACTAATGGCTAAAACAGATGTGCAGCAAGTCTGCACGCATCTCTGCATGCAGAGCTGCACACGAAACACATGTGCATAGTTTCTGACACTCATGATGCATATTTATGTCAAACAAATACATGAAAGCACAGCGTTGCCGATGTGACACAATAGTGTTGGAATGAGATTTTCTTCGTTGGACGATGGTAGGGTGGCAACGCCGGCTTCATGGATTACTAAACAAAAATCACCAACACAAACAAATTTTTTGAAAGAATGGCAGGTGATGTCAATATGAGTAATGCCAATTAGCAATTATTTAGAAATTTTCGTTTTTCAGTTGTGGCTGCAATGAAACTAGGCAGCAAATTTAGAAATAGAGACATCGTGCAGCGCTGGGCTGTATGCAGACTTTGAGTGAATCTGCTCCCATAAGAACCTGTGTAATTTAATTTCGCTGCATGGAAAAAGCTGCACATCTGTTTTAGGCATAAAGCTATAAATTGGCATAATTCTTTTCTGAAGCCGCGATGATATAGGTAAACCTACGGTCGCCTCCCGTCCTATAAGTATGTATATGTTATTTTGTGGATTTCTTAGATGTAGGGACTAAATTCATAAAGTAGCGATTTATTTTGTTTTCATGTACCATTCAACACGTACGTCCTCGTACTTAAATCTTTAAGACAACACTCAACGGAACTATAAGCTACCTCGAAAAATCTGAATCTACCACTTTTTCGTAGCTCAATCTACCAAGTCTTTAAATTTTGAAGTGACAACACTGAGTGCGATCTGCAATCATCTGACGATGAGTGAAGTTTAGTTTTCTAAAACTAGGTACCTATAAACAATTTCTGAAATGGGCTGGGTAGCTATTTAATATTCGGTTGAGGTATTTTTTTAAAATAGGTTTTTTCTTTGTAAAAGTAGATTTTTGAGACAAAAATGTATTTGCTTCTGACACGAGTAAAACACATGCAGGTATTTTTTTTATTCAGGCATGCTGAATTTTTATTAAAAATGGGTTTTTGGAACTACAGGAAATACACATATCATGATTATGTTCGAGTTAAAATAATTTTGATTTATTTTAAGTAACCCCCCCCTCTAAGCCATTCGCTGAAAAAACAGCCAAAACTCGTAGGTAGTTAGGTAGGTACTCAAAAATTTGGTTACTACCTATCAATATCTATAATAGGCATGTATATGTATGGGTAATTGTACCCATAATTACTTCCTATTTCATACAGAAAAGAAACTCATTAAAAGCTTTAAGCCGACGGCAAAGTTCAAGTTAATGAACAAGTACCTATAGAATTGAATTATTTTTGTTTGCTTTTTTTTAATTATTTTAACTGAATAAATAATATACTCAAGGTGTAACTTAAGTCTTTTTAAATGCAGCCTAAATGCAGGGTACTCCTTAAAAAAAATAGAAAAAAAAAAGAATAGTCTTAATTATCGCAATTTCGAATACAAGATGAAACTGTGGATACCCAAATAAAAGAGAATGCAGTGGTTGGGCCAACTACATATCCCAAAAAAAGTAATAATTAATTAAAAATAGAAATAAATACAAATTTAAAAAATTAACACGATGGAAAATCATTATAAAAAAGAGACAAACGAATGCATATGTTTTAAAATTTTAATAAAATTTGGATAAAAAAATTTTTTTTGTGAAGACAAACATAGACAAACGATTTTCTATCGAACTGCGTTTTTAGATTTTTCGAGTGTTACAGTTAGTGGGCCAATTAAATGCTCCAAAAAGCTTATATAATTAATTAAAAATTCAAATAAATACAAATTAAAAAAATTAATACGGTCGAAAATCATTATAAAAAAGAGACAAACGAATGCATATGTTTTAATATTTTAATAAAATTTGTTTAAAAAAATTTTGTTGTCAAAAAAATTTTGGACATATACAAACGAAAAAGAAAAGATAAACGATTTTCTATCGAACTGCGTTTTCAGGTTTTTCGAGCGTTATAGTTGGTGGGCCAACATCATGTCCCAAAAAAGTAATAATTAATTAAAAATAGAAATAAATACAAATTAAAAAAAATAACATGATGAAAAATCATTATAAAAAAGAGACAAACGAATGCATATGTTTTAAAATTTTAATAAAATTTGGTTAAAAAAAATTTTTTTGTCAAACAAATTTGGGACGTATACAAACGAAAAAAAAGACAAATATAGACAAACGATTTTCTATCGAACTGCGTTTTTAGATTTTTCGAGCGTTATAGTTGGTGGGCCAACTACATGTCCCAAAAAAGTAATAATTAATTAAAAATAGAAATAAATACAAATTTAAAAAATTAACACTATGAAAAATCATTATAAAAAAGAGACAAACGAATGCATATGTTTAAAAATTTTAATAAAATTTGGTTAAAAAAAAAATGTTGTCAAACAAATTTGGGACGTATAAAACGAAAAAAAAGACAAACATAGACAAACGATTTTCTATTGAACTGCGTTTTTAGATTTTTCGAGCGTTATAGTTGGTGGGCCAACTACATGTCCCAAAAAAGTAATAATTAATTAAAAATAGACATAAATACAAATTAAAAAAAATAACACGATGAAAAATCATTATAAAAAAGAGACAAACGAATGCATATGTTTTAAAATTTTAATAAAATTTGGATAAAAAAATTTTTTTTGTCAAAAAAATTTGGGACGTATACAAACGAAAAAAAAAACACAACCATAGACAAACGATTTTCTATCGAACTGCGTTTTAAGATTTTTCGAGCGTAATAGTTGATGGGCCAACTACATGTCCCAAAAAAAGTAATAATTAATTAAAAATAGAAATAAATACAAATTTAAAAAATTAACACTATGAAAAATCATTATAAAAAAGAGACAAACGAATGCATATGTTTTAAAATTTTAATAAAATTTGGTTAAAAAAAATTTGTTGTCAAAAAAATTTGGGACGTGTACAAACGAAAAAGAAAAAAGACAAACATAGACAAACAATTATCTATCGAACTGCATTTCCAGATTTTTCGAGCGTTATAGTTGGTGGGCCAAACTCCGTAATTTTTTTTTTGAAGTATAAAAAAACGGTGAGTGTACAAACGAATCTAAAACTTGTACAAACGGAGACAAACGATGTACAAACGATTGCAATTAACAGTTTTGCTCAACTCAATAGTTGGTGGGCCAACTACATGCAAGCGATATTAGCCCCCCTAGCTTATGTAATTTTTCTAATTCTAATTTTGCAGAACTATTTCCAAAACCCATTGAGAACTCCAGAACTCTTTATTAAGAACAGAAATTTCTTATCAGAACTCTCTTTCATGATAAAAGCGGGGCCGCGTAAAGTTGGCCCCCAATTTAGTTTTTTTCTGTTTCTGCCAAGATTACCGGGAACTATTGCTATTTTTGGACAAGAACTCTTTCAAATCTACCTCAAATCTAAAATTTGGAGGCCAACGTCACGGGAGTTTGATATTTTCATACAAAAGCTTTTAAGAGCTTTTGAAACTGATTCCCGCTGGATGCATTCACCTAATTTCCAACCTAATTTGGTGCAAATGAGGTTGAAATTACCTCATTTCGAAATGAAATTTTGTATGGGAAATGAGGTAATTTGGATCTCATTTGGAAATTTGCAACGAAATTACCTTATTTGGCCCAGCGAAAACGGCTTATTAGATTGCGGTGCTTGGTTTTTTGTTTCAATCATAAACATAGCCCTTCCTCTACCTGCCTACAGAAACACGATGATTTCCACGATGAACGGTAATGCAGAGTGTTATCAGTTTGTGATCTCAATTGGATCTTCTACGTTAAGTTGAAGTGTTCGAATTAAGAACAATAAAATTCACAGTATCTTCATGCTGTGATTTCTATTACATTCGGTAAACATCGACCAAAATTTGAGTCTTTCACTCATGCTGTTTTTTTTTCTTTAAATAAATGTTTAGATCAGCTTATCTGATATTCTGATTATACATGCACGACATTTTTCAGCTAAGGGGAACGGTCTAGTGAACAAGAAACTTCTAATTAACTGTATCTAGTGATATCACTGGTAAATATTCATGGGTTTTTTCATCAAATAGAATTCATATAAGACTAAACGAGTTACATAAACAAAGTGAATTAATGGGTGAGCATTCATGCCATTCTTCACCCGGTGAATATGCAACTTTAAGTTAACTAGTGATTTGACAGCTTAACATTCATTATAATTTTCATCACATATAATTCGCTTATGAATAAACTATTTACCCCTACTTCGTGATTTCACTGGTAAATATTCACCTAGAAAATCAATTGGTGACCGCCTATGAGAGATTCATGGCGTGAAGCTTCCATTCATTGATGAAAAAACTGGTGATTCTTTTATGAATTTGTTTAAATTTCCTACTGGGTACCTACATTATTACATATATATACTTACACATGACCATATTTTTATTTCCGCATTAAATTAAACCTACCCTTGATAAATTACGAATGTTTTAGCAAATTAGCATGCGACCCTGGTGAACATTTCATGAACTACACAAAATGGCTGCTACCACGGATAAACCGAGGAATCTCATCTTTATAATGATTTATCTATGGTCAATGTATCTTTATAATGATTTATCTATGTTAAATTTCCAAGGATTCTCATCTATATAATGATTTATCTATGGTCAATGTCCGTGGTAGCGGCCATGGACACAAACGCCGCCATCGGTATTTACTAGTCTCAATACCTATACGCATTATTCATTCCCGAATGCCTTGCTTCAAGGTTGATGACACGACGACGAAAATAGCTGACTTATATGTACATACATAAGTCTACTTCTCTTCGCGCATATAGCATATCAAAGAGGATACGAATAACGATCATTTTTTTTGTCATTCTTTTCACCATTTATCACCATTGACCTTTAAAAGAAACTTCAATTGGTAATCTCGCTTACTCCATTTGATTCTTATCAGAATCGAAAAAATACACTTCTCTTGCTCTAACTACCTTGTTTCGATTCTCTGATAAATGGAAGTCTCCCAAAAATGGAAGTCTCCGTCGAAAATTGTCCCCCAAAAATGGATTCCTCCGCGAGCTTAAGTGGAGCCACCACACACAGTAGGTCGCCCTTAAAAATTTGTTTCAGGATAGTGCTATGGTTTTCATATACAAGGATATGAGTGTAATCTTAGACGCTTGTTTGGAAAAGAAGACAGCAAATTGTTCGATTTAGTACAAAGATTTTTTTCTATTCTTTCATCAATAATTGATGGTGTAACGAACTGTCTTCACCAATTAACAAATACCTTTACATGAATTTTATGACCATAAACAATAATTGCATTTATTATAAAACTTTTAAAATATTTTCATTTATTATTATTCAAAGCAATTACGTTTAGAACATTTCATTTAATGTATGTATAAACATTATTTTGAGTCACTGTCACTTAACGAATTTATTGTTTATTTCATTCGACTTCCCACTATCATCCAGTAGATTTCTCTCGAACCATAAGAACAAATTGAATAAGTCTTTTATTTTTTTATACGTATAGAACATCAGGACACTTCCAGACCTTCGCGACTCTGCTGGCTGATCACCTTTTATTTTTTAAGGATTGTATCGTGGACACAAGCAGACGCATAATTTATGCTGTCACTTGTGACCCGATCGACATAAATTATTAAAAAATAACAACATTTCTACTGAGTGGAGAAACCCCTCCACTACATTTGGCGCCCACCGTAAAAAGATTAAAAGGAAATTAAATATTCAGCCCTATCACAAATTTTATCGTAATCGGAAACATTTTACGAATCCCGAAAAAAACTATCACCAAATCCGTTCGTAATTGCAATTTGTATGGGATTTTCCACTACGATGGATTCTGTGATCCGTTTTCGGAATACGTAAGAAGTTTCCGATTACGATAGAATTTGTGATAGGGCTGATTAATACCAAAACACTCGTAAATATCTACATTTTGGTCATCGAATTACGTATCTACATATGTACCTATTGATTTGCGTTGCCGTTTGTTTTCCACGTGATCACGAATAAAGCACCCCCTTATTTTTTCTTTTGTTTAACGCTGCTGCTGCCGACGATTGCTGGATAGTCGATTTATTTTTTTAATAGATTGCTGTAATTGGTGTTGAGGTCTTATGAAAATTACTGCTGCGAGTTTTTGGATTGTTTTTTGTTTGTTTTTGAAAATTGTGGCATGGTTATTAAGTGCAGAGAAATGCGACGAACAACAGTGAACTCCCAAGCTGCTGGCGCTGGCGCCAGTGGTGTTCAACATTCGCCACCGCCGTCAACACCACCACAGAAAAAATCACAAGATAAAACCGCCCAAAATGAGTCTCCTATGAACGCTGCACAATTTCAAGTAGGCAATACGCAAAATCAAAGTGAATCTTCTAGTAGCGAAGCACAAGTTCCAATAAGCATAAGTCTAACTGAAAGCCAATTTTCTAGTCTTAGTGTGCGAGAAGGTTCTAAAAGTACATTTAGTTCCTGTAATGCAAGATTTAATGGTGGACGATTTCATTGAAACCATAATCGTTTATAAAAATGCTGTGAGCATTTCAGATCAGTTCAGTTTCCTCTCACTAGTTTTCCTCTTCTGCTTGATGGTTACGCTTCATTCTGGTGGCAAGGGGTAAAACATGAAGCAAAAACATTTGATGAAGTCATCGAGTTGCTAAGAACTGCATTTGCTCCTCCAAGACCTGATTGGAGAATATTTGCAGGCATTTTTCAAGATAAGCTAAAGTTAAGTGAAAATACAGATTCTTTTATCTGTCGAAAGGGACGGTTGTTTTCTCAACTAAAAGGAAATTTACCAGAAAAAACCATCATCGATATTCTGTTTTCTTAAATAAGCCTTAAAATATGAGAAAGATTGTCCAGAGTAGACGTCCAAACATTCCAGGACCTTTTGAATAAGGCAAGAGAAATGGAACTGTCTCAAAGTGAAAACCAAATTATAAGTACCAAACATCATCCAGTTGATGTTCCAGAAAAATCCACTACTGGTATTCGCTGTTCTTTTTGTCGAAAGAAGAATCACTCTGCAGATGTTTGTTTTAAGAAGCTTGGGAAAGAAAGTAAAATAAATAGTTCTGAAAACACTGAACTGAGTTGGCACAGCCGGATTCTACCGTTCAAATTGCCCCAATTGCAATAAGCATTTGAAATCAGACAGTCCAAAACAACTAGATTTTAATGCAATCTACACTACTCTTGTGGGCAGAAGTGTCCCTACAGTAAACATTAACATCGATGGTTTAAATGGGCAAGCAATTTTTTTTTCAATCCTCCTTCTGGTTCCTAAAAAAAAAAAAAAAAAATCTGCGGCAAGAACTAGTAGCTGGCTATCAACTTTTCAGAAACTTAAGGAAAAAAATAAAAATTTTCAGAAAGTGTTCGCAGATATCAAACTTGCTGATGGAACAAAAGAAAAGAGCTAGTGTATTCGACAATAGCCTGCATCATCATTGGAAAATGCTTCAAACAATTACGGTTTATCTGCCTACCAAGTGCAAAAGATAATAGAACTCTTCTTGGCAGTGATTTCCTGAAGTAATCGGGTATAGTACTAGATTTAGCTCAGCTTACATGGCTACAAAGACGAGCCGAACAAGGTTTTTGAATTCAAATTGGAGGAATCAAAACTCAATAATGCTGTTTCTTTAAGTGAAGCAAAAATTGACAAAGTCTGAGTCTCCTATAGAAGATTTCATCTCTTGGTTTGAACAAAACAACCAACCAACAGTTATGAAAACCCCAATGAAAAACCGTTTTCCTTCAAATGAATATTCACCGGCAGGAATCAATGGGAATGGCCCGGGACCACCATCTGATGGTTGCTACCGTAAGATTGCGTACAGCTGCAGTTCGGAGATCCCAAGGAAACACTCGAATGCCCAAGTTTAATACAGATAGACTAAAGGATCCTGCAGTGCGCCAACAACTAGGGGACCACCTTTCACAAGGATTGAACGCAATCAGCAGCACGGAAACCACATCCATCGAAAATCATTGGTGTGCTGTGAAAAATGTGTTCATATCCGGTGCTGAAAGTATAGTCGGCCGGGCGCAAGGAAGAAATAGTGCTTGGCTTTCCGACGAAACTTGGGCAAGGATCGAAGAAAGGAAACACCTTAAAGCTCGCATCGCAGCTACCCCAGCAGCAGGGAGAAACGAGCTTGAGTCTACGTACCGCATGAAGATGAGGGAAGTTCACCGTAGTGTGCGACGTGATAAGCGTAACTACATCAACGCACTGGCTACAGAAGCAGAAGAAGCCGCTAGTAGGTGTGACAGTAGGACCGTCTACAGAATTACCAAAGAGCTCACTGGTGTCCAGAGCTCAAAACAACACCTGGTTAAAGACACAAACGGATCCCTGCTAATTTCGGATGAGGACCAGCTCATAAGGTGGAGGGAACACTTTTCTGCGGTTTTAAACCGCGTTTTCGCAAGTGAAGTGAACCCTACTCCCACTGAGCTACCCGAAGTAACAATTTCCCGAATACGCACCGTACCCCCCAGTAAAGAAGAAATTATCACCGCCATCAAAGCACTGAAGAACAACAAAGCGGTTGGACTTGACGGTATTCCTGCAGAGCTCTTAGGAGCAGCCCCAACGACATCGAGCGAGCTACTGCACCCACTTATTAAGAGAGCTTGGGAAGCAGAGAGCTTACCTGAAGAGTGGAAAAAAGGAATGATTGTCAAGCTCCCAAAGAAAGGAGATCTCACACAGTGCGAAAACTGGAGAGGAATATGCGTTCTGCCTGCAGTAGCCAAGATAATAGCAAGGATAATATTGGACCGAATTAAAGACCACCTCGAAGACACACTCGACGCGGAACAAGCAGGTTTCCGCACTGGATCTTCCTGTGTTGATCACATCAACACCTTGAGGATCATCATCGAACAGTGCGTTGAATATCGATCACCACTTCACCTGCTGTTCATCGATTTTGAAAAGGCGTTCGACAG
Source organism: Melangyna quadrimaculata (assembly GCA_949320155.1). Lineage (NCBI taxonomy): Eukaryota > Metazoa > Arthropoda > Insecta > Diptera > Syrphidae > Melangyna > Melangyna quadrimaculata. The sequence continues at coordinate 322,132,057 of OX439483.1, forward strand.
TGTCAATAGAGAATTTATTTGGCTTGCTTTGCACAGGAGGGGCATCCCAGATAAATTGATTGCTATTATCAAGGCTACATATGATGGATCCAGGTGTCACGTTTTGCACAAAGGTAGGCTGTCAGAGGAGTTTGAAATCCAAAGTGGAGTTAGGCAAGGCTGTATACTGTCACCAATACTGTTCCTGTTGGTGATAAGTGACGTACTGCACGCAGCTTTGTCAAATGGAAATGGGGGAATTCAGTGGACTCTGCAATCTCACCTCAAACATCTGGACTACGCGGACGACGTATGCTTACTCTCTCATAGGATCATGGATCTCCATCAAATGACAACAAGGGTGGAGAGAGAAGCAGAAATCGTAGGGCTTAAGATCAACTCGGCAAAAACTAAAAGGATCAGCCTTGGAACTTCCTCATCAATCCAAGTAAATATTTCTGGACAACCGGTAGAGATGGTAGAGGATTTCCAATATCTTGGGAGTATTATCTCTACGGGTGGCGGAACTGAACTGGACGTAAACAGCCGAATCAGAAAAGCAAAGGCTGCGTTCGGAATGCTGTCCAAAATATGGAGAAACAACTCTTTTAGCTTAAAGACCAAGCTACGACTGTTCCGCTCCAATGTTGAATCCGTTCTGCTTTACGGCTGCAGCACTTGGAAAGTCACTGAAATTGTCACTAGAAAGCTGCAAACCTTCGTTAATAGATGTCTACGAAAGATCTTGAGGATTTTCTGGCCCAACCGTATCTCCAATGCCGAACTTCATACGAGAACGGGTCAGGAGCCCATAGACTCCATTATACGAAGAAGAAAGTGGCAGTGGATTGGCCATACGCTTCGAAAAGGCGATCGGTGCATTGCATCTCAAGCAATGCAGTGGAACCCGCTCACACAGGAGGGAAGACAAGTGGGCCGGCCTAGAAGTACATGGCGAAGAACGGTCGAACAGGAATCGGCACGACTGGGGAAAAGTTGGAGAGAGCTGAAATATATTTCAAGAAATCGTACACGATGGCGCGTAGGTGTAGTGGAGGCCCTATGTCCCGTAAGGGAAACATCACGGACGTAATAGGTCCGAGGACCTAAGTAAGTAAGTAAGTAAGGAATCAATAGAATTTTTGAAAACGTTCTCCCTTGAGTTACAGCACCCCTAAAGAAAGTAATTTGTTTCCGCCACTGAAAAAAATGAAACAAAATGAAATTGATACAAACTTCATACCTACAAGCTTAAATGCAATCGATGTTTACTTAAGAGACGATGATGCACTTCACCTTTCCGAGTTTAAAAAACAAACGTTAAAAAAATTGATAGAAGATGAGAAATGTCTGTTCGAAAACATATTTGTACCGATTTAAGAAGTTGAGCACAATATCAAAACATTTACGCACGAACCGATTGCTACAACTCTCTACATATTATCACCTACAATGAAAAGTAAACTACGCGAAGAGTTAAACGAAATGATAAAAAAATGGCATCATAGAAGAAACTACATCCGCTTGGGCTTCACCTGTAGTTTTAATACCGAAGAGAGATGGAAGTATACGTTTATGTGTTGACTACAGATGGCTAAATAAAATTACGGTTACAGATACATATCCACTGCCTCGAATAGATGACTTATTGCATGCTGCTAAATCAATGACGACATAAGACTTAAAATCAGGAAATTGGCAGATAAAAATCGCTGAAGTTGATAAGCCTAAAACGGCTTTCACGACGCCTTTCGGAATATATGCCTTCAATCGTATGCCGTTCGGCTTCAAGAACGCGCCGGCAATGGATAATCGACAAGTTTCGAAAAGGACTTCCAAATATTCTATTATTAACATACCTAGATGATATAATAATCTGTTCTGAGAATTTTGAAACACACGTTAAGGACTTACAACAAACATTAAATAGACCTAATGCATTCGGCTTTCATCTCAAAGTGTTTTTTTTTTTTGTAAATCTGAAATAAAGTATCTAGGACACACAGGAGAAAACAGACGCTATTTTGAAACGCCCAAGTCCAAAAAATTTGAAGCAGCTTATGTCTTTCTTGCAAACTTGTTAGTGGTTTCGTCGGTTTATACCAGACTTCGCAAAAGTATCTTAGACCTTGTCAAAGATTACGAAGAAGAACACACAATGGAAATGGTCACAGGACGAGCAGACATCTTTTGAAAAACTGAAACAGCTTCTTAGTTCGCCACCTATCCTTCAACAAGTCAAAGAAGATATGCCTTTTTTCTTATGGACAGACGGAAGCAACTATGCGCTTGGAGCTGTTTTGCTCCAGGAGGAGAAATATTATAACCCAATCGAATATGCCAGCCGACTTCTTATTCCAGCTGAATGTAACTACTCGACGACAGAGCGCGAGGCTTTAGCTGTTGTTTGGGCAGTTCAAAAGTTTCGTGGCTACGTTGAGGGAGCGGAAATAACGATATTAACTGACCATCAACCACCGAAATGGTTATTTAGTTTAAAATCACCAACTGAAAGACTTGCTCGTTGGTCCTTACTACTTCAAACGTACAATATAAAGTTAGAGTATACCCCAGGTAAACAAAACGTTGTGGCAGATACATTATCTCGACCTCCCTGCAGTGTAAACCATACAAACATCGAATGTGAATGCATGTCGTTTTAAATTGATGTTCCGACAAAAGGAGCTAAAGAAGTTCGTGTCGCTCAGTTAGAGGATCCGGTCGTTAGAAAAATCATTGATTCCTTTGAGGCAGATGGCGAAAATGTGAAACTTCACACCGGTCGAGGTTACATAATGGTTGATGGTATCCTATATCGATATTGTTCCGAAGAAGTTTCTGAAAACAGACAGCTGGTTGCACCAACATCAATGCGAGAAAGGATACTTTATAATTACCACGATGCTCCAACGGCAGGTCATTATGGTATCGATAAAACAATTTATCGTATTACTTCGTTTTATTACTGGAAAGGTATGCGGCCAGACATAGCAAATTACGTGAGAGCATGTCCCGAATGTAGGAAATAAAAACCAACTAACCTTAAACCGATTGGCTTAATGCAAACTGTATGCAGTAACCAGCGCTTTGAAGTGATTTCAGTGGACTTATTCGGTCAACTTCTACGCTCAGAAGACGGTCACCAGTGGATTCTTATAGTTGAAGACTTGTGCGGCCAGTGGATAGAGCTTTTTGCACTCAAGGAGTTATCTGCAGAAAATTGTGCTCTGAAATTGCTTGATGAAGTTATTCTCCGGTATGGGGTAGCAAGAAGAATGCACTCGGATAACGGTTCACAATTTATATCGGCGTTAATGCAAAAACTTACTTTCTTTTTGGGCATAAGACAAACTTTTACACCAATTTATCATCCCGCAGCAAATCCAGTAGAAAGAAAAAATAGGGACCTCAAACCACAACTCTCTATATATGTTGGACAGAATCATAAGGAATGATATTCGAATTAAGCAGCTATTCGTTTTGCCATGAACACGGCAAAATGTGCAAGTACAGGTTACACAGCAGCATACCTCACGTTTGGAAGAGAGCTTTGTACACCATTGGAAGCACACATGGATTTAAAGCAAGTTGTTCAATCAGAAAATTTCATTCCTCAAATCATACCGCATTAACTAAAGCTCGCAGATACGTTGAAAATAGCTGAAGAATCGCAAGAATTGTTACAAGATAAAAACAAGGCATATGTGGACCAAAAACGACGACCTCAAAGGAGGTGATCTGGTCTTGGTGGAAACACACGCGCAAAGTAGATCAAAGCAAGGTACAACTTTGAAATTTGTGCCAAGACACGATGGCCCCCTACATCATTCTGAAGAAAAAAGGATCTTCTTGTTATATTTTGTCAGCTACAGTCAAACCAGACGAACCCATTGGCTTACATCATGTTTCATCACTCACATCCTACGATGGTACAAGCAGCAATCCAATATATCCTATTCGAACTCGAGGTCGACCTCGCAAGTCAAAACTATCAGGAGAACCTATAGTGAAGTTCAAACGAATAAAAGGATCGATGTTCCAAGGAAAGACAAAGCTACAGATTTATCAGTCCCACAACAAGATACCCAAAACTTAAGAAGATCTTCAAGACCGAGACGTATTCGAACATTTTCTCAATAGCCTGTCGCATCCTCGGGACGTTTTCAGGTTGTAACGAACTGACTTCACCAATTAGCAAATACCTATACATGCATTTTATCATCATAAACAATAATAACATTTATTATAAAACTTTTAAAATATTTTCATTTATTATTATTCAAATTAAAATCAAGTGCGTCACTGTCACTTAACGAAAATCTATTACATTAATTTTTGTATTGCAGTTAATACTTTCATTTTTCGTTCCCTCTGAGCAAATTCATAACTGTAAAACATTATTCTTTTCATTCTATGTACATTACAAATGTTAATTTTAATTTTTAAGTATTTCGTTCGACTTGCAATTCCAACTATCATCCAGTTAAGTTCTCTCGAACCATAAGAACAAAATAAATAAGTCTTTTATTTTTGTTATACGTATAGAATATCAAGACACTTGCAGACCTTCGGGACTCTGGTGGCTGATCACCTTTTTTTTAAAAGATTATATCGTGGACACAAGCAGGCGCATAATTTATGCTGTCGCTTGTGACCCGATCGATATTAATTATTAAAAAAATAACAACATTTCTACTGAGTGGAGAAACCCCTCCACTATAATGGTTTATATCTACCCAACAGTTCGCTTAAAATACCCCAAATTTTTTTCGGATCACGATTCGCATTCGCTAATTTTACTTTGCAAAGTTTGACTTCTCTATTTGTACATTTTTGTTAACATAGTTTATATAATTTTTGTAATCGGATTTGGAAACTTCATTTCTTAGATTATTTCTCCACCTTCTATATAATGCATCTCTTTTTCTGCAAAGTTCTGGTATATCTGGCGTTATCCAGTTTTTTTTTCAACGTTTTTTTCTTTTTTGAATTATTCGTATTCATTTCCATACATTTCTTGCCAGTTTTTTTGCTGTATACGCCATTTAATTTTGTTTGGTTTATTTCCGTTAGTATTTCGCAAAAAGTGTTTTTGTGCTCCGTGTTTTGTTTTGTACCGTAAAAGCTTGTGAAATTATCAGATATACATATTGGTTTCTATCACGCCTGATACTATTGTTTTGAAACAATAAAGGGGTCAGTTAAAGAGCCGGTACCTGTTGGTTTGTTAATTCGAGTACTCTTTTTTATCACGTTTATTCAACCTTTCGAGGACATTATATCCAGATATTTTTTTCGTATCAGAGTTATACATTTCTTGAGTGTCTATATTCACATCTCCAAGCATGATTACGTCTTCGTAATTTTTGGTTTTTTTTGATCGAATTCATCAATAAATTTTTATTATTTGACGGCGATTTCCATTCTATCTTTCATTTTTGACTGTCGTAGCTTAATGTGAACGAAGAAAATCTTTCATAGCATATATCTTTTCTTATATATATATATATATATATCGGGTGGCACAACGGCTCATGAAGAACCAGGGCCTAGTGACTAACAACACGCAACCATTCCTGTGTGCGCCTTTCGACAGGAATGGAAGGGACCTACAATTTTATGCCGAATCCGAACGGCTAGACGAGAAGCACTTATTCGTGACAAGTGATACTCTTGGAGGATTTGTCAATTCCTCGCAAGAGGCAGTAGCCCTGAAAAAAACTTTTTTAGTTTTTAAGTGGACTAGGCTGGGAAGCGATCCCAGACCTCCAGCGTGACAGTCGAACGCACTTACCATTACGCTACGGGCTACTACTATCTTTTCTTATATACATGGCAATTCCCCCAAATCTAGAACATTTTCTATGCTTAAATTCCATATTAAAACTTTCAATGTGAAAAAGGCAATTTTCTTCCTCATAAAAGTTTATTTCAGTTAAAATGATTATATTTAAATATTGTAGAAATGCTTTAGGTTATTTGATCATCATATATTAAATCATTAAATTTGGTAGTTATTTGGGCTTGAATGATCAGTATAATGGATGCAATTAATAAAATACTAATTCATCTTTGTATACCCTACGTTTCGTCGGCTTTTTTGCGACTTCTTCAGGGTTTTTTTTATTTATCTATAAACCAAAAATACAAAACTTATTTCAAGCTATTTTTATACAAAGCAATTACGAGAAAATAAATTAAATTATAATATAACTATTTAGTATGAACTTACTTTTTATGAAAAAATTACTATTTATTACATTTTATTTTACTACTGTTTTTTGATTTTAATAAATTAACATTTAAAAATAAATTAACATTTAACTGCTGTATTGATTTTGTATTTCATTGGTTGTGAAGAATTATAGCTCATCATTCTACCTGTAGAAATGGGTTTGCTATATCAGTCAAATGAGATTTTGTTATTGTTTTTTATTAGATTTACTTCTAGAAAAGGGAGAAGGTTATTATGTTCTGTTTCTATTGTGAATTTTTATTTAGTGTGGTATTCGTTTAATGTTTTTAGTATTTGTTCTGTATCGTTTTTGGTAATTATTGCGACAGTGTCATCCACATATTGCACAATAAATTTGATTTTGGTGTTTGATTTTCTTAATTTATCTATTGTTTCGTCAGTTAAATGGTCCAAAAAAGTATTGAATTTCAGCAATAAAACAATTTCATATTTTTCTTAGCCATCTAATATTCATACATACACAACAAAAATTTAATTTTTTTTAAATCAATAGCATTCATACCAATAAGACCATGCAATACCCTTAAATCATTTTCGAATTCAAATTCAGTTTCATGTTCATACTCATCTATCACATCAGTTGTAATTTTTTGCTCTCGTTCTATAGATATCTGTAATATCTTGTGCATTGATAGGACAGTTGATGGTCTCTACCAGGTTTTGCACTACATTGATTAGATTTTCATTTGGTGCTGGCATTGGGGCATATTCATAGTCGCAGATAGACCCAGGTTTAACTAAACTACAGTTTAAGATAATTTTGGCTCAACGAATACAGACCGATTTTAATTACAAATTGTTGGTTTTATATTTTTATAAGATAATTAACTTGGTATACTACACAAATAGCTTCAAATATTTTGAAATGATAACCTTAAAAAAATAGATTCAACGTCCAAAAATTCAACCAAAGCTATGTTTAACTTAGACCCAGGTCTAAAATTACTAAGAATATGCCCCATTATGTTTTTTATTTCTATGTTAGTATGTTTAGTAGATGTTGTTCGAGTGTGTTTATTTTTGTTTCCATGGTATATATGATTTCATCTTTTTTTAAATAGTTTTTTTGTTTTTTATTAGATTATTATTTTCTGTAATGTTATTATTTATTTCTTCGTATTTGCTGGCAACCAATTCACAGCTTGATTTTATTTCGGAAATTTGTTTTCTCATTGCCTTTAACTCTTGTATATTGGATACATGGTTTCCTCCATAGTCTTGCTTAGTGCTGGTTTCTGGAGAAGAGGTAATTTGAGTTCGTTTCGGCGGTGGTTGATTTGGGGTCTTCGCCGGCGATACCTCAATAATCAGTTCATTCACATTCGCTATTTCTTTCCTGCACGCTGCGCAAGGGATGAGAATGCTGAGCCCAGAAAGTGAAACTAATTGGCAAAAAAAAACCAAGTAGATTTCAAAAATTTGTAGTAGATACTGAAAAATCAAAATGTATATATAAAAAAAAAGTTTTTTTTTTAACAATGTTGTACGTTTAACGTGTTATACGTTTAACAATGACTACTCTTTAGAGAATATTTTTCGCGTAGATGCTACCTAGTTCACGTAGTTGCTACGTAGCAAATGATAAATTAATGAAGTAGATAAACTACATTTATGTAGTAGGTACATTCTTATCTCAGTGAGCACCTCCACTCTTTTCCACAAATTCTTCCAGCTTTTGATAACAAACATTTTTCCTTCTTATAATGTTGGGAAGCCTGTTATCTGGCATGTTAAGCACCTTTGAAATGTAGTCGACGTGATACTTGAGCGTTTTAATAATAAGGGGAGAGGCTTGTCTCAAGTTTGATCATGTAGTTAGGAGTTGGGTTTTTAATAAAAAAAACTGAGAAATTTTTCTAATGTTTCATTCTTTTCACATCCCCACACCTGCGCTCTATATAACATTACTGACTCGGCCACTGCAACAAATACCTCATTAAAGCAGTGGCGATTCCTCTCAGTTAGCAGGTTTATCGCCGCTAAACCAAGAATTTAATGAATAAATTATATGATGTTCTTTTTATTTTCAAAAAGTAACAAATAGCAATCTTGTAATAATGATAATGATTTCTTGCCATAATCAGTACCATAAATACAAGAACCTACCCACCTAGCTACCTATTTTCAAATCATATTTGCCTTCTTACAACACAAAACTCGCATCTCCCTATCTGCCTAAGCAATACAATATGCGATACCAAAACCAAATTCCCTACAAAGAACATTAATATAATAATAAATAAATAGATACCTGCCTAACCTACCCACATTGTTCTCTTAAAGTTATATTTTCCTGCAGACACACAACACAAAACTCTCATACAACAAGTTTCCCTTGAAACATTTTAGCTTGGAACATCTGCGCTGCACAATTTCATACAATTTTTAATAATATCTATACAAATTACAAATACAAACACAAATTCAATACAATCTAGAATACAAGAATACACTATGTCCCAAGCAAAGCCCAGCTAAATAAATGAAATCATAAGCGTAAGTATGATGCGATAAAGCACGAACGATACATCAGGTATGCACTATGCAAGCAGCTACAGGTAAACCTACATTTTGGGTTCGTTTTTTATCATTCTCTTTTTTTACTTTCGTATATGTTTCTAGGAAAATGCGGTATGAAGGATTAATACGTGTGCTTATTGTTTTGTTATTAGTGTTCTTTGATTGATATGAGTAAGCATTGAGATTGAGTTCTTTTAGCACATTCAATAATTACAAAAATAAGTGCTAAATTCGCAAAGCGCGATGTAGTTCTGTATTTTCGATATGTAGATGGGGCATGTTAAAGTAGTATATAGCCAAAGTTTGCAAATTCGAAAAACCTGTGCTCGCTGCAGGAAAAATGCAACAGTGAAACAAAATCTAAAATCACCTCATTTTTTCCGACATTTTCCTTTATAACTTTGGAAATATGCAATTTAGGAAAAAACCGTCCAGTATAAACTTGTTTGTTATAAAATTGTCTACAAAAAAAAATAAATTTTAAATGCATGAATTAAAAAAAAAAATCTGAAACACTAAGTTATTTTGAAGCACTCAAAAAATAGGTCAAAAATTGTCCAATTCTGCTAAAAATTTGGAATCAAATGGTCTAGAGTATTACAAGTCGAAATTCGATTAGTTTAAATAGTTTTGGCAAGAAACATGATGTTAACTAAGTGCAACACGCAATGTTTGCATCATTGCTGTGGTCAAAGTAGGACACTTAAGTTGGCACTGATTTTTGTACACGTACTTAGAACCCTTAACTATCGTAAAATATAGTTATAATATTTACATCTTTTTTTAAGCCAAGTGAACAATTTTCTGAACTTTTAAATTCAGTACCAAAGTTGCTTAAAAAAAGTTATAAATATTATAACAATTTTTTATGATAATAATTAACCCTTCTTCGTGACTTAGCAGCATATATGGTCAACTCATTGAAAGACAATAAACTAAAACTAAGAATTTATATTTAACTTGTTTTGTAGGTTAGAATTATTTAAAATATTTTGAATTATTATTCAAAATATAATAAATTAAGTTTGAAATATTTATTATTATTCAAACTTTTGCTTTAAAAAAACGTCTTTTTCAAGACATTTCTTAATATTGAAAAGAATAATAATTGCATTCAAAAACCAAAATACAAGCGAAAAAGGATTTAACCGTCATTTGTTATTTTTATAAGCAACAAATTTGTAAGTACATATTCTATAATTTTTAAAAATTGAAGCGGGTGGCAATGGCACAGTGGATATAGTGTTTGACTGCTAATATGGACGTGTGGGTTTGAGCCCCAGTCAAGGTAGCATTCTTTTCTATATTCCCCAGTTTCAACTGGATGCCACTCGTGGAATTTCATGAGATAATTAATATCTAATTCTCAATTCACTGTGCCAACAAAAATCTTTCCTCTCCTTCTATTCCTTCTAAATAGTGCCGTGCATTGCATTTAAAAGACCTGAGGTCTTACAGGCATATAGTTAAAATTATTATTATTATTATTATTATTATTATTATTATTATTATTATTATTATTATTATTATTATTATTATTATTATTATTATTATTAAAATATTAGTAACTATGTTTTAGAGAGCTGAAGAAAAACGTAAGCACGTTTGAAACGTCCGTCGCGTCGTCTGATTTAGATACTTAGATACAAATATAGACCTAAAGCCCGTTTATAATTTTAACATATATTTTATGATAGTTAAGGGTTCAAACTACGTGTACAAAAATCAGTGCCAACTTAAGTGTCCTACTTTGACCACAACAAAGTCGGCGAAAATTTTGTTTCCGTCGACCGACGAAGCGAATTTATGTATCGATACATGTTTAAACTTTTATTTTATACCAATTATTTATTAACGTTTTTTTTATTAATTGTCGTTATCAATAAAATTAAAAAAAATATGATTTTTTTTTTTTTAACCTTCCCCAGACCACGTAGCTAAACGAATACTAAGGACGAGGAATCGCCACTGCATTAAAGGCCAAACTATAGTAGGCATAAGCTAGCATATGCGCGCATAAGTAAACGTGCGAATACAAAGAATCTCAATGCGAGTGAACATAATGGGCGATGGATGGAATGGAGCGATCCCAGTCGCTCAGCGCATAAGTAAATTTTGCAAATGCACCAAAAAACACAAAGCCACAGCTGTTTTGTAAATCAATTCACGAGTTGTGCACGAGTATGTGTAGTTTTTTTTTTTGTATCGTTGCCGCATTTTCATTTGTATTTAAAAATGCGGAACAAAACACAAAGCTGGAAACCGAATGTGGGGCGAAAGCGGAGAGGTATTTTTTTAATTTTTGCTTATGCGCGCATAAGTCCATTATGGCTATACGGGCAAATTTTGCAAACATAGTTGGGCCTTAACATCATGTGCTATTAATATATTCGAAAAACAATTCTTCTATGTTACATTAATAGCATATTTCGCTGTAACAAGCTTGTTTTTGAGGTGAGTTTCCATACTAAGATTGCTTGTAACAATTATTCCACTCAAACCATTCTCAGATCTTGGAATCATCCCATGCGGATAGGTTGCCATCATATAAATTTTCTAGTACTTTCCCGAACTTTGCTGTCATTCCAAAGTTGTAGAGCTTGTAAAATAAAGCTTTGCGGTCGATTGTATTAAAGGCTGCTTTGAAGTCAATAACAAAGACGTAAAACTTCTTTTTCTGATCAATGAAGTTTCTTGATATGCTCTGCAAAACAAAAACATTATCGATGGTCGAACAAGCACTCCTGAATCCTGCTTGAAATTCCGCTAGCAACCTCTTACTATGTATCCAATTTGAAGGGTCCAGGGGAAAACCGGCTTAAGTCCATTTTTTTGAAAAATGAAACTAATGACTACTTCTTGTTGGTTTCTGTAAGTACTATTTGATGGAATAATAAAATTTCCATAAACATTTTGGATACCTCTCGAAATGACACTTTTTGTAAAAAACTTTTTTTTTTCAAAAGTTTTGTTTTAGCTACAAAACTTAAACAAAACAATTTTTTGAAAAAGTTTGTTTCCAGTCCTTGTAGCACATCTACGTGGTAAGAGTTCAAAATAAAAACTTACCCGATATTTTAAATACTTATTTCGTAGTGATGACAAAACAAATTCAAATACCTACATGAAACGGCTTAACACCGCGTTTCTTAATATTGTTTTGTTTTCAAATATAAATTTTTAAAATCGAAGGATGTATGAACAAAAAGCAAAAAATGAAACGGCTTAACACCGCGTTTCTTAATATTGTTTTGTTTTCAAATATAAATTTTTAAAATCGAAGGATGTATGAACAAAAAGCAAAAAACCGTTTCTAATTATCATGTTTAGTTCCTTCGCAATAAATTTCAAAAAATATCCTCAAGTTTTCGGCTACCATGTAGGCCATAGATGGAAGTCTCCCTTAACGCATATCAGGTGGTACAGGGTAATGAGGTGCGCAGACGTGTTTTCTAGGGAGTTCCTTAGGACCTGCATCGCTAAGATTAGCAATGACTGGGAGGGCTTGAAGCTCAAGCTCATCCCAGCTAAGGGCATCTCTAGACGACCAAAGGCTCGCATCTGGTTGCCCCTCATGAGCATTAAGCCAAGCGGAATTCAAGCTGCATTTTGGCATAAGATGTGCAAAAACTAAGATTCTGCAGAACCATGGAGCAGACCCCGGCAAAGTTGGTGACAACGTTGAGCTAGACGATGTCACTGATGATGTCGAGGTCCGTAGCGAGTCGCCGTGCCCTGACTTTGCAGAATCGAAGGAAAATTTAAAAAACACGCTGCTAAAAGTCATTCAGATTAACCTGAAGCACTCAAAATGTGCCTCGGATAATCTGAGAGTTTTCCTGAGTGAGGAAAACATAGATGTAGGCATCGTTCAAGAACCATGGGTCAATCGCTCTAGAGCGAGAGGCTTCCAATATAGACAATACGACCTGATCTACAAGATCGAAAACACAAACGATGGTAAGCCTAGAACTTGTATTTTAGCTAAAAAAACACTTAAAAGCTTTTTTGTGTCCAAATTTTAGCACTACTGACTTGACAGTTGTCAGGTTGGAAGCAAAACATGCAGACGGTTTACTCTTGGCATCTGCTTACTTCGGGCATGACCAGCAGTCACCACCAGAAGAAGTGTGCGCACTCATAGCCGAGGCGAAAGCACAAAAAACGAACCTCCTGATTGGATGTGATGCAAACGCAAGGCACACCCTTTGGGGAAGTTCCGAGATAAACGAACGAGGTGAGTCTAATATAGCCGAAAATCTCTCCATCCATGGTGGAATGAAAATCTGTCTGAACTCAGGAAAGCGACAAAGACAATTTTCAACATCTGCCACAAAAACAAATTCTATCAACCATATAAAGATAGCCTTAGAGTTTACAAGCGAACTGTCGCATCAGCCAAGAAACAAGGCTGGAGAGAGAACTGCGAGTCAATAGAAAACATAAAAGACTCAGCCAGACTTGGTAGAGTGCTGTCAAAAGAACATTGCAACCTTTCTTTTTGAAAAAGAAGGATGGGGAGTGGGCAGTCTCTGCAGCTGAATCCTTAGAACTACTGATGACGACACACTTCCCGGGGTATGAAAACAGTAAACCGGAATCAATTGAAACTCACATCACACCGTTAGCTCATGAAGAGCATATCAATACCGTTATAACAAGAGAAAATATTGCCTGGGCAATTAATCTCTCCTTATAAATCTCCAGGCCTGGATGGCATACTGCCTATTATGCTTCAAAAACTGCAAGATGTGGTTGTTCCTTGGCTGGAATAAATTTTCAAAGGTTGCCTCTATCTCAACCATGTACCCGAGGCATGGAGACATTTTAGAGTAGTTTTTATCCCGAAGGTCGGTAGACGGGGCCATGAATCCGCGCAGGATTTTCGACCAATTAGTCTGACATCTTTCGTGTTTAAAACGCTGGAGCGCATCCTAGACAAACACATCAGGGACATCCTAGTTGGATGCCCTCTCGAAAACTCTCAACACGCATACCTAAAGGGTAAGTCCACGGAGACGACCCTTCACGAGGTAGTTCGTAAAATTGAGAAAACTATTAACTTCAAAGAATATACACTCGCTACCTTCTTAGATGTAGAAGGGGCTTTCAACAACGTCCTAACTGAGTCCATTCAAGAAGGCCTTATTGACTTTGGTGTAGAGTTTATATCCGGGAGTGGATAGTTTCCATGCTCAGGGATAGAAGGATTCAATCTACGTTAGGAAATACAATTGCAATCAAATACGTCAGTAGAGGAACACCCCAGGGTGGTGTTCTGTCTCCTCTTCTTTAGCTTTTAGTCATGAATAAAAGTCTCGCTAAGTTAGAGAGGGGTGGAGTGATGATTTGGTGCTACTAGTGTCGGGTAAGTTTACCCCTGAGATAAGTGAGTTCACGGAGCTGGCTTTAAAGAAGGTTAGTAACTGGGTTGCGAGCTGCGGACAAGGTATTAATCAAAGTAAAACTGAACTTGTGCTTTTTACTACCAAAACAAAGATAGACCCATTCAATCTACCTCGACTCAACGGTCAAACACTTTCGCTCTCCTCCAGTGCAAAATATCTGGGTGTAGTTCTCGACCCTAAATTAAACTGGAAATTAAACATTGAAGAACGGGTTAAGAAGGCCTGCATAGCTTTCTATGTCTGTAGCAAAACTTTTGGTAAAGGTGGGGCCTCCAGTTAAAAATGATTTTATGGACATACACAGCCGTGGTGCGACCTATTCTCACATATGGTTCGATTGTGTGGTGGCCAGCATTAAAGAATTTGTATAATATCAACAAACTTAGGAAGGTTCAAAGAACAGCTAGCATTGGCACCACGGGGGCTATTCGATCTTGTCCAACAGATGCTTTAGGAGTTGTTCTGCACCTTTTACCACTAGATTTACACATTAAATACCTGGTATTTTGCAGCGCGATAAGACTAAAAGAATCGAACTCCTGGTTTGTCAAACCCTATGGGCACAGCAACATCACGGGTTTAATTCCAACCGAAATGTTTTCGCCTCCCACTGATAACTGCACCCCTTCAATGGGCCTCGGTTAAGATTTTACAGTTATATTGCCATCCAGAAAGGATTGGAATGATGACGTCGTGACGAAAGACTTCGACACAACTATCATGCGGCGAGACTTGGCATCCCCTACAATACTCACTGTTGTAGTTGTGGGGAAAAGGAAACAGTCTTTCATTTCCTTTGTAAATGTCCCGCTTTGGCCAGAATGAGGCAACAATCTTTTGGGAAGCCCTTTTTTGACGACCTTAACAAACTCTCCGGTACGAAGATCAAAGAATTAACTTCTTTCCTCAACGCGACGAAATGGATTTAGGATTTACTTCGGTTTCCTCTTGCACCATCTTCTTCCCTAAACTCCTATGACTGCGAGCTAGCAGGCTAATGGGTTTTCAAGGTGGCTCATGGTGCACGAGGACCGGACGATCACACAATAAGGCCGATCTCCGCTTCAATACCAGTCAACAAGTGCCTAGGTGGCACAATGTAGATGGCTCTTAGTTGCGAATTTCGACCCTTTTGAGTGTTTTCCTATGTTCAAGTCCAAGAAAGTTTTAATGAATCTAGAATTAACTTCGGTTTCCTTTTGCACCATTTTCTTCCCCAAACTCCTATGACTGTGAGCTAGCAGACTACTGGTTTTTGAAGGTGGCTCATGGTGCACGAGGACCGGACGGTCACACGGTTGTGCCAACCTTCGCTTCAATACCAGTCAACAAGTTGCCTAGTTGGCACAGTGTAGATGGTTTTTAGTTGCGAACTTTGGTCCTATCGGGTGTTTTTCCTATGTCCAAATCCTTATAAGTTTCATCACATGTCTTTATTCAATAAAAGCGTCTCGTCATACAGGCGGGTGGTACTTTCTCTGGTAACCACAAGTCATGTTGTGCAAACAGACGGAGGTGTAAAGAGATTACCATATCCGAGTGTGCGACTAGATGATCACCCTAAGGGATCAGATCACATGCGTCCTGGGCAAATCAGCAAATTGCTTAGCGTAGCATACTGCAGCTGAGCTCGGGCGTAGGCGATGATCCGTTGGGAGATCTATCACCAAATACCCTCATTAGTATAAAAAAATGTTCTTTTAATCCACAGGTCAAACGAGTTATGGTATCAAAACGGCACATTACAGCTTTAATTGGGTCACCAAGCGAGGATGCTTGTGACCGCCATCTCTACCTACCTACCTAACGCGTATCATTTTATTGTTTTGTATAAATAAGTGCATTTAATTGGAAAAAATATTTTCAGCTTTTATTTAATTTTCCTTAGAATTAAGCATTTTTTTAGAAAGTAAACTTATATTATCGTTTTTCTCGGAATAAATTTGAGTGGACTTAAGCCGGTTTTCCCCGGGACCCTTCATTTGTAAGACGGTTATTCAAAATTGATATAAATATTTTGTAGAAGGTTAGTGCCGTCTACAAAAGAGAGGAGATTCCCCGATGATTGGCTGGATCTGATATATTTTCCTTTTTATGTAGAGGAAAGATAAAAGCTTTTTTGAACCGTTCTGGTATCTCTTCAGTTTCCAAAATGTTATTAAACAAATAAGTTCATTTATCAGTTAAAATTATGTTGGTATTCTATCGGCTCCTGCAGATTTTTCGTCCTTCAGTTTCATTAATACATTTTGCAATTCTTCCCAATTTATAACAGAATCTAATATTTCATTTCGATTGGTAGGTTTAGCGTAGGGAAAAGGTGAATCGGGATTCAAAAGTAGTTTAAAATGGTCATGTAGCCAATTTATTTTTAATTTCGTACTTATTTGAAGTTTTTTTTCCATTCAATTGGTTGACTGTCAGCCAAAATGCTTTGCAAGTTTTACAATGATTTAAGTTGAGAGCTTCGTTTTCGAAAATTTAGGTTTTTTCTCACTACATATACTTTTGAACTTGCGGTTTGCATCAATATACCTTGTACATCCTTTTGAAATAATTACCACTATATTTTCTAAAAACTTTCAACCAACCGAAGGAATTTTGGCGAGCTCGTTCACACTCCGCATCAAACCTTTTTTTCCTTTTCCATGTGCCTTATAACTTTGACATGGTTATTTCGTGTAGGACAAGCTGCTTTGATAGCACCTTCATAACATCCGTAACATATAGAGTAAGAGCCTAGGGCCGCCAGACATACGTCATTTTATCAAAGCTAAGATTTTTTCTGCGAACAGATACTATGGTAGCTAAGAACAAATGGATACTTAGAATCTTCAACCCGGTGCAATTAAGAGGTAGCGAGTGTTAAAGTTGCATACAAATGTAGCAGCATTGTGTTATTTTATCAAAACCGATAATTATTATAAAAATTATTCCCCATCAAATATACATCTACAGTGGGGCGTATTCGGAACATATGTATATTGTCAGAACATGGAACACTCAGCACCTCAAAATCAGCTACTATTGAAGTCCAGTTTCCTTCAAGAAAGTTATAATCGACAACAGAAAATCCTTGCTGGCCTACGAAGGTGAACTCTGCAAACTTATCTGAATGAGAAACGCCATTCTTCAATCGAAATTCAAACGAATTTTATTCCTCTTGCATTTGTGGTGGTGTCTTTTGAGTTTCTAGTCGTCCCAGAAAATCTGTTCTTCCTCTATTATCGCATTGAGATCTCCAATTACACAGGCCTACAAAATTAAAAAAAAAATTTGGTGCCGTTATAACTGATATCAAATTTTGTTGTCCACTGAATACGAATAATGGTATTTTTAAGTCAAAGCTACGTACAGTTTTGATTTAATACTCGTTTACATTTTTTTCGCAAACGTGGTTAAGATTTCTTGTTATTAATTTAATTTAATCTTTTTGACCTGTAAGTTTTTGATATGGCTTCTTCAAAAAGAAGATGCTTAAATGATCCAAACTCATTTTGTGTTATCTGTGGGGAATCCACAGTGAAAACTTTTTTTTTTTTAATTTTAGCTGCCGCTGGTTTTCCAAATTATCTTCTATAAGTTTTTCGCCAAAAGTTGTCATTGATTTTTATTTTTAGTCTTATTACAAACATTCAAAAAAATATTAAAATATCATGTTGATTACGCATTTTTTGGAGAAAATTGACACCAAAGTCAAAAAATTAGCATGGGCAGGAAAAATGGAACAGGCTAAAAACTGAATATCTTCAGACTGAGGAAAAGATAGCAAATTTATGTAAACGCAGTTTTAAAGGCTGGTATTTCTTTTAAAAATAAACGCCTTAACTAGGTTTCTATCCTTAACATGGGTCAGGGTACACCAAAGTTAGACTTTTCTTAAATCCCCGTGTTGGCCCGCTGTATATCTGAAATTATGGATTCCCAAATAAAAATCCTTGATCTTTCCCTTATCAATCTTAAAATAATTTTATTTTCTAAAAGGAATTACAATTAATTTAGAATACTTAAATTTATAAAAAACTTACATAGGTAAGCAAAATCTACCGCGACTAACCTCGTGAAGAACCTTTGCTTTCTTTTTCTGGAATTTTTAATCTTAATTTTAAAATGGCAGCTAATTCAAAGTTTTCGAATTTTGACATTTCGATTCCTCGAAACTTTTCACAGCGTTGCCAGGCTGTTGTTTTAATTGTTGAGACTTTTGATACTTTAAATATTAAGGTCATTGTTCGACGACATCGCGGGGCCCGTCTGAAGCTGTAGGCGAAGACTCCACGTCCACAACAGCGAGCCTTCCCACTGACCTCCTTGGCAATAAAGTTCCATTTGCTAAGCGTACTTGAGCAATCCTTACCACTCCGTCCTGTCCGGAGTAAACGGAGGTAACTCTACCCAACCTCCATGCAGATCGAACCTCTCCCGGTTCTATCACCAGAACGATGCTTTCAACTGCTACTGGCTTCGTAACTTTGTGCCACTTCGAACGCCTCGTTAGCTCTCGTAGATACTCTGTGTACCAACGATTTGTGAATTCTTTCATAAGATGTTGTACTCTTCTACTATAGAGCCTGCTCCATTGATCATTATCAGAAAAGACACCAGGCGCTGTGCAATCTCGATCGCTATCACCAAAAAGCATCAAATTCGGGGTTAGTGGCCTTGGATCTTCTGGATCGACGGGTATTTGGGTAAGTCGAAATTCATGGACTTACAGATTCTTATGGCTTCTCTGCTCACAGCAACAGCTTCTTCGACAGTATCGTGGCTATTGAAATAGTCATCCACATATGTGCGGTTCACTAACCCATCAACTGCCTCTGGGCACTGGTCTCGGAAATTATAAGCGTGATAATTCTTGACAAATTGTGCGGAGGCAGGGGAGCAACAAGGTCCAAACATCATTACCTGCATAATGTAGACTGACGGCTTACGAGAAATCTCTCCAGAGTATCCTCTGGCATTGCTGGTCTGCTTCACTAATCTTGATGCCGTGAAACATCTCTCGAACATCTGCATTCACAGCATCTCGACGCTCGCTAAATTTGAAGAGCCCAGCGTGAAGAGGCACAATATTATTTGGACCCTTTAATAAATGTGAGTTCAAAGAAACTCCATGCACCTTAGCAGCAACGTCCGCAACATCCCTTGGCTTCGGCGGAAATTTATTTTTATTTAAAACTATAGATGCGTACCAAACTCTTTGCCATTCTCGTTTCAACTCGTCATCTGAGGCTATCCTAGCGTACCCCTTGACCACTAAATCTCACATGTGTTGATTCTTCCACTCCAACAATTCAGGTTTCTTGACCAAAGATTTCTCTAAATTTATAAGGCATTTCTCCGCCATAGGGTAGCTGTTCGACAGTTTGACATCATCTGATTCCCAAAGTAGACCATCTCGTAATGATCATCCACATGGCGCAGTGTTCGCTGCATCACTTCTAAGGCCGGCTATCCAACGGGCTTACGAAATTTCCACTAGGGGGTCGTACTCCAAATTCTTCGGTTGAGAATGTTTTTTTAACTAAATCATGCAGTTCTTCATCTTGTTTTGTGATGCCATGGAAGAATGAAATCGAAACCCTGCTTGGTGGCCTAACGCAAGCAAACTGGATTCCAACTTTATTTTTCCAAAAACGGTCCAACCAAGAAGTGTCTTAATAGCATGTGGCTCATTATCCCCGCCCGATCGCTGTCAACAGCTCACAAGAAGCTTAGCTTGACCTAGGCACAGCAATATTTTTGGCTTAACATCAGTAAGATCCGTCGACGGCAAATCCTTAAGATAGGGGAACGTGTTCTGTAAGGCAGCAATGTTGATACTCTGACTTGGCAACTCCAGACAACGCACTGTGTAAATGTCCCTCAGCACATGTCGTTTACATTTAAGGTTAAACCGCACTAGGCGGCAGCGGAACTGCGATTCAAAATAATTTGTATGAAATTGGTTGAAGTTCAGTTGCCGCTTAGTGCGATATAGCTCATACAATTTCATACAAATAATGTTTTGCCGCGTCGTGAAGTGTAGTTCCGCTGCTGTTATGTGCGGTCTAACCTTTATTCGCACCAGAAACACATACGCTTGTACGCATTGAGTCCTCAGTTCTGGATACGACCTTCGTCCATTGAAGTGTCAGCTGCTCTTGATCACCTCTCAATTCCAGAAAATCGAAGACGTCTCTCTCAATCATCGTGATGGACAAGCCATCGTCCAAAAAGACAAACGCATCCAAAAATTTTTCGTTATTCCCGTACAAACGAATAGGAACAACTTTGAACATTACTGGAACCATAGCACCCAAATGCGACGAATGAATCTGCGGTGGTGGTACGAAGTGTAGAGCCAATGAGTTTAAAGGTGACTTTTAGATGACGGATGAAGCAATGGATAATGACCTTTCGAACAACCTCCAACACCGCATAACTTCTTTGGTGAACAACTTCTCCATTTATGACGCACTGGGTCCAAACATCTAAAACAGATTTTCTTGTCTTTAACAAACTTTCAACCACACTAAAAGATTTGAAATCCTGACATTCAATTAGTGCGTGCTCAGCTTTTCCACACTTCACGCAAACACCATCACTGCACGTAACTGGTTGATGTGTCAGCACTCTACGCGATGAAGCTGAGCTGTTTGCTTTCTCACTAGTTGATGGTTTGGATGCCTTTGATAATTCAGGAGGTAGATCATATAGCTTCTCAGTCAGGAAGGTAGCAAAATCATCTAGATTCGACTGAAGCTTTTTTGACCTTCGCTTCTGCCAGTCGTGGTAGAGACAACTTGCTTGAAAGATCTGTCAAAACGAAGTTGTTATCAAGCTCCCTATTTAAATCCATCGACTAAATATCTGCCACAAACCCATTCAGCATCACAGACCACTGACGAAGTGTTGTGTCACTACCTGAGCTCAATGCTGGTAACTTAAGCAGATTCGTAGTGATACTGTGCACCAAAACATCTGGCCTACCAAAAATCGCTCGCAGCGAACTCATAATCGTGTCTGCATCTGACGAATACCTCAAGCGGTCACTCACGAGATGAAAGGCTTCGCTTGTGAGTGCTTTCCTAAGGCGAGCAACATTTTCTTTGTCACTGTATCTGCCCTCTAAAGTGGTTGACCTAAAAACCGATTCAAAAAAAGGCCATTCCTTCTTGTCATGCCCCGAGAAAGACGGCAAGTCCTGCACCTGATTACGATTCAAGATTGTCAATAAATTCGCCATATCCGACTGATGGCACTTACTGTCGTGTGAACTATCTTGATGACTAGAACTCTCCTTTTTCTGACAACTATCCGCTTGTGCATTCTTAATTGACAGAGGAGTAGAGTGAGCAGCAGAAGAACCTAACAAAATTTCTCGATGTGTGCAATCAATCTTTCTAATTTCTTCCAGCCTATCGCTAGTAAGCTTATTCAAATTAGACTCTACAAAACCTACAACTTGTTGAGGTGGAACCGATGATTCTGTATTCAACTGCATCTTAAGCTTGTCCATCTCAACTTTCAGTCTGGAAATTTCTTTTTCTTGTTCTTCAACAGTCGACTGAGCTACCTTATCCGCCTCAATCAAAGCATCAACGGAAGACAAACCTTAGAATCAGTATTCTTGTCAGCATCTTTGTTGTATGGAACTCCTTCTTTATTCAGCTATACACACTGTATAGCTGAAATTTTTGATTCCCAAATAAAAATCTTTGATCTTTCCCTTATCAATTTTTCAATGATTTTATTTTCTAAAAGGAATTACAATTAATTTAGAATACTTAAATTTATAAAAAACTTACATAGGTAAGCAAAATCAACCGCGATCAACCTCGTGGAGAACCTTTTCTTTCTTTTTCTGGAATTTTCAATCTTAATTTTAAAATGGCAGCCAATTCAAAGTTTTCGAATTTTGACATTTCGATTCTTCGAAAATTTTCACAGCGTTGCCAAACTGTTGTTTTAATTGTTGATACTTTTGATACTTTAAATCTTAAGGTCATTGTTCGACGACACCCCTATAAATGTATCAAAATTGGAGATAGACCTTTACTGTAGAACGATTTTTTTCTTATAACATACCCAAGAATCATGCTCTAAAATACTATTGACGAATTAAGGGAGAAAATTTTCTGGTTTGAGTACAGAAAAGCTTAAGGCTGGTTTATTTGATGGACCACAGATATGACTTTTATTGAAAGATGATAATTTCGTGCATCCAATGAATGATTTCGAATCTACAGCTTGGTTAGCTTTTGTAAACTTAGTTAACAACATCTTAGGAAACCATAAGTCGATAAATTACCAAGACTTTGTGCTAGACTTGCTGGAAAGTTTTAAGAGGTTATATGAGTATTAAAGTTCACTACCTCCACAGTCATTTGGACAGATTTCCTGAAAATCTTGGCTCATATAGCTAGGAGCAAGAGATTGGTTCAATCAGGACTTAAAAGTCATGAAAGATAGGTATCAAGGTCGATGGGATGAACACATGATGGCTGATAACTGCTGGAGCATCACGTGAGATTGCATGGTGTCCGCTAAACTGGAAAGTCAGGGAAAGTCAGGGAACAAAATTTGGTCAGGGAATGTCAGGAAAAGTCAGGGAATTCGGGAAGCGGTCAGGGAATTTTTTCTATATCACTTTTTAAAAAATTCAATGAACTCCTTTTTCACTTTCTCTCATGAGAAACTTTTTTCTGATCAAACATTTCGTTCTGATTACATCTATGTTTAAAATTATTCATTTGGTATCTTTTGCCATACCTGTGAATGTGTCAAAAAAATGAGTGAAACACAACTAACTTCACTTCATTGTATTGTGTTATTTCGTACATTAATGGCCGCGATCGGAAACCTATGTAGAGCTATCCAGAAAGGTACGTGTTGTTGGAATCCCGTGTAAAAACAGCTAATGACAAAACAGCTTTTGCTGTTGGATAGCTATCCATGTTATCTGAATTGTATCCCAAGCGAAGTCAAAAATAACCAATCCGTTCGAAAACCTATGGATATGAAACTATCTTAAGATCGATTCACAATGCGACGAAAAAACGCAACGTGACGAGAGCCCGTCGTAGTTGGCAAACCGATTTCAAACCATGTAAGTATACGAGGGAACGCCAGGGTATGCACAATGAAACGTTTCTCGTCGTCACGTCACGCCAAAGTTGGGAAAATTGAAAAAAAAGACGCTCTCGTCGACGATTTTTGTATTTGACTGATGGCGAATTTTGTGAAATTGTAGAAAAGAATAAAGAAAACAAGAGATAAGCGGAAATTAACAAAAAAAAAATAAATTTTGTTGACAATGAAATTATATTTATAGAACTATTTATGTTGACAATATTATAATATTGTATTGTTTTAATTTATTAGGATTTTTAGCTGAAAATCGTTTCCCCAGCCAGCTATGGACAAACACAGTTATAATATTTATGCCGTTTTCGATTGGTCATCCGGAGCTACTCCTTTTTCACTGTTTCTGTTCCATTCCTATCGAATATGGAAAATCTGGAGTAGAAGGAGTAACTCCGAACCGTCCACTCGAAACCGACATTAAATAATAAAAGTAATTTCATTTTGATTTTTTTTCATTATTTTGAACGCACACTGGACAGCAAGAACAAAAACAGTAAATAATTTAACGCAGTCAAAAAACTCGTCGTCAAGAAACTCGTCGCATTGTAAATTGGGCAACGATTTTATGACTAGAAAAAAATGACAGCGAATCACGCTCTCGTCGCGTTTACTCCTTGCATTGTGAATCGACCTTTAAATAGGCTATCGTATAGGTTTCCGATCGCGGCCAATAAAAGAAACAATAAAAACTGTTAAATTTGACTGAGATTCAACTAACGACGGGTCCAAGTTTATATATTTTAAGTACGATTATTTCTTCATACTGTTTCTGCATACCTGAATTAATACATTTTGATTTATTTAAAAAAAATAAACTATTAAATTTTAATATCGCAAAGATGTATGATTTAAAAGGTGACGTGTAATAAGGCCCAACGAAATAAAACCAAATATCAAAAATTTGGCCTTATTTCGTTTTTAATTAATAACGCGAAATTTTAGTTTTGGCTTTATTTGGCTTTATTACGTTTTATTTCACGTCACCATTAAAAAGGATTTAATAATGTCATGAATTTGACCAATTTTCTTGTGTCACTTTTCTACTGTGATTATTTAGGATATTTTGGTCTATTTGTAAAAAATGCGAATAATAACAATATTATTCCATTATTTTCCCAACGTTTGGTGAGTATTCCTCACTTCTTCAGGGGTTATACCTATATTTTTTTAAATTTGATTGTTAAAAAACTACATAGGTACTCTGCTTCTTATATCCTACTATTGCATCATTTCCGAAAACGGCACTGACACAAAATTGAACATAAAAGCAAATCAATAATAAATTAAGAACAATCAAGCAAAAAATAATCAAATACAAAATTAACAATGACACTTATTTCACAGTTGAGCTTAGGTACTTTTATTAAATTTAATAAAATTACCTACTAGATTGTTCTTAATATATTATTTATTTTTTTTAATGTTCAATTTTGTGTCAGTGCCGTCTCCGGGAATGATGCAATAGTAGGATATAAGAAGCAGGTAGGTAGGTAGAGATGGCGGCCACGGGCAGTGTAGCCCATAGCCCAATTAGCGCTGAAGTGCGCCGTTTTGATACCATAACTCGTTTGAACCTGTGGATGGAATTGAGGAGAGAGAATATGGGCATATCTTTGATGATCTTTAAAAATGGATGCAATTAATAAAAAACTAATTCATCTTTTGTTTACCCTACGTTTCGCTGGCTTTTTTCCAGCTTACTCAGGGGTTTTTTTTATTTAATAATTAAATTTAAATTTATATTGAAGTTTACATTTTAAGGTACTTTGTAGGAACGATTGAATGAATGGACGATTTAATAAAATAATTTAACTATTAAATAAATTAACATTAAACACTAGTAAACAACAAAAATTAAAAACTACTATCACTTTATATCACAGCTTAAGTTATGGCAACACTGTATATGGAGCTTATGTTGTGTACAGTGTTGCCATAACTTAAGCTGTTATATAAAGTGATAGTAGTTTTTATTTTCTGTTGTTCACTAGTGTTTAATGTTAATTTATTTAATTGTTAAATTATTTTATTAAATCGTCAATTTATTCAATCGTTCCTATAAAGTACCTTAAAATGAAAACTTCAATATAAATTTAAATTTAATTATTAAATAAAAAACCCCTGAGGAAGCTGGAAAAAAGCCAGCGAAACGTAGGGTAAACAAAAGATGAATTAGTTTTTTATTAATTGCATCCATTTTTAAAGATCATCAAAGCCCAAAAAAACCATAACTTTAGAATTGTAACATATTATCAAATAACATAATTCATACGATTCGTTAATATTTTTCTGTCAGATTACTATGGAATTATATGATTTTTTTTCTATTTGATAGAAAATTAAATTAGATCACGAATTTCTGATCAACTTATGTAAGTCGTCGACTTCATTTTTTCGGAGTAGACTCTTCCAATAAGGCCGGTACTGTACCGGTCATTTCGGTACAGGTGGTAACCTTCAGTATAACGATTGGTTTTTATTTTTAAATTAACGAGACTAACTTCACCTTCAACTTTAAATTCGCACGTAATAGTTCTTAAAGATTTCTTGAAGCCAAAGAAACATCCTCCGCTAGCCCTTCCTCTTGTATTCTGTCTTTTTGACGGAATCCAAATAAATTCGAAGTCCTTAAAACTATTCCTAAAACATTCATTTTCAACTATAAATGTTTCATATAAAAAACGAAGTCTTTGTTGTTTATTAAATAAGTAAATTTTTTATATTTAGATTAATTTTTTACGCCTGCTATAACTTAAAACTTTTTAGTTTTATAAATTAATTTTTTTTGCAAATATTTTGGCAGACGGCTCCCGTACCCTATTGACGCCTGGTAAGTTGCTTTCCATGCCACCTGCATCTCAAGTGCTTAAGCTTTAAAAGGCGATAGAATTATTTTCGATTTGACGTTCAATGTATTTCCGATAAGAGAAAACGAAAAAAGTGCCAGATGAAAATTAGTTTTACCAAATTATTTTATATAAACGGGTATCCATATTATGATTGAAAAAGAATCAAAAAATGTGTTAGCTTATAAATCAACCCGAAAATATATTAAAATAGATAGCTAAAATGCTTTGCTTTGTAAATGAAAAATGTAAACAAACCACCTTTACAACCAGAAACAACAACAAAAGTACTCGATTAGAAAAAGATAAAGGCAGCGGCGTAGTCACGATTATTAAAAAAATATGTTTGTTCGTAAAATTAAGTTATTTGAATAAAAATCTCCTTGTGAAGCAATTGTTAAAAAAAATATTTTTCAATTGTCTATTTACACATTTGTTTCTTGGTTTACAAAAGAGGCAAGGAATGAATGAAGGTCATGCTCGATCACTCTTAATTAGTTCTATTTTTAAGAAGAGTTTACTTTAAAAGAGTGCTAACCTTTTTTTTAAATGGAGGATAAAAGAACCCCCCCCCCCGCGTTCGCGCCTGACTCCTTTTGATAATTTGGAAAACTAATTTTCATTGGCTTATTACTTTAATTAAGTGAGCGCTTTTGACTGTTATAATTCTATTTTAACGAAAGCAAAAGTGAACGAAACTAATCGAAAAATAGCAAACCGCAATTATTGGTGCAACACATAATTTCCTGGTATTATCTTTTTTTCTTACGATCACTTAAGTGGACCTTTGACATTTATACTTCTTTGTTTACTTATAATAAAAAGGAAAATTAATGTTTTATTTAAATCCATAAGAAACTCTAGCCCCCTAGACTTCTACCTGACTACGCACATGATATCGTTCTGACTGACACCTTGCATCCATTTTGGAAAACAACAACAAAAAAGCACGTTTGTTTACATATTTCATCTGCAAAATAAAACAAATTAGTAATAAGTTTCGATATATTTTACGATTGATTTGCAAACTAGCATGTTTAATTATTCTATTGCAATTTTAATACAAACAACCGTTCATATAAAATTAATTTGTTAAAATAATGTTTCTACGAGCTGTTTTTGTTTTTCTCTTATGGAAAATGCATTGAACGTCAAATGGAAAAGAAATCTATCTCGTTTGTTAGTTTCACGCGCTGGCTGCTAGGTGCCGTGACTCCATGTGCCAATACATTTATAGAACGATTGTTTCCCTCTTGACAACTAGGTGGCGATCACCGATCATGTCTATTTACATCAGCTGGTATTGACGTTTTGCTCGTATCGATAAGAGTAGACAGGTGTTGATTTAGATCCGCATAGAAAATGTTATTTAATATTCGATTTCCATCCGTGGTATTGTTGTGCAAAAATCCCAATGTAGGACTTCCACGAAAAACGTTATTGTTGACAAATATTTTATCCTACCTTACCAACACTTTGATTTCTGAATTTATTTCACTCAAGCGACACGTCTGAAACACATTCATTTATTTCGTATTTATCGAATCGATGCTGGCAGATCTCTTGAAAGTGTAATAACAGTGTTTCGCAGAGTGTTGGATGCTTTGAGTGCAGCAGATAACTGTTGTTTCGAATCAAGTTTAACTATGAAGAGCTTTACATTTACGTCTCTTGAACTTATTTCGTGTATTTGCAAGTTTTCTTCGGATGGTCCTGGTTTGACAATGTTTGTGCAAATGCTTTCAGCGTGCTCCTTCTCATCTCGACCTTCTAAGAAATCTACTTTCTTCAATTTGGAATTCTAGTTAATCATATATTTTTTTCCAAGCCATTTAATTTAGAACATAAAGTTTCCATCAGTTTTTGGTAGGCAGTTGTGATAGCATCAATGTAACTTTTTTTTTTGCCACCTCTGACATTTTGCCATCAAGCAGCAGAAGCACCCCCAGCATATTACACAGATCTGTTTGGGTCATAGAGCCTACTATTTCTGTCGACATTGTGCAAGGTGATTGTATCTTTTTCGACAAAGGTGTCTTAAGAGAAATTTCGTGAACTTTTCGCTTATTGTTATAAATATACATAAATAACGTACGTTATGATTTCACTTTTTTTTGTACTTACCTTGCGGCCACACGAGCCAGTACTGGCAAGCAAGTGCTTTCAAGTATCTTACTGGTCACGTTCAGCTTTACTAGGATAACTTAGCTAGGATTCTAAATTCACATTTTTATTAAATTTGCTTTGGCATCGGACTTCGATTTTTTCGTACTTTAACGCCTTTACAAAAAAAGGCGTCGAATTCTACATCAATACTGCCAATGCGTTGACAGACTTTTCTGTCTTGTCAAAGTAACATGGATTGACCATTTATCTTATTCAAAAATTTTCTATTTTTTTGTTATAATTTAAAAAAAAATGGATTTTTTGGAGGTGTTTCAACCCATCATCATCGTAGCCATGCTTATATGGAATTTGACAAATCATACGTTGACAGATAGGTAAGAAACTAAATTATGTCATACGATGAATATTTCGTTGTGTCAATGTCACCCAAAAGCACTAAAATAACCTTTTCTCAAAAAATTCAGATATCTTAAAGTTTTTTCAATGTGTAGCAACACTACAATTAATTCAGCACCAGCAACACTGAAAATAAATACATAACGACACGCGGAACATAGGTAAATAACTTGTGCACTAAATGATTACCGTATACAAAATCCCGTACAACACCACACCAGAAGATGATCTGTAACTTAGAATGCGATAACTGAATCAATTCCCATTTTACATCGATGGATCATCATAAAAATAAATTTAATTTATTAACCAAACTTTTCATCTCATTATATTATTTTAAATGAATATTGAATTTTATATATTAAAAGGGTTTTCTTCATTTCATTTATACATCGGAGAACTAAAAATGCATCACCTCCGTAGGAATCTTTCAATTTAATTTCACAGTCTATGGCTTGACAAATCGGTAACAGATTGTACCAAATGACACCGAAATCTCCAGAACTCCGATTTTTCCCAACCAAAAAATATACTCTCAACAAATTAGGAATTTAAAGAGATTTTGTAATTCATCATAATCATAGCCATCCTTTAATCATATTTGACAGTTGCCTTTTTTGAAAATGATTAATTTTCTTGGTCCCACCTCTTATTAAAAGTTGTGGCAGAAAGAATATTTAATTCCAAAAATTTCAACGAAAAGCTATCTACATCGCTTTATATACAAGTCTGAAGGAGGCCACTGGCTTCCCAATCCCAACGGGCTTCGAAAAAGCCAAACCAGTAGTTAACGAGAAAGTTGCTCGGGTTTGTATGTGCTAGTAAAACAATTTAAATATAATGGGGCATATTCATAGTCGCAGATAGACCCAGCTTTAACTTAACTACAGTTTAAGACAATTTTGGCTCAATGAATATTTTAATTACAAATTGTTGGTTTTATATTTTTACAAGATAATTATGTATATGGTATACTACACAAAAAGCTTCAAATATTTTGAAATGATAAATCAACGTCCGAAAATTCAACTTAACCTATGTTTAATATAGACCCAGGTCTTAAATGACTATGAATACGCCCCATTGTAACTTTTAAGCCAGTACTGGCTCGTGTGGCCTCAGGGTTATGGAAAATATCTTAATTTTCTATAACTCACTTGTATTTCATACGCAGCGCTGTGGCGTTTTAAAGTACTTATCTTCTCTTCAGCGTCTTAAAAGATTTTGTTTTCCGATAATTTTTCAATTAGTTTAATTTTTGAAACAGGATAAATTTTGAAGATAAACTTCTCACTTCTTGACAGATCTCAATCGTTTAATAGTAAAAAGGACGGTGAACTTGAAACGATTAATACCAAAAAATCAGTAAGCTTGGGAGGAGAAGCAGTGATGGTTTGGAGGCGCTTTTATTTTTGTTTCAACAGGTTTATTGGTTGTTTTTAAATCTAATTTGAGAACAAAATTAAATTGCATATAGCTACAGTATGATTTTTTTTTTTTGAATAATGTGATTTTGTATTGTATGATGCACATTTCGACTAACTTATGATTCATTTAATTATGGAACAAGATTTCGATTGTGGATGCCTATTTTCATACAAAAGTTTAAAAAAATCTGCCATTTTAATTTCCCTTATTGTTTTTTTTTTTTTCAAACCTTATTTTGTATATAAAAGCAAAGCAAGGTAACATTTAAAAAAAAATCTCCAAAATGACCGTGTTCGTTCATAACTGAGATCTTGAAATTCAAGATATCACCTTTCTGAACATTTAGAAAAAATTATTTTTTACCTAGAAAAGACAAGGAAGAGAAATAAAAAAGGAAGAAATATGTATTTAATCAGAGTCTTATTTCATTTTGTCATCCCAGTAAAAAAAAAAATAGAAATAAATATAATGTACAACATAAACATTATAAAGTCTCAGAACACAAAAACAATTAAAAACACTTCACACATTGTTAAAGTAAATAAAAAATTAGTAGTTAAGATATCAGACTCATTAAATACAATTTTCTTTTGATTTTTCTCATAGTCCTCCTAGAAGTTATATCATTTATTCTGTCAGACTCAACTATTTGATTCTTTGCTAAAATAACGTTCTAATATTTACTTCAAATATTTTTTTCTCATATGGAAAAAAACAATTGAGAGGTGCAACGAGAACATTTTTAAAATCAATACAAAACAATAAAATTGTCTTAGGTGGTATTATAACCGATTGTATGCATGGATCACTTATGCACTGAAATAATTGTATTACTTGTAAAATTGACATGCAGTTTGACTTGTATGCTTCGTTTAAATATTAAAAATTTATCCAGAATATGAATCATAATTTATTAAGAATCGTATGTATAATACTACGTTTCCACCAACCACTAAACCGAGATTTAGGTTATGAGATTTGTTTGGTGTTTCCACTGCACAAAAAGAGGATTATAGCAAAACATTCAAATGGTGTTTCATTTTTTTGATATGAAATGGAAGTGAGAAAGATAGTTTTTGTTTACATTTCCATCTGTCAATAAACGAAAATAGGTCGATTCCACAATTATACTTCGAAAAAAAGTTCGTTTGATTTGACAAACTAATGTTTCCAAGTAGATTTGAATGAGTGTTTAATTGAAATCTTCATTTGAGGAGATTAAAATTTGTATGGTAAATCTTGAAGATTTCAAGGAGATTTGTGATAACCTTGCTTAATCTCGGTTAAGTGTCTGGTGGAAACGTAGCATAAATCATTACAACACTGAAGTATGAGTTTGCAAATGAGGAAAATTTTAGTTCTATTGTTACGTATAGGTCATTTAAAACATTAAAGATATTTCAAAACTTTTCCAAAAGCGCATTTAGATTATAATATATATTATTTCTGTTGTCAAACTCCTTTTTTCTCATTTATAAAATAGTCAAATTCACTAAAATAGGTATCACTGAATGGGAATTTACACATACTCATGACATTGCACAAAAACTTATTGTATTTTACAATATTTCTTATAAATTTCGGAAATTTCAAATAATTTAATAAATGAAAAATCTGACATAAGGAATACCTCATTGAATGCGTGAAAGAGAAAAATATGTATTACTTCTGTAATTTAAAATTCTCTTTTTGTCGCTGCACCTTGAGCGAGTGGGGGAGAAACATTCTTTAGTTACACCATGCATGGTGCTTGCACATCGAGTGAGTGGTGGAAAAACGTATTTGTTACCTACTTCTGTTGTTTGTAATCTTTTTTCTCATTATAAAAAGCCGAATGCATTTATTAGATATCACTAGATTGCATGAATGAAAGAAAAATATTTATTAATTCTTTAATTTAAAATCTTAGAAGAAGAAATACGGGCATATCGAGGAAAAAGTGAGGCTTTTTTCAAAATAGTGTGAATTACACAAGCACAAATGCATTCACACAAGGTCGGAATGCAGTGAGATAGCTGGGGCTGGGGCCCCAAAAGAATTTTTAGCTGTGTTTTTGAGAGATGTATTTTTGAGATTTAAGTTTAATAGTAAAAAAGCTTATTAAACTAAATAAAAAAGTGAAATAAATGTAAATATAGTGAAAACATGCAATACTTCATTGAAAAAAAATATATATATAACATATGCGGTGCTGCGTTAAATCCTGTAAAAACATCATGTGGAATACGAGACAGATAGGTGGTCTTACACGAATTAACGCATGTTTTTTTAAATAAAGTATTACAAATATTCACTATGTTAACTTTTATCTTTTTTATTTAGTGTTTTCACTATTTTAACGTTTTGAAATCTCTAAACACTTTCCTCTTGCTCTCCAAAATGACAATGGTGCGTTCTTTTTCTATATAATGTTAACTATTGTTGTTGTGTCAAAAAAAAAATTAAAATGTCGTTGTTAAAAGTATTATACTGTGTAACATTTCGTTTAGGAACGACCAATGTTAAAAATATTGTTGGTATGTCAATCGAAAGGTGTTGAAAAAAAAATCGGAACACATTTAGAATGGAAATAATCAAATATATTTATTTATTGCATCACATTTTATTAGAAAAAATATTATGATCACTAAAATGCATATCTATAATATTTAAATAAAATTCTTCTAATAAGTTCATATCAATAATAAAAAGAATTTATTAATTTTGTTCAAACATTCTATTTGAAAATTTAAAGCCTTATTGAATGTGCGAAATTTTCGCACGGGTCTTCTGGTACTGATATATTTCGCGATAATAGAGATAGGAGAAATTTAACTACACCAATAGAAAAATCTCTTTTTTGTCGGAACAACGGCGTCTACAGGGGGGGGGGGTCACGGGGTCATGTCCCCCCCCCGAGAACTCAAGATTATTTTGTTGATCTGAAATAATTATTTAGTAACCACATAGAAAAAAAATGAAAGTTGGTTACTTAGAAAGCTAGTAGGATTTTTGATTGTTAATTTAGAATTCAATAGAGAATTTGAATGTTGGTAACTTCAATTCAATAAGAAATTTAACACAACAACAAACTTCTCATATGATAATACATTCAAATCTTAAAATATATGCATAGGCTAGTTTCCGTTTTGAGATGACAGCCAAAACCTGTTAAACCAAACAGAAATCAAAGTGCGGAGTTGTTACCAAATTTTCACTCAGTAAAGTAAAAACTAATAGGATTTTCAAAAAAAAGAACATTTTTTTTTCTGAAAATAAAATCTTTAAACACATTATAGATCACATACAGAAATTGTTTTGTTTGATTTCTGTATGACAAATTATTTTTAAAAGCAAAAAAGTGATTACTTTCGATTTAAGGCTCTCCCAAACCAATGCGGAACATTCGTTGCGGCGAAGAAACATTCGCATGTCAAAATTTATTTACATGGTGATATATGAGAGTGCCCACACCAACGCGGCGGAGAAACATATGAATTAATTTTGACTGACGAATGTTTCTTCGCCGCAACGAATGTTTCGCATTGGTTTGGGAGAGCCTTTATAGTTAAATAAATATTAATGTTAACGATAAAAGACATAAATATATAAAACTATGATGAAAACCTATTACGAAAGGATTTTGTTTGCACTTATTCAATATTTACGATCGAAAAATATTGTTATTGATTTGGATGTGGATTACTTTTACAAAGTAACCTATGAATCCCATAATGCAAAAGCCAATAGCTATGGTAAAGGAGATTTTTTGGAACTCCTTGCGGTGAACCGTTTGACCAGTCGGATGGAATTATTGACGAAAAGCGACTAGGCTCGTAGAATTTAACAATTTTGTCCATTATTTGTATCAGAAAGGCTTACTGGTAAGAAAGATTAGGTATATTTGATGTACATATTTATTTTGGAAGGTGCCTTTCACTTTTCCATCGGTGGCAGTCTTAGTGACATACATTTTTTCCAAATCAGAGGCATATCGAAATCACTCGTGAACTTTGTTCACACTATTCTTGAAACGCAACGAAAAAGAATCTTTGTATTCAATTATAATACGAATATGTAATGTATTTTCATCAGCGGGAGATAAATTGGCTAGGAGCATACACCAGCTCATCTGCAAAATTTGGTCGGAGGAAAGTATGCCCGATGAATGGAACCTCGGTATAGTGTGCCCCATCCATAAAAAGGGAGATGCTCTGAAATGTACCAACTACAGAGGAATTAGTCTCCTAAACGTCGCTTATAAAATCTTGTCGGCCATCCTGTGTGACCGCTTAAAACCTTTTTTCAACGATCTGATCGGCCACTATCAGTGCGGTTTTAGGCCACGCAAGTCAACCGTCGATCAAATGTTCACACTCCGACAGATTTTAGAAAAATCCCGGGAATTCCAGATCGATACACACCACATGTATCAAGGGACGAATTATACAAAACCATGTCGAGTCTCGGCATCCCTGCCAAACTCGTCCGCCTGTGCAGGATGACGATGGAGAAATCTCGCTGCTCCGTCAAAATTGGTAAGAACACCACCGATTCCTTTGATGTTGAGAAAGGATTGAGGCAATGCGACGCGTTATCATGCAACCTATTCAACATCGTTCTTGAAGCCATTGTACGCAACGCACATATCAACACCAGCGGTACAATCTATCAAAAGTTCGTTCAATTGCTTGCATATGCGAATGACATAGACATTGTCGGCAGAACAAAGCGAGCTGTGGCAGGGGCATTTGCGAGCATTGAATCGGAGGCGGCTAGAATGGGATTGGCGGTTAATGAGGACAAGGCGAAGTATATGCTGTCATCGAGAGAGGAATCTCAACATCGTCAACTCGGGCAAAATATCACGATGGACAGATATAACTTCGAAGTTGTCAAGGACTTTGTCTACCTGGGCTCCACTAATACATCGCAGAATGACATCAGTGCAGAGATCAAGCGAAGAATTACTCTTGCCAACCGCTGTTTCTTCGGTCTAAGAAGGCATTCAAGTAGTAAGGCCCTCTCTCAGAGAACCAAGGAGACTTTATACAAAACCCTAATCATCCCGGTCCTGCTTTATGGGTCAGAAGCATGGACACTGAAAGATTCGGATAAAAATCTGCTAGGGTGCTTTGAGAGGAAGATTCTTCGTGTGATTTTCGGTCCGGTGTGTATCGAAGGAGTATGGGGGAGAAGATTCAACGACAAGCTATACGGGCTATACAGCGACGTTGACCTGGTCAAAAAGCTGAAAATACAGCGGCTGAGATGGCTGGGGCACGTGGAGCGTATAGACAGCAACGCACCTGCCCGACGAGTCTTCGAATCCAACCCCGATGGGGTACGCAGCAGAGGAAGAACCCGTAACAGGTGGTGAAATCAAGTGAATGACGACATCAAAGCACTCGGTGTGCGCAACTGGAAGCGGCTAGCTAGGGACAGAACTGGCTGGAGGGGCTTGTTAGTTGAGGCCGAAGCCCATACTGGGCTGTAAGCGCCATCAAAAGTAAAGTAAGTAAGTAATGGATTTTAGTTTTTCCACTATTTTAAAAAGAGCAATTTGCACAAGTGGTCATTTTTGAAAATCAGAGCTATTGTTTTCATTTTCAGTGATGAATATTTATATCTATTTACTAAAATTAAGAAACAGAAAACAGTGCACAGTACCTATGATATTTTACTAATTTTTCCTGCAACTTCATTCGCTGAAATAAAAACTTTGATAGGATTAAAATAAATACTGAATAAAATTCAAAACAAATGATCAAGCGAATCCAAAAAATTTTTTTCCTCAGTATTTTCACAGCTAGCTTAACTGATTGTCTTTGGTAAGGCAACTGGAGATTGCTGTATGCTGTTGCTGAGGCCCTCCGAAATAAAAAATGTAACAGTAATGAATAAAAACGAATAGCGTGTTCACTGGTCCAGCTAATGAAGGTTCTTTCGACTCAGTTGTTTATTTTAATTTTCTTTGGAACCGAAAATGAGGTAATTTTGCAAATACCAAAAAAGTGGTTTCGTCTTATATTTGTTAATTTTTTTGTAAAGGTAGGTAGCTCATTTCATTTTGAATAGGCTTTGGCAGTTCGAAATATATATTTTCAACGAAATTGCCTAAATTGGCGTAGTGAAAATGTAGTTTTCGATGACTTTGGCGCATAAATCAGGCTGAATTTGACCGATGGCATCGATTATGTTGTCTTTGAGGGTCGAGGTGGTTTGCAACTTATTCGCATAGACTGCGACTTAAAAAAGCCTCACAAGAAAAAGTTCAAAGGGGTCAAATCACACGATCTTGGTGGCCAATTCACGTTGCCTCGGCGCGAGATAACCACACCATGAAACCGCTCGTGCAGAATATCGATTGTATATTAAGCTGTGTGGCACGTAGCGTCATCCTGTTGAAACCATATATCTTCAGTGTCCTTATCATCCAATTTAGGCCACAAGAAGTTGGTGATCATCGACCTTTAGCGATCGCCGTTGACGGTGATGGCCTGGCCAGCATCATTTTCGAAGAAATACGGACCGATGACGCCTCCAGGCATCCAACCCAAAATCCACACAAAACAGTTACTTTATTTGGATGCATTGGCACCTCGTAAATTTCGCGTTGATTAGTGTCGTCCCAAGTCCGGCAATTTTGCTTACTCACGTACCCATTCATCCAATGACGGGCCTCATCGCTAAAGATGATTTTTCGACCAAAATTGGGATAAACTTCTAACTGCTCTAAAACATCATTTGCACGTGTTGCTCGACGCTGTAACTCACCATGATAATTTGTCTGTAGTGAATGATTAAAAGACGATATTTTGACCGAAAGTAAAAGAAACAATATGGCTGCCACGAGCTGCCAAAATCAATCCGTCCCTGTTGGAAAACCCTTTAGTATAGTTAATTATGATTTTTTCGCTTTTATTTTATATAGCTACGCACAGTAAAATATGAAAAAAAAAAAAAAATATGAGGCACTTGACTTTTAACAAATATTAGTTTGTGTTATTTTTTTTTGCATGACCCCCCCCCCCCAAGAACTAAAGCTG
The DNA here is from genome assembly GCA_949320155.1 of Melangyna quadrimaculata. Classification (NCBI taxonomy): domain Eukaryota; kingdom Metazoa; phylum Arthropoda; class Insecta; order Diptera; family Syrphidae; genus Melangyna; species Melangyna quadrimaculata. The sequence continues at coordinate 322,169,177 of OX439483.1, forward strand.
TATACGCCCCTGTGACGGAAGGAAGTCATTCCTACTCAAAATGTTGGTTAGGCCACTTAAATACTGAGGTGACAATATGTTAGTGAGCTAGTGTTGATTGATAATATAACAAATAAATTGGACTATCTTAACACCTTGATGCAAAATCTTCAACCTAGTGCTTCAAAATTAATGTTTCAACATAGCCCAGGCAAACTGAACTGTCTCTGCCAAAAAAATCCAAGTGAAGATTTTTAAACGCAATTATCTTTGTTTTGGTATTAAGCCCGTATCATACTACATTTTTTCTTCATTTTTAAGTCATTAAATCATGCTTAAATGTCAGCCTAGGGAAAAAGAGAAAGGAATGTTTTTAAAGAATGAAAAGGCACTTGCCTTACAAAAAAAAAATCAATTGTACTGTAATATTATTAACTTCCCATTGGAAGTTATTGTAATTGGTGCGATTTGTCGAATTGAAAATTTTGACATATCTTCACGTTTTGAAGTCTCTAAAATCAGAATTCGTCGTTTTTAGCAAGATGTCTGTATGTGTGTATGTACGTACGTTCGGGGTACTTTTTTCGTCCACCATATCTCGAAAATGAATAAAGATATCGACCTCGGATAGAATTAATTTTACAGATAATATTGTCATAACGTGCTGAAAAGGTTTTTTTAACAAATTCAATAAACCGTTTTTTTACTACAGCAATTTAAAAAGAAGCTGTAAAATGTTATTTATCTGGAATATCTCGAGAACGGAATAAGATATTTACTTCAGACTAATTTTAATTTACACACAATAACACAATACCAAATTGGTAAATATTAAAGAAAAATTCAACAGACACTTTTTTTTAAACTAAAAAAAACAGTTGAAAAATAATTTTCGTCTCAAATATTTCAAGAACAAAAAATGATTCCGAACCCAGTCTATTAACAGGAACTATTAAAAATTCTTAACAAATTTTTTTCAACTCAAATATTTTGGAAAACAAACAATGATATCGGTTTCAAAATTCTACAAAAAATATATACCTAAACCACCTAAATGTTGTGTTATTTTGAGATTTTTAAAACCACCCTTTAAAAAGCTAAAAATAAAAATGTTGCAAGACAAAACTTTTCACAAATGCTTTAATTCGAAAAATTCTTACCATCAAAATCCTCTTCAAAATCGAAATTTTGCATTATGACACTTTTATATTCTTTGAAACCATGTTTTGTTTTTTTTTTTTAAGTACATTCCCCTGATTTTTAGTATTTTTGTAGCCAATAGTCTGTTTTGAAATGATTGGCTTAAATAATTAATACATCTATACCGAGAAGAGTTAGGAAAAAAAGTATAAAATATAGGTAATGTCACAGTTTGCTCTGAATCTCTATATCTATACCTACCTATATACTGATTATCCAAAAACCCAAAGTTAGGGCGAGTTCGTAATCGCAGAAATCTGCGACAGATCTGCCGTATGTGTATGTCTGCTTAGCTTCTGCGTATTTATTTTATTTTTCTTCTGCCCGCAGAAAGTAAGCAGGCGGCAGTTTTTGAATAAAATTGTATTCGTAAACATCGCAGCGCAGAAAATTATTTGTAAAAAATCGTGATTATTAAAACAAAACGAAATTTTTTTGAGATTAAATTTTCGCGCGGTACCTATAGTACTATAGGAGGCTAGGATAACTAAACCATGATGGATTTTTATAAATGGGGTATCAAATGCAGGCTTGGACTGCCCTCTTTTCCAAACCGGTGGTCGGACAGGCTTTTGTTGGTTGTTGTGATGAGTCCGACCACTTTTGTAAAAACAGCTATTTTTGTATCCATTGCGTTTAACACGTGGACAACTATGCAAAACTATTTCATATAGCCTAGAAAAAAGCTTTCAGCACTAAAATGCATTTTAAATGCACAAAAGTGGTCGGACTCGCCGCAACAACAAATTGTCCGACCACCGGTTTTTGTAAAGAGAGCAGTCTAAGCTTTCATTTGATACCCCATTTATAAAAATTCATCATGGTTTAGGTATCCTAAGCCAAAAATGCAACCACAAAGGTGCGTTTTCTACCCATCGTCACCTGAAAAACCTTGTCCGACCAGCGGTTTTGTTAATGTTAAGACTAAAGCTATGACTTAGCATCATTCTTTTCTGAAGCCGCGATGAGATAGGTAAACCTACGGTCGGCTCCCGTCCTCTTAAAAGGTGATTTTAGGGCTTTTGGGTGAAATTTGGAAAAAAAATAGGATATGATAGACAAATATCTATATACATACATAGTATGTATTTACTTCAAAACCATTTTATATACAGGGTGGGCCAAATACAAGTTTCCTTTTAAAAATGCAATAAAATTGTTGTTGGCATAACATCGCTCCCTTACAGATCCCAACAAAAAAAAAGTTCAAAGGGGTCAAATCGCAGCTCCGAGGCGGCCAATTGATATCGCATAGACAGCTGATAACACGATTTTGAAATTTGGTGCGATCGATTGTGGTATGGACTGTGTGGAATGGCATCATCCTGCATGAACCAGAGGTTGTCCAAATCCATTTATGTATGTATTTAATTTTAGTAAAAAAAAAAGTTTGTTAACATGCCTCTGTAACGACTACTGTTGACCGAAAAGTTGTTCCCAGCCTCATTTTTGAAGAAAAATGGTCCAATGATGACCCACCCTCTATCTATGTAAATGTTTTCCTGTTTTAATTTCAATTTTTTTTTTCTGCAGAATGTTTTTTTTTTTTCTGCACAAACTGCCCGACTTGATTTCTGCGTACTTTTGATGTTTACGAACGTAATTTGTTTTGCAGGCCAACTGAAGTCAGATTTCAATTTTTGTTTACGAACACAAACTTTGCAGATCTAATTTAGTCAGACGATTACGAATTCGCCCTTATTACACTATATAATATATAATTATGTAATATACAGGGTGCCCCGTAAATAATGAATAACCCTGAAATGCCTCATAATAGACTTTATGGCCGTTCTGAAAACTGATAAAAAAGTTCTATCCCAACCACAAGAAAAGATACATGCATGTTTTTGATCAGTGCATTATTTTTTGCCTTACTTTACATTTTTGAATACCACGACAACGACTACAAGTGAATGAATTCCACCGTTTTTTTTTCGTAGCAATATTTTGCATTATTTGTGCCAGAACATTAGTAGACATTACAATAACTGTTGGACTTCTTAGAGAACAAATTTATTTAACTTTGATTTTAAATGTAAAATGTGAAAGAAAATAACTCTTGAAAAAATTAAATCATCTCCGGTATAAAAAAATGCATGAATACCTAAGTGGCCAACCATTTTAAAAATATGCGCGTTAAATGCGAATTTTCAATTGGTATAACTTGTTATTGTATCTAGATTCAAAAGCAAGTTACTGGTAAAAACCTGCAATACTAGAGGCAATTTAACAAAAAAAATTTTTTTTAAATAGCACAGTAAACGTGAAAATAATGCCATGCGTTGATCATGGTAGATTTTTTAATGATTGCCTGTTTTTACGATATTGTCCTTATGATAAATCCAAGCTTTTAACTTCTAGGGCCGAGTGCAACATTACTAAAAACGTCAACAAAGTTTTGAGTTATACCTCTTCAATTGGGCTTTAACAAAACCATCAAATATTTTGTTGGTTGCAATTAGTTTATTTGTTATTATTTCCTAACAAATAATTTCAGCCAACTTTTAACTGTAGCTGGCTACTAAATTAACAAAAAAAAGGGGGCTGCACACTATATTGTGCTGGCAAATCTGAATACTAGGTACCCAGGCAGATGGATAGGACGTCTGAAACCATCATTTTATGGCCTCCACGTTCACCAGACCTAACACCATATTAATTTTCTTATTAGAAGTGCATTAAATAAATCGAATACAGCAATCCAAGCAGCTTCTTAAAGGGGATATGGGGTCGGGTGCATGCATCTGCACTACAAATATCCTAGCAAAACCTTGACAATCATTTATTCGGGGGAGCATCCGCTATTCTGCACTAGAGTGGTCGCAAACACTTATTAAGTGCTTTATATTAAATAAAAAATGTTGATTTTTTTTTTTTTTTTAATTAGTGGACAAGGACAATTGAAAATTGGCTGAAATAATAACAAATAAACTAATTGCAACCAACATAATATTTGATGGTTTTGTTAAAGCCCAATTGAAGAGGTATAACTCAAAACAACCTCGAAAATTCAACCGTTTTATGCACTTTGTTGACATTTTTAGTAATATTGCACTCGGCCCTAGAAGTTAAAAGCTTAGATTTATCATTAGGACAATATCATAAAAACAGGCAATCAATCAAAAATCTACCATGTTCAACGTATGGCATTATTTTCACGTTTACTGTACTAATTTTTAAAACTATTGTTTTTGTTAAATTGCCTCTAGTATTGCAGATTTTTACTAATAACTTGCTTTTGACTCTAGATACAATATCAAGCTATACCAATTTAAAATTCGCATTTAACGCGCATATTTTTAAAATTATTGGCCACTTAGGTATTAATGCATTTTTTTATACCGGAGATGATTTAACTTTTTCAAAAATTATTTTCTTTCACATTTTGCATTGAAATTCAAAGTTAAATAACTTTTTTCTCTAAGAAGTCCAACAGTTATTATAATTTGTTTCCACTAATGTTCTGGCACAAATAATGTTAAATATTGCTACGAAAAAAATAACGGTGGAACTCATTCACTTGTAGTCGTGGTATTCAAAATTGTAAAGTAAGGCAAAAAATAATGCACTGAACAAAAAAATGCAAGTATCTTTTTTTTGTGGTTGGGATAAAACTTTTTTTTATCATTTTTCAAGACGGCCATAAAGTCATTTCAGGGTTATCCATTCTTTATGGGGCACCCTGTATACTCTACCACCCACCACTAAGGTAAATATGTATATGGTCTTCAAGTGCACCAATGGGAAGTTACAAGTGTGGGTCGACCCCAGACTCATTTTTTTAAAATAAAATCCAGAAGTCAAAATTATTTAAAAATAAAAGCTAACGAACAAAAGAAGACAATATGGTAAAATTTTGTTGGGAGGATGAAATTATTCTTTATTTAATTGGAAAGGTGCACTTAAATGAATACATAAGGAACCCACGAAATATTTTCTACAAAAATAAGCTAAAAAACAGACGTTTTGGCTTAAAGCAGTTCAAGATATCAACGAAGAATTCAATCCAGTGAAACCTTTAACATATGTTAAGACTAAGATTTTGTAAATATTTGCATTTACCTCTCAACACTTCAATTTTTAGGAGAAATAATTAAAAAGTGGAATAACTTGAAATCTTATTATGCAATTGAGAAGCAAAAGTGCAATATAAGGCACAAAAGAGTGAAGCTAGTGTTGAAGCTGTTGACCATTACTTGACTATTTATCGGAAACAGTTATATCTACTCCTTCCGTAAACAATTTTAACAAGAGAAGTTTAAAAGTAATTTAATATGATTTTAATTTAAATGCGTATGTATCCAACTTTAATAATATATGTATATACGTATAAAGGTTTTGTTTAATGAAGAAAACAATTTTTCTGGTTGTTCTCAAAGTAGCGATTGCTTGGGACTTAAAGAGCTTTCCTTTTCTCCAAGAGAATCTCCAAATTGATTTGAAAATGAAGGATTTCTCGAAGATGTTACTCCGACATCAAATGAAATGTCTTTAACACAACCAGAAAATGTGAGGGATTCCACCCAGTCAGTCCACATCTCTTCAGCTCCTATTAACATTTCAAATGAAATTCTGGCACCGCCCGCGGCAAATGTTCTTTCAAACCTAGGACATGTGAAGAAGAAGCCAAGAATGGTGAAAACATTACCGAACCAATCAATTGTTACTTCTCTCCTTGAGGCATCAAACGCAAGTTATAGCAAGCAAGACTGATCCGCATACATCAAGTAGTCAAAATTCTGTGTTTGGAGCTTGTATTTCAATTGAAATAGATAGGTTGGCCTCTGACCTACAAGTTACTGCAAACAAAATATATTTTCAATTATAATGGACCTCCAAGCTGAGCAGCTAAAAAGGAATGAAAAGTAAATTTTGATGTACATACGTACATAAAATTTGTTATTTATTCTTAAAATAAAATTAGTTGTTTTATTACAATTTGTTTATTCATACAATTTCAATAAAATTGATATCAGCATTAAATACTTTAAAATAGTTCTCTAATGTTTTTCTAACATTTTCTGCACCTCTGGTGCAACGTTCATAAAGTTTTCGTCACTTATTTGATTTATTTGATCATTTGGTATATTGTCAAAAGATGTTTGTTAACAATATTTTTGCTCCGTAGAAAATTATGCAGGCAAACACATGCCAACACAACCTGAACTGCATCTGCTGGAGCACGGTATATAGGAGTAGACGATAAAAACGTACATGGAGAGGGAGTCGTGGTCAAAGGCAGGTTAATTGAGGGAGGTATTTTTACTTCATTTTTTTCTATGGCATACTTCAGATCCGAACGCAGCCACACTCCTGCATCTCCAACACGACCGTTAATACCAACATCTACATAAACAAATTGGTAATTTGCATTAGCAATCGCCATTAAAATGAAGGAATTACTCCCTTTATAATTAAAATATGTTGATCCGGCCTTATTCATTGATCTAATTTTGCAATGTTTGCCTGTAATTGGAAAACTTTTTGAAAAGCCTTCTCTCTAAATTATTTATTGGATTCTCACCATCTATAGCACCTATGCAATTTGGAAATCCCCAAAGCTCATAGAAATCATTTGCAATTGTTCGCCAATCATTATCTCTTTCAGGAAATTTCAAATTTCAAATTTCAAATAAATAGTAGGCCTGCAACTAGCTCCCATTTTTCAGACTTGAGTGGCAACCTGGCAACTGAAAGATAACTCTATCTAACACATACTAATCGAAAGTTTATGATATAAGACGGCTTTCACACAAGGAAAATGAGTTGCCAGAAACTGGCTAGTTTGTTGGCGAGAAGGGTGTGAGGGGAAATTTGTTGTCTTCCTTTTACGCCCTTCTCGCCCAAAAACCAAAAATCGCTGGCAACTCAGTTTCCTTGTGTGAAAGGGATGTAAGAGTACTTTGGTTAAAAGTTTCCCAAAATTACTGTGGCGGAACATGTTCAAATCCTGCTTTAAAGGTGCCTGCACACTGTTTTCGATATTTCATTTTTTACCCAGAAAAATTAGAAAAAAAATTGAAAAAATCTGAATTTTTGTGGAAAGTTTTATTCAGATGCCCTTAATATGTGGTAAAAATTTGTCTTCATTTCACTTACAAATTTGTACGTAAGGGGGGGGGGTAAAAGAGGTTAAAAGAGAATTTGCACTTGTTTTTTTTTCAATATCTCAAAAATTATCAGCTTTACCGAAAAAATGTCAAGGCACAAATTATAGCCTATACAATTCTACATAAATTATGTCTTGGAACTTTTTTTTGTAAGACCAATATTTTGGAAGTTACGAGTTGAAATATGTCTTAGTCTAAAATGTGACTAGTACGCTTATGTTGTTATGAGTATAAGTAAAAATATTGCCAAAACCTTAAAAAAAGTAATACATAAAATCTTAAGATGAGTGTGGACGCAGAATTTTACCCTCTGCAGCATATCCAAAGTTTCACGAAATTCACGCATTGGATTTTTTATAAGTCGCTATTAAAAGGGGTGAAAGTAGGAGAGTAGGGGGAGGTTGGAGTTTATCACACTCAAGTATTTATTATGATGCAACCGAAGCATATGGCACATGATATTAAGGGAGTTTTTAAGGCCGAATCGAATTAAATAAAAATTAATTCAATGTGACTTCAAACAAAAAAGTTATAGTGGTTTTCATAAAAGGAAAAATTTGTTTTCATAAAACACTAATAATAGTATGGAAATAATGTTATGCTAATGTTGAAACTTGGAATAAATGAAAACAAGAGTTCATAAAACATGAAGACGAATTTAATTGAATGGAAAAGTCTTCAAGACCTCAAAATAAATTTTTTTTTTAAATAGTTAATTTTGTCATATATTACGTTCATTTTTTTTTTCTTAATCAAAATCGATTGTATCGAAATGCTCGACATTTGCACATTTAGTGGAGCATTTACAAATTTTACTGCACAACAAATTGAGCTTTCGGCATGGACACCAATTAATTGATGTGCATGAAGATGGTCGGGCACTGCGATCACGGATATGTTGCTGAAGAATTTCTAATCTAGTTGGCCCCTCAAAAAGGACTGGTTATTATTCATCCTCGCACAAGTACCATCCATCTTCTGTGGGTTCTAGGGGTCTTACAATTGGAACATGTGCGTTATACCAAATAAAAGCCCCCCAATTGCATCGTTTTAGGTGTTGAGTAAAGACGGCAAGCAATGCTGAACACAATTTCAAGCCAACTTTGGGATATATTAAATTAATCGGTATGTAACGTCTTAGATCAGTGGTTGCCGTGGATTTTACTGTTTCAAACCAAACTTCAGGATTGTTTATTTCTTTTGCATAATTAGCTGTGAGAAGAATAAATACATCTGTATCAGGGGACAAGACTCTACTACTGATAGTTGAGAATACTGACTACGGGCATTGCTTATATGACAAATAATTCGTGTATCTGCGTCTGTATGATTCAAAAATAAAACGTCTGCATCAAGTACCTACCTACACCCAACTAGATTAGAAATTCTTCAGCAATATATTTGTGATTGCAGCGCCCGACCATATTCATGCACATCAATTAATTTGTGTCCATGCCGAAAACTCAATTTGTTGTGCAGTAAAATTTGTAAATGCTCCACTAAATGTGCAAATGTCGAGAATTCGATAGAATCGATTTTGATTAAGAAAAAAAAATGAACATAATATATGACAAAATTAACAATTTAAAAAAAAAATTATTTTAAGATCTTGAAGTATTTTCTATTCAATTAAATTCGTCTTCATGTTTTTATGAACTCTTGTTTTCATTAATTCCAAGTTTCAACATTAACATAAATTATTTCCATACTATTATTAGTGTTTTATGAAAACAAATTTGTCCTTTTATAAAAACGACTATAACTTTTTTGTTTGAAGTCACATCGAATTAATTTTTATTTAATTCGATTCGGCCTTAAAAACTACCCTAATATCATGTGCCCATATGGCTTCGGTTGCATCATAATAAATATTTGAGTGTTATAAACTCCAACCTCCCCCTACTCTCCTACTTTCACCCCTTTAAAAAGCGACTTATAAAAAATACAATGCGTGAATTTCGTGAAACTTTGGATATGTTGTAGAGGGTGAAATTCTGCGTCGACAACTATCTTAAGATTTAAGATATCGAAAACAGTGTGCAGGCACCTTTAAAGCAGGATTTGAACATATTTCGCCACAGTAATTCTGGGAAACTTTTAACCAAAGTACTCTTATATCATATACTTCCGATTAGTATGTGTAAGATAGAGTTAAGTTACAGTTGCCACTTGCTCCTTTATTTGAAGGCTTTTTGAAGTTGAGTTGCAGGCCTATAGCGGGTATACTTTCTTTTAAGATTCTCGATATTGTTGATTGCTGAATGCGGAAGGGCGATGGCAGTGATGATTGAGTTTCTCCTAAAATCGAAAGTTAAGTATATGATAAGACACATGAAGCAACGATGCACCTTGCAGTCGCCAGATACCTCAAAGTTAATTGCAATCGTTCTGCCGGGCCAATACAATTCCTGAATATAGTGTCACGTTTTGTTATGTAACTTTCTCAAAAATGTTGGTGAATTGTGCAGGGGTCATTTTTAAAATATTTGTATATACTTTTGTGTCCTCACATTGAATTTCTTTTATTAATTTATGACTAAATCCTGTAATGGCATAACAATTTCGTTGAACAAATTTTTGTATATGTATATGGTGTACCTTCTTCTTCCCTGCGTTGTAGCCACCGCGCAGAATATATTTTTTTTTTCGAAAGTTCTTCTTTTGAAATTTCTTCTTAAGCCGCTATATTTAACAAATTTATGTTCACTACATACAGTTTAAGAAGATCGGAATTCATTTTATCAAAAATACGTTTAATAAATTTATAAATTTTAAAAGTTTTTAATTTTGAATACTTAAATGTCAAAAAAAGCTGAAAAATTTGAAGTAAATCATATTTTCAATAATTTTTTTTTTTTCGACATTTTTACATTAATAAAATTAATGTGTACACACTCACGTTCATTGGAATTTTCAAATCTAAATTGTTTGTACTACTCTATTTTCATTTTTAATGGCTCAAAATGAAGAAAAAATGTAGTATCATACGGGCTTTAGCAATACTATCGCTTAAATTCATTACCAGATCGTAACGGCGTCAATAGATATTTATGGTTGAATGACGAAAATATGACTTTTTCGCTTAGAACTCTGAAACTTTAAGATATCGATTTTTTCAAAAAATTTTAAAACACTCGTTTTTTCAGGTTTAACTCCTAAACGGTTCATTTATTCAAAAACATCTGAATGCTAAGTTTGTACATTATGTCACCTTTTATTTGAACAAGTTATTAGTTTTTTCTTAAAAAAAAACAACCATTTTAAAGTATTAATTATTTTAAAAAATTTGACAAAAATTCTAAATTTCTGTTTTTTTTTTTGCGTTATACTCTAAAATGACGAAGTTGTCAAAAAAAAATTACGGTCAAAAAACTTATGACGATCTTTTCCACATAAGCCGAAAGATATTGCTACTTCAATAGCGTTAAATGTTATTTTTTATACACGCACTACACGAATGTGGAATGCTCTACCCATCCCTCTTTATTTATGGTTGAATGACGAAAATATGAATTTTTCGCTTAGAACTCTGAAACTTTAAGATATCGATTTTTTCAAAAAATTTTAAAACACTCGTTTTTTTCAGGTTTAACTCCTAAACGGTTCATTTATTCAAACACATCTGAATGCTAAGTTTGTACATTATGTCACCTTTTATTTGAACAAGTTATTAGTTTTTTCTTAAAAAAAAAACAACCATTTTAAAGTATTAATTATTTTAAAAAATTTGACAAAAATTCTAAATTTCTGTTTTTTTTTTTTGCGTTATACTCTAAAATGACGAAGTTGTCAAAAAAAAATTACGGTCAAAAAACTTATGACGATCTTTTCCACATAAGCCGAAAGATATTGCTACTTCAATAGCGTTAAATGTTATTTTTTATACACGCACTACACGAATGTGGAATGCTCTACCCGTCCCTCCCATTGTGATCTACAGACATTCAAAACCAATGTGCACCGGTATCTCCTTTTAAACCCTCTCCAACCTACCTATTCGTTCGTGCTATGTACATCATTTTAAGGGTAGTCACAACCCCTTTAGAGCACGCTAAATATAAAAAAATTTTGAAAATACAGTTTTCTTGTATACATCGTTTGATTAGCAAGTTTTATGGAAAAATTATATGAACAAAATTAAAACATTATGCATTATGCATTAAGTTCGCATTAACAATTTATTTCTAGCAGCCATAATTTGTATGATATCATTATTTCATAAAATTACCAAAAGTTGAATTTGCCGCTTTTTACCTCTTTATGCCGCGTACGCAGATCAAGCTAAATTTTAGCTCCCATACAAAATTCTCTCAAAAATTTGACTTGGGTAAAGAATTTTGTATGGGAGCTAAAATTTAGCGCGATCTGCGTACTAGGCTTTACTCTTCAATGCGAATTTGAGAGAAAATATTTTGAAATTATTTTGTAGATTCATCTTGGATTTTCTCACACTAGTTTCTATTAGCAAAAAAGAAATTTAAACATAGAAAATGTATTGAAAAACAATGGCAGCAGTTTCAATATCGTGCTATATCTTTTTTTAAAGCCAGATATCCATTCCTTTATTTGGTGTTTAAAAAAATTTATTTTAGTGAATAGTATGTATAAATCAATACAACACTGAAGTATGAGTTTGCAAACGAGGAAAATTTTAGTTCTATTGTTACGTATAGGTCATTTAAAACTTTAAAGATATTTCAAAATTTTTCCAAAAGCGCATTTAGATTAAACTGATATATTTCGCGATAATAGAGATAGGAGAAATTTAACTACACCAATAGAAAGATCTCTTTTTTGTCTCTAGGAAGACATTCCTACTCAAAATGTTGTTTAGGCCACTTAAATACTGAGGTGACGATATGTAAGTGAGCTAGTGTTCATTAATAATATAACAAATAAATTGGACTATCTTAACAGCTTGATGCAAAATCTTCAACCTAGTGCTTCAAAATTAATGTTTCAACATAGCCCAGGCAAACTGAACTGTCTCTGCTAAAAAAATCCAAGTGAAGATTTTTAAACGCAATTATATTTATTTTGGTATTAGCAAAAGTGTTGCTTAAATCCATTACCCGATCGTGTCGGCGTCAATAGTTATTTATGACGAAAATATGACGAAAATATGAGTTTTTAGCTTAGAACTCCGAAACTTTAAGATATCGATTTTTTTCAAAAATTTTTAAAACACTGGTGATTTTTCAGGTTTAACTTCTAAACGGTTAATATATTCAAAAACATCTGAATGCTAAGTTTGTACATTATGTGACCTTTTATTAGAACAAGTTATTAGTTTCTTCTTAAAAAAACAACCATTTTAAATAAATAATAAAAAAACAGAGATTAAAAATCCCGATCTTATGAGCAACACCGTGAAGTCTAATTACATTAACTTTGTTAAATTTAGTCAAAACGCCTTATTGACTTCACTTTATTTTTGTACACTTCTTCTTATTACTTCATTCCAATTTTAAGAAATAAATAATAAAAACAAATGTCAATTTCGGATGCATTTCGGCATTTTACATGCCATCCTCAGCACGTCTTTTTATTGACTCAATAAAAAGACGTGCTGAGGATGGCATGTAAAATGCCGAAATGCATCCGAAATTGACATTTGTTTTTATTATTTATTTTTTAAAATTGGAATGAAGTAATAAGAAGAAGTGTACAAAAATAAAGTGAAGTCAATAAGGCGTTTTGACTAAATTTAACATAGTTAACCATTTTAAAGATTTAATTATTTTAAAAAATTGACAAAAATTCTAAATTTCTGTTTTTTTTTTGCGTTAACTCTAAAATGACGAAGTTGTCGAAAAAAAATTACGGTCAAAAAACTTATGACGATCTTTTCCACATAAGCCAAAAGATATTGCTACTTCAGTAGCGTAAAATGTTATTTTTTTATACACGCACTACACGAATGTGGAATGCCCTACCCATCCCTCCCATTGTGATCTACAGACATTCAAATCAATGTGCACCGGTATCTCCTTTTAAATCCCCTCCAACCTACCTATTCGTTCGTGTTGTGTACATCATTTTAAGGATAGTCACAACCCCTTTAGCGCACGCTAAATATAAAAAAATGTTGAAAATACAGTTTTCTTGTATACATCTTTTGATTGGCAAGTTTTATGGAAAAATTATATGAACAAAATTAAAACATTATGCATTATGCATTAAGTTCGCATTAACAATATATTTCTAGCAGCCATAATTCGTATGATCAAGCTAAATTTAAGCTCCCATACAAAATTCTCTCAAAAATTTGGCTTGGGTAAAGAATTTTGTATGGGAGCTAAAATTTAGCGCGATCTGCGAACTAGGCTTTACTCTTCAATGCGAATTTGAGAGAAAATATTTTGAAATTATTTTGTAGATTCATCTCACACTAGTTTCTAATATTAGCAAAAAAAAACTTTAAACATAAAAAATGTATTGAAAAACAATGGCAGCACTTACAATATCGTGCTATATCTTTTTTTTGAAAAGCCAGATATCCATTCCTTTATTTGGTGTTTAAAAAAGATTTATTTTAGTGAATTGTTTTTGAAAAATAAATTTTCAAACTCAAAATTTTGAAAAAATAAATATATTTTTTTTAAACTGTTTTTTTTTTGTAAATTTTACGTAATTAAGTTATATTTTTGATTTTAAAATTAAACGCTCTTAATAATTTGTAGCCGATTGCTGAAAACTGGGTGGACTTAAGTGCTTTAACTCCTTAGAAAATTGAAAATTACGAAAACTACTTAGGTATTTGTTAAAAAAATGTTTTTTGTGTAATTAGTGTTTAAACTTGGGATCTTTGAAATTACGAGAATTTTCATGTACTTTTCTATCGGAGTCTATTGTATACCCTCTCCTCTACTTAGGTCCTGATCTTATATTCATTCTACGTTTCATATTCAGTGCGTGGGGGTTACTAAACATCTTGGTAAAGGTATTTAAACAGTATTATGCTACGGCTTTTGCGTACTTTATTGGGAAGATCACGATGAACAATATCTACCTGCATCTAAACAAATAAAGCCTAAAAGTTCTCACATAGCAACGTAAAAAATTCGGCGCGACAATGACAAAAATAGACAAAAAACTGCACTGACAGCAAATTTCTACCATCATATTGCTTCATTCTTACAGTATCAAGAACAAAAACTCTAAGAAAAAAAAGCTATCTTTTTTTCCTCGTCAGTAGGTTCTAACTGATGTATCTGTCTATTATGCTTGTGTACGTTAAGTATAATGCCCCCTGGCCGAAATTGGACCTAAAGCTCACTACCTCATAAATTCATCTTGACACTTGAAAGAAACTTTTCTCTATAGAGCCAAACAATTAGTTTGAAAATGAAATCACACAAAATTTGTTTTTAGTTTAAAAAATTAATTTTTTTATATACATACATATGTACATAAATAGCTTTAAAAATTTTTTGTGGTACCATTTGCTCAAAAAGTATCCAACCGATTTCAATAGAATGTATATGGTTTGAAAGCAAATTTTTCAAACCAATTGTTTGACTCTAGAGAAATTTTTATTTCAGGTGTCAATATGAGTTTTTGGTCGAATTTCGCCCAGTGGGCGATATACGAGTATGATGACATTTTACTAAACACCATTCGATTCAAGTGTTTTAGTAAATCTGTTGCAAAAACCAACTTCTGCCTTCTTGCAAGCCTTCCACCTACCTCAGCCGCTGCGGAACAACACAAATATACATAGGACATATTTACAAGTGCAAATGTGGCTCAAAAACGATTTGGATGCCATATCGTGGGGCTGGAAGAAAACTCTTCATGGATTAGAGCCCTTTGCTACCACTGCAGATGTCGCTCCGAAATCATTGATCAAAACGATTTCCTGCAAATGCAAAACAGATTGTGGGAATATGTGTGGGTGCCGTAAGGCGGGACTTAAGTGTTCTGTTTTATGTGCAAACTGCTCTAGCGAATCTTGCGAAAAGGTTGTTCACATTCGGGAGCTGCTACAAAATGCAGTTGAATCAAATAATTACAAATACGAACTGACAATACGGAAGACGAAACACTTGCCATGGTTGAAATGAAGTTGATGATTTTTATTTGGAACTACCATCATAGAAAAAGAAATTAAAATCCGATTAAATATTATAAGTATTTAAATGCGTGGATAAGGCCTACAGGGAAAACCACGTCACAATAAAAAAAAGCGCCTAGTACTCTACCTCTACGGTGGTGCGGAAAGGAGTTTAGGGTATATCAAACATAGCCTCCGATAGAAAAGCATATGATAATTCTCGTATTTTCAAAAATCCCAAGTTTAAACACTAACAGCCGTATTTATTAGATTTCACTAATACTCGGTTCAACCTCGGAATAGTTAAACCGAGTCGAAGCACTTACTCCGGGTTTACGCCACGTCAAACTAACCCATATTTATAAAATATTTTCTCATCCGTTTCAGTTACGCCTGCCTTATGTCAAATATTCTATCAGAAAAATCACCAATCTAAAACTCTGGTTATAATAAACGTAAACAAACCTCAGCTGATTTCCATTATTATTCGTTTAAGTTGTTTTGTTATTGGTAGAGTTATTGTTGTAGGAATATTTTAGTAACAAAAATTAACTAATAGATGATAAATATATAACAAAACGTTCTGAAAAAATGGGATAGTTCAAAAAAGGTATATTTGAATTTGTAAATATATGTAGGTATGTATATAATTTCCAGATTACAACAGACAAAAATAATTATTTTTGTTTATGTTCATAGATATTTCTCCGACAACTAATCATCCCTCAGTGTCATGGGATCTAAACGAGTTTTGTACTGCTTTGGCCTTCTTCTTCTTCCAGTAATGTTAAACCGTTTAAAGAATTTAAATGATGTATTAATATAAAATAAATATCCACTCTTTCGTAGTAACCAAAATGAAAAAATTGTTTGCACTCCTCTTTGTAAATTTCAGACGATGGCATGTCAAAATGACATTTAGATACTAAAACGGCTTTACTCCGGCTTTAAACCTCTTATGAACCAGTTTTAGCTTACTCTGCCTCTATTCCTGGTATATTTTTTGTTTTAAATAAGCTTTCCAGGTTTAGAGGCGTTGTAAAGTCGGAGTAACTTTACGCTGCCGCTAAACCGAGTTAATAAATAAGGCTGTAAAAAAACATTTTTTTAAGAAATACCTAAGTAGCGTTAAATTTTAAAATCAAAAATATTACTAAATTACGTAAAATTTACAAAAAAAAAAATTATTTTTCAAAAACTATTAACTAAAACCTAAAACCTAAATTTTCAAACTCAAAATTTTGAAAAAAAAATTTTAATTTTGAGTTTGAAAATTTATTTTTCAAAAACTATTAACTAAAACCAAATTTTTTAAACACTAAATAAAAGAATGGATATCTGGCTTTAAAAAAAGATATTGCATGAGATTGTAAGTGTTGCCATTGTTTTTCAATATTTTTTTTATATTCAAAGTTTTTTTTTGCTAATAATAAAAACTAGTACTTTAGTAAATCCAAAATGGCGGCTTACGCAGGGTAGCAATTTTCCCGACAAAACACTCCATAATGCCTAATGACCCCTTCTAACGAGTTCTGAAAGAAAAGTGTGCAGTACTGTTTTTTCCTTGGCAAATGCTCATTCCGACTGAGCTATTAATGCATTTCATTATTTTAAAATATTCATATTTCAAATTCGCTTATTTATGCTGGATTTACATGTATCTTCGTCTGATTTGTTAAAAAAAAACAAAGGGGATGCAAAATATAAAATTTACATTTGTTCGATGGAGAGAACACCAAACTGCAGAAGATCTTCATACATGCAACATGCAGAATATAGGAAGTGCCATAATGCAGGTATGAAGACGAACATTTTCATGTTTTTGATGGTTCTCTCGAAAGCCTAGTACATACTTGTGAACCATCTCGTGAACCGATACAAATTTCACTTATTTTGTTCACCCGTGAACGTGCTAGTGAAGCTGAGTGGAGAACAAAGTGGAGAGGTTTCGTTCACTGGCAATTCACGAGCAAAATGCACGGGAACCCTTGGTGTAGCTTTGACAGTTGGATAAAAGAAATTGTGTAAAATGTCAATTTGTGCTTATTCCTTTGTTATTTTCTGTTTGTTCTTTGTGTAGTGTGCTTTTAGAATTTGAATCAACTTGAAAAATTAAAAAAAAATGCAATAATGAATTCTTTCCTAAGACTGCTTTCATACAAGGAAACTAAGTTGCCGGCAAATGGGGGTTTGTAGGCGAGAAGGGCAAGAAGTAAGGGGAATGAAAAAAATTTGCCCGGTCAACGTTTGAGGAGATTTTTATCACATTCTTTCTCACACTGTCCGTAATGTGCGTACAGAAAATAGACTCTACATGGAAACAAACTCTCCGGCAATTTTTGTTTCCTTGTGCGAAAGGTACAAGGCAATTAAAGGAAAACGTCTCCCGCAACTGGTTTCCCTGTGTGAAAAGGGACTAATGAATTAACACACCAAAAATTTATTTTGTGCATTGAGTTTTCAAATTTCAAACTACAATCGTTCACAACGTATTCACAAGTGTGTACCAGTGATAAATGTAAACGTTCACTTTCTCCACAGGTGAATGTTCACTTCACGAGGAAGTATGTACTTTGCATACATCTCTACTATGCGAAGTATTCTTCATATTGCCGACGAAGATACATGTTAAAGACTATCCTCATGAGAGCGACCAACGACCGACGAATGAATGGTCAAATGAGATTTAAAACATAAATAAACCTATACATTCCTTACAAAATCTAGAATAAAAAGGAAAAAATATATTTAAGGATTGTTTTAAAACACTAACAAGAGAATTTTAAGAAAACAATTTGTTCGTCGCAAATAGCCGCAAATTCGTTACGACCAATTTATTTTCCCAAATTTCTCATATTTAAGTATATAAAAATTCAGATTTTATAATTTTAAAATTAATCTTAAATGCAGTTGTACCATTTTTACTAGATTTTGTGAAATATTAAGGTTTATTAATGTTTTATTTCCCATTTGTTTGTTCATTTGTCGGTCGTTGGTCGCTCTCATGTGAATGGTCCTTAAATCCAGCATTGCTCACCTTTTGTTATCCATCTGTGATCTGCATTCCTAAACTAATGCCGTTTTCCTTTGGACGTCCGGAAGCGTCCAGAAGTTTTCTGAAACCATTCCATTGGCACAAAAAGTACGTTTCTGACGATTCTGAGAAGAGAAATTCGATTCTTGATTTCAAATCAGAATCCACTCAAGAAGTTCGGAGTTGATACACTAGTGTTTTGCATTTCGCTTTCTGTGTGGTAGCAAATAATTTTATTTGACGATTCACCTATACAGATACCATTCCCCAGAATTGAGTAGAAGCATCTTAGACTGTTCCATTGGATTTCAGAATGAGTGAAACCTTGAGTGAAACCAAAGGAAAACAGCATAAAATTACCTACCAGTGTTACCACTGGAACTCATTTGAGTCAAAAAGGGCTCATTTTTTTTAGCTTGGCTCAGGGACTCATCTATTTAAGATTTGACTCATTTTTTTAAGAAAATAAATATACAGTTTTTAATAATACGGTTGAGTCAATTTATAGGTCCAACCACTTTTTATTTCATAATATTGTTCGAAAAACATCGTTTGGTTTTGATATTTTGTAAAGCGTGTGTGTGATTTATGCAAAAATAGTAAGTTTAATAATATTTATGTATTACTTATGTTTTCCCATGTATTTATTTTTTTATTAATAAAAAGTAAAAAATGAAATACCTACATACATGTGATTTATGATTAGTGATTTAGGGTGCTAATCGGACAAAAAAGCCTTATTATAAACCTAAGAATTTTTTTTTTAATTGGGACTCATATATTTTTAAAATGGCTCATTTTTCCAGGCTCTGTGACTCATTAAAAATTAAACCCGCGGTAACACTGTTACCTACCTATCCTTATAAAAATAAAAAAACTGAAAACTTTCATAACACAATGCAAATCTTACTAGCGCTTGAAAAGCATTACATATTATGCTATTCTTATCTTTTTTTTTACATTTGAATTATTTCTCTCTAATGAATGAAAAAGCACAAATTTTATTATTAGTGTGCCTACGTTTCTGCAAAGTTTTAACAATTTCACACATAAATATTTATAAGCTTAACCGTTTTTTTTTAAAGAAATTCTAGTACAATTGCGTAAGCGAAGTAAATGTCTTGTTCCCAGCTACAAAAAAAAACCAAAAAAACCATGGCAGAATGCTCAATTTAAAAAAAAAAAACAAAACGAAAACAAAATAGCTCAACCAAATTCTATACTTACTTCAAGATAGTAACATAATTTTGTTTTCCTTTATCATTCATATTGATGATACCTTGGACACACTTCACTGTGATTAAATTAAAACTGCAAGTTTGAAATACATTATGTATGTAGGATTTAACGTTCCAAAATAGTGAAGTTTTTATAAATTTTGTTTTCAGTTCTTTTCTTTACCAAGTTACTTGACATTGTTTTGAACACAGATAATATAACTTCCTATATAAATAAAAGATAATGAAAATTCGATGAAGAAAAACGGAATACTGAAGCTGCTTGAAATCTCGCACATCTCACTAGCAGATTAAATATACTTGAATGCAATAAGAAAATGAAAGTCATAGAGATATACAAAAATATCTCAAAACAAACTTAAATACATAGACGGCTTTCACACAAGGAAACTGACTAGTTTGTTGTCGAGAAGGGTGTGAGGGGAGATTTTTTGTTTTCCTTTTACGTCCTTCTCGCCAACAAACTGAAAATCGCCGGCAACTCAGTTTCCTAGTGTGAAAGTGGTCTAACAGTCGGTGTTTTTTGCAGCGCTGCCGTCGAGGCTAACTGACCAAACACAATTGTGAAGCTGTATATTAACTCATGGAACTTTCAAAGTAGAAAGGTACAAAACTAGTATACAGCGATACAATGTGAAGCTTCAGATGCAGGAACAAAAGTATGGTGTGTAATATAAGTTGAACAATAAGGGTATTCATGTAACGAGATAATTTTTCGCTTTGTAGAAAAATATAATTTTACGCAAGAGGTTACATGAACAACCCATTAGAAATTTTTGCGTAAACGATAGAAACAAACAGCTAAGTGAAGTCAAATGTCTTTTCGCTTCAAATTTGTGAGATAAAATTCTATATTTTGCAGAAAATTTTTCCCATACAAGCATTGACAGCTCATTTCTACTGATAGAAAATTCTATCGTCTTTAAGCTTTCTATGGGTTTTCTGGGTTTGCATGAATACCCCTAATGTCAACTTTTGCTACAAAAGCTAAAGCTTCATCCATTGTGCCCAGAGGTATACTGTAAGTACTTGTCCACATTGGATTTTTAATGATATTTGTAAACAATCAATAAGTCATTAATTCGTTATTGATTTTTTTTGTTTTGAACACTTTGCTTTTGGTATAAAACTAAACTTTTTTCTTTTTAAGATAATTTTAGGTGTTTTAATGTATAATGATAAACCACTATACCTAGGTATATATTTAATTTGCATTTTATTTTAATTAATTGTTTTTATACATGTATGCATCTCTGCATACGTACCTTAGTATTTATTAAGTTATAAAATCATAATAAGGGTATTCACAGTAGCGTACGCAGGATTTTGTTCGGGGGGGCTCAGTCATAATTTTGGTTAAATTTTTTTCATGTATAACAAAATAGCAAATAAAATTGAAGCATTTCGTATTATCAACCACCAGAAGTTAGGTTAGGTTAGGTTAGGTAGATGGGCTGCCGGTAGATCTTGTTCCCGTCACACTTAGATCAATGTTGATCCTCTGTGATACCCCGATGGATTGGACCATCCCTTTAAAATAAATAACCTATGAAATCCTATGGAGCATCGAGCCATTTCGAGGCGTTGATGAAGTTCATTAAATTTAAGATGGTATTATCTGTTGCCTTCGAGATTTCTGCTAAATCGTTGAAGAAGTAGCTACCCAAAATTTGTTTCCTTATGTTGCAGAGTGCCGGACAATGACCTAGGTAGTGAAGGGTGTCCTCCTCTACTTCTTCGTCTCCGCAGCCTCTGCATAGGTCTACAGTATTGAGTCCCATTTTGTTTTTATGATACCCTAAGAGATTATGTCCTGTGATAATTCCTATCAGAAGATGCAGGAATCTCTTTCTCAGTTTCATAATTTTGTCTGTTTTTTTCTTATTGCAGCTGGGCCACAGATTCTTTGTAGTGGTACAAGTTGCAAGTGAGTTCCACCTGTTATTGGTAAGTTCCACTATTTTCTTGTTAATCGCCTGTTTAATGGAACAGGGTGGAATTTTAACAATGGAGTCTGTAAGGCTTGGATCTAACTATGAACCAGTCCTTGCCAGTTCATCGGCTTTTTCGTTACCTTCAATTCCACAGTGTCCAGGGACCCAACAGAGTCTGATGTTGTGCTGTGTGGCAAGAACTCTTAGCTCTTCACGACAGCATGAAACTAGTTGTGATTTGATTTCTGTGGCAGAGATGGCCTTGATCGCCGCCTGGCTGTCAATGTAAAAAGTGATATCAGCTCGTGGTATCGCCATCATTAATATTTGCTTGGAAGACACTGCTGTAGTCCGGGAGTCTATAAGATTTGGCTAAATTGAGGGTTTCTGAGAAGAATCCCGCACCTACACCCATATCCATCTTCGATCCATCGGTGTATATTTCTACCACGGGTTCATCTGATTTTTGTAAACCAGCATCCCATTTCTCTCTTGTAGGGAAGGAGACAGAAAACGGTTTTTCAAAATTTGTACGGGGTGTTGTGTAGTCTGTGCATACATACCCCTCCGTAAATTTATTGATAATTTGTGTGTGACCTACCGAGTTTCTTTTCCAGCTATTGGTTTGGCTTAGTCTTAGGGCGCTGTAGGCCGCAGTTTCTTGTACAAGTAGATCTAGGGGCTTTAGGTTGAGTATCGTTTCCATTCCCGCAGTCAGTTTGGAACTCATTGCCCCTGTAATTCCTATACATGCTAGTCTTTGAACTTTATTAAGCGTTTTGCAATTAGTTTCTTTCTCCATCGCGCTCCATCAAACCAGGCTACCATATGTAAGGATCGGTCTTATAATGGCCGTATACATCCACATTATGATCTTAGGGTTTGGACCCCAGGTCTTACCAAAGGTCCTGTTGCAGTAGTAAAGCATAACCAACGGATTTAACCACACTAAAAAGTCATAAAAAAAGGAGAAGATACTAAGAGAATGTATTAAGTTAATAAGTGCACTGCATTCGTTATTTCATTCCGGCTTATTTTTTAATGGGAAAAAAAAGGAAAAAATTAAATGTGTGAAATCAATTTGCGAATTTTGACTGATTGCAAAGGAATTTTGTTAAGGTTTCTATGAATACTAAGGTACGTTTGAAATGAAAAACAAAACCTAGATTACGTGTGGCATGAACTATTGATTTCAATACGACATCCAGGTCTATAGTTATACTGCTAAAGTTTAAAATTAACAAAAATAAATTTTGAACTAAAAACCAATAAAAAAACTTTCTTCGATGATATATGAAATCTAAGCACAGTATACCGTATTGATTGGGGGGAGGGGCTCAAGCCCCACATGCGTACGCCACTGGGTATTCATGTAACGAGATAATTTCTTACTACGTTTTCATTAGAGCCGAAATGAGGTAATTTCGAAAATTACCAAAAAAAGTGTTTTCATTATCAAATTTGCTAATATCGTTTAAAATCTCATTTTGAAACTGATTCCCGCTGGATGCATTCACCTCATTTCCAATCTAATTTCGTGCAAATGTGGTTGAAATTAGGTCATTTGGAAACGAGAAATTATATGGTTAATGAAGTAATTTCGGATCTCATTTGGAAATTTGCAACGAAATTACCTCATTTAGCCCAGTGAAATATTTGCGTGAACGTTGGGAACAAACATCTGTTTGTTGAACGACAAACGGCAAAGTGAACTTATAATCATTTATTCAATTTACATCATTCGATACTTTAATTTAAAAAGTGATTCTGTTTTTTGTTATAATTAAATCTTACAAGCTGCCAAGAACAAGTTGTTTCATTACAATAAAGCTGAAAAAGAAGCAATAAATGTAAAAATACTTCATAGGTTTCGGGGTTATCTTTCACCGCCTCCACTACCAACTCCAACATCGTCTCTGTTTCCAACTCTGTCCAGCGCAGCGGCGCGCCGATGGTGCGGTGCGATGGTTGGTACCGCCACCGTGGGTATTTTTTAATTTGTTGATCTTGGTTCTGGATTAAAACAATTAACTGTAATAAATTAACTTAAATAATTGTTCTACTTACCTTCGGCATTTTTTCGTTTGTTTTAATTCATATTTTGTTGACAAATAATAATGGGCGTGTTAAGTCAAATGTCAAAAAAAGTTTCTAAGGTTTTTTTCTACGCTTTCCGCTTCAGATTTGTCAGATATATGTTTTGCAGAAAATGTTTCCCATACAAATGTTGACAGTTTGTATGAATACCCCTAATATATACAGTGTAGTACACCTAAGGTGTGAAAAAAAGATTGAGCATATATGTGGAATCGCGACAGGGAAATAATTATATTGGAGGAGGGGGACAGGTCTATTCTCCCCGTTTCGGATTTTTCGGTTAATTTATTTTTAATATACATAGGTATCTTGATTAATATTAATAAATATTAATGAACGAAGCTAGCGGCGAGTTATCTTTAACTCGCGGATTAGGAGTAAGATTTCTGCCACTTACGAGCTAGCTAAACCACCAAGGAAGGTAGTTTAGCGAATGATTAACTAGAACAAATAAATATACCTTCCTTGGTGGTTTAGCTAGCTCAAATCTAGGCAGAAATCTTACTCCTAATCCCCGAGTTAAAGATAGCTTCGTTTATTAATATGGGGGCTATAATATTCCAGTTTGCAGTGTTTGACTTAAAATTTATAAGAAGTTTGAAAACAAAAATATGTAGTACCTGTTGATGGGGAATTTTAGAGTAGTCTGTAGCTAAGTTTCCAACTTCGAAAAACCTGTGCTCGCTGCAGGAAAAATGCAACAGTAAAAAAAATGTTAAAATCAACCCATTTTTTCCGACATTTTCCTTTATAACTTTGAAAATATGCAACTTAGGAAAAAACTATCCACTATAAACTTGTTTCCTATAAGATTTTCTACAAGACCACATTAGTTTTAATTTCATGCATGTTATATTTGTGTTGCTATCTAACCAGGAATTTAAAAAAAAAAATCTGAAATACTAAATAATTTTGAAGCACTCAAAAAATAGGTCAAAAATTGTTAAATTCTGCTAAAAATTTGAAATCAAATAGTCTAGAGCCTCGGTTCCCAATCGTCTTCCGTGGAACCTTGGGGTTCCGCGAACGAGTTTTCAGGGTTCCGCGACTTTCTCGAAGTACAAATAAAAATACAAAAATATTTTTTTTAAGTAGGTAGGTACCGTGAAACTGAGTGACTGGCGCATTTTCCAAATAAAATATGAATAACTGCATACCTATCTAGATTTTGTTTACAGAGTAAAGATTTTTTGCATAAGTATCGTAATTTTGGACTAATTAGTTGACTAGTTTAATTATTAAAAATCGAAAATTTGGTTTCCAAAGTAACCCTGCAATCAATAAATGATCCCTTACCAATTGATTACAGAGACATGTTCTTACTAAGGATAATTTATTTTTTAGGGTTTCGTTTATCTTTTGTTTGTTTTGTTTTTTAAATACATGAATTGTTAATTTAAGTTTTCATATTATTGGAACAATATTAGGAGGATTAATCTTTTTCTGCCCTTTTGCGGCCTTATCTTGTTATGACAAGTTTTCTTATAATTTTGATGCATTATTTCGTAATTTGCCGTTTCGGATTTTTCGGTTAATTTATTTTTAATATACATAGGTATCTTGATTAATATTAATAAATATTAATGAACGAAGCTAGCGGCAAGTTATCTTTAACTCGCGGATTAGGAGTAAGATTTCTGCCACTTACGAGCTAGCTAAACCACCAAGGAAGGTAGTTTAGCGAATGATTAACTAGAACAAATAAATATACCTTCCTTGGTGGTTTAGCTAGCTCAAATCTAGGCAGAAATCTTACTCCTAATCCCCGAGTTAAAGATAGCTTCGTTTATTAAAATGGGGGCTATAATATTCCAGTTTGCAGTGTTTGACTTAAAATTTATAAGAAGTTTGAAAACAAAAATATGTAGTACCTGTTGATGGGGCATTTTAGAGTAGTCTGTAGCTAAGTTTCCAACTTCGAAAAACCTGTGCTCGCTGCAGGAAAAATGCAACAGTAAAAAAAATGTTAAAATCAACCCATTTTTTCCGACATTTTCCTTTATAACTTTGAAAATATGCAACTTAGGAAAAAACTATCCACTATAAACTTGTTTCCTATAAGATTTTCTACAAGACCACATTAGTTTTAATTTCATGCATGTTATATTTGTGTTGCTATCTAACCAGGAATTTAAAAAAAAAAATCTGAAATACTAAATAATTTTGAAGCACTCAAAAAATAGGTCAAAAATTGTTAAATTCTGCTAAAAATTTGAAATCAAATAGTCTAGAGCCTCGGTTCCCAATCGTCTTCCGTGGAACCTTGGGGTTCCGCGAACGAGTTTTCAGGGTTCCGCGACTTTCTCGAAGTACAAATAAAAATACAAAAATATTTTTTTTAAGTAGGTAGGTACCGTGAAACTGAGTGACTGGCGCATTTTCAAAATAAAATATGAATAACTGCATAACTATCTAGATTTTGTTTACAGAGTAAAGATTTTTTGCATAAGTATCGTAATTTTGGACTAATTAGTTGACTAGTTTAATTATTAAAAATCGAAAACTTGGTTTCCAAAGTAACCCTGCAATCAATAAATGATCCCTTACCAATTGATTACAGAGACATGTTCTTACTAAGGATAATTTATTTTTTAGGGTTTCGTTTATCTTTTGTTTGTTTTGTTTTTTAAATACATGAATTGTTAATTTAAGTTTTCATATTATTGGAACAATATTAGGAGGATTAATCTTTTTCTGCCCTTTTGCGGCCTTATCTTGTTATGACAAGTTTTCTTATAATTTTGATGAATTATTTCTTAATTTGTCGTGGCCAAATTCACTCAAAATGCAGTCCCATGTCTCCCCATCATATGCCATATTTGATAAAAAGTGAACATTATATTTTTTGTTTTATTGTTACATTCATAAGGATAATGCAAACTCGATTTCCATAATATTCTACATTACTGGGTGAAAATTATTTCGCTGTACTATTTCAACAAAATATTGAAACCCTTCAACGACTGTTGGTGTTTTTTAAAGATCTTTTAATAAAAATTATTCAGCTTAGGTTAGGTTAGGTTAGGTTATAGGTTATAAGGGGTGATGATTCGGCAACCCGAAACACCTGACTCGGATCTCAATGGATCTATTGCGCTCCCCAGTGTTATATAGTTGATTAGTTGATATTATGTATATTATTATAAGTTGATATTACGAATATTGTTATACTTGTACGAAGTACTAGTAGCCCGTAGCGTAATGGTTAGTGCGTTCGACTGTCACGCTGGAGGTCTGGGATCGCTTCCCAGCCTCGTCCACCTTAAAACTAAAAAGTTTTCTTTCAGGGTTATTGCCTCTTGCGAGGAATTGACCAATCCTCCAAAAGTATCACTTGTCACGAATAAGTGCTTCTCGTCTAGCCGTTCAGATTCGGCATAAAATCGTAGGTCCCTTCCATTCCTGTCGAAAGGCGCACACAGGAGTGGTTGCGAGTTGTTAGTCACTAGGCCCTGGTTCTTCATGAGCCGTTGTGCCACCCGATTTATTTATTTTTGAACGAAGTACTAGAGTATTGAATATTACACATCTGCCTACACTGTTTGTAACATATACCTACTTTCTAAGTTTCTTCTTTATCATTCTCCTAGGTATAATTTTATTCTTTTCCTGTCAGTCAACCAAACCACATGGTTCATAAGTCAACCTTACTTCACCTGAAATCTTATATTACCTATTAAAATAAACTTGTCTATTAACTTGCAACCCCTTGTCTTATCTTCTTAATAGAAGTTATAATATTGGCGACGAGGATAAAGTGAGGCGAGTCATTATCAAACATTGGTCTTATGTAGGATTCAGAGGAAGTTAAAAAAGAGCCGAATTCACCCAACACAGTCACAAGTCAAATACAGTCCCCAGTTAAACCACCAAAGAAGATGAGTGAACTACTTGGATTTATGGAAACTTTTGTTCCTGGAGACGACTTCGAGGAATACATCGACCAGTTAGGAGAGTATTCGAAGTGCAATGAAGTCGCAGAAGCAAAGACGTCCGTGTTCATAACCCTAAAGGACCATTCACATGAGAGCGATCAACGACCGACGAATAAACAAACAAATGGGAATTACAAAATTAATAAACCTTAATATTTCACAAAATCTAGGCAAAATGGTAGAATTCAATTCAAGATTAATTTTAAAATTGTAAAATCTGAATTTTTATTTGCTTAAATGTGAGAAATTTGAGAAAATAAATTGGTCGTAACGAATTGCGGCTATTCGCGACGAACAAATTGTTTTCTTAAAATTCTCTTGTTTTAGCAATTATATTGAAAATTTTAGTATCTTATAATAAGCCTCAATTATATATCTTATTTGTCTTGATTTTGTAAACAATTGGGCTTTATTATTGTTTTAAATCCCATTTGTTCATTCATTCGTCGGTCGTTGGTCGCTCTCATGTGTACAGTCTTTAATTGGTTTTGAAGCCTATAAAACGCTAAAAACAGTTTAAGCACCAGCCAATCCAAATACTAAGTCTTACGACGAGCTTGTGTCGGTGCTCCGTAAATTGTATGCACCAAAGAAATTTGCCATTGCAGAAAGATTTGAGTTTTATCAGCGCAGTCAAAAGGCAGGTGAGCCCATCAAAGATTTTATAGTCGCGCTTAAACTTGTATCACGTGACTGTAAGTTCGGTGAGTTCCTGGATCAAGCTATGAGAGACAAAATTATATTTAGTCTCTATAACTCCAAAATCCAAGAAAAATTGCTCGGTGATGCTGACGCAAAGTTCGAAAATGTTTCAGAAAAAGCAATTAAATTGGAACTCATCGCAGAGGATCAACAAATTCTAAAGCCTCACCATGTGAACGTCGCCAAAAACAGAAGTAGTCGTCAGCAGAACAAATATCATCACAGTCAAAAGCCGCAGTCACCGCATGGTACACAAAACTGGTCACGTGGCGCGTCAAACACGTGCAGTCAGTCAAACGTCAAGTGCCAGCAATGTGGGAATCATCATAGGTACAAGTGTCCAGCTAAAGAAGTAACATGCTATCTGTGCAAATCTCGAGGTCATTTTGATATATTTTGTAAAACTTCTCGCGGAGGAAGGCAAATCAGAAGCATAAATGACGAGTCTGATGATGAGTGTCAGCCTATAGGAGTTAACAACATTTTCAATTTATCTGAAAGCAAAAGTACCCGTTTTATCACATCTCTCATAATTGAAGGCAGCGAGGTGTAGATGGAAGTGGACACAGGCGCATGTCAATCCATTATAAGTTATGTAGATTACTCTAAGTTATTTAGTCATTTACTTCTTAAAAATTGTGTAATTAATTTACAGGCAGTCACAGGTCATAAGTTGGAGTGTTTAGGAGTTTGTGAAGTCATGGTGGAGTGGCCGTACGTTGGAGTGTCGGTAGAAAAGCGTCTACAGTTGTCAGTCGTCAAATGTTAAGAAAACTTTATACCCATTTTGGGACGTCCTTGGTTGGATAAGCTTACACCAAATTGGAGAAGCAATTTTATGTGTTGTAAATCGTCAGTTCCACAGAATGCTCAAAAAAGTCTTTTAAAGTCATATTCAGAGTCAACAGATATTTTGGAAGGTAATGGTTGTCCATCGGGCATGTCACAGCAAGTCGAAGAGAATAAATTAGTTTCGAGTGTCGAGTCAGAAAATTTTAAAAACATTTCAGAAATAAAATTTAAATTTCCGCGTGTGTTTGAAAATAATTTAACAAAGCCTATTGAAGGGTTTACAGCCGAAATTCGTGTCAATTCGCATTATATGCCGCTTTTTCACAATGCCTCAACTGTTCCATTCAATTTGTTGCAAATTTAACTCGCGAACTTTAGGATAGTTATATTTAGGGTGGCGGAATAACAATCCGCAAACTCAACACAATAGGTAAATAAACGATTTACCTTTTTTTACAAACAAAACGAAATTCTTCAAGAATTAAACAATGCACGAAAACCGATGTGCGTCGCGATGGTTATAATGAGAATGACGATGACAAATGTCAGATGTGGGTACGTTCGATAATTTGCAACGAACAGCAGGTTAAGTGCTGCCAACCGGTAGCTCAGAGGTGGGGTGGGTTCAACTACGGTTGAATTCGATTAATCGACTCGATTAATCAAAATGATATAAAAACTGAAAATAATTGGATTAATTAAAAGAGAATTGAAGTACAGTGGTGCACTCCACAAAAAAAATGGGCGCCAGGAAGTTTTTCTTAAAAGAAAAGGTCAAAACTTTCCAAAACCTGAAATGACAAAAATTCCTCTTTTGAAATAAAAGAAAGGTTTATTTTACCCGATTGGGTTTTTAAAATGTTTTATTAATAAGTATCTGGGAAACCTTTATAAATATAGGTGAAAAACCCAGAATTTTTTCATCAACAAGATAATTTACAATTGACTTTGGAAATCGGCAGAGGGCCAATTTTCCAAAGATAAAAAAATGTGATTGAAAAAAAGAGAGTTAATACAAAGTGGAAATTTAAACAATGGCGTGCCACCAAAACACCAAGAAAGGTCACCTTGGGAAAATTTCCCGAAAGCACAACGGAATTCAACCCGGTCGCGAGTCCCGCAATTTGGGGAGAACAAAGAACGAAACGAAGGCCTAACGGGGTAACACTTTTCGCCAACTTTAGGGCCACAGACAAAACGAACAATATTCAAACAAGAAAATTTTCTAAGGATTGGCCAAAACCAAACTACCAAATACTTAGCTTTTTTTTTTGTTCCAACAAGGATTCTATCTCCTCCTATATTGAACCTGGTTTCGCGCCTCTTGGCAACCTATCTTAATCCTGAAGATTTCGTACAACCAGAACTCGCAATTTTTCCCCTCTGGGATTCCTTCTTCTCAAAACTAACAAATTATTTTCTTTCGCCCAAAAATTTTTTTCTTCTTCGAAACAATTTTTCGTTTTTATTTTCCCTTTACGTCCACACTCTTCAATGGCTCTTTAAAAAGTCCCCCGTCGTGGTCAACCAGTCTCGTCCATTCGTCACTCGCTCTATTGCCATCTCTTTCAGATCATCCGTGCGTGTGTTATTCGGTCACAGTCTAACTGCAACACCTTACCCATTGGGTGAGGTGCGCACTGTAGTTGAATCGAGCCACGAATGCGATCTCTTTCCAAAAGTGGCTCAATGGACGAGTTCAGTCACCCTCCCGTCAATTCCTATTGGTTTAAAAAGGTAAAACGAAAAATTATCGATTTACACGCAAAGTCCCCAGCCCAAACCGGCCCAAACTAAAACTTGGAGGAAAACAGTTTGCCTAATGGGATCACCACCACCTTTCAACAAAACCGATGAGACAGGATCCTTTGACTTGCGCGAAAGTTTAATTATTCTAAGCCCGTAGACCTTCGTGCAGACTTAAAGGGATAGGGAAACACGTCGCAAAGTGACCTTTCTTTTGTGTTCAGGACACTTTAGGTTGGGCATTACGCCATACTAAATTTATGTTGGTGTGAACTAGGTGTCACACATGTCGTTGAACATGGGTCGGATTCATCATGTTTTACTCCAGTGTGGACCATCTGTCACACACTCCATGATTGTTCGGACAACCTGTCACACGATGGGTTTGACGTTGTTAGTTGGTGTGAACCGCCTGTTACACACATGGAAAGTTAATGGTT
Organism: Melangyna quadrimaculata; assembly: GCA_949320155.1. Taxonomy (NCBI): domain Eukaryota; kingdom Metazoa; phylum Arthropoda; class Insecta; order Diptera; family Syrphidae; genus Melangyna; species Melangyna quadrimaculata. The sequence goes on from OX439483.1 coordinate 322,200,443, forward strand.
TTGTGGACCGTCTGTCACACATTTTTCGCTTTGATTTACGAAGACCTACTTGGGTTACTTTTCCAAAATACTTTAAGAGCAGGACTCTGGTTGATGGATACCAGGATTCAACTGAACTCTACAAATATTTTGGAGCCGCAACGGAAAGAAAAGGTTAAAATGGATAAAGGGAGGGGAATAGGCTGATGAAACTTGTTGTGGTAAATTTTACCGCAACACAGTTAAGGCCAAAAGTCGAGGCTTAATTAGACAGGCTATGTCAGCTAGGCATTATCACACCTGTTAAATATGCAGAAAACTCCAGTCCTATAGTCGTGGTACCAAAACCAGATGGATCCATTAGGATTCTTGTGGATTTCAAGAAAACCATCAATAAATATTTTCTGATGGAACATTACCCTCTAACTATTTGTGAAGAAATTTTTGCACAGCTGGCTAATGCCAGGTTCTTTTGTGTCATAGACTTAACAGGTGCATTCCAACAGTTAGAAGTTACATCGGTTTCAAAAAAGTATTTAGTAATAAATACAATAAAAGGTCTTTGCGTATGTAATCGGTTACCTTTAGGTGTTTCTGCTGCACCAGCTATTTTTCAGAGCGTCATCGATCGTGTATTTAAAAATGTAAAGAATGCTTGGGTACATTGACGATATAATCGTTGTTGGTACCTCAAAGCAAGATTGTAAAAATAATCTATATGAAGTCTTAAGCCGTTCAAATAATCATAATATTCAAGTCAATCTTAAAAAGTGTGTATTTTTTGCAGATCAAATAAGTCCTAGTAGCCGTAAAATAGAGGCCGTAGTCAACGCGCCCAGTCCAAAGAATTTGACCGAACTCCAGTCCTACCTGGGTCTCTTAAATTATTATGGGAAATTTATCCCCAATCTGTCAAATAAATTAGAAAAATTATACAAACTTTTGAGAAAAGATACAAAATTTGTCTGGTCGCCCGGTTGCGAACAAATATTGCAAAAAAGTAAGCAATGGTTGTTGAAAAATTGTATTCTTGAATTGTACGACCCGGAAAAAACTATCGTAATTTCTGCTGCATCTCCATACGGTCTCGGCGCAGGCATGTCGCATCTTGTTAATGGAGTAGAACGTCCAATTATGTTTGCATCATGTACTTTAAGTCCTTCGAAATGTAATTACTCGCAATTACACCGCGAGGCTCTCGCCATTATTTTTGCAGTGCGCAAATTTCATAAGTACATTTATGGCAACAAATTTATTATTCATAGCGATCATCAACCACTTCGGGAAATTTTCAACCGAAACAAAAGTACACCCGCAGTAGCTGTATCAATGTACGACTACAAGATAGTTTACAAAAAAGCTCAAGAAATGTATCATGCTGATGCATTTGTTACGGTAAGATTTCCCGCAACAAAAACCATTCCTTATAAGTTCTTAAAACCTTCGTCTGACTATGTTGGGTGGTCATAGTCAAACTCTCGATATCTGTTTTCCCCTCCATCCCAACCCTTCCCATGTTTCGACTCATACTTTTAGTACGTTGTCCTCATCGAACTTTTGAGAGTTGCTCAGAGAAGATGACAATTTAGGTACCCGATTCTTTATTATGGATTATTTCGTGTTGAGCCAGCGGGTGGGCTGGAGGCTCACACGCCACCGATACATACGTAATAAGGGCCGATGGAAAATATACACTGTCACTTAAGTGGATTAACAACAACGCAACACAACAACCTAAATTTAACTTTCCCTTTTTATGGCTACCAGCCCATCCTAAAATACATAATCTTATATTTAACTTAATTAACATTGACCGACATTCAAGAATGGAACGCTAATCACTTATCCCCAATTCCCCAAATCTGCACTAAGGTCCACCGAATAGTAGATTGCGCGTTAGGCAGTTTAATTTAAGTATTTGCCTTCCTGCTTCGTTTCCTCAAAAATATTTATAAAATAGTTCAGAGAAAAAACATTTTCAAAAAGTTAGAATTAATAATGTAGAGTAGCTGAGAGAATGCTCAGAATTGTATTTTCAACTTTTTATAGTTTCTTTATTTTTCTCAAAGGTATTTTTGTGAATATGTCTAGATACGGCCTTGGATTCGTCAAGTTTTGGGACAACGCCAACAACTTGGGGAATTCAGTGAATGTGTGGGTAAAAGAGAGTTTCGATGGAACTCAACTTCGGAGTGATACCGCAACCGAGTTCCACGATAGGTATTGCATGAGAGTGTAAATGTGTGAGTGAAAGAGGGCGGCCAATAGAGGACAAAGGCTAAGCAAGATCAACCACTTCTTGGTTGACTGTCATAGCCGTGAGGTTTAATTTTGATTTTGAGAAAAAGAATTAATAAAGAGTCGGAAATAATTTTAAGTTGAAAATAATTAGAATATAGATATCGATAGTGTCTTTGGTTTTTGGAAAGTGTTTCAAAAAAAGAATTAAGTGGAAAAAGGAAAAGGAAGTCGCTTTGATGAAAGGAGTTGGAAATCTTCAGAACAAGGCGAAGGATAGTTAAAGAAGAAAGAGCAGGAAGAGGAAAAGAAAGGAATTAAGATAAGTAGAGTGTTTATTTTATTCGTTTGATAAATTGTTTGAATTTTAATTCGGTTGGCTTTTGGTTTAATCGTTGTCTTAAATCCCTAAATTGCGGGACTCGTGACCCATTTCTTAGAGTAGCTTATTTCTTTATTAATTTTATTTCAGGACCAAGCATTAGCGGTCCATTCTTGCGGTCTTCATTTTGTGATTTTCTTTGTTTTATTTTATCTTACATTTTCTTTGAATTTGTCCTCTGACAATTCAATACCTAATTTTGTACTTTCTTTTTATCGAAAAGATTCTGGGTTTTAATCCAGGCAAAAGCCAAGGTTTCCCAGACAATATTCAATAAAAATATTTTTTAACATTCCTCGGAAATAAACATTTGCGTTTCCTTCATTAATTGAAGACGATAGTTTCAGTATCCGGTCAAGGCAAACGACCCTATAAAAAGTTTCCTGGCGCCCACCCTACAGCGTAAGTACGTCCCTGTACTAATGACATACATTTAATTTAATAATTTTCTATTACCTAAATACCTACATACTTAGGTACTTTTCTTTTTATAACACCCAATTCTTTTTTTCATGTTTAATTCGAGTTGTTTACTTTTTTGTGTATCTCTAATTTGGCGAACCCACCCCAGCTGACTAGCCGGTTGGCTGCATCGTTGTTGCATTGTGGTTGCAATATTTCGTTCTCTCTATTTCTTTTAATCGTGTTTCGTCAATCTGTTTGACATTCCGATTTTACAATTTTATTAATTTAATTCGTTTGCGTTTTGATTATCATCTTAATTGGATTCATACAATCATAAGTCACGGTTTTTAAGTATTAAAATTCGTCTTCCTAATCTTCATAAATAATCTACCTAAATTCGGTCGGGAAATATTGCAACATACGTGTTGGTTATACCTATATATATGTAGGAAAAATTGTATTGGAATAAAAACACACAAAAAAATCTCCTTTTATTTACTTGGTTGGCTGTACCACAGTGGTTATTGTGTTTATTTATTGAGTTTTGGTGAAATTATTAATTGTTCCCTTTTTATAATTGAAAAAAAAGTGCTCTACTAAAGTTTTTTATCCCTAGGTTATTTTACAACAAATATAAAAAAATACCTACAACAAGTGGATTTTTATTGGTTTGGTGACAACAACAACAACAAAGTGCGGGGAGTAGGTACATACATTCCTACAAAAGTAAAGAGAGTAAGGTGTTTTATTTTTAAAGTTTTTATATTACTTTTTTTCTATATTTATATTTTTTTATATACCTACGTTATATCATATTATACTATTTTTATTTAGTTTTTTTTTGGGGTACAGTTTTATTTAGTTTTTTTTTTTTTAATACAAGTTTTTGTTGTGCGTGCGTGCTCTTTCCTTTTCGTGGGTTTAGCTTTTTGTTGTTGGGATTTAGGAAATAGTATTTAGTTAACAATAGAAAACCAGTGCTCCTTCTTTGCCAAATTGCATTTTGCTCGGTAATAAGTTTTTTCAATACTTTTTAGTAGGTACTTTTTTTATTAAGTTAATAATTTTGATTTTTTTTTTTTGATTAGTTATTAATAATAACTTTTGGGAGTTAAATTTTTGATAGTTAGCTACCAAAATTTCTGTTAAAAGTTTAATAGGTGATTTTAGTCTTTTTTAGGTGAAATTTTGGACGGCCGGCACAAAAAGGGAAAATTTGGATTATTGAACTTGAGAAGTTCAATTTTGATAAAAATAAAAATTTTAAAATTTGTGTAGGGTTGCCAAAAAGCATACGATTTAAAATTTCTATTTATATATTTTAAATATTTGTAACTTCGGCTTAATTTTTTTTAGGTGAAAATTTTAGAATTTTCATAGGGTTGCCAAAGTGCAACGTTCTTTTTTTCAGTAAGTTTTAAATTGGTTTTAATACTTTTTCTCTAGTTTTACTTTTAAATAGTTTTAAATATTCGCAAATTTCAAAACGTTTTGAGTTTTTTTTGTTAAAAGTTTTGAAAGTATTTCGGTGCAAGAAAGTATATTTATAGGAAGTTTAGGTATTTTTCTTTTTTGTTTTATTTATTAATTTTTTGTGAATCTCTTACAATGGAGGTAAACAGATTATCACAAGATGAGGTAGCGGGGTTAAGCAGTAGCCACAGTTGAAGAAATGCGAAAATCGCTTAGGGTTGCCATAAAATTAGAACGTAGGAATTCTTATGTAGCTCCCGCTTATCCATTCACTTTTGAAGACGATATAATGGCGGTTGAGAAAAAGTTAGTAGAGTTAGGGAAACTTTTAGAAAACCCTCCAAAGTCAGAAAATTCAAAGGAGTATTTGAAGATTTTGACAAAGGTGGAGTGGGGATTGCGTAGGTTAGATAGGTCTATTCCAGAAAACAATGAGCAGGAGAAGAGCAAGCAGGCTCTGAAAAATAAATAAGTTATGGCAATGGCCGAGTTAGAAGAGGATGACGAAGAAGAAGACGATGATGATGAAGAGGAAAATGAAAATGAGGAGACAAAGAAACAGGATAGGAAAAAAAGTTCAGAGGTTGAAAAACAGCGTTCAGCTGAACCTAAAAATTTTGAGTCAGTGAATACTTCTGCCAGTACATCGACAGGATTAGGAGTGGCAGATAGTAGGATTGGTGGCATTAGGGATTTAGCTAGAAGAGAAAGTCCTATAGTAGAGAAAGTTGTTGTTAGTCAACAAAAATGTGAGCAAATTTATAAATGGGATGTGAAGTTCACGGGTGAGCGTTGTGGTGCCTCCGTGAACGCATTTATAGAAAAAGTAGAGGAAATGCGACAGTCCCGTGGGGTGACCGAAGCACAACTTTTTAGGTCCGCGGTAGAGTTATTTGTAGGAAAAGCGTTAATATGGTTTACGGCAGTTAGGCTTAGTGTAAATTCGTGGTCAGAACTCATCAGGGAATTGAAACTGGAGTTCTTGCCACCGAATTACGACGATTCATTGTTAGATGAGATTAGGCATCGAACACAGGGACGTGACGAGTCAATCGGCGTCTACGTGGCTACGATGCAAAATTTGTTCGGCAGGCTTTCCGAACAAATTTCAGAACGGAGAAAGCTGTCAATCATTCAGAGGAATTTGACACCTTTCTACCAGACGCAACTTGGTTTAGCTAGACCAAATTGCATTTCTGATTTAGTTGAGTTAGGTAGAGATTTGGAGGCGGTGAGAGCGAACGTCGATTCATATGTTCACCCACCTAATAGTAGAAGTAGGAACTTATTAGAACCAGATTTGGCATACATAGGTATAAATACACAGGGACATAATCCAACAGTTTCGGTTGTTATGGAGAACAACCAAATTGTTCGTCAGGGACCGAATTCGAACCCATTTTCAAATAATAGTGTAGGCCATAATGTTAGGTGTTATAATTGCAATGTAGAAGGCCATTATGCAAATAGGTGTTCCGCTGTTAGGCGTTGCTATGGTTATGGTAGAGTTGGAGTTAACCGAAATAACTGCCAACAATGTTCGGGAAACGGGAGACGAACTTTCGGGTCAGTAGGACGAGAGTTCCGTTAAAATCTGTTAGGTTGCCTACTGGTAACCAGTCGGCATTACATTTAGGGTTCACGCTTGAGCAAAATGGTAGGGATCAACGACCGTATCTTGGCGTTGAAATTTATGGAATAAACATGTTAGGGTTATTAGATTCAGGTGCTTCACGCACAATCATAGGTAAAGACGGATGGGAAATTTTACAGGATTTAGGGCTAAATTTAGGGAAAACCAATGTAGGAAATGTCATTTTGGCAGATGGTATTGGAGTGGAAGGTGTAGTTTCACTTCAAATTAGAGTTAAAGAGAAAGTAGTTCTCATAGATTGTCTCGTTATTCCTCGACTTCCTCACAAACTGATTTTAGGAGCAGACTTTTGGGCTCTATCGGTTGTGGTCCCGGATTTAAAATCAGGGGAATGGACATTTTCGAACCAATGTTCGTTGGCTTCGATGTCCGTGGCGGATCATTTAACGGAATTAACGGAGATGCAGAAAAATGAGTTAGATAGTTGTTTGGAAAAAGTTTTTAGTGAGATGCCAGAAGGGTTAGGGTGCACACAGATGGTAGAGCACAAAATTAGGACGGAAGCTGAACCAATCAAGCAACGGTATTATCCGCCCAAGCAACACAATTGACTCTTCAAGATATCTTTTAAACTACTTTTACAAGAACTTTCAACTCTTCAATCTACCTTAAAGAGGTCATTAAGACCCAAAAGGGACCAAAGGGGAGGAGCCAACTATATGAGCGCGAAGAGTTCTGAGCAAAGTCTTTGTAAGAGCTCATAAAGATATTCTTTTTTATTGTACTTTCAAAGAGGCTTTCAAGATGTCTTTAAGTTGTATTTGTTTTGTGTGAAAAGTGTGAACTTGGAGGGAAAAGAAAATATAAAAAAAATATTATCTTTCTCTTTTACACAAATACAATTCTAATATATTTTAAATGAAAGAGAATGAACTTAAAATAAACACATGAATTATTTGTTTATTTCCGCTAGATTATTTATATTATTTTATTAGTGACAATCAATCACTCTTATTAGCTTTAATACCCAGTGTTTTAATAAGCAAGACAAGATTTATTTTGAAATCGGATATTCTACCCCACTAAGAATTGATGCGCCAGTAAATAGATACGTATTTAAAGATAATATTAAGAAAAACAATACAAAATTTGCGGTTCATACCAAAGAAAGGGCATTTTAATTGTATTCAAAAATGTTATTATATAAATAAAAGTGTACACCATAATGTAAAAATTAACTTTTTCTTGAGAATCAATAAATTAATAGCAAAACAAGAAATCCACACAATTAATAATAAAAATGTAATGTACGCATCAAAAATATTCCACAGGGTGCCTCATTTCCTGAACTGTTCCAAACGTGTTTTTTTTATGGGTTTTAAATAATTGTATTGTGTTTTATTGTGTAAGTCAATACAATGACAAGAGGACTTTTCAAACAAAATAGATATATTTATGTATGTCAATACGATGTTTTTTTTTTTTTATATTGAGCGCGTGCAAAAGGGGTTCTGACTACCCTTAAGATGATATACACAGCACGAGCGATTAGGTAGATTGGAGGGGATTTAAAAGGAGATACCGATGCACATTGGTTTTGAACGTCTGTAGATCACAATGGGAGGGGAAAATTGAGCTGGGTAGAGCATTCCACATTCGAGTAGTGCGACTAAAGAAAGAATCTCTGTACTTAACAGTACGTCCGAAATTGGGCTCAAGGGTAAACTGATGGGCATTCCTAGAAGCGCGAGTATTACGGTTGAATTGTTTGAGGGGAGGAATGCAACTGGCTATTTCACTAGAGCATTGTTTATGGAAATAACGGTAAAATAACGAAAGACATGAAACATTTCGACGGTGCTCAAGAGATGAGAATGTTTCCGTTATAGTACTTTCACCTATCATTTTAAGAGCTCTCTTTTCAATTCTATCCAATAAACTCAAGTGGGTTATTGGAGCACCTGCCCAAATGTGAGAGTTATACTCAAATTTTGGACGAATAAAGGCTTTGTAGATCACAGCCAGATCAGAAGGGGAGAAAAATTTCTTGCATCGACGGAGAAAACCTAAACACATAGCAGCATTTTTGGCGATGTCGAATATGTGGTCGTTCCATAAAAGGTGGTCTGTGACACACATACCGAGGACTGAAAGCTTTTCGGTTTCCTCAATGCAAGTGCCACTCATGGATAGTGGCATGGGGGGTGGGTTTTGTTTTAACGACAGTAGACAGCATTGAGTTTTTGAAGCATTAAATTCTACACGATTTTTTATTCCCCATTGGACAAAGCTGTCGAGATCAGAATTTAATGAGCTTATCATACGCTGCCGTTCAAGTTCCACATCCGAAGGACATGGATGTGAATCTAAGAACGAATATGAAAAGCTGAGGGTACTGTCGTCAGCGAAACAATTTAATGGATTAGAAGTTTCAGATAAAAGATCGTTTATGAATATAAGGAAGAGAGTCGGAGACAGAACGGAGCCCTGGGGCACACCAGCATTTATTTTGTGAATTTCAGACTTGAAACCATCCAACACAACTTGTATTGAACGGTCCGAAAGGTAATTTCTAATCCAACGAAGAAGAGATTCATCGATACCAAATGCACGCATTTTCGATAAGAGAGCTTGATGCCAAACTCTATCAAATGCTTTAGAAATATCAAGCGCAATAATCTTACTTTCTCCAAAACGATGTAAAGATTTGTGCCACTGTTCGGTGAGATATACCATCAGATCACCAGTGGACCTATTGCTACGAAAGCCGTACTGCCGGTCATTAAGAAGCTTTCGTTCTTCGAGATATTTATTTAGCTGAAAATTAATCAGCGTTTCCATGACCTTGGAAAGAAGGGACGTAAGCGATGTCGATAGATTTAGAAATATATCTAAGAAATCTTGACTATTCACATTTTATTTTCTGCTCCGAGAATCATCTGGAGCGGAATATTCATAAAATTTCAAAATCTGGTTTGACTGCTTTCACACAAGGAAACTGAGTTGCCGGTAACTGGGAGTTTGTAGGCGAGAAGGGCAAGAAGTAAGGGGAATGAAAAAAATCTCCCCGATCAGCGTTTGAGGAGATTTTTATCACATTCTTTCTCACACTGTCCATAATGTGCGTTCAGCCAATAGACTTTAGGTATATGAAAAAAAAACAAAAATCTCCGGCAATTTGGTTTCCTTGTGTGAAAGGTACAAGACAATTAAAGGAACAATTAAAAGGGGACTAAGGGGAATGAAAAAAATCTCCTCGGCCAACGTTTGAGGAGATTTTTATCACATTTCTTCTCAAACTATCCGTAATGTGCGTTCAGCCAATAATACACTCTACATGGAAACAAACAAAAATCTCCGGCAATTTTTGTTTCCTTGTGTAAAAGGAAAACGTCAAAAAAATCTCAGGCAACTGGTTTCCCTGTGTCAAAAAGGACTTTCTTTCCTATCAGTCAAGCTACTAACTGTCAATTTGCATTGAAGTATGGCTAGGGTGTTCACGGATTGAAAAAGTTTTAAGAATCCGGAATGTTTCCCAATTTTTTTTGTCTGCTCTGAAAAATGCTTTTGGTGACATTTGGAGTGAAATATGCTTAATATGTCAACCTCTTGTTTCTTGCCTATCTGTCAAGATATTAATTATCAAATTCCATTGAAGGATTGATACGATATAAATGGATTAAAAAAAACCTCTGGGAAATCTGGATTTTTTTTTGGTCGGATTTTATGTATTCTTCGGAAAATACATTTCTATGTCTTTTGGATGACATTTGAAGTGAAATATTCTAAAATTGCAAATTCTCCTTTCTATCTCTCAAGCTATTAACTGTTCTAGCGATTTTGGGTGGCATTTTGAAATATATTTAAAATGTCAAAATCTAGCTTTTTCCCCATCTACAAAGCTATTAGCTGTCAAATTCCATTAAAGGTTTTTTTTTCAGATTTGGTTTTTTGCTTTGAAAAATTTGGGTAACATTAAGAGCAAAATATTCTTAAAAATGTCAAAATTTAGTTTGCTACCTATCTCTGAAACCATAAAGTTGTAAAATTCCTTCGAACGAAATCTTAAACCTTTAAAAAGAAGGATCATCTAAAATATCTATCTAACATCATCAAATTTAATAAAACCACAAAATTGACTTTTCACATTGCCTTCACAATTGGTTGGTATTTATTTTGCATTAAATTAAAAATATCGAATATTGAACAAAATAAACATTTTGCATATGCAATTATTAAGTTTTATCTGAAATTAAATTCAACAGTGTCACCCTTTACTCGAATGTTTGTTTTATACTCATAAATACCATTTCCATTTATAAAACCGTTTAAAGAGTTCGCTAAGAACTCATTAAAACATCTTTGATGTGATCTCTTTTTACGAAGAGACAATTTCCTCTTATTCACTTCTTAAAAAGATTTCATACAAAAGCAAAACCATAACAAAGAGTTAACAAAGAGTGTGCAAAGAGCAAAGAAAAACATAACTGTAAACAATAATTTTGTCGGTAGGAAATTTAAATGATTGCGATTTCGTCTTTCGTGTTTAGTTGATGCGAGAAAGTGAATCTATTTTAAAAAGCGCAATGGACTTCGATATTGTTAAATATAAAAAAAGAAAGAATTTTGAATATGAAGTTGTCCCCAGCTCTTGGGTAATTGGGACTAAAGTGTATTTTCTGAAGAATAATATAAATTCGATGATTCGAGACCCAGAAACCAAGCCCGACGTAAATACTTGGTTGTCCTACCAAATGGTAAGAATAAAAAGAGCAGGCTACGAGAATTTTAATGATGCTGTCAATGCTTTGGAACGAATGTTGGAGGAGACTACCACCGATACCGAAGCACAAGCCAATGAGGACAACCAACATAAAACACGAAGCAAGAAGCACAGCGTGAGTCACTCCTCCAACAGATTGCTTCAGCTTCAACTTCCTCCTGTTTTCCAGCAAGTAGTATCTGTAAGAGTGGATTGCATACATTACGTATGATGTTATATTTTGTATTCATTTGCAGAAAATTCCACCAAACGATTCTCCAGAAGGAGAAGATGAACAAAAACCTTTTGAAGAAGAACAGGAACCAAAAACCCCTGAAGAAACAATAAATATGGAAGAATATTTGGACGATTACGAGGAACCTGGTCTTCGTCCTAGCTCTTCACTGTACACGTACCAATTACCGGAGGCAGGCACTCAAGGCATGCAGTATGTTGTTTTTGGCAATGTAAATTCCCAGCCAGCAATCAGAGCACCCACACCTTACAGCTGGAGAAACGTAAGCATGAATAATCTTGTTTGGTACTTCATTACAGAAAGTTTAAATTCCAAGAAAATTTATAAAGACAACTTTCTGTCTCGTTTTAGCATAATAATCACGCAGTTAAAGCAATTAACGACAAAAATAATAGACTTGACCAACGCGGTTAATGTCATAATGAGCTCCATACAAACTGGCCCTAAAAATACTGTAAACAATGAACCGACAACAAGTGATATATTAACAAATAAAAAACTAATTAAAAATGAGGCGGACCTAAGGCAATTCGAGGAGCAACCGACAGAAATAAAAAAACAACTGCGTCTGGAGATAATTGTTAGGATTGGAAAAAGGCAACCGACTGATGATTGTTCATGTTGCCTTGAACTGTCTGATTTGCTCATAAGTCATGAATTTTGGCAGCACACTTCGTGGGCAGGTGGAACAAAGGACGAGAAAAAGCCTAAATTCGCCCTTCAAGACCACCACATATTTTTAAACTTTTTTAAGGACATAGTGCGTGAAACAACTGACGCGTGCTATAGTGATAAAGACTTTGCTAGTTTCTTCCAAGCAAAAATGAAAAACAGAAACCAAATTCCAACCAAAATCAAAAGAGCTGCATCACGCACAAGGAATCCAAAAAGGCAAAAGACAGATACATCATGCGACGACGTTGACGTTGAGAGACCTGAAACGAATTGATATTTAAAAGACAATGTACATAATGTAAAGTTTCTTCTTATATTTCATTAAAAAAATATAATTTGTATACATAAATACTTAATGTATGCACATAATGTATATACACATACAAATCTTATTAAATTGAATTAAAATGATCATCGAAACATTATGCGTTTTATTTTGAAAAAAGGAGCAACTGAATTCGTAATTCATTCGTAGTATAATATTTAAGTTAAAGTGTGTAACAAAGGAATAAATATTAAATTATTTTTGTCACATATTTGCGCCGAAGACTCATAATCATCGTCAGATAACTCATCGCTACTACTGTGGGCGAATATATTTGGACCTGCACAATATAATCAAAAAGTTTGCACTTAATATCTCTTTGTTGAATTAATTTTGGCTCATTTAATACAAACTTTGCTTTATATATATGTAGCGCGCTCGATGGAAATGGAATTTCGAAAAAATCTTCCAAGCTTTTAATACTACTACCGAAAATCTGAATTTCTTTGCACAATTCGCTTGATCCCGATGTCACTACTATACATTTAACTTCTAAAACTTCTAGTTTGTTCGTTAAAATCCATTTATTTGGCATCGAATTTGAAAAATTTTTAAGTCTTAGCTCCTTAAAAGTTTCATACGATTTGAATAACATATCGAGATAATCACATCTGTATGCCAGCAATTTATGATAAAAAATGTTTTTTTGAGGTTCATGTATAAATTTTTCAGCAAAGTGCTGTTCTTCTTCGATTATTCGATTTCCAACCTGTGCGAGCGGCTGATTACCAGATCGTAAAAATGATTTTAACCTAAACAATTTAGACTCAAAAGGGTAAGCTGAAAAAAATTCCAAAGAACCAAACCGTTTAGCATCATCTAGTAAATGGCTAAGATTGTGCAGATTACTAAAAAAGTAGTCTTTGCCATAAATAACTTTAAAATGTTGCAAAAATGTTTCAATTAGTTGTTTAGCAATATCTTCCATAGTATTCAAATGGTATCTGGATGAAACAATGGTAGTGGCACAGAAGAAAAGCAAAAAATGATTATAAATATAATCTGGAATATGCCCTTTTAACACAACAATGCTTGTGTATAATAAAAAAGTTCGGAATTCTGTGCCTTTCCAAAATGCAAGCACATCTATACCACGAATTTTTCGATGAATTTCGGTAGGTTTTTCACAAGGCACTAAAAACTATGAAATCTTAATTGTTGTTGCAGCTGACCATTTTGCGTGTAAATTGGGAAAAAAACCCTTACTCCATGATTTAATTAGCCATTTAGTTATTCCCAAATCGATGAGATGCAGCACATCCCCAATAGGAAAATCTTGAATCATGTCGATTGGTAGTTCTAAAAGTGGCGTTGTTTCCTTGCAATGATCCATATACATCCCATCACGAAAATCTTTATCTGTTCGTTTCCGAGCATTAAGATTCGGAAAAATTGTAGCATTTGTAATTGGTGATCTGTAGCCCTCAACTGTGCATTTGAGATATCCTTCCCTAGCATTGAAATTCACAAAACCTAAAACAAGAAACAGAATAAACGAGTTAATTATTTTTATAGAAATGAAATTATATACATATGTACATACATAGCACAGTATCTTTCATACATAGAACATTTAAGTACAGGATTGTAAAAGGATTGTAGGTACAATATTTCCAAAATGAAGAGCTTGCGTATGTAATCGGTTACCATTAGGTGTTTCTGCTGCACCAGCTATTTTTCAGAGCGTCATCAATCGTGTATTTAAAAATGTAAAGAATGCTTTTGGGTACATTGACGATATAATCGTTGTTGGTACCTCAAAGCAAGATTGTAAAAATAATCTATATGAAGTCTTAAGCCGTTTAAATAATCATAATATTCAAGTCAATCTTAAAAAGTGTGTATTTTTTGCAGATCAAATAAGTCCCTGTAGCCGTAAAATAGAGGCCGTAGTCAACGCGCCCAGTCCAAAGAATTTGACCGAACTCCAGTCCTACCTGGGTCTCTTAAATTATTATGGGAAATTTATCCCCAATCTGTCAAATAAATTAGAAAAATTATACAAACTTTTGAGAAAAGATACAAAATTTGTCTGGTCGCCCGGTTGCGAACAAATATTGCAAAAAAGTAAGCAATGGTTGTTGAAAAATTGTATTCTTGAATTGTACGACCTGGAAAAAGCTATCGTAATTTCTGTTGCATCTCCATACGGTCTCGGCGCAGGCATGTCGCATCTTGTTAATGGAGTAGAACGTCCAATTATGTTTGCATCATGTACTTTAAGTCCTTCGAAATGTAATTACTCGCAATTACACCGCGAGGCTCTCGCCATTATTTTTGCAGTGCGCAAATTTCATAAGTACATTTATGGCAACAAATTTATTATTCATAGCGATCATCAACCACTTCGGGAAATTTTCAACCGAAACAAAAGTACACCCGCAGTAGCTGTATCAATGTATGACTACAAGATAGTTTACAAAAAAGCTCAAGAAATGTGTCATGCTGATGCATTTGTTACGGTAAGATTTCCCGCAACAAAAACCATTCCTTATAAGTTCTTAAAACCTTCGTCTGACTATGTTGTGTGGTCATAGTCAAACTCTCGATATCTGTTTTCCCCTCCATCCCAACCCTTCCCATGTTTCGACTCATACTTTTAGTACGTTGTCCTCATCGAACTTTTGAGAGTTGCTCACAGAAGATGACAATTTAGGTACCCGATTCTTTATTATGGATTATTTCGTGTTGAGCCGGCGGGTGGGCTGGAGGCTCACACGCCACCGATACATACGTAATAAGGGCCGATGGAAAATATAAACTGTCACTTAAGTGGATTAACAACAACGCAACACAACAACCTAAATTTAACTTTCCCTTTTTATGGCTACCAGCCCATCCTAAAATACATAATCTTATATTTAACTTAATTAACATTGACCGACATTCAAGAATGGAACGCTAATCACTTATCCCCAATTCCCCAAATCTGCACTAAGGTCCACCGAATAGTAGATTGCGCGTTAGGCAGTTTAATTTAAGTATTTGCCTTCCTGCTTCGTTTCCTCAAAAATATTTATAAAATAGTTCAGAGAAAAAACATTTTCAAAAAGTTAGAATTAATAATGTAGAGTAGCTGAGAGAATGCTCAGAATTGTATTTTCAACTTTTTATAGTTTCTTTATTTTTCTCAAAGGTATTTTTGTGAATATGTCTAGATACGGCCTTGGATTCGTCAAGTTTTGGGACAACGCCAACAACTTGGGGAATTCAGTGAATGTGTGGGTAAAAGAGAGTTTCGATGGAACTCAACTTCGGAGTGATACCGCAACCGAGTTCCACGATAGGTATTGCATGAGAGTGTAAATGTGTGAGTGAAAGAGGGCGGCCAATAGAGGACAAAGGCTAAGCAAGATCAACCACTTCTTGGTTGACTATCATAGCCGTGAGGTTTAATTTTGATTTTGAGAAAAAGAAATAATAAAGAGTCGAAAATAATTTTAAGTTGAAAATAATTAGAATATAGATATCGATAGTGTCTTTGGTTTTTGGAAAGTGTTTCAAAAAAAGAATTAAGTGGAAAAAGGAAAAGGAAAAGGAACTCGCTTTGATGAAAGGAGTTGGAAATCGTCAGAACAAGGCGAAGGATAGTTAAAGAAGAAAGAGCAGGAAGAGGAAAAGAAAGGAATTAAGATAAGTAGAGTGTTTATTTTATTCGTTTGATAAATTGTTTGAATTTTAATTCGGTTGGCTTTTGGTTTAATCGTTGTCTTAAATCCCTAAATTGCGGGACTCGTGACCCATTTCTTAAAGTAGCTTATTTCTTTATTAATTTTATTTCAGGACCAAGCATTAGCGGTCCATTCTTGCGGTCTTCATTTTGTGATTTTCTTTGTTTTATTTTATCTTACATTTTCTTTGAATTTGTCCTCTGACAATTCAATACCTAATTTTGTACTTTCTTTTTATCGAAAAGATTCTGGGTTTTAATCCAGGCAAAAGCCAAGGTTTCCCAGACAATATTCAATAAAAATATTTTTTAACATTCCTCGGAAATAAACATTTGCGTTTCCTTCATTAATTGAAGACGATAGTTTCAGTATCCGGTCAAGGCAAACGACCCTATAAAAAGTTTCCTGGCGCCCACCCTACAGCGTAAGTACGTCCCTGTACTAATGACATACATTTAATTTAATAATTTTCTATTACCTAAATACCTACATACTTAGGTACTTTTCTTTTTATAACACCCAATTCTTTTTTTCATGTTTAATTCGAGTTGTTTACTTTTTTGTGTATCTCTAATTTGGCGAACCCACCCCAGCTGACTAGCCGGTTGGCTGCATCGTTGTTGCATTGTGGTTGCAATATTTCGTTCTCTCTATTTCTTTTAATCGTGTTTCGTCAATCTGTTTGACATTCCGATTTTACAATTTTATTAATTTAATTCGTTTGCGTTTTGATTATCATCTTAATTGGATTCATACAATCATAAGTCACGGTTTTTAAGTATTAAAATTCGTCTTCCTAATCTTCATAAATAATCTACCTAAATTCGGTCGGGAAATATTGCAACATACGTGTTGGTTATACCTATATATATGTAGGAAAAATTGTATTGGAATAAAAACACACAAAAAAATCTCCTTTTATTTACTTGGTTGGCTGTACCACAGTGGTTATTGTGTTTATTTATTGAGTTTTGGTGAAATTATTAATTGTTCCCTTTTTATAATTGAAAAAAAAGTGCTCTACTAAAGTTTTTTATCCCTAGGTTATTTTACAACAAATATAAAGAAATACCTACAACAAGTGGATTTTTATTGGTTTGGTGACAACAACAACAACAAAGTGCGGGGAGTAGATACATACATTCCTACAAAAGTAAAGAGAGTAAGGTGTTTTATTTTTATAGTTTTTATATTACTTTTTTTCTATATTTATATTTTTTTATATACCTACGTTATATCATATTATACTATTTTTATTTAGTTTTTTTTTGGGGTACAGTTTTATTTAGTTTTTTTTTTTTAATACAAGTTTTTGTTGTGTTACTTTAGTAGTGCGTGCTCTTTCCTTTTCGTGGGTTTAGCTTAGAAAACCAGTGCTCCCACTTTGCTTTTTTCAATACTTTTTAGTAGGTACTTTTTTTATTAAGTTAATATTTTTGATTTTTTTTTGATTAGTTATTAATAATAACTTTTGGGAGTTAAATTTTTGATAGTTAGCTACCAAAATTTCTGTTAAAAGTTTAATAGGTGATTTTAGTCTTTTTTAGGTGAAATTTTGGACGGCCGGCACAAAAAGTGAAAATTTTGATTATTGAACTTGAGAAGTTCAATTTTGTTAAAAATAAAAATTTTAAAATTTGTGTAGGGTTGCCAAAAAGCATACGATTTAAAATTTTTATTTATATATTTTAAATATTTGTAACTTCGGCTTAATTTTTTTTTAGGTTAAAATTTTAGAATTTTCATAGGGTTGCCAAAGTGCAACGTTCTTTTTTTCAGTAAGTTTTAAATTGTTTTTAATACTTTTTCTCTAGTTTTACTTTTAAATAGTTTTAAATATTCGCAAATTTCAAAACGTTTTGAGTTTTTTTTTGTTAAAAGTTTTGAAAGTATTTCGGTGCAAGAAAGTATATTTATAGGAAGTTTAGGTATTTTTCTTTTTTGTTTTATTTATTAATTTTTTGTGAATCTCTTACAATGGAGGTAAACAGATTATCACAAGATGAGCTAGCGGGGTTTAGCAGTAGCCACAGTTGAAGAAAGGCGAAAATCGCTTAGGGTTGCCATCAAATTAGAACGTAGGAATTCTTATGTAGCTCCCGCTTATCCATTCACTTTTGAAGACGATATAATGGCGGATGAGAAAAAGTTAGTAGAGTTAGGGAAACTTTTAGAAAACCCTCCAAAGTCAGAAAATTCAAAGGAGTATTTGAAGATTTTGACAAAGGTGGAGTGGGGATTGCGTAGGTTAGATAGGTCTATTCCAGAAAACAATGAGCAGGAGAAGAGCAAGCAGGCTCTGAAAAATAAATAAGTTATGGCAATGGCCGAGTTAGAAGAGGATGACGATGAAGAAGACGATGATGATGAAGAGGAAAATGAAAATGAGGAGACAAAGAAACAGGATAGGAAAAAAAGTTCAGAGGTTGAAAAACAGCGTTCAGCTGAACCTAAAAATTTTGAGTCAGTGAATACTTCTGCCAGTACATCGACAGGATTAGGAGTGGCAGATAGTAGGATTGGTGGCATTAGGGATTTAGCTAGAAGAGAAAGTCCTATAGTAGAGAAAGTTGTTGTTAGTCAACAAAAATGTGAGCAAATTTATAAATGGGATGTGAAGTTCACGGGTGAGCGCTGTGGTGCCTCCGTGAACGAATTTATAGAAAAGGTAGAGGAAATGCGACAGTCCCGTGGGGTGACCGAAGCACAACTTTTTAGGTCCGCGGTAGAGTTATTTGTAGGAAAAGCGTTAATACGGTTTACGGCAGTTAGGCTTAGTGTAAATTCGTGGTCAGAACTCATCAGGGAATTGAAACTGGAGTTCTTGCCACCGAATTACGACGATTCATTGTTAGATGAGATTAGGCATCGAACACAGGGACGTGACGAGTCAATCGGCGTCTACGTGGCTACGATGCAAAATTTGTTCGGCAGGCTTTCCGAACAAATTTCAGAACGGAGAAAGCTGTCAATCATTCAGAGGAATTTGACACCTTTCTACCAGACGCAACTTGGTTTAGCTAGACCAAATTGCATTTCTGATTTAGTTGAGTTAGGTAGAGATTTGGAGGCGGTGAGAGCGAACGTCGATTCATATGTTCACCCACCTAATAGTAGAAGTAGGAACTTATTAGAACCAGATTTGGCATACATAGGTATAAATACACAGGGACATAATCCAACAGTTTCGGTTGTTATGGAGAACAACCAAATTGTTCGTCAGGGACCGAATTCGAACCCATTTTCAAATAATAGTGTAGGCCATAATGTTAGGTGTTATAATTGCAATGTAGAAGGCCATTATGCAAATAGGTGTTCCGCTGTTAGGCGTTGCTATGGTTATGGTAGAGTTGGAGTTAACCGAAATAACTGCCAACAATGTTCGGGAAACGGGAGACGAACTTTCGGGTCAGTAGGACGAGAGTTCCGTTAAAATCTGTTAGGTTGCCTACTGGTAACCAGTCGGCATTACATTTAGGGTTCACGCTTGAGCAAAATGGTAGGGATCAACGACCGTATCTTGGCGTTGAAATTTATGGAATAAACATGTTAGGGTTATTAGATTCAGGTGCTTCACGCACAATCATAGGTAAAGACGGATGGGAAATTTTACAGGATTTAGGGCTAAATTTAGGGAAAACCAATGTAGGAAATGTCATTTTGGCAGATGGTATTGGAGTGGAAGGTGTAGTTTCACTTCAAATTAGAGTTAAAGAGAAAGTAGTTCTCATAGATTGTCTCGTTATTCCTCGACTTCCTCACAAACTGATTTTAGGAGCAGACTTTTGGGCTCTATCGGTTGTGGTCCCGGATTTAAAATCAGGGGAATGGACATTTTCGAACCAATGTTCGTTGGCTTCGATGTCCGTGGCGGATCATTTAACGGAATTAACGGAGATGCAGAAAAATGAGTTAGATAGTTGTTTGGAAAAAGTTTTTAGTGAGATGCCAGAAGGGTTAGGGTGCACACAGATGGTAGAGCACAAAATCAGGACGGAAGCTGAACCAATCAAGCAACGGTATTATCCGCCCAAGCAACACAATTGACTCTTCAAGATATCTTTTAAACTACTTTTACAAGAACTTTCAACTCTTCAATCTACCTTAAAGAGGTCATTAAGACCCAAAAGGGACCAAAGGGGAGGACCCAACTATATGAGCGCGAAGAGTTCTGAGCAAAGTCTTTGTAAGAGCTCATAAAGATATTCTTTTTTATTGTACTTTCAAAGAGGCTTTCAAGATGTCTTTAAGTTGTATTTGTTTTGTGTGAAAAGTGTGAACTTGGAGGGAAAAGAAAATATAAAAAAAATATTATCTTTCTCTTTTACACAAATACAATTCTAATATATTTTAAATGAAAGAGAATGAACTTAAAATAAACACATGAATTATTTGTTTATTTCCGCTAGATTATTTATATTATTTTATTAGTGACAATCAATCACTCTTATTAGCTTTAATACCCAGTGTTTTAATAAGCAAGACAAGATTTATTTTGAAATCGGATATTCTACCCCACTAAGAATTGATACGCCAGTAAATAGATACGTATTTAAAGATAATATTAAGAAAAACAATACAAAATTTGCGGTTCATACCAAAGAAAGGGCATTTTAATTGTATTCAAAAATGTTATTATATAAATAAAAGTGTACACCATAATGTAAAAATTAACTTTTTCTTGAGAATCAATAAATTAATAGCAAAACAAGAAATCCACACAATTAATAATAAAAATGTAATGTACGCATCAAAAATATTCCACAGGGTGCCTCATTTCCTGAACTGTTCCAAACGTGTTTTTTTTATGGGTTTTAAATAATTGTATTGTGTTTTATTGTGTACGTCAATACAATGACAAGAGGACTTTTCAAACAAAATAGATATATTTATGTATGTCAATACGATGTTTTTTTTTTTTTTTATATTGAGCGCGTGCAAAAGGGGTTCTGACTACCCTTAAGATGATATACACAGCCCGAGCGATTAGGTAGATTGGAGGGGATTTAAAAGGAGATACCGATGCACATTGGTTTTGAACGTCTGTAGATCACAATGGGAGGGGAAAATTGAGCTGGGTAGAGCATTCCACATTCGAGTAGTGCGACTAAAGAAAGAATCTCTGTACTTAACAGTACGTCCGAAATTGGGCTCAAGGGTAAACTGATGGGCATTCCTAGAAGCGCGAGTATTACGGTTGAATTGTTTGAGGGGAGGAATGCAACTGGCTATTTCACTAGAGCATTGTTTATGGAAATAACGGTAAAATAACGAAAGACATGAAACATTTCGACGGTGCTCAAGAGATGAGAATGTTTCCGTTATAGTACTTTCACCTATCATTTTAAGAGCTCTCTTTTCAATTCTATCCAATAAACTCAAGTGGGTTATTGGAGCACCTGCCCAAATGTGAGAGTTATACTCAAATTTTGGACGAATAAAGGCTTTGTAGATCACAGCCAGATCAGAAGGGGAGAAAAATTTCTTGCATCGACGGAGAAAACCTAAACACATAGCAGCATTTTTGGCGATGTCGAATATGTGGTCGTTCCATAAAAGGTGGTCTGTGACACACATACCGAGGACTGAAAGCTTTTCGGTTTCCTCAATGCAAGTGCCACTCATGGATAGTGGCATGGGGGGTGGGTTTTGTTTTAACGACAGTAGACAGCATTGAGTTTTTGAAGCATTAAATTCTACACGATTTTTTATTCCCCATTGGACAAAGCTGTCGAGATCAGAATTTAATGAGCTTATCATACGCTGCCGTTCAAGTTCCACATCCGAAGGACATGGATGTGAATCTAAGAACGAATATGAAAAGCTGAGGGTACTGTCGTCAGCGAAACAATTTAATGGATTAGAAGTTTCAGATAAAAGATCGTTTATGAATATAAGGAAGAGAGTCGGAGACAGAACGGAGCCCTGGGGCACACCAGCATTTATTTTGTGAATTTCAGACTTGAAACCATCCAACACAACTTGTATTGAACGGTCCGAAAGGTAATTTCTAATCCAACGAAGAAGAGATTCATCGATACCAAATGCACGCATTTTCGATAAGAGAGCTTGATGCCAAACTCTATCAAATGCTTTAGAAATATCAAGCGCAATAATCTTACTTTCTCCAAAACGATGTAAAGATTTGTGCCACTGTTCGGTGAGATATACCATCAGATCACCAGTGGACCTATTGCTACGAAAGCCGTACTGCCGGTCATTAAGAAGCTTTCGTTCTTCGAGATATTTATTTAGCTGAAAATTAATCAGCGTTTCCATGACCTTGGAAAGAAGGGACGTAAGCGATGTCGATAGATTTAGAAATATATCTAAGAAATCTTGACTATTCACATTTTATTTTCTGCTCCGAGAATCATCTGGAGCGGAATATTCATAAAATTTCAAAATCTGGTTTGACTGCTTTCACACAAGGAAACTGAGTTGCCGGTAACTGGGAGTTTGTAGGCGAGAAGGGCAAGAAGTAAGGGGAATGAAAAAAATCTCCCCGATCAGCGTTTGAGGAGATTTTTATCACATTCTTTCTCACACTGTCCATAATGTGCGTTCAGCCAATAGACTTTAGGTATATGAAAAAAAAACAAAAATCTCCGGCAATTTGGTTTCCTTGTGTGAAAGGTACAAGACAATTAAAGGAACAATTAAAAGGGGACTAAGGGGAATGAAAAAAATCTCCTCGGCCAACGTTTGAGGAGATTTTTATCACATTTCTTCTCAAACTATCCGTAATGTGCGTTCAGCCAATAATACACTCTACATGGAAACAAACAAAAATCTCCGGCAATTTTTGTTTCCTTGTGTAAAAGGAAAACGTCAAAAAAATCTCAGGCAACTGGTTTCCCTGTGTCAAAAAGGACTTTCTTTCCTATCAGTCAAGCTACTAACTGTCAATTTGCATTGAAGTATGGCTAGGGTGTTCACGGATTGAAAAAGTTTTAAGAATCCGGAATGTTTCCCAATTTTTTTTGTCTGCTCTGAAAAATGCTTTTGGTGACATTTGGAGTGAAATATGCTTAATATGTCAACCTCTTGTTTCTTGCCTATCTGTCAAGATATTAATTATCAAATTCCATTGAAGGATTGATACGATATAAATGGATTAAAAAAAACCTCTGGGAAATCTGGATTTTTTTTTGGTCGGATTTTATGTATTCTTCGGAAAATACATTTCTATGTCTTTTGGATGACATTTGAAGTGAAATATTCTAAAATTGCAAATTCTCCTTTCTATCTCTCAAGCTATTAACTGTTCTAGCGATTTTGGGTGGCATTTTGAAATATATTTAAAATGTCAAAATCTAGCTTTTTCCCCATCTACAAAGCTATTAGCTGTCAAATTCCATTAAAGGTTTTTTTTTCAGATTTGGTTTTTTGCTTTGAAAAATTTGGGTAACATTAAGAGCAAAATATTCTTAAAAATGTCAAAATTTAGTTTGCTACCTATCTCTGAAACCATAAAGTTGTAAAATTCCTTCGAACGAAATCTTAAACCTTTAAAAAGAAGGATCATCTAAAATATCTATCTAACATCATCAAATTTAATAAAACCACAAAATTGACTTTTCACATTGCCTTCACAATTGGTTGGTATTTATTTTGCATTAAATTAAAAATATCGAATATTAAACAAAATAAACATTTTGCATATGCAATTATTAAGTTTTATCTGAAATTAAATTCAACAGTGTCACCCTTTACTCGAATGTTTGTTTTATACTCATAAATACCATTTCCATTTATAAAACCGTTTAAAGAGTTCGCTAAGAACTCATTAAAACATCTTTGATGTGATCTCTTTTTACGAAGAGACAATTTCCTCTTATTCACTTCTTAAAAAGATTTCATACAAAAGCAAAACCATAACAAAGAGTTAACAAAGAGTGTGCAAAGAGCAAAGAAAAACATAACTGTAAACAATAATTTTGTCGGTAGGAAATTTAAATGATTGTGATTTCGTCTTTCGTGTTTAGTTGATGCGAGAAAGTGAATCTATTTTAAAAAGCGCAATGGACTTCGATATTGTTAAATATAAAAAAAGAAAGAATTTTGAATATGAAGTTGTCCCCAGCTCTTGGGTAATTGGGACTAAAGTGTATTTTCTGAAGAATAATATAAATTCGATGATTCGAGACCCAGAAACCAAGCCCGACGTAAATACTTGGTTGTCCTACCAAATGGTAAGAATAAAAAGAGCAGGCTACGAGAATTTTAATGATGCTGTCAATGCTTTGGAACGAATGTTGGAGGAGACTACCACCGATACCGAAGCACAAGCCAATGAGGACAACCAACATAAAACACGAAGCAAGAAGCACAGCGTGAGTCACTCCTCCAACAGATTGCTTCAGCTTCAACTTCCTCCTGTTTTCCAGCAAGTAGTATCTGTAAGAGTGGATTGCATACATTACGTATGATGTTATATTTTGTATTCATTTGCAGAAAATTCCACCAAACGATTCTCCAGAAGGAGAAGATGAACAAAAACCTTTTGAAGAAGAACAGGAACCAAAAACCCCTGAAGAAACAATAAATATGGAAGAATATTTGGACGATTACGAGGAACCTGGTCTTCGGCCTAGCTCTTCACTGTACACGTACCAATTACCGGAGGCAGGCACTCAAGGCATGCAGTATGTTGTTTTTGGCAATGTAAATTCCCAGCCAGCAATCAGAGCACCCACACCTTACAGCTGGAGAAACGTAAGCATGAATAATCTTGTTTGGTACTTCATTACAGAAAGTTTAAATTCCAAGAAAATTTATAAAGACAACTTTCTGTCTCGTTTTAGCATAATAATCACGCAGTTAAAGCAATTAACGACAAAAATAATAGACTTGACCAACGCGGTTAATGTCATAATGAGCTCCATACAAACTGGCCCTAAAAATACTGTAAACAATGAACCGACAACAAGTGATATATTAACAAATAAAAAACTAATTAAAAATGAGGCGGACCTAAGGCAATTCGAGGAGCAACCGACAGAAATAAAAAAACAACTGCGTCTGGAGATAATTGTTAGGATTGGAAAAAGGCAACCGACTGATGATTGTTCATGTTGCCTTGAACTGTCTGATTTGCTCATAAGTCATGAATTTTGGCAGCACACTTCGTGGGCAGGTGGAACAAAGGACGAGAAAAAGCCTAAATTCGCCCTTCAAGACCACCACATATTTTTAAACTTTTTTAAGGACATAGTGCGTGAAACAACTGACGCGTGCTATAGTGATAAAGACTTTGCTAGTTTCTTCCAAGCAAAAATGAAAAACAGAAACCAAATTCCAACCAAAATCAAAAGAGCTGCATCACGCACAAGGAATCCAAAAAGGCAAAAGACAGATACATCATGCGACGACGTTGACGTTGAGAGACCTGAAACGAATTGATATTTAAAAGACAATGTACATAATGTAAAGTTTCTTCTTTTATTTCATTAAAAAAATATAATTTGTATACATAAATACTTAATGTATGCACATAATGTATATACACATACAAATCTTATTAAATTGAATTAAAATGATCATCGAAACATTATGCGTTTTATTTTGAAAAAAGGAGCAACTGAATTCGTAATTCATTCGTAGTATAATATTTAAGTTAAAGTGTGTAACAAAGGAATAAATATTAAATTATTTTTGTCACATATTTGCGCCGAAGACTCATAATCATCGTCAGATAACTCATCGCTACTACTGTGGGCGAATATATTTGGACCTGCACAATATAATCAAAAAGTTTGCACTTAATATCTCTTTGTTGAATTAATTTTGGCTCATTTAATACAAACTTTGCTTTATATATATGTAGCGCGCTCGATGGAAATGGAATTTCGAAAAAATCTTCCAAGCTTTTAATACTACTACCGAAAATCTGAATTTCTTTGCACAATTCGCTTGATCCCGATGTCACTACTATACATTTAACTTCTAAAACTTCTAGTTTGTTCGTTAAAATCCATTTATTTGGCATCGAATTTGAAAAATTTTTAAGTCTTAGCTCCTTAAAAGTTTCATACGATTTGAATAACATATCGAGATAATCACATCTGTATGCCAGCAATTTATGATAAAAAATGTTTTTTTGAGGTTCATGTATAAATTTTTCAGCAAAGTGCTGTTCTTCTTCGATTATTCGATTTCCAACCTGTGCGAGCGGCTGATTACCAGATCGTAAAAATGATTTTAACCTAAACAATTTAGACTCAAAAGGGTAAGCTGAAAAAAATTCCAAAGAACCAAACCGTTTAGCATCATCTAGTAAATGGCTAAGATTGTGCAGATTACTAAAAAAGTAGTCTTTGCCATAAATAACTTTAAAATGTTGCAAAAATGTTTCAATTAGTTGTTTAGCAATATCTTCCATAGTATTCAAATGGTATCTGGATGAAACAATGGTAGTGGCACAGAAGAAAAGCAAAAAATGATTATAAATATAATCTGGAATATGCCCTTTTAACACAACAATGCTTGTGTATAATAAAAAAGTTCGGAATTCTGTGCCTTTCCAAAATGCAAGCACATCTATACCACGAATTTTTCGATGAATTTCGGTAGGTTTTTCACAAGGCACTAAAAACTATGAAATCTTAATTGTTGTTGCAGCTGACCATTTTGCGTGTAAATTGGGAAAAAAACCCTTACTCCATGATTTAATTAGCCATTTAGTTATTCCCAAATCGATGAGATGCAGCACATCCCCAATAGGAAAATCTTGAATCATGTCGATTGGTAGTTCTAAAAGTGGCGTTGTTTCCTTGCAATGATCCATATACATCCCATCACGAAAATCTTTATCTGTTCGTTTCCGAGCATTAAGATTCGGAAAAATTGTAGCATTTGTAATTGGTGATCTGTAGCCCTCAACTGTGCATTTGAGATATCCTTCCCTAGCATTGAAATTCACAAAACCTAAAACAAGAAACAGAATAAACGAGTTAATTATTTTTATAGAAATGAAATTATATACATATGTACATACATAGCACAGTATCTTTCATACATAGAACATTTAAGTACAGGATTGTAAAAGGATTGTAGGTACAATATTTCCAAAATGAAGAGCTTGCGTATGTAATCGGTTACCATTAGGTATTTCTGCTGCACCAGCTATTTTTCAGAGCGTCATCAATCGTGTATTTAAAAATGTAAAGAATGCTTTTGGGTACATTGACGATATAATCGTTGTTGGTACCTCAAAGCAAGATTGTAAAAATAATCTATATGAAGTCTTAAGCCGTTTAAATAATCATAATATTCAAGTCAATCTTAAAAAGTGTGTATTTTTTGCAGATCAAATAAGTCCCTGTAGCCGTAAAATAGAGGCCGTAGTCAACGCGCCCAGTCCAAAGAATTTGACCGAACTCCAGTCCTACCTGGGTCTCTTAAATTATTATGGGAAATTTATCCCCAATCTGTCAAATAAATTAGAAAAATTATACAAACTTTTGAGAAAAGATACAAAATTTGTCTGGTCGCCCGGTTGCGAACAAATATTGCAAAAAAGTAAGCAATGGTTGTTGAAAAATTGTATTCTTGAATTGTACGACCTGGAAAAAGCTATCGTAATTTCTGTTGCATCTCCATACGGTCTCGGCGCAGGCATGTCGCATCTTGTTAATGGAGTAGAACGTCCAATTATGTTTGCATCATGTACTTTAAGTCCTTCGAAATGTAATTACTCGCAATTACACCGCGAGGCTCTCGCCATTATTTTTGCAGTGCGCAAATTTCATAAGTACATTTATGGCAACAAATTTATTATTCATAGCGATCATCAACCACTTCGGGAAATTTTCAACCGAAACAAAAGTACACCCGCAGTAGCTGTATCAATGTATGACTACAAGATAGTTTACAAAAAAGCTCAAGAAATGTGTCATGCTGATGCATTTGTTACGGTAAGATTTCCCGCAACAAAAACCATTCCTTATAAGTTCTTAAAACCTTCGTCTGACTATGTTGTGTGGTCATAGTCAAACTCTCGATATCTGTTTTCCCCTCCATCCCAACCCTTCCCATGTTTCGACTCATACTTTTAGTACGTTGTCCTCATCGAACTTTTGAGAGTTGCTCACAGAAGATGACAATTTAGGTACCCGATTCTTTATTATGGATTATTTCGTGTTGAGCCGGCGGGTGGGCTGGAGGCTCACACGCCACCGATACATACGTAATAAGGGCCGATGGAAAATATACACTGTCACTTAAGTGGATTAACAACAACGCAACACAACAACCTAAATTTAACTTTCCCTTTTTATGGCTACCAGCCCATCCTAAAATACATAATCTTATATTTAACTTAATTAACATTGACCGACATTCAAGAATGGAACGCTAATCACTTATCCCCAATTCCCCAAATCTGCACTAAGGTCCACCGAATAGTAGATTGCGCGTTAGGCAGTTTAATTTAAGTATTTGCCTTCCTGCTTCGTTTCCTCAAAAATATTTATAAAATAGTTCAGAGAAAAAACATTTTCAAAAAGTTAGAATTAATAATGTAGAGTAGCTGAGAGAATGCTCAGAATTGTATTTTCAACTTTTTATAGTTTCTTTATTTTTCTCAAAGGTATTTTTGTGAATATGTCTAGATACGGCCTTGGATTCGTCAAGTTTTGGGACAACGCCAACAACTTGGGGAATTCAGTGAATGTGTGGGTAAAAGAGAGTTTCGATGGAACTCAACTTCGGAGTGATACCGCAACCGAGTTCCACGATAGGTATTGCATGAGAGTGTAAATGTGTGAGTGAAAGAGGGCGGCCAATAGAGGACAAAGGCTAAGCAAGATCAACCACTTCTTGGTTGACTATCATAGCCGTGAGGTTTAATTTTGATTTTGAGAAAAAGAAATAATAAAGAGTCGAAAATAATTTTAAGTTGAAAATAATTAGAATATAGATATCGATAGTGTCTTTGGTTTTTGGAAAGTGTTTCAAAAAAAGAATTAAGTGGAAAAAGGAAAAGGAAAAGGAACTCGCTTTGATGAAAGGAGTTGGAAATCGTCAGAACAAGGCGAAGGATAGTTAAAGAAGAAAGAGCAGGAAGAGGAAAAGAAAGGAATTAAGATAAGTAGAGTGTTTATTTTATTCGTTTGATAAATTGTTTGAATTTTAATTCGGTTGGCTTTTGGTTTAATCGTTGTCTTAAATCCCTAAATTGCGGGACTCGTGACCCATTTCTTAGAGTAGCTTATTTCTTTATTAATTTTATTTCAGGACCAAGCATTAGCGGTCCATTCTTGCGGTCTTCATTTTGTGATTTTCTTTGTTTTATTTTATCTTACATTTTCTTTGAATTTGTCCTCTGACAATTCAATACCTAATTTTGTACTTTCTTTTTATCGAAAAGATTCTGGGTTTTAATCCAGGCAAAAGCCAAGGTTTCCCAGACAATATTCAATAAAAATATTTTTTAACATTCCTCGGAAATAAACATTTGCGTTTCCTTCATTAATTGAAGACGATAGTTTCAGTATCCGGTCAAAGCAAACGACCCTATAAAAAGTTTCCTGGCGCCCACCCTACAGCGTAAGTACGTCCCTGTACTAATGACATACATTTAATTTAATAATTTTCTATTACCTAAATACCTACATACTTAGGTACTTTTCTTTTTATAACACCCAATTCTTTTTTTCATGTTTAATTCGAGTTGTTTACTTTTTTGTGTATCTCTAATTTGGCGAACCCACCCCAGCTGACTAGCCGGTTGGCTGCATCGTTGTTGCATTGTGGTTGCAATATTTCGTTCTCTCTATTTCTTTTAATCGTGTTTCGTCAATCTGTTTGACATTCCGATTTTACAATTTTATTAATTTAATTCGTTTGCGTTTTGATTATCATCTTAATTGGATTCATACAATCATAAGTCACGGTTTTTAAGTATTAAAATTCGTCTTCCTAATCTTCATAAATAATCTACCTAAATTCGGTCGGGAAATATTGCAACATACGTGTTGGTTATACCTATATATATGTAGGAAAAATTGTATTGGAATAAAAACACACAAAAAAATCTCCTTTTATTTACTTGGTTGGCTGTACCACAGTGGTTATTGTGTTTATTTATTGAGTTTTGGTGAAATTATTAATTGTTCCCTTTTTATAATTGAAAAAAAAGTGCTCTACTAAAGTTTTTTATCCCTAGGTTATTTTACAACAAATATAAAGAAATACCTACAACAAGTGGATTTTTATTGGTTTGGTGACAACAACAACAACAAAGTGCGGGGAGTAGATACATACATTCCTACAAAAGTAAAGAGAGTAAGGTGTTTTATTTTTATAGTTTTTATATTACTTTTTTTCTATATTTATATTTTTTTATATACCTACGTTATATCATATTATACTATTTTTATTTAGTTTTTTTTTGGGGTACAGTTTTATTTAGTTTTTTTTTTTTAATACAAGTTTTTGTTGTGTTACTTTAGTAGTGCGTGCTCTTTCCTTTTCGTGGGTTTAGCTTAGAAAACCAGTGCTCCCACTTTGCTTTTTTCAATACTTTTTAGTAGGTACTTTTTTTATTAAGTTAATATTTTTGATTTTTTTTTGATTAGTTATTAATAATAACTTTTGGGAGTTAAATTTTTGATAGTTAGCTACCAAAATTTCTGTTAAAAGTTTAATAGGTGATTTTAGTCTTTTTTAGGTGAAATTTTGGACGGCCGGCACAAAAAGTGAAATTTTTGATTATTGAACTTGAGAAGTTCAATTTTGTTAAAAATAAAAATTTTAAAATTTGTGTAGGGTTGCCAAAAAGCATACGATTTAAAATTTTTATTTATATATTTTAAATATTTGTAACTTCGGCTTAATTTTTTTTTAGGTTAAAATTTTAGAATTTTCATAGGGTTGCCAAAGTGCAACGTTCTTTTTTTCAGTAAGTTTTAAATTGTTTTTAATACTTTTTCTCTAGTTTTACTTTTAAATAGTTTTAAATATTCGCAAATTTCAAAACGTTCTGAGTTTTTTTTTGTTAAAAGTTTTGAAAGTATTTCGGTGCAAGAAAGTATATTTATAGGAAGTTTAGGTATTTTTCTTTTTTGTTTTATTTATTAATTTTTTGTGAATCTCTTACAATGGAGGTAAACAGATTATCACAAGATGAGCTAGCGGGGTTTAGCAGTAGCCACAGTTGAAGAAAGGCGAAAATCGCTTAGGGTTGCCATCAAATTAGAACGTAGGAATTCTTATGTAGCTCCCGCTTATCCATTCACTTTTGAAGACGATATAATGGCGGTTGAGAAAAAGTTAGTAGA
The DNA here is from genome assembly GCA_949320155.1 of Melangyna quadrimaculata. Classification (NCBI taxonomy): domain Eukaryota; kingdom Metazoa; phylum Arthropoda; class Insecta; order Diptera; family Syrphidae; genus Melangyna; species Melangyna quadrimaculata. The sequence goes on from OX439483.1 coordinate 322,231,487, forward strand.
GTTAGGGAAACTTTTAGAAAACCCTCCAAAGTCAGAAAATTCAAAGGAGTATTTGAAGATTTTGACAAAGGTGGAGTGGGGATTGCGTAGGTTAGATAGGTCTATTCCAGAAAACAATGAGCAGGAGAAGAGCAAGCAGGCTCTGAAAAATAAATAAGTTATGGCAATGGCCGAGTTAGAAGAGGATGACGATGAAGAAGACGATGATGATGAAGAGGAAAATGAAAATGAAGAGACAAAGAAACAGGATAGGAAAAAAAGTTCAGAGGTTGAAAAACAGCGTTCAGCTGAACCTAAAAATTTTGAGTCAGTGAATACTTCTGCCAGTACATCGACAGGATTAGGAGTGGCAGATAGTAGGATTGGTGGCATTAGGGATTTAGCTAGAAGAGAAAGTCCTATAGTAGAGAAAGTTGTTGTTAGTCAACAAAAATGTGAGCAAATTTATAAATGGGATGTGAAGTTCACGGGTGAGCGCTGTGGTGCCTCCGTGAACGAATTTATAGAAAAGGTAGAGGAAATGCGACAGTCCCGTGGGGTGACCGAAGCACAACTTTTTAGGTCCGCGGTAGAGTTATTTGTAGGAAAAGCGTTAATATGGTTTACGGCAGTTAGGCTTAGTGTAAATTCGTGGTCAGAACTCATCAGGGAATTGAAACTGGAGTTCTTGCCACCGAATTACGACGATTCATTGTTAGATGAGATTAGGCATCGAACACAGGGACGTGACGAGTCAATCGGCGTCTACGTGGCTACGATGCAAAATTTGTTCGGCAGGCTTTCCGAACAAATTTCAGAACGGAGAAAGCTGTCAATCATTCAGAGGAATTTGACACCTTTCTACCAGACGCAACTTGGTTTAGCTAGACCAAATTGCATTTCTGATTTAGTTGAGTAAGGTAGAGATTTGGAGGCGGTGAGAGCGAACGTCGATTCATATGTTCACCCACCTAATAGTAGAAGTAGGAACTTATTAGAACCAGATTTGGCATACATAGGTATAAATACACAGGGACATAATCCAACAGTTTCGGTTGTTACGGAGAACAACCAAATTGTTCGTCAGGGACCGAATTCGAACCCATTTTCAAATAATAGTGTAGGCCATAATGTTAGGTGTTATAATTGCAATGTAGAAGGCCATTAAGCAAATAGGTGTTCCGCTGTTAGGCGTTGCTATGGTTATGGTAGAGTTGGAGTTAACCGAAATAACTGCCAACAATGTTCGGGAAACGGGAGACGAACTTTCGGGTCAGTAGGACGAGAGTTCCGTTAAAATCTGTTAGGTTGCCTACTGGTAACCAGTCGGCATTACATTAAGGGTTCACGCTTGAGCAAAATGGTAGGGATCAACGACCGTATCTTGGCGTTGAAATTTATGGAATAAACATGTTAGGGTTATTAGATTCAGGTGCTTCACGCACAATCATAGGTAAAGACGGATGGGAAATTTTACAGGATTTAGGGCTAAATTTAGGGAAAACCAATGTAGGAAATGTCATTTTGGCAGATGGTATTGGAGTGGAAGGTGTAGTTTCACTTCAAATAAGAGTTAAAGAGAAAGTAGTTCTCATGGATTGTCTCGTTATTCCTCGACTTCCTCACAAACTGATTTTAGGAGCAGACTTTTGGGCTCTATCGGTTGTGGTCCCGGATTTAAAATCAGGGGAATGGACATTTTCGAACCAATGTTCGTTGGCTTCGATGTCCGTGGCGGATCATTTAACGGAATTAACGGAGATGCAGAAAAATGAGTTAGATAGTTGTTTGGAAAAAGTTTTTAGTGAGATGCCAGAAGGGTTAGGGTGCACACAGATGGTAGAGCACAAAATTAGGACGGAAGCTGAACCAATCAAGCAACGGTATTATCCGCCCAAGCAACACAATTGACTCTTCAAGATATCTTTTAAACTACTTTTACAAGAACTTTCAACTCTTCAATCTACCTTAAAGAGGTCATTAAGACCCAAAAGGGACCAAAGGGGAGGAGCCAACTATATGAGCGCGAAGAGTTCTGAGCAAAGTCTTTGTAAGAGCTCATAAAGATATTCTTTTTTATTGTTCTTTCAAAGAGGCTTTCAAGATGTCTTTAAGTTGTATTTGTTTTGTGTCAAAAGTGTGAACTTGGAGGGAAAAGAAAATATAAAAAAAATATTATCTTTCTCTTTTACACAAATACAATTCTAATATAATTTAAATGAAAGAGAATGAACTTAAAATAAACACATGAATTATTTGTTTATTTCCGCTAGATTATTTATATTATTTTATTAGTGACAATCAATCACTCTTATTAGCTTTAATACCCAGTGTTTTAATAAGCAAGACAAGATTTATTTTGAAATCGGATATTCTACCCCACTAAGAATTGATGCGCCAGTAAATAGATACGTATTTAAAGATAATATTAAGAAAAACAATACAAAATTTGCGGTTCATACAAAAGAAAGGGCATTTTAATTGTATTCAAAAATGTTATTATATAAATAAAAGTGTACACCATAATGTAAAAATTAAATTTTTCTTGAGAATCAATAAATTAATAGCAAAACAAGAAATCCACACAATTAATAATAAAAATGTAATGTACGCATCAAAAATATTCCACAGGGTGCCTCATTTCCTGAACTGTTCCAAACGTGTTTTTTTATGGGTTTTAAATAATTGTATTGTGTTTTATTGTGTAAGTCAATACACTGACAAGAGGACTTTTCAAACAAAATAGATATATTTATGTATGTCAATACGATGTCGATAGATTTAGAAATATATCTAAGAAATCTTGACTATTCACATTTTGATGGTTTGACTGCTTTCACACAAGATTTGACTGCTTTCACACAAGGAAACTGAGTTGCCGGTAACTGGGAGTTTGTAGGCGAGAAGAGCAAGAAGTAAGGGGAATGAAAAAAATCTCCCCGATCAGCGTTTGAGGAGATTTTTATCACATTCTTTCTCACACTGTCCATAATGTGCGTTCAGCCAATAGACTTTAGGTATATGAAAAAAAAAAAAAAAAAAAAAAATCTCCGGCAATTTGGTTTCCTTGTGTGAAAGGTATAAGACAATTAAAGGAACAATTAAAAGGGGACTAAGGGGAATGAAAAAAATCTCCTCGGCCAACGTTTGAGGAGATTTTTATCACATTTCTTCTCAAACTATCCGTAATGTGCGTTCAGCCAATAATACACTCTACATGGAAACAAACAAAAATCTCCGGCAATTTTTGCTTCCTTGTGTAAAAGGAAAACGTCAAAAAAATCTCAGGCAACTGGTTTCCCTGTGTCAAAAAGGACTTTCTTTCCTATCAGTCAAGCTACTAACTGTCAATTTGCATTGAAGTATGGCTAGGGTGTTCACGGATTGAAAAAGTTTTAAGAATCCGGAATGTTTCCCAATTTTTTTTTGTCTGCTCCGAAAAATGCTTTTGGTGACATTTGGAGTGAAATATGCTTAATATGTCAACCTCTTGTTTCTTGCCTATCTGTCAAGATATTAATTATCAAATTCCATTGAAGGATTGATACGATATAAATGGATTAAAAAAAACCTCTGGGAAATCTGGATTTTTTTTTGGTCGGATTTTATGTATTCTTCGGAAAATACATTTCTATGTCTTTTGGATGACATTTGAAGTGAAATATTCTAAAATTGCAAATTCTCCTTTCTATCTCTCAAGCTATTAACTGTTCTAGCGATTTTGGGTGGCATTTTGAAATATATTGAAAATGTCAAAATTTGAAAAATTTGGGTAACATTAAGAGCAAAATATTCTTAAAAATGTCAAAATTTAGTTTGCTACCTATCTCTGAAACCATAAAGTTGTAAAATTCCTTCGAACGAAATCTTAAACCTTTAAAAAGAAGGATCATCTAAAATATCTATCTAACATCATCAAATTTAATAAAACCACAAAATTGACTTTTCACATTGCCTTCACAATTGGTAGGTATTTATTTTGCATTAAATTAAAAATATCGAATATTAAACAAAATAAACATTTTGCATATGCAATTATTAAGTTTTATCTGAAATTAAATTCAACAGTGTCACCCTTTACTCGAATGTTTGTTTTATACTCATAAATACCATTTCCATTTATAAAACCGTTTAAAGAGTTCGCTAAGAACTCATTAAAACATCTTTGATGTGATCTCTTTTTACTAAGAGCCAATTTCCTCTTATTCACTTCTTAAAAAGATTTCATACAAAAGCAAAATCATAACAAAGAGTTAACAAAGAGTGTGCAAAGAGCAAAGAAAAACATAACTGTAAACAATAATTTTGTCGGTAGGAAATTTAAATGATTGTGATTTCGTCTTTCGTGTTTAGTTGATGCGAGAAAGTGAATCTATTTTAAAAAGCGCAATGGACTTCGAGATTGTTAAATATAAAAAAAGAAAGAATTTTGAATATGAAGTTGTCCCCAGCTCTTGGGTAATTGGGACTAAAGTGTATTTTCCGAAGAATAATATAAATTCGATGATTCGAGACCCAGAAACCAAGCCCGACGTAAATACTTGGTTGTCCTACCAAATGGTAAGAATAAAAAGAGCAGGCTACGAGAATTTTAATGATGCTGTCAATGCTTTGGAACGAATGTTGGAGGAGACTACCACCGATACCGGAGCACAAGCCAATGAGGACAACCAACATAAAACAGGAAGCAAGAAGCACAGCGTGAGTCACTCCTCCAACAGATTGCTTCAGCTTCAACTTCCTCCTGTTTTCCAGCAAGTAGTATCTGTAAGAGTGGATTGCATACATTACGTATGATGTTATATTTTGTATTCCTTTGCAGAAAATTCCACCAAACGATTCTCCAGAAGGAGAAGATGAACAAAAACCTTTTGAAGAAGAACAGGAACCAAAAACCCCTGAAGAAACAATAAATATGGAAGAATATTTGGACGATTACGAGGAACCTGGTCTTCGTCCTAGCTCTTCACTGTACACGTACCAATTACCGGAGGCAGGCACTCAAGGCATGCAGTATGTTGTTTTTGGCAATGTAAATTCCCAGCCAGCAACACCTATAAACGAAAATATTGGAACTCCTGAGCACCCACACCTTACAGCTGGAGAAACGTAAGCATGAATAATCTTGTTTGGTACTTCATTACAGAAAGTTTAAATTCCAAGAAAATTTATAAAGACAACTTTCTGTCTCGTTTTAGCATAATAATCACGCAGTTAAAGCAATCAACGACAAAAATAATAGACTTGACCAACGAGGTTAATGTCATAATGAGCTCCATACAAACTGGCCCTAAAAATACTGTAAACAATGAACCGACAACAAGTGATATATTAACAAATAAAAAACTAATTAAAAATGAGGCGGACCTAAGGCAATTCGAGGAGCAACCGACAGAAATAAAAAAACAACTGCGTCTGGAGATAATTGTTAGGATTGGAAAAAGGCAACCGACTGATGATCGTTCATGTTGCCTTGAACTGTCTGATTTGCTCATAAGTCATGAATTTTGGCAGCACACTTCGTGGGCAGGTGGAACAAAGGACGAGAAAAAGCCTAAATTCGCCCTTCAAGACCACCACATATTTTTAAAATGATCATCGAAACATTATGCGTTTTATTTCGAAAAAAGGAGCAACTGAAGTGGTAATTCATTCGTAGTATAATATTTAAGTTAAAGTGTGTAACAAAGGAATAAATATTGAATTATTTTTGTCACATATTTGCGCCGAAGACTCATAATCATCGTCAGATAACTCATCGCTACTACTGTGGGCGAATATATTTGGACCTGCACTATATAATCAAAAAGTTTGCACTTAATATCTCTTTGTTGAATTAATTTTGGCTCATTTAATACAAACTTTGCTTTATATATATGTAGCGCCATCGATGGAAATGGAATTTCGAAAAAATCTTCCAAGCTTTTAATACTACTACCGAAAATCTGAATTTCTTTGCACAATTCGCTTGATCCCGATGTCACTACTATACATTTAATACGATATAAATGGATTAAAAAAAACCTCTGGGAAATCTGGATTTTTTTTTGGTCGGATTTTATGTATTCTTCGGAAAATACATTTCTATGTCTTTTGGATGACATTTGAAGTGAAATATTCTAAAATTGCAAATTCTCCTTTCTATCTCTCAAGCTATTAACTGTTCTAGCGATTTTGGGTGGCATTTTGAAATATATTGAAAATGTCAAAATTTGAAAAATTTGGGTAACATTAAGAGCAAAATATTCTTAAAAATGTCAAAATTTAGTTTGCTACCTATCTCTGAAACCATAAAGTTGTAAAATTCCTTCGAACGAAATCTTAAACCTTTAAAAAGAAGGATCATCTAAAATATCTATCTAACATCATCAAATTTAATAAAACCACAAAATTGACTTTTCACATTGCCTTCACAATTGGTAGGTATTTATTTTGCATTAAATTAAAAATATCGAATATTAAACAAAATAAACATTTTGCATATGCAATTATTAAGTTTTATCTGAAATTAAATTCAACAGTGTCACCCTTTACTCGAATGTTTGTTTTATACTCATAAATACCATTTCCATTTATAAAACCGTTTAAAGAGTTCGCTAAGAACTCATTAAAACATCTTTGATGTGATCTCTTTTTACTAAGAGCCAATTTCCTCTTATTCACTTCTTAAAAAGATTTCATACAAAAGCAAAATCATAACAAAGAGTTAACAAAGAGTGTGCAAAGAGCAAAGAAAAACATAACTGTAAACAATAATTTTGTCGGTAGGAAATTTAAATGATTGTGATTTCGTCTTTCGTGTTTAGTTGATGCGAGAAAGTGAATCTATTTTAAAAAGCGCAATGGACTTCGAGATTGTTAAATATAAAAAAAGAAAGAATTTTGAATATGAAGTTGTCCCCAGCTCTTGGGTAATTGGGACTAAAGTGTATTTTCCGAAGAATAATATAAATTCGATGATTCGAGACCCAGAAACCAAGCCCGACGTAAATACTTGGTTGTCCTACCAAATGGTAAGAATAAAAAGAGCAGGCTACGAGAATTTTAATGATGCTGTCAATGCTTTGGAACGAATGTTGGAGGAGACTACCACCGATACCGGAGCACAAGCCAATGAGGACAACCAACATAAAACAGGAAGCAAGAAGCACAGCGTGAGTCACTCCTCCAACAGATTGCTTCAGCTTCAACTTCCTCCTGTTTTCCAGCAAGTAGTATCTGTAAGAGTGGATTGCATACATTACGTATGATGTTATATTTTGTATTCCTTTGCAGAAAATTCCACCAAACGATTCTCCAGAAGGAGAAGATGAACAAAAACCTTTTGAAGAAGAACAGGAACCAAAAACCCCTGAAGAAACAATAAATATGGAAGAATATTTGGACGATTACGAGGAACCTGGTCTTCGTCCTAGCTCTTCACTGTACACGTACCAATTACCGGAGGCAGGCACTCAAGGCATGCAGTATGTTGTTTTTGGCAATGTAAATTCCCAGCCAGCAACACCTATAAACGAAAATATTGGAACTCCTGAGCACCCACACCTTACAGCTGGAGAAACGTAAGCATGAATAATCTTGTTTGGTACTTCATTACAGAAAGTTTAAATTCCAAGAAAATTTATAAAGACAACTTTCTGTCTCGTTTTAGCATAATAATCACGCAGTTAAAGCAATTAACGACAAAAATAATAGACTTGACCAACGCGGTTAATGTCATAATGAGCTCCATACAAACTGGCCCTAAAAATACTGTAAACAATGAACCGACAACAAGTGATATATTAACAAATAAAAAACTAATTAAAAATGAGGCGGACCTAAGGCAATTCGAGGAGCAACCGACAGAAATAAAAAAACAACTGCGTCTGGAGATAATTGTTAGGATTGGAAAAAGGCAACCGACTGATGATCGTTCATGTTGCCTTGAACTGTCTGATTTGCTCATAAGTCATGAATTTTGGCAGCACACTTCGTGGGCAGGTGGAACAAAGGACGAGAAAAAGCCTAAATTCGCCCTTCAAGACCACCACATATTTTTAAAATGATCATCGAAACATTATGCGTTTTATTTCGAAAAAAGGAGCAACTGAAGTGGTAATTCATTCGTAGTATAATATTTAAGTTAAAGTGTGTAACAAAGGAATAAATATTGAATTATTTTTGTCACATATTTGCGCCGAAGACTCATAATCATCGTCAGATAACTCATCGCTACTACTGTGGGCGAATATATTTGGACCTGCACTATATAATCAAAAAGTTTGCACTTAATATCTCTTTGTTGAATTAATTTTGGCTCATTTAATACAAACTTTGCTTTATATATATGTAGCGCGCTCGATGGAAATGGAATTTCGAAAAAATCTTCCAAGCTTTTAATACTACTACCGAAAATCTGAATTTCTTTGCACAATTCGCTTGATCCCGATGTCACTACTATACATTTAACTTCTAAAACTTCTAGTTTGTTCGTTAAAATCCATTTATTTGGCATCGAATTTGAAAAATTTTTAAGTCTTAGCTCCTTAAAAGTTTCATACGATTTGAATAACATATCGAGATAATCACATCTGTATGCCAGCAATTTATGATAAAAAATGTTTTTTTGAGGTTCATGTATAAATTTTTCAGCAAAGTGCTGTTCTTCTTCGATTATTCGATTTCCAACCTGTGCGAGCGGCTGATTACCAGATCGTAAAAATGATTTTAACCTAAACAATTTAGACTCAAAAGGGTAAGCTGAAAAAAATTCCAAAGAACCAAACCGTTTAGCATCATCTAGTAAATGGCTAAGATTGTGCAGATTACTAAAAAAGTAGTCTTTGCCATAAATAACTTTAAAATGTTGCAAAAATGTTTCAATTAGTTGTTTAGCAATATCTTCCATAGTATTAAAATGGTATCTGGATGAAACAATGGTAGTGGCACAGAAGAAAAGCAAAAAATGATTATAAATATAATCTGGAATATGCCCTTTTAACACAACAATGCTTGTGTATAATAAAAAAGTTCGGAATTCTGTGCCTTTCCAAAATGCAAGCACATCTATACCACGAATTTTTCGATGAATTTCGGTAGGTTTTTCACAAGACACTAAAAACTATGAAATCTTAATTGTTGTTGCAGCTGACCATTTTGCGTGTAAATTGGGAAAAAAACCCTTACTCCATGATTTAATTAGCCATTTAGTTATTCCCAAATCGATGAGATGCAGCACATCCCCAATAGGAAAATCTTGAATCATGTCGGTTGGTAGTTCTAAAAGTGGCGTTGTTTCCTTGCAATGATCCATATACATCCCATCACGAAAATCTTTATCTGTTCGTTTCCGAGCATTAAGATTCGGAAAAATTGTAGCATTTGTAATTGGTGATCTGTAGCCCTCAACTGTGCATTTGAGACATCCTTCCCTAGCATTGAAATTCACAAAACCTAAAACAAGAAACAGAATAAACGAGTTAATTATTTTTATAGAAATTAAATTATATACATATGTACATACATAGCACAGTATCTTTCATACATAGAACATTTAAGTACAGGATTGTAAAAGGATTGTAGGTACAATATTTCCAAAATGAACAGCTCAGCAAACATTCTTTTTTATTTTCACATTGTATACATAATATGTGTAGGTATAGTATTATGTAGCTCTATTTCAATAAATTTGTATTCTTTGCTTTGACTTTTACATTTATTATGTACCTACTACTTTGATGGGAAAATAAAAAAACTAATTACCAAGTGTTTTTTTTTTATATAGGTATATATTTTTTTGATTTTAAAATCGTGTATGCTTCTTTTTAGTGGGATTAAATTAGAGCATTCAAATGTACGAACCAAGTGTTTTGGGTATATTTATTACATTTTACAAAACAAATGGAAGATTGTTTGATTTATCAATAGAGTAGTATTAATACTGAGCCAACGCAACAACTTTTTGATAAGTTTTAAAAGGTACATAAACGTTTAGTCTTTTTAGAAGTTTGGAACTTGGAATGTAGAAATGTTTGAACCATTCTTATTTGGTCTTAAAATTTTGAGAATCAATACTGGTTTGATATAATTTCTTCTTTGAATTTTGCACTGTACTTAATATTAAAAAAATGTAAACGTGTGTTATAACTTATAACTTAGTAACTAGCATTGCCTTTTAAGAATGCACGAGCTGGAGAATCGGCAACAAAGCAGCGAATATTTATTCCAACATTTTTTTCATGAACAACGATTCCATTAGCCAATAAGAGCTTTAACTCGTCTACAAATTGTCTTAGAAACCGCTCAAGGCTACCAGGTTTTTCTGAAATAAGAAAATAATAATTGAGGTTAATTGCAATAAAATATTTAGTTTTACCATAGCCATAGAATATTCCGATTGTCATGGCACGCAAATGATTCATTTTATGGATAGTATAAAGGATAGGCCAAAATTGTTGTTTTGAGCTACCTGAAATGGGTAACCCGTCAACATTGAAAATAAGCGATATTTTCTCTGGAACGTTAAGAGATAGGCTAAGAACTTTTAGTAAAGATTTCTTCAGACCATAGTGCCAGTACTGTTGTTGGCCATCGGTTTTTATATCTAATGATCTTGGTGTTCCTAGGACTATTCGTGGGTCTTTTGGCAAATTTGGTAAGGGCACATGATTGTTCCATATATCTAACAGGCCTTTTAATTGATTATGGTTGATGTTTGTTTTTATTGCCCAGCATGAAATTTCTCTTTGTATTTGTTGGATATCAAAATTTCCAGTCTCATGTCCATTACTACTACCAATTAATGTATCCCATTCCCGAATATGACCATTGTCACAGTCTGAGGAATAAAGATTTTGTCCATTTTCAATATCTCTGGTATCAATTTCATTTTCGTCGTCTGAAGGATAAATATTTTGCTGAGATTGTGAATAAAGGTTTTGTCCATTTTCAATATCTCTGGTATCAAATTCATTTTCGTCGTTTGAAGGATAAATATTTTGATGAGATTGTGAATCATGATTAGTACCAGGACCCCTGATTAGGACTTGACTAAACTGTTCAGCAATTTGTTTTGCCTTTAATTTCTTGTAATTGCCTGATTTCTTTTTTAATTTCCAGATGTCCAAACAACTTTTCGGTGATTTCTTCATTTTAATAACACAAAAAACATGGAAGGAATAGAGGGCAAATTAGAACTGTCAAAGACAAGACGAAACAAAAAAGTTTTTTATAATAACCTTCTTTAAAGATAAAATAAAAACTACTTGAAGATGAGTTGTTAAGTACTTGTAAAGATGTTTTAATAAAAACATCTAAAAAATATTTTCAATATGTATTTGAAAGAGGAAAATGAAATACTCTTATTAAACTCTGAACTTGCTCCATTTATAGAGGTTTAAAAGAGGATATATTAAGAGATAATATAAAAATATTTACCAAAGAGGTTTTTAGGATGTTAAAAAGACGATTTTGTAATAGTTAAAACAAACAACACTTTTAGAGAGAAAACTAACAGGTTGTTAAGTTTAGTGGTAATAAGAAGATTGAATTAAGAGCTTGTTAAGGGCTGATAAATTTACCCGAAGAACTCTTCAAGAGTTTATGTATTGCTTGGGCGGTGTCTCCTGTGGTTCAGTCTTTCATAGATAAAGAGTTAGAAGAAATGTTGAAAGATGGAGTAATAGAAAAATCTGACAGTCCATGGGCTTCTCCCATTGTCATGATTAAGAAGAAAGATGGCACGTATAGGTTTTGTGTAGATTATAGGAAATTGAATGATGTTACGGCTAGGGATGCATACCCCCTTCCGTATATTACAGCCATCTTAGATAAACTTAATAATGCTAGGTTTTTGAGCTCACTTGATATCAAATCTGCATACTGGCAGATTCCAGTTGAGAAAGATTCTCGAAAGTATTATGCTTTCACTGTTCCAGGTAGGGGTTTATTTCAATTTTTAAGGATGCCATTACTTACTTACTTTACTTTTGATGGCGCTCACAGCCCAGGATGGGCTTCGGCCTCAACTAACAAGCCCCTCCAGCCAGCTCTGTCCCTAGCTAGCCGCTTCCAGTTGCGCACACCGAGTGCTTTGATGTCGTCATTCACTTGATTGCGCCACCTGTTACGGGTTCTTCCTCTGCTGCGTACCCCATCGGGGTTGGATTCGAAGACTCGTCGGGCAGGTGCGTTGCTGTCCATACGCTCCACGTGCCCCAGCCATCTAAGCCGCTGTATTTTCAGCTTTTTGACCAGGTCAACGTCGCTGTATAGCCCGTATAGCTCGTCGTTGAATCTTCTCCTCCATACTCCTTAAGGATGCCATTCGGGTTGCATAATGCAACTGCAACTTGGCAAAGATTTATAGATCAAGTTTTAGGACCAGAGTTAGATACAGATACTTTTGAAAACCATATGGAAGTTTTGAACGAAGTTTTTAGGAGATTAATAAAAGCTGGTTTAAAAGTAGGCAGGAAAAAATGTCAGTTTGTTAGGCCATCTTTGAAATTTCTGGGCTATGTTGTGGACAGAAACGGTTTACACATGGACCCAGAAAAGATAGAAAGTATGTTAGGAATTTCATCGCCAAAGAATGTTAAGCAAGTTAGGAGTTTTATCGGAACGGTATCCTGGTATAGGAGATTTATCCCAAATTTTGCGAGTTTGGTGAAACCGTTATCCGATCTTTTAAAGAAAAATAAGAGGTTTGAATGGAGTAGGGAATGTGAGGAAAGCTTTAGAAAAGCTAAAAAATGTCTTGAATGTTTGAGCAGATCACTTAATAGGTGTGAAAGGAACTATTCGACCACAGAAAAAGAGTGTCTAGCTGTTCTGTGGGCAATAGAGAAGTTGCGGCCATATCTGGAGGGAGTGAGATTTAAGGTTATTACCGATCACTACTGTTTGATATGGTTGAGCAAGTTGGAGGACCCAGCGGGTACGCTGGCTCGATGGGCTATACGTATGCAGCAGTTCGAGTTCGACATTGTTCACCGCAAAGGTAAGGATCATGTAGTGCCAGATATGCTTTCGAGAAGCGTCCCGGCTAACAGGATTTCAGAGCCTACAACCGATCCGTGGATAGGGAAAATGATAGGAGAAGTAGAAAAGAAACCTTTATCTTTTCCAGCTTGTAGAGTAGAGCAGGGAAAATTGTTTAAGTTTGTGAAAGCAAACCATATAGTAGTGCATGACACTAATAGTGAATGGAAATTAGTTGTTCCAAAGAGTGATATGAAAAAGGTGTTGGAAGCAAATCATGACCATCCGTTAGCAGGGCATATGGGGGTAAAGAAAACTTTTGCTAGGATAGGAGATAAATATTACTGGCCAAAAATGAGGTCAGATATTACTAGGTATGTCAAAAATTGTAAGGCTTGTCAAAGCGTGAAACCTATTAATGAAAAACCGGCTGGGTTGATGACGGAGAGAAAAGGGGTTAGTAATCCTTGGGAAATGTTATGTGTGGATTTAGTTGGTCCACTTCCTAAATCAAGTAGAGGGTTTATTTATGTTTAAACTGTCGTAGATTATTTCACGAAATTTCCCTTATTGTTTCCCTTGAGGTCTGCTACGGCAAAATCTGTTTGTAAGGAATTAGAAGACAATGTCTTTTTGTTATTCGGGGTCCCTAAATTTGCTGTTTGCGATAACGGTCCGCAATTTAAAAGTAAGGAATTGAAGTGTTTATGTGATAGTTACGGTTCGACGATTAAGTTTACGGCGCATTATCATCCGCAGGCAAATCCGGCAGAACGGATAAACCAGATCTTAAAAACGACACTTAGGGCTTATGTTTCAGAGAACCATAGGGCTTGGGATTCGCAGTTGGCGAAAGTAGCGTGCAGTATACGCACGGCCCAGCATGAAGTTTTAGGTGTATCGCCGTATTATGCAAATTTTGGTCGAGGTATGGTGACTTTTGGAGGCGAATCCTTAACCACCATTCCGCATGATAGAGGCGATAATACGGACGATACAAGGGAACAGTTTAGGAAACTTAGGGAGGAGATAGGGAAAAAGTTATAGTCGGCAACCAAGAAGGCAGCGAAAACATATAACCTTCGTCGGAGAGACGTTCAGTATCTCCCGAACGAATTGGTTTGGCGACATAACTTCACCCTATCTGAAGCAGCGAACTATTATACAGCAAAATTAGCGCCTAAATTTCTAGGCCCGTTTCTAATTAAGAAGCGAGTATCGCCGTAATCTTATGTCCTAGTAGACGAAAAAGGTACGAATCGAGGTACCTGGAACGTTAAGGATTTAAAGCCTTACTGCGACGAACCCGAAGGATCCGAAAATTAGTCGTGTAGCGGATGTGCTACACTAAGAGGTACTGAGAGTTTTCAAACTCTCTCGCCTGGAGCGATCGAGTTCTTTTTAGTTGTGTTGTTAAATGGTGTATATATTCCATTATTGTGTTGTTAAAACCTTTTAATTATCCCTTTTTACTTCGCTTTCATTTCTGAAAGCCAGCTTCATCTCCTCCGTAGGTAAGGGTGGAATTTGTTACGGTAAGATTTCCCGCAACAAAAACCATTGTTGTTTGGTCATAGTCAAGCTCTCGATATCTGTTTTCCCCTCCATCCCAACCCTTCCCATGTTTCGACCCATACTTTTAGTCCGTTGTCCTCATGGAGCTTTTCGGAGTCGCTCAGAGAGGATGACAATTTAGGTACCCGATTCTTTATTATGGATTATTTCGTGTTGAGCCAGCGGATGGGTTGGAGACCCACACGTCACCTACTATTTCGTGTTGAGCCAGCGGATGGGCTGGAGACTCACACGCCACCGATACATACGTAATAAGGGCCGATGGAAAATATACACTGTCACTTAAGTGGATTAACAACAACGCAACACAACAACCTAAATTTAACTTTCCCTTTTTATGGCTACCAGCCCATCCTAAAATACATAATCTTATTTTTAACTTAATTAACATTGACCGACATTCAAGAATGGAACGCTAAACGCTTATCCCCAATACCCCAAATCTGCACAAAGGTCCACCGAATAGTAGATTGCGCGTTAGGCAGTTTAATTTAAGTATTTGCCTTCCTGCTTCGTTTCCTCAAAAATATTTATAAAATAGTTCAGAGATTTCGAAACATTTTCAAAAAGTTAGAATTAATAATGTAGAGTAGCTGAGAGAATGCTCAGAATTGTATTTTCAACTTTTTATAGTTTCTTTATTTTTCTCAAAGGTATTATTGTGAATATGTCTAGATACGGCCTTGGATTCGTCAAGTTTTGGGACAACGCCAACAACTTGGGAAATTCAGTGAATGTGTGGGTAAAAGAGAGTTTCGATGGAACTCAACTTTGGAGTGATACCGCAACCGAGTTTCACGATAGGTATTGCATGAGAGTGTGAATGTGTGAGTGAAAGAGGGCGGCCAATAGAGGACAAAGGCTAAGCAAGATCAACCACTTCTTGGTTGACTGTCATAGCCGTGAGGTTTAATTTTGATTTTGAGAAAAAGAAATAATAAAGAGTCGAAAATAATTTTAAGTTGAAAATAATTAGAATATAGATATCGATAGTGTCTTTGGTTTTTGGAAAGTGTTTCAAAAAAAGAATTAAGTGGAAAAAGGAAAAGGAAAAGGAACTCGCTTTGATGAAAGGAGTTGGAAATCGTCAGAACGGGGCGAAGGATAGTTAAAGAGGAAAGAGCAGGAAGAGGAAAAGAAAGAAATTAAGATAAGTAGTGTTTATTTTATTCGTTTGATAAATTGTTTGAATTTTAATTCGGTTGGCTTTTGGTTTAATCGTTGTCTTAAGTCCCTAAATTGCGGGACTCGTGACCCATTTCTTAGAGTAGCTTATTTCTTTGTTAATTTTATTTCGGGACCGAGTATTAGCGGTCCATTCTTGCGGTCTTTATTTTGTGATTTTCTTTGTTTTATTTTATCTTACATTTTCTTTGAATTTGTCCTCTGACAATTCAATACCTTATTTTTTTATCGAAAAGATTCTGGGTTTTAATCCAGGCAAAAGCCAAGGTTTCCCAGACAATATTCAATAAAAATATTTTTTAACTTCCCTCGGAAATAAACATTTGCGTTGCCTTCATTAATTGAAGACGATAGTTTCAGTATCCGGTCAAGGCAAACGACCCTATAAAAAGTTTCCTGGCGCCCACCCTGCAGCGTAAGTACGTCCCTGTACTAACGGCATACATTTAATTTAATAATTTTCCATTACCTAAATACCTACATACTTAGGTACTTTTCTTTTTATGACACCCAATTCTTTTTTTCATATTTAATTCAAGTTGTTTACTTTTTTGTGTATCTCTAATTTGGCGAACCCACCCCAGCTGACTAGCCGGTTGGCTGCATCGTTGTTGCAGTGTGGTTGCAATATTTCGTTCTCTCGTTCTCTATATTTCTTTTAATCGTGTTTCGTCAATCTGTTTGACATTCCGATTTTAACTTTCGTGTGTGCCGGGCACAATTTTATTAATTTAAATCGTTTGCGTTTTGATTATCATCTTAATTGGATTCGTACAATCAGCGGTTTTTAAGTATTAAAATTCGTCTTCCTAATCATCATAAATAATCTACCTAAATTCGGTCGGGAAATATTGCAACATACGTGTTGGTTATACCTATATATATGTAGGAAAAATTGTATTGGAATAAAAACACACAAAAAAATCTCCTTTTATTTACTTGGTTGGCTGTACCACAGTGGTTATTGTGTTTATTTATTGAGTTTTGGTGAAATTATTAATTGTTCCCTTTTTATAATTGAAAAAAAAGTGCTCTACTAAAGTTTTTTATCCCTAGGTTTTTTACAACAAATATAAAGAAATACCTACAACAAGTGGATTTTTATTGGTTTGGTGACAACAACAACAACAAAGTGCGGGGAGTAGGTACATACATTCCTACAAAAGTAAAGAGAGTAAGGTGTTTTATTTTTAAAGTTTTTATATTACTTTTTTTCTATATTTATATTTTTTTATATACCTACGTTATATCATATTATACTATTTTTATTTAGTTTTTTTTTGGGGTACAGTTTTATTTAGTTTTTTTTTTTTTAATACAAGTTTTTGTTGTGCGTGCGTGCTCTTTCCTTTTCGTGGGTTTAGCTTTTTGTTGTTGGGATTTAGGAAATAGTATTTAGTTAACAATAGAAAACCAGTGCTCCTTCTTTGCCAAATTGCATTTTGCTCGGTAATAAGTTTTTTCAATACTTTTTAGTAGGTACTTTTTTTATTAAGTTAATAATTTTGATTTTTTTTTTGATTAGTTATTAATAATAACTTTTGGGAGTTAAATTTTTGATAGTTAGCTACCAAAATTTCTGTTAAAAGTTTAATAGGTGATTTTAGTCTTTTTTAGGTGAAATTTTGGACGGCCGGCACAAAAAGGGAAAATTTGGATTATTGAACTTGAGAAGTTCAATTTTGATAAAAATAAAAATTTTAAAATTTGTGTAGGGTTGCCAAAAAGCATACGATTTAAAATTTCTATTTATATATTTTAAATATTTGTAACTTCGGCTTAATTTTTTTTAGGTGAAAATTTTAGAATTTTCATAGGGTTGCCAAAGTGCAACGTTCTTTTTTTCAGTAAGTTTTAAATTGGTTTTAATACTTTTTCTCTAGTTTTACTTTTAAATAGTTTTAAATATTCGCAAATTTCAAAACGTTTTGAGTTTTTTTTTGTTAAAAGTTTTGAAAGTATTTCGGTGCAAGAAAGTATATTTATAGGAAGTTTAGGTATTTTTCTTTTTTGTTTTATTTATTAATTTTTTGTGAATCTCTTACAATGGAGGTAAACAGATTGTCACAAGATGAGCTAGCGGGGCTTAGCAGTAGCCACAGTTGAAGAAAGGCGAAAATCGCTTAGGGTTGCCATCAAATTAGAACGTAGGAACTCTTATGTAGCTCCCGCTTATCCATTCACTTTTGAAGACGATATAATGGCGGTTGAGAAAAAGTTAGTAGAGTTAGGGAAACTTTTAGAAAACCCTCCAAAGTCAGAAAATTCAAAGGAGTATTTGAAGATTTTGACAAAGGTGGAGTGGGAAATGCGTAGGTTAGATAGGTCTATTCTAGAAAACAATGAGCAGGAGAAGAGCAAGCAGGCTCTGAAAAATAAATAAGTTATGGCAATGGTTAGAAGAGGATGCGGATGTAGAAGAAGATGATGATGAAGAGGAAAATGAAAATGAGGAGACAAAGAAACAGGATAGGAAAAAAAGTTCAGAGGTTGAAAAACAGCGTTCAGCTGAACCTAAAAATTTTGAGTCGGTGAATACTTCTGCCAGTACATCGACAGGATTAGGAGTGGCAGATAGTAGGATTGGTGGCATTAGGGATTTAGCTAGAAGAGAAAGTCCTATAGTAGAGAAAGTTGTTGTTAGTCAACAAAAATGTGAGCAAATTTATAAATGGGATGCGAAGTTCACGGGTGAGCAGGCTTTCCGAACAAATTTCAGAACGGAGGAAGCTGTCAATCATTCAGAGGAATTTGACACTTTTCTACCAGACGCAACTTGGTTTAGCTAGACTAAATTGCATTTCTGATTAAGTTGAGTTAGGTAGAGATTTGGAGGCGGTGAGAGCGAACGTCGAATCATATGTTCACCCACCTAATAGTAGAAGTAGGAACTTATTAGAACCAGATTTGGCATACGTAGGTATAAATACACAGGGACATAATCCAACAGTTTCGGTTGTTACGGAGAACAACCAAATTGTTCGTCAGGGACCAAATTCGAACCCATTTTCAAAAAATAGTGTAGGTCATAATGTTAGGTGTTATAATTGCAATGGAGAAGGCCATTATGCAAATAGGTGTTCCGCTGTTAGGCGTTGCTATGGTTATGGTAGAGTTGGAGTTAACCGAAATAACTGCAAACAATGTTCGAAAAACGGGAGACGAACTTTCGGGTCAGTAGGACGAGAGTTCCGTTAAAATCTGTTAGGTTGCCTACTGGTAACCAGTCGGCATTACATTTAGAGTTCACGCTTGAGCAAAATGGTAGGGATCAACGACCGTACCTTGGCGTTGAAATTTATGGAATAAACATGTTAGGCTTATTAGATTCAGGTGCTTCACGCACAATCATAGGTAAAGACGGATGGGAAATTTTACAGGATTTAGGGCTAAATTTAGGGAAAACCAATGTAGGAAATGTCATTTTGGCAGATGGTATTGGAGTGGAAGGTGTAGTTTCACTTCAAATAAGAGTTAAAGAGAAAGTAGTTCTCATAGAATGTCTCGTTATTCCTCGACTTCCTCACAAACTGATTTTAGGAGCAGACTTTTGGGCTCTATCGGTTGTGGTCCCGGATTTAAAATCAGGGGAATGGACATTTTCGAACCAATGTTCGTTGGCTTCGATGTCCGTGGCGGATCATTTAACGGAATTAACGGAGATGCAGAAAAAAGAGTTAGATAGTTGTTTGGAAAAAGTTTTTAGTGAGATGCCAGAAGGGTTAGGGTGCACACAGATGGTAGAGCACAAAATTAGGACGGAAGCTGAACCAATCAACTAACGGTATTATCCGGTGTCTCCTGTGGTTCAGTCCTTCATAGATAAAGAGTTAGAAGAAATGTTGAAAGATGGAGTAATAGAAAAATCTGACAGTCCATGGGCTTCTCCCATTATCATGATTAAGAAGAAATGTGGCACGTATAGGTTTTGTGTAGATTATAGGAAATTGAATGATGTTACGACTAGGGATGCATACCCCCTTCCGTATATTACGGCCATCTTAGATAAACTTAATAATGCTAGGTTTTTGAGCTCACTTGATATCAAATCTGCATACTGGCAGATTCCAGTTGAGAAAGATTCTCGAAAGTATACTGCTTTCACTGTTCCAGGTAGGGGTTTATTTCAATTTTTAAGGATGCCATTCGGGTTGCATAATGCACCTGCAACTTGGCAAAGATTTATAGATCAAGTTTTAGGGCCAGAGTTAGAACCATATGTTTTCGTCTATCTCGATGATATCATCATCGTGACAGATACTTTTGAAAACATATGGAAGTTTTGAATGAAGTTTTTAGAAGATTAATCAAAGCTGGTTTAAAAGTAGGTGGGAAAAAATGTCAGTTTGTTAGGCCATCTTTAAAATTTCTGGGCTATGTTGTGGACAGAAACGGTTTACACATGGACCCAGAAAAGATAGAAAGTATGTTAGGAATTCCATCGCCAAAAAATGTTAAGCAAGTTAGGAGTTTTATCGGAACGGTATCCTGGTATAGGAGATTTATCCCAAATTTTGCGAGTTTGGTGAAACCGTTATCCGATCTTTTAAAGAAAAATAAGAGGTTTGAATGGAGTAGGGAATGTGAGGAAAGCTTTAGAAAAGCTAAAAAATGTCTTGAATGTTTGAGCAGATCACTTAATAGGTGTGAAAGGAACTATTCGACCACAGAAAAAGAGTGTCTAGCTGTTCTGTGGGCAATAGAGAAGTTGCGGCCATATCTGGAGGGAGTGAGATTTAAGGTTATTACCGATCACTACTGTTTGATATGGTTGAGCAAGTTGGCGGACCCAGCGGGTACGCTGGCTCGATGGGCTATACGTATGCAGCAGTTCGAGTTCGACATTGTTCACCGCAAAGGTAAGGATCATGTAGTGCCAGATATGCTTTCGAGAAGCGTACCGGTGTTAGCTGGGATTTCAGAGCCTACAACCGATCCGTGGATAGGGAAAATGATAGGAGAAGTAGAAAAGAAACCTTTATCTTTTCCAGCTTGGAGAGTAGAGCAGGGAAAATTGTTTAAATTTGTGAAAGCAAAACTAATAGTGAATGGAAATTAGTTGTTCCAAAGAGTGATAGGAAAAAGGTGTTGGAAGCAAATCATGACCATCCGTTAGCAGGGCATATGGGGGTAAAGAAAACTTTTGCTAGGATAGGAGACAAATATTACTGGCCAAAAATGAGGTCAGATATTACTAGGTATGTCAAAAATTGTAAGGCTTGTCAAAGCGTGAAACCTATTAATGAAAAACCGGCTGGGTTGATGACGGAGAGAAAAGGGGTTAGTAATCCTTGGGAAATGTTATGTGTGGATTTAGTTGGTCCACTTCCTAAATCAAGTAGAGGGTTTATTTATGTTTAAACTGTCGTAGATTATTTCACGAAATTTCCCTTATTGTTTCCCTTGAGGTCTGCTACGGCAAAATCTGTTTGTAAGGAATTAGAAGACAATGTCTTTTTGTTATTCGGGGTCCCTAAATTTGCTGTTTGCGATAACGGTCCGCAATTTAAAAGTAAGGAATTGAAGTGTTTATGTGATAGTTACGGTTCGACGATTAAGATTACGGCGCATTATCATTCGCAGGCAAATCCGGAAGAACGGATAAACCAGATCTTAAAAACGACACTTAGGGCTTACGTTTCAGGGAACCATAGGGCTTGGGATTCGCAGTTGGCGAAAGTAGCGTGCAGTATACGCACGGCCCAGCATTAAGTTTTAGGTTTATAGCCGTATTATGCAAATTTTTGTCGAGGTATGGTGACTTTTGGAGGCGAATCCAGGCATGATAGAGGCGATAGTACGGACGATACAAGGGAACAGTTTAGGAAACTTAGGGAGGAGATAGGGAAAAAGTTAGAGTCGGCAACCTAGAAGGCAGCGAAAACATATAACCTTCGTCGGAGAGACGTTCAGTATCTCCCGAACGAATTGGTTTGGCGACATAACTTCACCCTATCTGAAGCAGCGAACTATTATACAGCAAAATTAGCGCCTAAATTTCTAGGCCCGTTTCTAATTAAGAAGCGAGTATCGCCGTGGTCTTATGTCCTAGTAGACGAAAAAGGTACGAATCGAGGTACCTGGAACGTTAAGGGTTTAAAGCCTTACTGCGACGAACCCGAAGGATCCGAAAATTAGTCGTGTAGCGGATGAGCTACACTAAGAGGTACTGAGAGTTTTCAAACTCTGTGATGTGCTTACTCTCGCCTGGAGCGATCGAGTTCTTTTTAGTTGTGTTGTTAAATGGTGTATATATTCCATTATTGTGTTGTTAAAACCTTTTAATTATCCCTTTTTACTTCGCTTTTATTTCTGAAAGCCAGCTTCTACTCCTCGGTAGGTTAGGGTGGAATTTGTTACGGTAAGATTTCCCGCAACAAAAACCATTCCTTATAAGTTCTTAAAACCTTCGTCTGACTATGTTGTTTGGTCATAGTCAAACTCTCGATATCTGTTTTCCCCTCCATCCCAACCCTTCCCATGTTTCGACCCATACTTTTAGTCCGTTGTCCTTATGGAGCTTTTGAGAGTTGCTCAGAGAGGATGACAATTTAGGTACCTGATTCTTTATTATGGATTATTTCGTGTTGAGCCAGCGGATGGGCTGGAGACTCACACGCCACCGATACATACGTAATAAGGGCCGATGGAAAATATACACTGTCTTTCAAGTGGATTAACAACAACGCAACACAACAACATAAATTTAACTTTCCCTTTTTATGGCTACCAGCCCATCCTAAAATACATAATCTTATTTTTAACTTAATTAACATTGACCGACATTCAAGAATGGAACGCTAAACGCTTATCCCCAATACCCCAAATCTGCACAAAGGTCCACCGAATAGTAGATTGCGCGTTAGGCAGTTTAATTTAAGTATTTGCCTTCCTGCTTCGTTTCCTCAAAAATATTTATAAAATAGTTCAGAGATTGTATAGTTCTTAAGAATAAGTAGAGTGTTTATTTTATTCGTTTGATATATTGTTTGAATTTTAATTCGGTTGGCTTTTGGTTTAATCGTTGTCTTAAGTCCCTAAATTGCGGGACTCGTGACCCATTTCTTAGAGTAGCTTATTTCTTTGTTAATTTTATTTCGGGACCAAGTATTAGCGGTCCATTCTTGCGGTCTTCATTTTGTGATTTTCTTTGTATTATTTTATCTTACATTTTCTTTGAATTTGTCCTCTGACAATTCAATACCTAATTTTGTACTTTCTTTTTATCGAAAAGATTCTGGGTTTTAATCCAGGCAAAAGCCAAGGTTTCCCAGACAATATTCAATAAAAATATTTTTTAACTTCCCTCGGAAATAAACATTTGCGTTTCCTTCATTAATTGAAGACGATAGTTTCAGTATCCGGTCAAGGCAAACGACCCTATACAAAGTTTCCTGGCGTCCACCCTACAGCGTAAGTACGTCCCTGTACTAACGACATACATTTAATTTAATAATTTTCCATTACCTAAATACCTACATACTTAGGTACTTTTCTTTTTATAACACCCAATTCTTTTTTTCATATTTAATTCGAGTTGTTTACTTTTTTGTGTATCTCTAATTTGGCGAACCCACCCCAGCTGACTAGCCGGTTGGCTGCATCGTTGTGCAGTGTGGTTGCAATATTTCGTTCTCTCGTTCTCTCTATTTCTTTTAATCGTGTTTCGTCAATCTGCTTGACATTCCGATTTTAACTTTCGTGTGTGCCGGGCACAATTTTATTAATTTAAATCGTTTGCGTTTTGATTATCATCTTAATTGGATTCGTACAATCAGCGGTTTTTAAGTATTAAAATTCGTCTTCCTAATCATCATAAATAATCTACCTAAATTCGGTCGGGAAATATTGCAACATACGTGTTGGTTATACCTATATATATGTAGGAAAAATTGTATTGGAATAAAAACACACAAAAAAATCTCCTTTTATTTACTTGGTTGGCTGTACCACAGTGGTTATTGTGTTTATTTATTGAGTTTTGGTGAAATTATTAATTGTTCCCTTTTTATAATTGAAAAAAAAAGTGCTCTACTAAAATTTTTTATCCCTAGGTTACTTTACAACAAATAAAAAGAAATACCTACAACAAGTGGATTTTTATTGGTTTGGTGACAACAACAACAACAAAGTGCGGGAAGTAGGTACATACATTCCTACAAAAGTAAAGAGAGTAAGGTGTTTTATTTTTATAGTTTTTATATTACTTTTTTTCTATATTTATATTTTTTTATATACCTACGTTATATCATATTATACTATTTTTATTCAGTTTTTTTTACATTTTGGGGTACAGTTTTATTTAGTTTTTTTTTTTAATACAAGTTTTTGTTGTGTTACTTTAGTAGTGCGTGCTCTTTCCTTTTCGTGGGTTTAGCTTTTTGTTGTTGGGATTTAGGAAATAGTATTAAGTTAACAATAGAAAACCAGTGCTCCCACTTTGCCAAAGTGCATTTTGCTCGGTAATTAGTTTTTTCAATACTTTTTAGTAGGTACTTTTTTTACTAAGTTAATAATTTTGATTTTTTTTTTGATTAGTTATTAATAATAACTTTTGGGAGTTAAATTTTTGATAGTTAGCTACGAAAATTTCTGTTAAAAGTTTAATAGGTGATTTTAGTCTTTTTTAGGTGAATTTTTGGATGGCCGGCACAAAAAGTGAAAATTTTGATTATTGAACTTGAGAAGTTCAATTTTGTTAAAAATAAAAATTTTAAAATTTGTGTAGGGTTGCCAAAAAGCATACGATTTAAAATTTCTATTTATATATTTTAAATATTTACTTTTTCTCTAGTTTTACTTTTAAATAGTTTTAAATATTCGCAAATTTCAAAACGTTTTGAGTTTTTTTTTGTTAAAAGTTTTGAAAGTATTTCGGTGCAAGAAAGTATATTTATAGGAAGTTTAGGTATTTTTCTTTTTTGTTTTATTTATTAATTTTTTGTGAATCTCTTACAATGGAGGTAAACAGATTATCACAAGATGAGCTAGCGGGGTTTAGCAGTAGCCACAGTTGAAGAAAGGCGAAAATCGCTTAGGGTTGCCATCAAATTAGAACGTAGGAATTCTTATGTAGCTCCCGCTTATCTATTCACTTTTGAAGACGATATAATGGCGGTTGAGAAAAAGTTAGTAGAGTTAGGGAAACTTTTAGAAAACCCTCCAAAGTCAGAAAATTCAAAGGAGTATTTGAAGATTTTGACAAAGGTGGAGTGGGAAATGCGTAGGTAAGATAGGTCTATTCTAGAAAACAATGAGCAGGAGAATAGCAAGCAGGCTCTGAAAAATAAATAAGTTATGGCAATGGTTAGAAGAGGATGACGATGTAGAAGAAGATGATGATGAAGAGGAAAATGAAAACGAGGAGACAAAGAAACAGGATAGGAAAAAAAGTTCAGAGGTTGAAAAACAGCGTTCAGCTGAACCTAAAAATTTTGAGTCGGTGAATACTTCTGCCAGTACATCGACAGGATTAGGAGTGGCAGATAGTAGGATTGGTGGCATT
Organism: Melangyna quadrimaculata; assembly: GCA_949320155.1. Taxonomy (NCBI): domain Eukaryota; kingdom Metazoa; phylum Arthropoda; class Insecta; order Diptera; family Syrphidae; genus Melangyna; species Melangyna quadrimaculata. The sequence goes on from OX439483.1 coordinate 322,256,694, forward strand.
AGGGATTTAGCTAGAAGAGAAAGTCCTATAGTAGAGAAAGTTGTTGTTAGTCAACAAAAATGTGAGCAAATTTATAAATGGGATGCGAAGTTCACGGGTGAGCAGGCTTTCCGAACAAATTTCAGAACGGAGGAAGCTGTCAATCATTCAGAGGAATTTGACACCTTTTTACCAGACGCAACTTGGTTTAGCTAGACTAAATTGCATTTCTGATTTAGTTGAGTTAGGTAGAGATTTGGAGGCGGTATATAGTAGAAGTAGGAACTTATTAGAACCAGATTTGGCATACGTAGGTATAAATACACAGGGACATAATCCAACAGTTTCGGTTGTTACGGAGAACAACCAAATTGTTCGTCAGGGACCAAATTCGAACCCATTTTCAAAAAATAGTGTAGGTCATAATGTTAGGTGTTATAATTGCAATGGAGAAGGCCATTATGCAAATAGGTGTTCCGCTGTTAGGCGTTGCTATGGTTATGGTAGAGTTGGAGTTAACCGAAATAACTGCCAACAATGTTCGGGAAACGGGAGACGAACTTTCGGGTCAGTAGGACGAGAGTTCCGTTAAAATCTGTTAGGTTGCCTACTGGTAACCAGTCGGCATTACATTTAGGGTTCACGCTTGAGCAAAATGGTAGGGATCAACGACCGTACCTTGGCGTTGAAATTTATGGAATAAACATGTTAGGGTTATTAGATTCAGGTGCTTCACGCACAATCATAGGTAAAGAAGGATGGGAAATTTTACAGGATTTAGGGCTAAATTTAGGGAAAACCAATGTAGGAAATGTCATTTTGGCAGATGGTGTTGGAGTGGAAGGTGTAGTTTCACTTCAAATAAGAGTTAAAGAGAAAGTAGTTCTCATAGATTGTCTCGTTATTCCTCGACTTCCTCACAAACTGATTTTAGGAGCAGACTTTTGGGCTCTATCGGTTGTGGTCCCGGATTTAAAATCAGGGGAATGGACATCAACGAACCAATGTTCGTTGGCTTCGATGTCCGTGGCGGATCATTTAACGGAATTAACGGAGATACAGAAAAAAGAGTTAGATAGTTGTTTGGAAAAAGTTTTTAGTGAGATGCCAAAAGGGTTAGGGTGCACACAGATGGTAGAGCATAAAATAAGGACGGAAGCTGAACCAATCAAGCAACGGTATTATCCGGTGTCTCCTGTGGTTCAGTCTTTCATAGATAAAGAGTTAGAAGAAATGTTGAAAGATGGAGTAATAGAAAAATCTGACAGTCCATGGGCTTCTCCCATTATCATGACTAAGAAGAAAGATGGCACGTATAGGTTTTGTGTAGATTATAGGAAATTGAATGATGTTACGACTAGGGATGCATACCCCCTTCCGTATATTACGGCCATCTTAGATAAACTTAATAATGCTAGGTTTTTGAGCTCACTTGATATCAAATCTGCATACTGGCAGATTCCAGTTGAGAAAGATTCTCGAAAGTATACTGCTTTCACTGTTCCAGGTAGGGGTTTATTTCAATTTTTAAGGATGCCATTCGGGTTGCATAATGCACCTGCAACTTGGCAAAGATTTATAGATCAAGTTTTAGGGCCAGAGTTAGAACCATATGTTTTCGTCTATCTCGATGATATCATCATCGTGACAGATACTTTTGAAAAACATATGGAAGTTTTGAATGAAGTTTTTAGAAGATTAATCAAAGCTGGTTTAAAAGTAGGTAGGAAAAAATGTCAGTTTGTTAGGCCATCTTTAAAATTTCTGGGCTATGTTGTGGACAGAAACGGTTTACACATGGACCCAGAAAAGATAGAAAGTATGTTAGGAATTCCATCGCCAAAAAATGTTAAGCAAGTTAGGAGTTTTATCGGAACGGTATCCTGGTATAGGAGATTTATCCCAAATTTTGCGAGTTTGGTGAAACCGTTATCCGATCTTTTAAAGAAAAATAAGAGGTTTGAATGGAGTGGGGAATGTGAGGAAAGCTTTAGAAAAGCTAAAAAATGTCTTGAATGTTTGAGCAGATCACTTAATAGGTGTGAAAGGAACTATTCGACCACAGAAAAAGAGTGTCTAGCTGTTCTGTGGGCAATAGAGAAGTTGCGGCCATATCTGGAGGGAGTGAGATTTAAGGTTATTACCGATCACTACTGTTTGATATGGTTGAGCAAGTTGGAGGACCCAGTGGGTACGCTGGCTCGATGGGCTATACGTATGCAGCAGTTCGAGTTCGACATTGTTCACCGCAAAGGTAAGGATCATGTAGTGCCAGATATGCTTTCGAGAAGCGTACCGGTGTTAGCTGGGATTTCAGAGCCTACAACCGATCTGTGGATAGGGAAAATGATAGGAGAAGTAGAAAAGAAACCTTTATCTTTTCCAGCTTGGAGAGTAGAGCAGGGAAAATTGTTTAAATTTGTGAAAGCAAAACTAATAGTGAATGGAAATTAGTTGTTCCACAGAGTGATAGGAAAAAGGTGTTGGAAGCAAATCATGACCATCCGTTAGCAGGGCATATGGGGGTAAAGAAAACTTTTGCTAGGATAGGAGATAAATATTACTGGCCAAAAATGAGGTCAGATATTACTAGGTATGTCAAAAATTGTAAGGTTTGTCAAAGCGTGAAACCTATTAATGAAAAACCGGCTGGGTTGATGACGGAGAGAAAAGGGGTTAGTAATCCTTGGGAAATGTTATGTGTGGATTTAGTTGGTCCACTTCCTAAATCAAGTAGAGGGTTTATTTATGTTTAAACTGTCGTAGATTATTTCACGAAATTTCCCTTATTGTTTCCCTTGAGGTCTGCTGTGCAAAATCTGTTTGTAAGGAATTAGAAGACAATGTCTTTTTGTTATTCGGGGTCCCTAAATTTGCTGTTTGCGATAACGGTCCGCAATTTAAAAGTAAGGAATTGAAGTGTTTATGTGATAGTTACGGTTCGACGATTAAGTTTACGGCGCATTATCATCCGCAGGCAAATCCGGCAGAACGGATAAACCAGATCTTAAAAACGACACTCTGGGCTTACGTTTCAGGGAACCATAGGGCTTGGGATTCGCAGTTGGCGAAAGTAGCGTGCAGTATACGCACGGCCCAGCATGAAGTTTTAGGTGTATCGCCGTATAATGCAAATTTTGGTCGAGGTATGGTGACTTTTGGAGGCGAATCCTTAACCACCATTCCGCATGATAGAGGCGATAATACGGACGATACAAGGGAACAGTTTAGGAAACTTAGGGAGGAGATAGGGAAAAAGTTAGAGTCGGCAACCAAGAAGGCAGCGAAAACATATAACCTTCGTCGGAGAGACGTTCAGTATTTCCCGAACGAATTGGTTTGGCGACATAACTTCACCCTATCTGAAGCAGCGAACTATTATACAGCAAAATTAGCGCCTAAATTTCTAGGCCCGTTTCTAATTAAGAAGCGAGTATCGCCGTGGTCTTATGTCCTAGTAGACGAAAAAGGTACGAATCGAGGTACCTGGAACGTTAAGGATTTAAAGCCTTACTGCGACGAACCCGAAGGATCCGAAAATTAGTCGTGTAGCGGATGAGCTACACTAAGAGGTACTGAGAGTTTTCAAACTCTGTGATGTGCTTACTCTCGCCTGGAGCGATCGAGTTCTTTTTAGTTGTGTTGTTAAATGGTGTATATATTCCATTATTGTGTTGTTAAAACCTTTTAATTATCCCTTTTTACTTCGCTTTCATTTCTGAAGCCAGCTTCAACTCCTCGGTAGGTAAGGGTGGAATTTGTTACGGTAAGATTTCCCGCAACAAAAACCATTCCTTATAAGTTCTTAAAACCTTCGTCTGACTATGTTGTTTGGTCATAGTCAAACTCTCGATATCTGTTTTCCCCTCCATCCCAACCCTTCCCATGTTTCGACCCATACTTTTAGTCCGTTGTCATTATGGAGCTTTTGAGAGTTGCTCAGAGAGGATGACAATTTAGGTACCTGATTCTTTATTATGGATTATTTCGTGTTAAGCCAGCGGATGGGCTGGAGACTCACACGCCACCGATACATACGTAATTAGGGCCGATGGAAAATATACACTGTCACTTAAGTGGATTAACAACAACGCAACACAACAACCTAAATTTAACTTTCCCTTTTTATGGCTACCAGCCCATCCTAAAATACATAATCTTATTTTTAACTTAATTAACATTGACCGACATTCAAGAATGGAACGCTAAACGCTTATCCCCAATTCCCCAAATCTGCACAAAGGTCCACCGAATAGTAGATTGCGCGTTACTTACTTACTTACTTAGGTCCTCGGACCTATTACGTCCGTGATGTTTCCCTTACGGGACATAGGGCCTCCACTACACCTACGCGCCATCGTGTACGATTTCTTGAAATATATTTCAGCTCTCTCCAACTTTTCCCCAGTCGTGCCGATTCCTGTTCGACCGTTCTTCGCCATGTACTTCTAGGCCGGCCCACTTGTCTTCCCTCCTGTGTGAGCGGGTTCCACTGCATTGCTTGAGATGCAATGCACCGATCGCCTTTTCGAAGCGTATGGCCAATCCACTGCCACTTTCTTCTTCGTATAATGGAGTCTATGGGCTCCTGACCCGTTCTCGCATGAAGTTCGGCATTGGAGATACGGTTGGGCCAGAAAATCCTCAAGATGTTTCGTAGACATCTATTAACGAAGGTTTGCAGCTTTCTGGTGACAATTTCAGTGACTTTCCAAGTGCTGCAGCCGTAAAGCAGAACGGATTCAACATTGGAGCGGAACAGTCGTAGCTTGGTCTTTAAGCTAAAAGAGTTGTTTCTCCATATTTTGGACAGCATTCCGAACGCAGCCTTTGCTTTTCTGATTCGGCTGTTTACGTCCAGTTCAGTTCCGCCACCCGTAGAGATAATACTCCCAAGATATTGGAAATCCTCTACCATCTCTACCGGTTGTCCAGAAATATTTACTTGGATTGATGAGGAAGTTCCAAGGCTGATCCTTTTAGTTTTTGCCGAGTTGATCTTAAGCCCTACGATTTCTGCTTCTCTCTCCACCCTTGTTGTCATTTGATGGAGATCCATGATCCTATGAGAGAGTAAGCATACGTCGTCCGCGTAGTCCAGATGTTTGAGGTGAGATTGCAGAGTCCACTGAATTCCTCCATTTCCATTTGACAAAGCTGCGTGCAGTACGTCACTTATCACCAACAGGAACAGTATTGGTGACAGTATACAGCCTTGCCTAACTCCACTTTGAATTTCAAACTCCTCTGACAGCCTACCTTTGTGCAAAACGTGACACCTGGATCCATCATATGTAGCCTTGATAATAGCAATCAATTTATCTGGGATGCCCCTCCTGTGCAAAGCAAGCCAAATAAATTCTCTATTGACACTGTCGAACGCCTTTTCAAAATCGATGAACAGCAGGTGAAGTGGTGATCGATATTCAACGCACTGTTCGATGATGATCCTCAAGGTGTTGATGTGATCAACACAGGAAGATCCAGTGCGGAAACCTGCTTGTTCGGCGTCGAGGTGGTCTTTAATTCGGTCCAATATTATCCTTGCTATTATCTTGGCTACTGCAGGCAGAACGCATATTCCTCTCCAGTTTTCGCACTGTGTGAGATCTCCTTTCTTTGGGAGCTTGACAATCATTCCTTTTTTCCACTCTTCAGGAAAGCTCTCTGCTTCCCAAGCTCTCTTAATAAGTGGGTGCAGTAGCTCGCTCGATGTCGTTGGGGCTGCTCCTAAGAGCTCTGCAGGAATACCGTCAAGTCCAACCGCTTTGTTGTTCTTCAGTGCTTTGATGGCGGTAATAATTTCTTCTTTACTGGGGGGTACGGTGCGTATTCGGGAAATTGTTACTTCGGGTAGCTCAGTGGGAATAGGGTTCACTTCACTTGCGAAAACGCGGTTTAAAACCGCTGAAAAGTGTTCCCTCCACCTTATGAGCTGGTCCTCATCCGAAATTAGCAGGGATCCGTTTGCGCGTTAGGCAGTTTAATTTAAGTATTTGCCTTCCTGCTTCGTTTCCTCAAAAATATTTATAAAATAGTTCAGAGATTTCGAAACATTTTCAAAAAGTTAGAATTAATAATGTAGAGTAGCTGAGAGAATGCTCAGAATTGTATTTTCAACTTTTTATAGTTTCTTTATTTTTCTCAAAGGTATTATTGTGAATATGTCTAGATACGGCCTTGGATTCGTCAAGTTTTGGGACAACGCCAACAACTTGGGAAATTCAGTGAATGTGTGGGTAAAAGAGAGTTTCGATGGAACTCAACTTTGGAGTGATACCGCAACCGAGTTTCACGATAGGTATTGCATGAGAGTGTGAATGTGTGAGTGAAAGAGGGCGGCCAATAGAGGACAAAGGCTAAGCAAGATCAACCACTTCTTGGTTGACTGTCATAGCCGTGAGGTTTAATTTTGATTTTGAGAAAAAGAAATAATAAAGAGTCGAAAATAATTTTAAGTTGAAAATAATTATAATATAGATATCGATAGTGTCTTTGGTTTTTGGAAAGTGTTTCAAAAAAAGAATTAAGTGGAAAAAGGAAAAGGAAAAGGAACTCGCTTTGATGAAAGGAGTTGGAAATCGTCAGAACGGGGCGAAGGATAGTTAAAGAGGAAAGAGCAGGAAGAGGAAAAGAAAGAAATTAAGATAAGTAGAGTGTTTATTTTATTCGTTTGATAAATTGTTTGAATTTTAATTCGGTTGGCTTTTGGTTTAATCGTTGTCTTAAGTCCCTAAATTGCGGGACTCGTGACCCATTTCTTAGAGTAGCTTATTTCTTTGTTAATTTTATTTCGGGACCGAGTATTAGCGGTCCATTCTTGCGGTCTTCATTTTGTGATTTTCTTTGATTTATTTTATCTTACATTTTCTTTGAATTTGTCCTGACAATTCAATACCTTATTTTTTTATCGAAAAGATTCTGGGTTTTAATCCAGGCAAAAGCCAAGGTTTCCCAGACAATATTCAATAAAAATATTTTTTAACTTCCCTCGGAAATAAACATTTGCGTTTCCTTCATTAATTGAAGACGATAGTTTCAGTATCCGGTCAAGGCAAACGACCCTATAAAAAGTTTCCTGGCGCCCACCCTGCAGCGTAAGTACGTCCCTGTACTAACGGCATACATTTAATTTAATAATTTTCCATTACCTAAATACCTACATACTTAGGTACTTTTCTTTTTTTGACACCCAATTCTTTTTTTCATATTTAATTCAAGTTGTTTACTTTTTTGTGTATCTCTAATTTGGCGAACCCACCCCAGCTGACTAGCCGGTTGGCTGCATCGTTGTTGCAGTGTGGTTGCAATATTTCGTTCTCTCGTTCTCTATATTTCTTTTAATCGTGTTTCGTCAATCTGTTTGACATTCCGATTTTAACTTTCGTGTGTGCCGGGCACAATTTTATTAATTTAAATCGTTTGCGTTTTGATTATCATCTTAATTGGATTCGTACAATCAGCGGTTTTTAAGTATTAAAATTCGTCTTCCTAATCATCATAAATAATCTACCTAAATTCGGTCGGGAAATATTGCAACATACGTGTTGGTTATACCTATATATATGTAGGAAAAATTGTATTGGAATAAAAACACACAAAAAAATCTCCTTTTATTTACTTGGTTGGCTGTACCACAGTGGTTATTGTGTTTATTTATTGAGTTTTGGTGAAATTATTAATTGTTCCCTTTTTATAATTGAAAAAAAAAGTGCTCTACTAAAATTTTTTATCCCTAGGTTACTTTACAACAAATAAAAAGAAATACCTACAACAAGTGGATTTTTATTGGTTTGGTGACAACAACAACAACAAAGTGCGGGAAGTAGGTACATACATTCCTACAAAAGTAAAGAGAGTAAGGTGTTTTATTTTTATAGTTTTTATATTACTTTTTTTCTATATTTATATTTTTTTATATACCTACGTTATATCATATTATACTATTTTTATTCAGTTTTTTTTACATTTTGGGGTACAGTTTTATTTAGTTTTTTTTTTTAATACAAGTTTTTGTTGTGTTACTTTAGTAGTGCGTGCTCTTTCCTTTTCGTGGGTTTAGCTTTTTGTTGTTGGGATTTAGGAAATAGTATTAAGTTAACAATAGAAAACCAGTGCTCCCACTTTGCCAAAGTGCATTTTGCTCGGTAATTAGTTTTTTCAATACTTTTTAGTAGGTACTTTTTTTACTAAGTTAATAATTTTGATTTTTTTTTTGATTAGTTATTAATAATAACTTTTGGGAGTTAAATTTTTGATAGTTAGCTACGAAAATTTCTGTTAAAAGTTTAATAGGTGATTTTAGTCTTTTTTAGGTGAATTTTTGGATGGCCGGCACAAAAAGTGAAAATTTTGATTATTGAACTTGAGAAGTTCAATTTTGTTAAAAATAAAAATTTTAAAATTTGTGTAGGGTTGCCAAAAAGCATACGATTTAAAATTTCTATTTATATATTTTAAATATTTACTTTTTCTCTAGTTTTACTTTTAAATAGTTTTAAATATTCGCAAATTTCAAAACGTTTTGAGTTTTTTTTTTGTTAAAAGTTTTGAAAGTATTTCGGTGCAAGAAAGTATATTTATAGGAAGTTTAGGTATTTTTCATTTTTGTTTTATTTATTAATTTTTTGTGAATCTCTTACAATGGAGGTAAACAGATTATCACAAGATGAGCTAGCGGGGTTTAGCAGTAGCCACAGTTGAAGAAAGGCGAAAATCGCTTAGGGTTGCCATCAAATTAGAACGTAGGAATTCTTATGTAGCTCCCGCTTATCTATTCACTTTTGAAGACGATATAATGGCGGTTGAGAAAAAGTTAGTAGAGTTAGGGAAACTTTTAGAAAACCCTCCAAAGTCAGAAAATTCAAAGGAGTATTTGAAGATTTTGACAAAGGTGGAGTGGGAAATGCGTAGGTTAGATAGGTCTATTCTAGAAAACAATGAGCAGGAGAATAGCAAGCAGGCTCTGAAAAATAAATAAGTTATGGCAATGGTTAGAAGAGGATGACGATGTAGAAGAAGATGATGATGAAGAGGAAAATGAAAACGAGGAGACAAAGAAACAGGATAGGAAAAAAAGTTCAGAGGTTGAAAAACAGCGTTCAGCTGAACCTAAAAATTTTGAGTCGGTGAATACTTCTGCCAGTACATCGACAGGATTAGGAGTGGCAGATAGTAGGATTGGTGGCATTAGGGATTTAGCTAGAAGAGAAAGTCCTATAGTAGAGAAAGTTGTTGTTAGTCAACAAAAATGTGAGCAAATTTATAAATGGGATGCGAAGTTCACGGGTGAGCAGGCTTTCCGAACAAATTTCAGAACGGAGGAAGCTGTCAATCATTCAGAGGAATTTGACACCTTTTTACCAGACGCAACTTGGTTTAGCTAGACTAAATTGCATTTCTGATTTAGTTGAGTTAGGTAGAGATTTGGAGGCGGTATATAGTAGAAGTAGGAACTTATTAGAACCAGATTTGGCATACGTAGGTATAAATACACAGGGACATAATCCAACAGTTTCGGTTGTTACGGAGAACAACCAAATTGTTCGTCAGGGACCAAATTCGAACCCATTTTCAAAAAATAGTGTAGGTCATAATGTTAGGTGTTATAATTGCAATGGAGAAGGCCATTATGCAAATAGGTGTTCCGCTGTTAGGCGTTGCTATGGTTATGGTAGAGTTGGAGTTAACCGAAATAACTGCCAACAATGTTCGGGAAACGGGAGACGAACTTTCGGGTCAGTAGGACGAGAGTTCCGTTAAAATCTGTTAGGTTGCCTACTGGTAACCAGTCGGCATTACATTTAGGGTTCACGCTTGAGCAAAATGGTAGGGATCAACGACCGTACCTTGGCGTTGAAATTTATGGAATAAACATGTTAGGGTTATTAGATTCAGGTGCTTCACGCACAATCATAGGTAAAGAAGGATGGGAAATTTTACAGGATTTAGGGCTAAATTTAGGGAAAACCAATGTAGGAAATGTCATTTTGGCAGATGGTGTTGGAGTGGAAGGTGTAGTTTCACTTCAAATAAGAGTTAAAGAGAAAGTAGTTCTCATAGATTGTCTCGTTATTCCTCGACTTCCTCACAAACTGATTTTAGGAGCAGACTTTTGGGCTCTATCGGTTGTGGTCCCGGATTTAAAATCAGGGGAATGGACATTTTCGAACCAATGTTCGTTGACTTCGATGTCCGTGGCGGATCATTTAACGGAATTAACGGAGATACAGAAAAAAGAGTTAGATAGTTGTTTGGAAAAAGTTTTTAGTGAGATGCCAAAAGGGTTAGGGTGCACACAGATGGTAGAGCATAAAATTAGGACGGAAGCTGAACCAATCAAGCAACGGTATTATCCGGTGTCTCCTGTGGTTCAGTCTTTCATAGATAAAGAGTTAGAAGAAATGTTGAAAGATGGAGTAATAGAAAAATCTGACAGTCCATGGGCTTCTCCCATTATCATGATTAAGAAGAAAGATGGCACGTATAGGTTTTGTGTAGATTATAGGAAATTGAATGATGTTACGACTAGGGATGCATACCCCCTTCCGTATATTACGGCCATCTTAGATAAACTTAATAATGCTAGGTTTTTGAGCTCACTTGATATCAAATCTGCATACTGGCAGATTCCAGTTGAGAAAGATTCTCGAAAGTATACTGCTTTCACTGTTCCAGGTAGGGGTTTATTTCAATTTTTAAGGATGCCATTCGGGTTGCATAATGCACCTGCAACTTGGCAAAGATTTATAGATCAAGTTTTAGGGCCAGAGTTAGAACCATATGTTTTCGTCTATCTCGATGATATCATCATCGTGACAGATACTTTTGAAAAACATATGGAAGTTTTGAATGAAGTTTTTAGAAGATTAATAAAAGCTGGTTTAAAAGTAGGTAGGAAAAAATGTCAGTTTGTTAGGCCATCTTTAAAATTTCTGGGCTATGTTGTGGACAGAAACGGTTTACACATGGACCCAGAAAAGATAGAAAGTATGTTAGGAATTCCATCGCCAAAAAATGTTAAGCAAGTTAGGAGTTTTATCGGAACGGTATCCTGGTATAGGAGATTTATCCCAAATTTTTCGAGTTTGGTGAAACCGTTATCCGATCTTTTAAAGAAAAATAAGAGGTTTGAATGGAGTAGGGAATGTGAGGAAAGCTTTAGAAAAGCTAAAAAATGTCTTGAATGTTTGAGCAGATCACTTAATAGGTGTGAAAGGAACTATTCGACCACAGAAAAAGAGTGTCTAGCTGTTCTGTGGGCAATAGAGAAGTTGCGGCCATATCTGGAGGGAGTGAGATTTAAGGTTATTACCGATCACTACTGTTTGATATGGTTGAGTAAGTTGGAGGACCCAGCGGGTACGCTGGCTCGATGGGCTATACGTATGCAGCAGTTCGAGTTCGACATTGTTCACCGCAAAGGTAAGGATCATGTAGTGCCAGATATGCTTTCGAGAAGCGTACCGGTGTTAGCTGGGATTTCAGAGCCTACAACCGATCCGTGGATAGGGAAAATGATAGGAGAAGTAGAAAAGAAACCTTTATCTTTTCCAGCTTGGAGAGTAGAGCAGGGAAAATTGTTTAAATTTGTGAAAGCAAAACTAATAGTGAATGGAAATTAGTTGTTCCAAAGAGTGATAGGAAAAAGGTGTTGGAAGCAAATCATGACCATCCGTTAGCAGGGCATATGGGGGTAAAGAAAACTTTTGCTAGGATAGGAGATAAATATTACTGGCCAAAAATGAGGTCAGATATTACTAGGTATGTCAAAAATTGTAAGGCTTGTCAAAGCGTGAAACCTATTAATGAAAAACCGGCTGGGTTGATGACGGAGAGAAAAGGGGTTAGTAATCCTTGGGAAATGTTATGTGTGGATTTAGTTGGTCCACTTCCTAAATCAAGTAGAGGGTTTATTTATGTTTAAACTGTCATAGATTATTTCACGAAATTTCCCTTATTGTTTCCCTTGAGGTCTGCTACGGCAAAATCTGTTTGTAAGGAATTAGAAGACAATGTCTTTTTGTTATTCGGGGTCCCTAAATTTGCTGTTTGCGATAACGGTCCGCAATTTAAAAGTAAGGAATTGAAGTGTTTATGTGATAGTTACGGTTCGACGATTAAGATTACGGCGCATTATCATTCGCAGGCAAATCCGGAAGAACGGATAAACCAGATCTTAAAAACGACACTTAGGGCTTACGTTTCAGGGAACCATAGGGCTTGGGATTCGCAGTTGGCGAAAGTAGCGTGCAGTATACGCACGGCCCAGCATGAAGTTTTAGGTGTATCGTATAATGCAAATTTTCGTCGAGGTATGGTGACTTTTGGAGGCGAATCCTTAACCACCATTCCGCATGATAGAGGCGATAATACGGACGATACAAGGGAACAGTTTAGGAAACTTAGGGAGGAGATAGGGAAAAAGTTAGAGTCGGCAACCGAGAAGGCAGCGAAAACATATAACCTTCGTCGGAGAGACGTTCAGTATTTCCCGAACGAATTGGTTTGGCGACATAACTTCACCCTATCTGAAGCAGCGAACTATTATACAGCAAAATTAGCGCCTAAATTTCTAGGCCCGTTTCTAATTAAGAAGCGAGTATCGCCGTGGTCTTATGTCCTAATAGACGAAAAAGGTACGAATCGAGGTACCTGGAACGTTAAGGATTTAAAGCCTTACTGCGACGAACCCGAAGGATCCGAAAATTAGTCGTGTAGCGGATGAGCTACACTAAGAGGTACTGAGAGTTTTCAAACTCTGTGATGTGCTTACTCTCGCCTGGAGCGATCGAGTTCTTTTTAGTTGTGTTGTTAAATGGTGTATATATTCCATTATTGTGTTGTTAAAACCTTTTAATTATCCCTTTTTACTTCGCTTTCATTTCTGAAGCCAGCTTCAACTCCTCGGTAGGTAAGGGTGGAATTTGTTATGGTAAGATTTCCCGCAACAAAATCCATTCCTTATAAGTTCTTAAAACCTTCGTCTGACTATGTTGTTTGGTCATAGTCAAACTCTCGATATCTGTTTTCCCCTCCATTCCAACCCTTCCCATGTTTCGACACATACTTTTAGTCCGTTGTCGTTATGGAGCTTTTGAGAGTTGCTCAGAGAGGATGACAATTTAGGTACCTGATTCTTTATTATGGATTATTTCGTGTTGAGCCAGCGGATGGGCTGGAGACTCACACGCCACCGATACATACGTAATAAGGGCCGATGGAAAATATACACTGTCATTTAAGTGGATTAACAACAACGCAACACAACAACAGCCCATCCTAAAATACATAATCTTATTTTTAACTTAATTAACATTGACCGACATTCAAGAATGGAACGCTAAACGCTTATCCCCAATTCCCCAAATCTGCACAAAGGTCCACCGAATAGTAGATTGCGCGTTAGGCAGTTTAATTTAAGTATTTGCCTTCCTGCTTCGTTTCCTCAAAAATATTTATAAAATAGTTCAGAGATTTCGAAACATTTTCAACAAGTTAGAATTAATAATGTAGAGTAGCTGAGAGAATGCTCAGAATTGTATTTTCAACTTTTTATAGTTTCTTTATTTTTCTCAAAGGTATTATTGTGAATATGTCTAGATACGGCCTTGGATTCGTCAAGTTTTGGGACAACGCCAACAACTTGGGAAATTCAGTGAATGTGTGGGTAAAAGAGAGTTTCTATGGAACTCAACTTCGGAGTGATACCGCAACCAAGTTTCACGATAGGTATTGCATGAGAGTGTGAATGTGTGAGTGAAAGAGGGCGGCCAATAGAGGACAAAGGCTAAGCAAGATCAACCACTACTTGGTTGACTGTCATAGCCGTGAGGTTTAATTTTGATTTTGAGAAAAAGAAATAATAAAGAGTCGAAAATAATTTTAAGTTGAAAATAATTAGAATATAGATATCGTGTCTTTGGTTTTTGGAAAGTGTTTCAAAAAAAGAATTAAGTGGAAAAAGGAAAAGGAAAAGGAACTCGCTTTGATGAAAGGAGTTGGAAATCGTCAGAACGGGGCGAAGGATAGTTAAAGAGGAAAGAGCAGGAAGAGGAAAAGAAAGAAATTAAGATAAGTAGTTTGATAAATTGTTTGAATTTTAATTCGGTTGGCTTTTGGTTTAATCGTTGTCTTAAGTCCCTAAATTGCGGGACTCGTGACCCATTTCTTAGAGTAGCTTATTTCTTTGTTAATTTTATTTCGGGACCGAGTATTAGCGGTCCATTCTTGCGGTCTTCATTTTGTGATTTTCTTTGTTTTATTTTATCTTACATTTTCTTTGAATTTGTCCTCTGACAATTCAATACCTAATTTTTTATCGAAAAGATTCTGGGTTTTAATCCAGGGAAAAGCCAAGGTTTCCCATACAATATTCAATAAAAATATTTTTTAACTTCCCTCAGAAATAAACATTTGCGTTAGTTTCAGTATCCGGTCAAGGCAAACGACCCTATAAAAAGTTTCCTGGCGCCCACCCTGCAGCGTAAGTACGTCCCTGTACTAACGGCATACATTTAATTTAATAATTTTCCATTACCTAAATACCTACATACTTAGGTACTTTTCTTTTTATAACACCCAATTCTTTTTTTCATATTTAATTCAAGTTGTTTACTTTTTTGTGTATCTCTAATTTGGCGAACCCACCCCAGCTGACTAGCCGGTTGGCTGCATCGTTGTTGCAGTGTGGTTGCAATATTTCGTTCTCTCGTTCTCTATATTTCTTTTAATCGTGTTTCGTCAATCTGTTTGACATTCCGATTTTAACTTTCGTGTGTGCCGGGCACAATTTTATTAATTTAAATCGTTTGCGTTTTGATTATCATCTTAATTGGATTCGTACAATCAGCGGTTTTTAGGTATTAAAATTCGTCTTCCTAATCATCATAAATAATCTACCTAAATTCGGTCGGGAAATATTGCAACATACGTGTTGGTTATACCTATATATATGTAGGAAAAATTGTATTGGAATAAAAACACACAAAAAAATCTCCTTTTATTTACTTGGTTGGCTGTACCACAGTGGTTATTGTGTTTATTTATTGAGTTTTGGTGAAATTATTAATTGTTCCCTTTTTATAATTGAAAAAAAAAGTGCTCTACTAAAGTTTTTTATCCCTAGGTCATTTTACAACAAATAAAAAGAAATACCTACAACAAGTGGATTTTTATTGGATTGGTGACAACAACAACAACAAAGTGCGGGGAGTAGGTACATACATTCCTACAAAAGTAAAGAGAGTAAGGTGTTTTATTTTTATAGTTTTTATATTACTTTTTTTCTATATTTATATTTTTTTATATACCTACGTATATCATATTATACTATTTTTATTCAGGTTTTTTTACATTTTGGGGTACAGTTTTATTTAGTTTTTTTTTTAATACAAGTTTTTGTTGTGTTACTTTAGTAGTGCGTGCTCTTTCCTTTTCGTGGGCTTAGCTTTTTGTTGTTGGGATTTAGGAAATAGTATTTAGTTAACAATAGAAAACCAGTGCTCCCACTTTGCCAAAGTGCATTTTGCTCGGTAATAAGTTTTTTCAATACTTTTTAGTAGGTACTTTTTTTTATTAAGTTAATAATTTTGATTTTTTTTTTGATTAGTTATTAATAATAACTTTTGGGAGTTAAATTTTTGATAGTTAGCTACGAAAATTTCTGTTAAAAGTTTAATAGGTGATTTTAGTCTTTTTTAGGTGAATTTTTGGATGGCCGGCACAAAAAGTGAAAATTTTGATTATTGAACTTGAGAAGTTCAATTTTGTTAAAAATAAAAATTTTAAAATTTGTGTAGGGTTGCCAAAAAGCATACGATTTAAAATTTCTATTTATATATTTTAAATATTTGTAACTTCGGCTTAATTTTTTTTAGGTGAAAATTTTAGAATTTTCATAGGGTTGCCAAAGTGCAACGTTCTTTTTTTCAGTAAGTTTTAAATTGGTTTTAATACTTTTTCTCTAGTTTTACTCTTAAATAGTTTTAAATATTCGCAAATTTCAAAACGTTTTGAGTTTTTTTTTGTTAAAAGTTTTGAAAGTATTTCGGTGCAAGAAAGTATATTTATAGGAAGTTTAGGTATTTTTCTTTTTTGTTTTATTTATTAATTTTTTGTGAATCTCTTACAATGGAGGTAAACAGATTGTCACAAGATGAGCTAGCGGGGCTTAGCAGTAGCCACAGTTGAAGAAAGGCGAAAATCGCTTAGGGTTGCCATCAAATTAGAACGTAGGAACTCTTATGTAGCTCCCGCTTATCCATTCACTTTTGAAGACGATATAATGGCGGTTGAGAAAAAGTTAGTAGAGTTAGGGAAACTTTTAGAAAACCCTCCAAAGTCAGAAAATTCAAAGGAGTATTTGAAGATTTTGACAAAGGTGGAGTGGGAAATGCGTAGGTTAGATAGGTCTATTCTAGAAAACAATGAGCAGGAGAAGAGCAAGCAGGCTCTGAAAAATAAATAAGTTATGGCAATGGTTAGAAGAGGATGCGGATGTAGAAGAAGATGATGATGAAGAGGAAAATGAAAATGAGGAGACAAAGAAACAGGATAGGAAAAAAAGTTCAGAGGTTGAAAAACAGCGTTCAGCTGAACCTAAAAATTTTGAGTCGGTGAATACTTCTGCCAGTACATCGACAGGATTAGGAGTGGCAGATAGTAGGATTGGTGGCATTAGGGATTTAGCTAGAAGAGAAAGTCCTATAGTAGAGAAAGTTGTTGTTAGTCAACAAAAATGTGAGCAAATTTATAAATGGGATGCGAAGTTCACGGGTGAGCAGGCTTTCCGAACAAATTTCAGAACGGAGGAAGCTGTCAATCATTCAGAGGAATTTGACACTTTTCTACCAGACGCAACTTGGTTTAGCTAGACTAAATTGCATTTCTGATTAAGTTGAGTTAGGTAGAGATTTGGAGGCGGTGAGAGCGAACGTCGAATCATATGTTCACCCACCTAATAGTAGAAGTAGGAACTTATTAGAACCAGATTTGGCATACGTAGGTATAAATACACAGGGACATAATCCAACAGTTTCGGTTGTTACGGAGAACAACCAAATTGTTCGTCAGGGACCAAATTCGAACCCATTTTCAAAAAATAGTGTAGGTCATAATGTTAGGTGTTATAATTGCAATGGAGAAGGCCATTATGCAAATAGGTGTTCCGCTGTTAGGCGTTGCTATGGTTATGGTAGAGTTGGAGTTAACCGAAATAACTGCAAACAATGTTCGAAAAACGGGAGACGAACTTTCGGGTCAGTAGGACGAGAGTTCCGTTAAAATCTGTTAGGTTGCCTACTGGTAACCAGTCGGCATTACATTTAGAGTTCACGCTTGAGCAAAATGGTAGGGATCAACGACCGTACCTTGGCGTTGAAATTTATGGAATAAACATGTTAGGCTTATTAGATTCAGGTGCTTCACGCACAATCATAGGTAAAGACGGATGGGAAATTTTACAGGATTTAGGGCTAAATTTAGGGAAAACCAATGTAGGAAATGTCATTTTGGCAGATGGTATTGGAGTGGAAGGTGTAGTTTCACTTCAAATAAGAGTTAAAGAGAAAGTAGTTCTCATAGAATGTCTCGTTATTCCTCGACTTCCTCACAAACTGATTTTAGGAGCAGACTTTTGGGCTCTATCGGTTGTGGTCCCGGATTTAAAATCAGGGGAATGGACATTTTCGAACCAATGTTCGTTGGCTTCGATGTCCGTGGCGGATCATTTAACGGAATTAACGGAGATGCAGAAAAAAGAGTTAGATAGTTGTTTGGAAAAAGTTTTTAGTGAGATGCCAGAAGGGTTAGGGTGCACACAGATGGTAGAGCACAAAATTAGGACGGAAGCTGAACCAATCAACTAACGGTATTATCCGGTGTCTCCTGTGGTTCAGTCCTTCATAGATAAAGAGTTAGAAGAAATGTTGAAAGATGGAGTAATAGAAAAATCTGACAGTCCATGGGCTTCTCCCATTATCATGATTAAGAAGAAATGTGGCACGTATAGGTTTTGTGTAGATTATAGGAAATTGAATGATGTTACGACTAGGGATGCATACCCCCTTCCGTATATTACGGCCATCTTAGATAAACTTAATAATGCTAGGTTTTTGAGCTCACTTGATATCAAATCTGCATACTGGCAGATTCCAGTTGAGAAAGATTCTCGAAAGTATACTGCTTTCACTGTTCCAGGTAGGGGTTTATTTCAATTTTTAAGGATGCCATTCGGGTTGCATAATGCACCTGCAACTTGGCAAAGATTTATAGATCAAGTTTTAGGGCCAGAGTTAGAACCATATGTTTTCGTCTATCTCGATGATATCATCATCGTGACAGATACTTTTGAAAACATATGGAAGTTTTGAATGAAGTTTTTAGAAGATTAATCAAAGCTGGTTTAAAAGTAGGTGGGAAAAAATGTCAGTTTGTTAGGCCATCTTTAAAATTTCTGGGCTATGTTGTGGACAGAAACGGTTTACACATGGACCCAGAAAAGATAGAAAGTATGTTAGGAATTCCATCGCCAAAAAATGTTAAGCAAGTTAGGAGTTTTATCGGAACGGTATCCTGGTATAGGAGATTTATCCCAAATTTTGCGAGTTTGGTGAAACCGTTATCCGATCTTTTAAAGAAAAATAAGAGGTTTGAATGGAGTAGGGAATGTGAGGAAAGCTTTAGAAAAGCTAAAAAATGTCTTGAATGGTTGAGCAGATCACTTAATAGGTGTGAAAGGAACTATTCGACCACAGAAAAAGAGTGTCTAGCTGTTCTGTGGGCAATAGAGAAGTTGCGGCCATATCTGGAGGGAGTGAGATTTAAGGTTATTACCGATCACTACTGTTTGATATGGTTGAGCAAGTTGGAGGACCCAGCGGGTACGCTGGCTCGATGGGCTATACGTATGCAGCAGTTCGAGTTCGACATTGTTCACCGCAAAGGTAAGGATCATGTAGTGCCAGATATGCTTTCGAGAAGCGTACCGGTGTTAGCTGGGATTTCAGAGCCTACAACCGATCCGTGGATAGGGAAAATGATAGGAGAAGTAGAAAAGAAACCTTTATCTTTTCCAGCTTGGAGAGTAGAGCAGGGAAAATTGTTTAAATTTGTGAAAGCAAACGATATAATAGTGCATGACACTAATAGTGAATGGAAATTAGTTGTTCCAAAGAGTGATAGGAAAAAGGTGTTGGAAGCAAATCATGACCATCCGTTAGCAGGGCATATGGGGGTAAAGAAAACTTTTGCTAGGATAGGAGATAAATATTACTGGCCAAAAATGAGGTCAGATATTACTAGGTATGTCAAAAATTGTAAGGTTTGTCAAAGCGTGAAACCTTTTAATGAAAAACCAGCTGGTTTGATGACGGAGAAAAGGGGTTAGTAATCCTTGGGAAATGTTTTGTGTGAATTTAGTTGGTCCACTTCCTAAATCAAGTAGAGGGTTTATTTATTTTTTAACTGTCGTGGATTATTTCAAGAAATTTCCCTTATTGTTTCCCTTGAGGTCTGCTACGGCAAAATCTGTTTGTAAGGAATTAGAAGACAATGTCTTTTTGTTATTCGGGGTCCCTAAATTTGTTGGTTGCGATAACGGTCCGCAATTTAAAAGTAAGGAATTGAGAAACGGTTTACACATGGACCCAGAAAAGTTAGAAAGTATGTTAGGAATTCCATTGCCAAAGAATGTTAAGCAAGTTCGGAGTTTTATCGGAACGGTATCCTGGTATAGGAGATTTATCCCAAATTTTGCGAGTTTGGTGAAACCGTTATCCGATCTTTTAAAGAAAAATAAGAGGTTTGAATGGAGTAGGGAATGTGAGGAAAGCTTTAGAAAAGCTAAAAAATGTCTTGAATGTTTGAGCAGATCACTTAATAGGTGTGAAAGGAACTATTCGACCACAGAAAAAGAGTGTCTAGCTGTTCTGTGGGCAATAGAGAAGTTGCGGCCATATCTGGAGGGAGTGAGATTTAAGGTTATTACCGATCACTACTGTTTGATATGGTTGAGCAAGTTGGAGGACCCAGCGGGTACGCTGGCTCGATGGGCTATACGTATGCAGCAGTTCGAGTTCGACATTGTTCACCGCAAAGGTAAGGATCATGTAGTGCCAGATATACTTTCGAGAAGCGTCCGGGCTAACAGGATTTCAGAGCCTACAACCGATCCGTGGATAGGGAAAATGATAGGAGAAGTAGAAAAGAAACCTTTATCTTTTCCAGCTTGGAGAGTAGAGCAGGGAAAATTGTTTAAATTTGTGAAAGCAAAACTAATAGTGAATGGAAATTAGTTGTTCCAAAGAGTGATAGAAAAAACGTGTTGGAAGCAAATCATGACCATCCGTTAGCAGGGCATATGGGGGTAAAGAAAACTTTTGCTAGGATAGGAGATAAATATTACTGGCCAAAAATGAGGTCAGATATTACTAGGTATGTCAAAAATTGTAAGGTTTGTCAAAGCGTGAAACCTATTAATGAAAAACCGGTTGGGTTGATGACGGAGAGAAAAGGGGTTAGTAATCCTTGGGAAATGTTATGTGTGGATTTAGTTGGTCCACTTCCTAAATCAAGTAGAGGGTTTATTTATGTTTTAACTGTCGTGGATTATTTCACGAAATTTCCCTTATTGTTTCCCTTGAGGTCTGCTACGGCAAAATCTGTTTGTAAGGAATTAGAAGACAATGTCTTTTTGTTATTCGGGGTCCCTAAATTTGCTGTTTGCGATAACGGTCCGCAATTTAAAAGTAAGGAATTGAAGTGTTTATGTGATAGTTACGGTTCGACGATTAAGTTTACGGCGCATTATCATCCGCAGGCAAATCCGGCAGAACGGATAAACCAGATCTTAAAAACGACACTTAGGGCTTACGTTTCAGGGAACCATAGGGCTTGGGATTCGCAGTTGGCGAAAGTAGCGTGCAGTATACGCACGGCCCAGCATTAAGTTTTAGGTTTATAGCCGTATTATGCAAATTTTGGTCGAGGTATGGTGACTTTTGGAGGCGAATCCAGGCATGATAGAGGCGATAGTACGGACGATACAAGGGAACAGTTTAGGAAACTTAGGGAGGAGATAGGGAAAAAGTTAGAGTCGGCAACCTAGAAGGCAGCGAAAACATATAACCTTCGTCGGAGAGACGTTCAGTATCTCCCGAACGAATTGGTTTGGCGACATAACTTCACCCTATCTGAACCAGCGAACTATTATACAGCAAAATTAGCGCCTAAATTTCTAGGCCCGTTTCTAATTAAGAAGCGAGTATCGCCGTGGTCTTATGTCCTAGTAGACGAAAAAGGTACGAATCGAGGTACCTGGAACGTTAAGGATTTAAAGCCTTACTGCGACGAACCCGAAGGATCCGAAAATTAGTCGTGTAGCGGATGAGCTACACTAAGAGGTACTGAGAGTTTTCAAACTCTGTGATGTGCTTACTCTCGCCTGGAGCGATCGAGTTCTTTTTAGTTGTGTTGTTAAATGGTGTATATATTCCATTATTGTGTTGTTAAAACCTTTTAATTATCCCTTTTTACTTCGCTTTTATTTCTGAAAGCCAGCTTCTACTCCTCGGTAGGTAAGGGTGGAATTTGTTACGGTAAGATTTCCCGCAACAAAAACCATTCCTTATAAGTTCTTAAAACCTTCGTCTGACTATGTTGTTTGGTCATAGTCAAACTCTCGATATCTGTTTTCCCCTCCATCCCAACCCTTCCCATGTTTCGACCCATACTTTTAGTCCTTTGTCCTTATGGAGCTTTTGAGAGTTGCTCAGAGAGGATGACAATTTAGGTACCTGATTCTTTATTATGGATTATTTCGTGTTGAGCCAGCGGATGGGCTGGAGACTCACACGCCACCGATACATACGTAATAAGGGCCGATGGAAAATATACACTGTCTTTCAAGTGGATTAACAACAACGCAACACAACAACATAAATTTAACTTTCCCTTTTTATGGCTACCAGCCCATCCTAAAATACATAATCTTATTTTTAACTTAATTAACATTGACCGACATTCAAGAATGGAACGCTAAACGCTTATCCCCAATACCCCAAATCTGCACAAAGGTCCACCGAATAGTAGATTGCGCGTTACGCAGTTTAATTTAAGTATTTGCCTTCCTGCTTCGTTTCCTCAAAAATATTTATAAAATAGTTCAGAGATTGTATAGTTCTTAAGAATAAGTAGAGTGTTTATTTTATTCGTTTGATATATTGTTTGAATTTTAATTCGGTTGGCTTTTGGTTTAATCGTTGTCTTAAGTCCCTAAATTGCGGGACTCGTGACCCATTTCTTAGAGTAGCTTATTTCTTTGTTAATTTTATTTCGGGACCGAGTATTAGCGGTCCATTCTTGCGGTCTTCATTTTGTGATTTTCTTTGTATTATTTTATCTTACATTTTCTTTGAATTTGTCCTCTGACAATTCAATACCTAATTTTGTACTTTCTTTTTATCGAAAAGATTCTGGGTTTTAATCCAGGCAAAAGCCAAGGTTTCCCAGACAATATTCAATAAAAATATTTTTTAACTTCCCTCGGAAATAAACATTTGCGTTTCCTTCATTAATTGAAGACGATAGTTTCAGTATCCGGTCAAGGCAAACGACCCTATACAAAGTTTCCTGGCGTCCACCCTACAGCGTAAGTACGTCCCTGTACTAACGACATACATTTAATTTAATAATTTTCCATTACCTAAATACCTACATACTTAGGTACTTTTCTTTTTATAACACCCAATTCTTTTTTTCATATTTAATTCGAGTTGTTTACTTTTTTGTGTATCTCTAATTTGGCGAACCCACCCCAGCTGACTAGCCGGTTGGCTGCATCGTTGTTGCAGTGTGGTTGCAATATTTCGTTCTCTCGTTCTCTCTATTTCTTTTAATCGTGTTTCGTCAATCTGCTTGACATTCCAATTTTAACTTTCGTGTGTTCCGGGCACAATTTTATTAATTTAATTTGTTTGCGTTTTGATTAACATCTTAATTGGATTCGTACAATCATAAGTCGCGGTTTTTAAGTATTAAAATTCGTCTTCCTAATCATCATAAATAATCTACCTAAATTCGGTCGGGAAATATTGCAACACATTGTCGAGATTACCTCTCAAAGAATCATCTTACATTGAGGACACATTAATAAATTCATTTAACATATCCGGAAATGATCCAATAGATATTAATAGCATTCGTATTCGGGCTCTTAATTGTTCCGTCCTCAACACGGTCATGGCTTATGTTTCTCAAGGATGGCCTTCGAAGACAAAAATTAAGTGCCCGGATGTGATTTATTTTTATGATAAACAGAATAGTCCTTCTGTAGAAAATCAATGCCTCTATTATGGTAACAAGTTGGTTGTTCCAAAATCTTGTCAGCTTGAAGTTCTCCAAGTATTACATGGTGACCATATAGGAATGACTCGGATGAAGCAAGTAGCTCGTAGTCAAATTTATTTCAAAAACCTGGATAAGTAAATCGAAGGTTTTGTGAGCAAGTGTGTAATCTGCCAACAATCTCGTAAAGCAAATAAACCAGAAACCATATCTTGGCCTAAAACAACATATATGTTTGGACATATTCACATCGATTTGTTCTATTTTAGTAAATTTGAATACATGATCCTGGTTGATTCATTCAGTAAATGGATGGATGTTTATTTACTTACAAAATCAACTGCTGAAGTTTCAATTGAAAAACTTCAAACAAGTTTTTCTTATTTTGGGTTTCCAAAAGAGATTTGTAGTGACAATGGACCACCATTCTCTTCCAGTAAATTTTTAGAGTTTTGTAAACAAAATGGCATTATAGCTAGCAAATCTCCACCTTATCACCCACAAAGCAACGGTTTAGCGGAAAGAGGTGTGGCTGAAGTAAAAAGAGTTTTCAAAAAGTTTTTGTTAGATTATAAATATAAAAAATTATCGCCAAATGAGAAATTGCTTCAATTTCTAACATCCTATCGACACACTCCAACAACGGTAACGAAGCTATCGCCTTCAGAAATTATTTTTAATTTTAAGCCTAGAAGTATTATAAGTATTTTAACAGATCATAAGCCTAATTGTTATTCAAAAAAACAAACAATTTGATGAACAAAAAATTGAAGTTTATAAAAAACCTGTAACAAATGTATAATTACAAAATTTTTTTAAGGGGGAGAAGATTATGTACTGTAATTCAAATAATTTAACAGCAAAATGGATTCATGCTGTAATATCTAAAATAATTAATCCTTGTGTATGAAATTATCTACAATTATAATTGCAGGCGTATAGTACAATTTTCAGAACTAAGAATGTCTTGTTTAGAAGATATATATCATCCCTCATAACTTTAACTTCTGAATCTTTAAAATCTAAAGGAAATGAAGAATGAAATTGTAATAAAGAAGTTTTTGTAGAAGAAAAAGGATCTTCTAGCAATTCTGATAAATTAACTAAACGTCCGAGAAAAATTATTGAAAAAGTAAGAAGTTCATCTAGATTAGCTAGTAAATAGAATAAATTGAATTCTTGTACAATAAAACACTTATGTATAATTCTTCTTGAGTAAAGAATTCTAAAAAGGGAGAAATGTTATATAGTTGAATAGTTGATATTATGAATATTGTTATAAGTTGATATTACGAATATTGTTATACTTGTACGAAGTACTAGATTACTGAATACTACACATCTGCCTACACTGTTTGTTATATATACCTACTTTCTAAGCTTCTTCTTTATCATTCTCCTAGGTATAATTTTATTCTTTTCCTGTCAGTCAACCAAACCACATGGTTCATAAGTCAACCTTACTCAACCTGAAATCTTATATTACCTATTAAAATAAACTTGTATATTAATTGCAACTCATTGTCTATCTTTTTAAAAGAAGTTATAATAACCAGGATTTGCGAAAAAGAAGGGAGAGGGAAGGGTAAGGAGAGGAGTAAGTGGAAGATTAGGTAAGGGGTGCCTCCCTGAACCATCCAGAGACCTGAATGAATTTCAGGGTGTTCTTTAGTGCAAGAGACGAGATGTCGCCAGTAGGCTAGGGCATTCGCAAAGGAAATGAAATAAGCCCTCTTCCGCCTCTTCATCTTCACACCCTCTACAGAGGTCGGATGCGATGATCCCCATTCTGTTTAAGTAGGTTCCCATTGAGTTGTGACCAGTTAGGATTCCAACCAATAGAGATAATTGAGGCCTGCTTAGCGAGAGTAAGTATACAGTTTTTTTCCTAGAAATATCCGGCCAAAGATTTCTTGAAACCTGACACGCGTCAATATGTGACCACCTATCATTGGCGGCTTCGAGGAAGCTTTGGTGAATTCTGTTTTTTTTTCCAACCCCAGTGGCATAAGTACTGCCGATTCAGTTTGGCTTTCATTGCCATGTATGTCACAGTATCCTGGGACCCAACGTAGTGTAGCTGTGTTTGTTGCGGTAAGTAATCTCAACTCTTTGCGACAATATTCCACTAGTTTTGACTTTGTGACAACTGAGTAGATGGCTTTGATGGCCGCCTGACTGTCTATGAAAATGTCAATGTTCTTGTTTACTAGGTCACATGTGGCAAGATGCTTTGCTGCCTCATAAGCTGCAAATATCCCCGCTTGGAAGACACTGCAGAAGTTTGGAAGCTTTATCGATCTATTTAAAGGTGGGTTTTCTGAAAAAATGTGTGACCCTACCCCTTTGCCCGTCTTGGAATCATCCGTGAAAACCGACACATGATTTGTGTTTATGACCCGGTTTTCAGTCCAGACATCTCTTGTAGGGATATCTATTAAGACCACCGGATTGAAATTAATGCGTGGTATCATATAGTCTGTTTGAATGCTTATATTAGTAAAGTTCATAATCGTTCTGTCTTAGTCGCAAAGAACTATTGGCCACCATTTCCTTCGTGAAAAGGTCAATTGGGGCGAGTGAGAGGAAAGTTTCTAGGGCTGCGGTCGGTGTTGTTCTCATGGCACTGGTTGTACCAGTTCACGCTAGTCTTTGGATTTTCGACATGGTTTTGAGATTGGTTGCCTTGTCTAAGGCTGGCCACCAAACCAGACATGCGTTGAGTATGTCAAGATAGGCCTTATTATGACTGTATACATCCAATGAATGGTTTTGGGGCTGGGACCCCATCTTTTACCAAAAACTCTATTACAAGTATAAAATGCTATTGAGGCTTTTTTCACTTTTTCTTTAATGTTTTCCTTCCAGTTTAGTTAACGATCAATTACTAGACCAAGATATTATGCCGTACCTGTAATATGTAACGGAGTCCCACTTATGGTGCGAGGTATTAAATTTGGAATGTTTCGTTTTCTCTTAAATAAAACCAGTTCTGTCTTGAGTGGTTTGACATTAAGTCCACAGCTACTGGCCCAATTACTGAGCTCGTTGACTGATGTTTGAGGTAGCTCGCACAAGGTGGGTACAAATTTCCCTGAGACCATGATCACGATGTCATCAGCGTACGCAATGACTTTGACACCACTTATATTAAGTTTAACCTAAATCTGGTTAACGACCAAAAGCCAAAGCAGGGGTGACAAGACCCCGCCCTGTGGAGTGCCCTACACGTCCTTACTTTTAGCTTGATATCACCCATTTCTGCGTTTACGAGTCTCGTTTGAAGTATGGAGTCAATCCAGTTTGACAGCATCGGATCGATGCCGAATTGCAAAATTTTCGACTTTATTGAAGGTCCCTTCTATGTCAAGGAAAGCTCCCAGAGTAAATTCTTTGAAACGGATTGAAATGGTTGGGCCTGTGAGAGAACTCCATCATTTAGTTTTAGGCAAATGTGCGTTTCTATTAGTTTTTCTAAGGTCTTGAGAATAAAGGAAGATAGGCTTATCGGTCTGAAGTCTTTCAGTTTAGTGTGAGTGGCCTTGCCTGCTTTCAGAATGAAAACGACATTGACTTCTCTCCAACTAGAGGGAATGTAGGTGATGTTTAAACAGCCTCTATAAATTTCCACTAGAATTGGAACAATTATGTCTTTAGAGCTTTGGAGCATAATTGGAATTATTCCATGCTGAGAAGGAGTCTATGGCCCAAGCTACCTTCCTACTATCTACAATTAGGTTACCAATATTAGAGTTTTCACTTATATCCGGGCCTCTGTTCTCAGGAGATGTGTCGGTGACACATCCTGGGAAGTGAGTGCTCATTAGTGACTCTAAAGTCTCAGAGCATAAGTCTGTCCAGGTTTTATCTGGCCTTATTAAGAAGCCTGGAGGATTATGGACCTTTGACATGACTTTTCCTAGCCTAGCAGCATCATTTGTGGACTCAATGTCCGTACAAAATTTCACCAGGCTGCTCTTTTAGGTAGTTCTGGTTTTATATTCATTTTTACTGATCTTTGAAAATAACCCAGTCAGCAGGATTGTTACTATGTTTAACTCTATTGAAAAGCCTCCTAGAGTTTTTCCACAGAACGGACAGCTCGTTTGACCACCATAAAGGGTTGAGTTTGCCTTTTCTTTTGGTTAAGAGGCAGGAACTTTCGTAGGCCTTGTGTATGTCTAGCGTAAGTTGATTAACTCGGTTGTCTTAACAATGTCTGAGCTGTTCAAGATTTGTTGACTACTATATCGGCCCAAAAGTGAGGCCAATGTTTTGTTGTAGGCTTCCAAGTTGGTTTTCCTAGGGTTTCTATAGGGCTTACCCAACTAACAATTCAGCTTCTTTTAGCTTACAAATATTGATGTGCCGCAGGTTTCACTTTATATAAAGCTTCGGTACGGCCTTCGGTGGAATTAAATTTCTTATACATGTAACGACCTGGATAACTGCTTCGTTAAAGCCGAATAGAAATAAGAAAAAGAAGACTAACCGAGTTTGCGAGCTGTCACTCGAATAGGCTTCTAAAATTGACATTACAGAAGATGATTGAAGATGTCACTTTAAAAAGGATGCATAAAATGTTTATACAAGTTGCTGCCTTTAAAAGTTTTCTGTAACCATTTTCAATAAGCTTTAGGATTGTCTGCTCTATTTGGAATGATATCATTCTATGGTCTGAGAACGTTACACTACTTGAGACTTTTTACTTACTGATTGCAATGGAATCTGAATTAGTGGAAAGTGTCACATCGAGCACTTCTCTTCTGTTCCTGGTAATGAAGGTTAGTTCATTACCACGATCTAGGATCAACATATTGTTCTTAATAATATATTCAAAAAGTGACTCACCTCTTTGGTTTGTGTCCGTGCTGTCCCATTGCAGATGATGAGCATTTGCGTCACAGCCAGCTAGGAGGTCCCAACCGTTCTTACCTGCCGCTGTTACCAGGTCATCAAAGTCTTCTGACGGCGGAAGGCCCGGTTCGTCACCTGGCATGTAAACGGAGGCTATGATCAGGGGCGGGGCTCCTTTTCTTTCGCACTTCACCGTTGTCATATCTGTGCTACAGTAGGGAGATAAGAGGAAAAGATTTATGTTTCTTTTCGCCACTATTCCGATAGTTACCTTCTGTAGGCCCTTTTTTCAAATACAGGATGTAATCTTTAGACCTGAGTCCGCAGATATCGCCGCTGTTTACACATGGCTCCTGTATTAGGGCAATGTCTATGTTGTTCTTTGACATCAACGAGATTATGGTGGCAGAGGCCAACTTACTGTGCTGTAGGTTTATTTGTAGCACATCCATCATTTTTACCTTTATTCTGTAAGTTGGCTTCCGTTACCGGTCGCACCCTTACCTCGTTTATGTCAATGCATAGCTTGTATCCTCCCGATGGAAGTAGGGCCATTGGCTCATGGTTGAGCATGACGATGGCTTCTTGGCCAGTTTTCGTGGCTCTTCCATCTCCAAAACTTGCTAATCTGCATTCGGAAAGTGAGGGTTGAGTCTTCGTAAGAAGCTCTCAAGTCCTTGATTCGGACTTTGGGTCTGGTAGGGAGGTCGTTTTTGAAAGTAACTTTTAGTGTTGCCCCTACAAGTAATTTCTTTTCATTTATTTTAGTCTTGAACCAGCTATTTTAAACCCCTTAAACGTCGACAGTGGCCCGAATCTTGGCAGCGTGCTGGTAGAGGAAAGCACCTCGTCGTTTACACGGTCGAGAAGTTCCTCTTCTACTTGAGCCCACTGCTCATCACTTGGCTGCTTTTCGGAGCTCCACTTGTTGATAAGGGCCACCTGAAGGCTTTCTTTTATCACATAAGCTAAAGTGCCTGTTTGCACGCGCAAAAATATTTTAAGTCAACTTAATATGACTAACGATTTCACAATAATAAAAAAGTCTTAAGCCAATATAATCTTGAGTCTATTTTAGGTTTTAAAATTAAGCAGAACACACAATCTTATGTGGAATTAAGATGTTTTACCTCGTGTAGAGATGTGTCTATTAAACATCAGATGAAATTGTTTTTTTCTATAAATAAGCAACGGAGTGAGATATAAGGATGCCGATAAGACAGAACTGTATTCCTTTAGAATGGCACTGAGGTTCAACAAAAAAACGCGAAATATCTTAAGTCGATTTAAGATACTTTACCTTTTCAGTCGAGATATAATAGATATTATATAAGCATGCATTAACAGTTTTTTTCTATAAGCCATACATTTCTTGACATCATTTTTAACATAAAAACACCAAAAGTCTAAAATACTGGTTTTTGGCTCTTTACTCTTAAATGATGAACTTTTCGGAAAATATTTGATGCCTATTTTGCAGATGTGAATATTCGCTAGAGCAGTGTTTCCCAACCTTTTGTGTGCTATGCCCCACTGAACCTTTCCAAAATCCTCATGTCCCCCTAACATTATATGTTAGGCCAAAATAATTTTGAACATCAAAAATCTGAAATGTCCAGTGCAAAAATTGAATAACTGACATAAGGAATAAATCCATAGAAATTAAGTAAGCCGTAAGTTTATATTAAAAACATACATACAAGTATAATGTAGAACTGAAATTCAAATAAGAAATAATTTAATAATTATGTATGTAATTGTAGATTTTTATGCTATGTAATTGTTAGTATTTAAATCCCTTGCGCTTGATGCGTCATTCAATTCAGCTACAACAGTATTATGTCTCCCCGTTTCTTTTCTATATTCAGGCAATTTATTTTTTCTTATCTGCAAATTAATTATGATATTTAATCCGCATTCAGTTAAATATCAAGATGGAAAAGGTTATAAAACAGTTCCCTTGCATATTTGGTTTGACGGAGCGAAAGCTATACAGCCTAACTGCAAGTGTTATCACGAGAACACACCTTTGAATGAAATTTAATTCTTGACCAGTGTCAAATCTTTTTGATAACATTTCATAAGGCTGTTTTGAAACTTTATGGGCATGCCACCCCAAAAAACAAGAGAACTCACACACTTTTTTGCAGATTTCAGCTTAGAGCATTGATAAGTCAAGTGGAATTAAAAAAAAGGATTTTTGGAGTGCGCATTAAAGAAAAACCTAGCGTGTCGTGAATATAGATTATGATTTTTTCTTGTTTAAATTTTTAAAATAAGTCGACTCGCTTTATCCCTGATTCAAAAAAAAAAAACTCAAGCGCATGGACAATATTGAGACATCTTTGTACATATGTAGGTAACTACGTGTATGTTGGTTGATGTGTTGTGGTTGATGTTTGTGCCCATGTTTCGCAGAAAAAGTGAAAAATTCAATGCCACCCAGCTCTTTCAATACAATTATAAATACTTTTCATTTTTTAGAAAGCTGTAAATATTGAGAAAATAAAATAAAATTCCGAAATCATTTTACCAACCTTCGCCTTTTTGTTGTTATAAACTTATTTTCAAGTGGTAAAAGTATATTTTAAGAAGTTAAACAAGCGATTTGCTGCTTTTAAAGTTATAAGAGTGGTTTAACGTTAAACTATACTTTATGTAGTTAAAAATTACCAAGCAGTTGACCAAACAGAGATTGTAGAGCCGTAACCATTTCTCGGGCACTAAAGAAGTCCTCTAGGAATGCTAGCTCGTTACAAAGTAACATTTTAGTTTTTATGTTTAATACTAAAAGAAGCTAATTTATGTTTACTACTAAAAGAAGCTATTCGAGGCATTCCAGTTATCTGCACGCCAATTAAATGAAAACCGTCTCAATATACCGGAAATGACAATCAACTCACCGTAAGTATTTTTCACTCAGGTTTCCATAAGGCATACCTATATGCCAAAAATTGTAAAAAAAAAGGGTTTAGTACTATTTATTACAGTTAGTCTAGTGTTCATCGATCACTCATAAACTGCTCTTAAGTTTATGAGCTGCATAAACTTGAAAATTATTTGTACTATTCACCAACCACTCATAAGATTTTTCTATACTCGAAATAGAAAACCAATTTTCAGATGCCAAAAGAATATCAACAAACTCAAAGGTTAAGGTTAAGTTAATGAGCTGACAGTCTTTCTTGTTACCGTAATATTAAGACTGGCCATAGCATTTTATGTAGATACCTGAACAGTTTTTAGCATCAAAAATCTGAAATCCATACAAAATAAGTGAGCGTAAGTTAATCTTCAGAACGTATAATGAAGTAGTTAATAAAACTCAAATAAGAAATATTTTCATGTTGAACAGTAAATATGGATTCCCTTTTTCAAAATTTGTCTTTAATAAACTTTGAAAGTACATATGGTTAAAATCTGAATTGGTATGGGAATGAGATTTATGTTTCGCTTTCAAATCTACATAAAATACAAAAGAGGAACGTTCATCGTGGACAGCTGCATATTTAAAGTAT
Source organism: Melangyna quadrimaculata (assembly GCA_949320155.1). Classification (NCBI taxonomy): domain Eukaryota; kingdom Metazoa; phylum Arthropoda; class Insecta; order Diptera; family Syrphidae; genus Melangyna; species Melangyna quadrimaculata. Next base: position 322,288,391 of record OX439483.1, read on the forward strand.
ACTTATTCCTGCGAACATTGTTGTGTACGCACTTGTGGTAAATGGTGGCAGCCAGGCTTTTAATCAAAAATAAAGAAAACAACCAATTAATATTTGTCATGTAATGGTGGATTTACATGTATCTTCGTGCGACTTCTGCAAAAAAAGGGGATGCAAAATTAAAATTTACATTTATTGGATAGAGAGAGAACACCAAAATGCAGAAGATCTTCGTACATGCAGATTATAGAAAGTGCCATAATGCAGATATGAAGACGAACATGTTCATCTTCTTGATGGTTCTCTCTCACATGCTCGGATTTTTGGCATACATATAATAATATATATACTATAATAATATATTTTATTGAACTGAAGTATATACAATTGGGTCTTAATTCTAATTTACAGTATATTACATTGATGTTTTAAATTGTTTTGACACATGTTTTTTATTTTTATAAAAATTATTTAAAAAATTGTCTTTGATTGTCTTATACTATTTACATTATTATGGATCTCGGGTTGTTCATATCCGGTTGTCTTTGTGGTGGTATGCGGGGTAAGGATGGCTACTAGCCACGGTGGTAGTTTGACGCTGCGTCCTCATAGAATTGGATTGCTTCGTCGTCGTTGATAGAAATGATTCCTTCGACGTATTGCTGTTACATCCAGGTATCGAGGCTCGGGGTATCTCTCTTCGCTGGTTATTGTTCTCACTATAGGGTTCGGATGATTGCATAGATTGCTCGTCAATCGTTTGGCAACATTGATCATGTATTTTTCCAGGGGTGTTATTCCGGAAGCTTCGTAGAGTTGCTTGTTGCTGTGATGCTTTCGTCGCTGTTGGTCGAAATGTAGTCCCGTGCAGATCCGCAGAATTTTCCTCTCAAACATTCCAAGCTTTCTTATGCTGGTTTTCGAAATAGTAAACCATGTAGTAAAGCCGTATGTGATGATCGGTCTGAGAAGTTGCTTATAGAGAAGCAACTTTGTGCTCTGGGTCAGTTCATTCCTTTTCCGCATTAGAAGGTGGATTCGGTGGAAAGCGAAATTATCTTTTTTCAGAGTAGCTGTTACGTGTGGGTTGAAACGTAACCTCTCCTCGAAGTTGATACCCAGATATTTCACCGATGGTTTGGTTGCGATCCGTCCGGTAGATTGATTTTAATGCTGTGGCAGCTTGTGGCTGAGGGTATGTTGCGATGTCCGGCGGGTCTTCTAAAGCAAACTTACTCGGATTTGGCTGAGTTGACTTTGATACCCCATCTTGTGTAGAATTCCCACAGTCGGCTCACATGTTCCTCTACTCTTCTTGCTGCAATAACTGCATACATAGATTTGGCGTAAGTTAGCGAATCATACGCATGGAGCAAATTCATAGAATTTCTGGGTTGAGGTTGATTCGATGTAAAGATGTTATAAAGATACGGTCCTAGTTTTGATCCTTGGGCAACTCATGTTCTGATGTTTTTGGTTGCTGACTGGCTGCTTTCAATCTGGACAAAGAATGACCTGCAATTGATAAAACTGAAAATTATTTTTTTTAGTGTACCTGGAAAATTAAAAATTGTTAGTTGTGTATTAGCCCCCGTATCCAGATGCTGTCGAATGCTTCCCAACAGCAACCTGGTAGTTATTGAGGGAGCTAACAACCTCAGGAGTGGATGTATAGTGGAATGTAGTGATGTGTCAACTCGGTTTGCTAACCCGAGTCAACTCGAGTTAAACACAACTCGAGTTGACTCGGTTTGATTTTCTTTTAGCTCTAGTTAGATTTCACCCGAACGGAAAGACAACTCAGTTTGAATGGACCGAGTTGGTTTGGATTTAAATTATTTCAAACTCATGTTAGACACAACTCGGTTTAAATTGACCGAGTGGGTTTAAATTTTTTTCAAGGTAGGTAGGTAGAAATGGCGGCCACGGGCAGTCTAGCCCATAGCCCAATTAGCGCTGAAGTAAGCCGTTTTGGTACCATAACTCGTTTGAACCTGTGGATGGAATTGAAGAGAGAGAATATGGGCATATCCTAAGGATATCGTCCCTTTTTATTTAGTTTAGAATAGGATTTTGTTGTAGCTTTTAGCACAATCATCAGAAAGTGGATCACTCACTCCACCAGATCCGCACTCGCACCCGCACCATTCACAGTTAGCCCACTAGGCAGTTCGTTGGCTGCACTGGAGCGTCCACTGATCAGATTGGATGATCATCCGGTCACTGTGCACCACAAACCCCCACCAGAACCCTAGTCCACTATCTTGTGATCATAGGGAATCGACGGAAGATATAATGCAGAAGTAGCCGAAATTTGTCCTAGAGCCATTTCGTCGCGTTGAGAAAAGAAATCAAGTCTTTGATCTTCATTTCAGTAAGTTCGTTAATGTCGTCAAAGAATGCTCTTCCGAGTGACTGTTTTCTAGCTTTGGCCAGAGCAAGGCATTTGCAAAGGAAAGGAACTACTGTTTCCGTTTCCTGCTGGTCCTCACAGCTCCGACAGTGAGTATTGTGAGGTATGCCCAGCTTCGCTGCATGCTCTCCTATTGGCCAGTGTCCGCTACAGGTTGCAACTATCCTGGCTATGTCTTGCCTGGGTCTGCGTATTAGATCAATTGTTCGGTTCTTGTCATAGGTGGGCCAAATCTTCCTAGATATAATACAGTTTGATAAACTGCTCCACCTACGGTTTGCTTTAGTAAGATAAATTGAGAGAATGTTGCCCTTCATAACTCCAAGCGGAATATTGACTCTTTCCGCAAGTGAGCCATGAAGGGCTGAACCTTGCCTGGCCAGCTCGTCAGCCCGTTCATTGCCCTCAATGCCACTGTTACCCTAGATCCAGATAAGAGTGACATTGAGGTCAGTGTTCAGACCCGCAAGCTCATCCCGGCATTGCTGGACTAGTTTGGAGGATGGTGTAGCTGAATTAATGGCTTTAACAGCCGCTTGACTGTCTGTTATAATAGCTGCATTACGGTTTTGGTTTGGATCTGCTTTTAGTAGCTTGCAAGCTTCCCTGATTACCAGCAATTCAGCTTGAAAGACGCTAGCAAGGTCAGGTAGCCGAAAGGACCTAGATACATTGAGAGACTCAGAGAAGATTCCTGCACCAACGCCACTCTCCATCTTTGAGCCATCAGTAAAGATAGTTGTGTCGAAATCTTTCGTCACGACGTTATCATTCCAATCCTTCCAGGATGAAAAATTAACTTTGAATTCCTTACTGATACTCATTGTAGGGTTACAGTAGTCAGTGGGAGTCGAAAACATTTCCATTGGAATCAAGTCTGTGATATTGCTGTGACCATAGGGCTTGGCAAACCAAGAGTTTGATTCTTTAAGTCTTAAAGCGCTGCAAGATACTAGATATTTAATATATAAATCAAGTGGAAGAAGGTGCAGAAAAACACTTAAGGCATCAGTCGGGCAGGATCTTATAGCCCCTGTCGTGCCAATGCTAGCAGTTCTTTGAACCTTCCTAGGTCTATCGATGTTATATTTTTTGTTAAGTGCAGGCCACCATACAATCGAACCGTATGTGAGGATCGGTCGTACCACGGCTGTGTACGTCCACAGGATCATCTTCGACTGAAAACCCCCAATTTTTACCAAAAGTTTTACTACAGGCATAGAATGCTATGCAGGCCTTCTTGACCCTTTCTTCAATGTTCAACTTCCAATTTAATTTGGGGTCGAGAATAACACCTAAATATCCAGGACATCTATCCAGGATGTCTCTAATATGGATGTCGAGGATGCGCTCTAAGGTTTTAAGCACAACAGAGGTTAGACCTATTGGACGGGAATCCTTCGCAGATTCATGCCCCCGCCTACCGACTGTCGGGATAAAAACCACTCTTACATGTCTCCAGGACTCGGGAAATTGTTTCCAGCCAGGGAACTGCTATCTCTTGCAGTTTCTGGAGCATAATTGGCGGTATGCCGTCCAGGCCTGGAGACTTATACGGTGAGAATGTATTAATTGCCCAGGCAATTTTTTCTTTTGTTATAACGGTATTGATATGCTCTACTCGAGCTGATGACATGTCCCAAGGTTCCAGCGTCGCTAACCTACTATTCTCGCAGCCCGGGAAGTGCGTCGTCATTAATAGCTCCAAAGACTCAGGCTTTTTCAAGAATGATGGATTACAATGTTCCTTAGATAGAATTTTACCGAACCTTGCGGAATCTTTTATATTTTTAATTGACTGACAGAATTCTCTCCAGCCTTGTTGCTTGGCTGATGCGAGAGCCCGCTTGTAAACCTTGAGACAGTTTTTATAGGATTGATAAAACTTATGTTTGTGGCAGATATTAAAGATTGTTTTAGTCACTTTCATTAGATTAGATAGGTCTTCATTCCACCAAGGGGGTAGTGTTTTCGGCTATACTTTATTGGACAGGAGACCTTAAAAGCAGTGCTCATTGATGCCTCAAAGGATTTCACCTTTAGGTTCGGTATATTGCCCAGTTTAGATTTAACAACTTGAACGAATTTCTTCCAGTCTATTCTTTTAAGATTTCTATAAGGGGATTTGTAACCGATAAAATAAACAGCGAATTAATCGAACAGTCTATGCATAAAACACACCCAGATGTAGAGATTGATAAATATTTAAAATAAAATGATGTTTAATTACAATAATATAATGTTCTTTATTACCATGTGTCCTGGTCAACGATCGAATTCAAAAGAGATTGCTGCCCATGAGTTAAGAAATTAGGAAGCTTACAATTGAGTAGATTTTATAGACAATATGCAAATGAAATGAAAATTCGGAATTACTGTTTAATTTTAACAACAATAATTAGCTGTTTTACTCTTGAGTGGTTATTTAAAATTTAACATAGGGTAAATCAGAAAGGTTTGTGATAGATTAGAACTTTGAATTTTATAGAATGTAAATTTGGAGTTAAAATTAAATTGATCTCCTGTAATAAATATTCAAGCATTAAATCTCAAACATATTGCCCCCCTGGAACGAGTTTCAGGACTTCGGTAAAGGAGCCAATTTGGTAATTGGACGCAGATATGTTCCATTTGCAGTCCTGACTGTGGCTACGCGCACCTGGTCATCAGAATCTGGATGTACGGCTTCTATCCTCCCAAGGATCCACCTTGTTGGGGGTAGACTAGGTTCGCGTATAATGACAAGGTCACCAGTCTTCAAGTTTAGCTTCTTTTTTGCCATTTAGGTCTTTCTTGGAATGATGTTATATATTCCGTTTGCCATCGTTTCCAGAATCCTTGGACCATACTCTGGAGATGCTGCCAGTGGGACAAACGATTCGTAGGAATACCCAGATAACTCGGCTCAGGAACAGCAGTGAGTGGTTCTCCCATAAGGAAATGTGCGGGGGTTAATGGATTTAAGTCATTATCGGAAATAACACAAATAGGACGAGAAAATAAAAAATAGATTCTTTTTAGGTTAAAACAGTGTAAAGGTCTTCAAATGTTAAAACGGAAGATCCAACAACTCTACGTAAGTGACACTTGACATACTTAACGGCTTCTTCCCATAACCCACCAAAGTGTGGCGCTGAAGGAGGGATGAAGTGCCAAGCAGTGCTGTCCATTGCAAGTCGAGCGGCAATTTCATCATTGTGGGCTTGTGAAACGACCAACTTCTGCATCTCATTAAGGCAACGACGTACACCTTGGAAATTTGTGCCATTGTCGCTATACATATTTGCACATCTTCCTCGGCGGGACACAAACCACTTAAAGGCAGCTAGGAATGCATCGGTTGTTAGGTCACTTACCAATTCCAAATGAATCGCTTTAGTTGACATGCACACGAATATTGCAAAATAGGCTTTAGATAGTCTTGGTTTGCGACCCTTGGACAGCTTGATTACAAATGGCCCAGCATCCAGTATTTGTAAAAGGTCGAGCTGGCTGTACACGATGCGCTGGCAACCCACCCATGAGCTGAGTAGATGTGGATTTACCTTGCAAAAAACAATTTTTGCACCTGGTTACTATTTTTCGGATAAGGTTGCGACTTCCAAGTATCCAATATCTTTGACGAACTATAACAAACGTTACCGATATACCAGGATGAAGATGATTTTTATGAATGTCTTCTGCTATAAGGAAAGAAACACGATTATTAGGCAAAATTATTGGGTATTTTATATTGAAAGAAATATTAGCATGTTTGAGCGCCCTCCCACCCTAAGAAACCCATCATTATCAATAAAGGGTGAATATCGTAACAGTTTTGATTTCAAGGGAAGTTCTTGATTTTTTGTCAAATATTTAATTTCACTCCCGAACGAATCTTCTTGTATATTCTTAACAACAATGATTCTAGCCAATTAAAACTCTTTAAAAGAAAGATTGTCAAATCTCGTTTCAAATTTGTTTGGTCTCACGTTTGTAGAATATCGAATACACGTCGCAACAACTCGGATAAGGCGATTCCACGACGAACTCGTTCAGCTAACAGGATTATCCAGCTACTATCAGTGTTGCCTGCAAGAGCTACAGCCTTTGATGTTTGTTTTTCCTCTACGGAGATAGCGTTCTCAGTTGACTGCTTTGCTGAAAAGTTTGATTTTAGCCAGAGATCTTGTGGCAGCGACAACCAATTTGGACCACTCCACCACAGTGGATGATCTTTTATTGCTGATGGTAAGATACCACGCGAAGCGAAATCTGCGGGATTTGATTCAGAAGCGATGTAGTTCCAGGAATGACGAGGGATAGTTTCAAGGATTGCAGCTGTACGATTCGCGACGAATGTAGTCCAACGACGCGGCGGAGAGGACAACCAATAAAGCACAACTTGAGAATCACACCATGCAAAAATTTTACAGTCTATTGAAATCGAGGATCTTATCATTTTCAGCAACCGCGAAAGAAGAAGAGCAGCGCAGAGCTCAAGTCGAGGAATCGAGACAGGCTTTAAGGGAGCTACCTTGGTTTTGGACGCAATTAATATGGTTTTATATTCACTATCAGACATTTTACAACGCGCATAAACAACAGCAGAATAAGCCACCGCCGAGGCATAAGAGAATCCATGATAATCGACGCTTTCACAAGATGGGAATATGTTTCTCGGAATACGTAGCTCTTCCAAGAAATGTATTAGAAAAACGAAACGAGAATTCATCTGATGTAGGGCTCCAATGCAAACCCAAAACCTTTATCATTGCTTTTGGGCGATCCGCATGAAACCAAGAAAACTCACAGTCATTCCTAGGTAATCTAGCAAGTAGTGGCCAGCAGTTATAGTTCCATTTCCTCAACTCAAGTTTGGCGTTGGACAGTAGAGACACTAATTCAGATTGCAATTTTATCAGCTCCGAAATTTGTCCTAGAGCCATTTCGTCGGGTTGAGAAAAGAAATCAAGTCTTTGATCTTCATTTCAGTAAGTTCGTTAATGTCGTCAAAGAATGCTCTTCCGAGTGACTGTTTTCTAGCTTTGGCCACAGCAGGGCATTTGCAAAGGAAATGAACTACTGTTTCCGTTTCCTGCTGGTCCTCACAGCTCCGACAGTGAGTATTGTGAGGTATGCCCAGCTTCGCTGCATGCTCTCCTATTGGCCAGTGTCCGCTACAGGTTGCAACTACCCTGGCTATGTATTGCCTGGGTCTGCGTATTAGATCAATTGTTCGGTTCTTGTCATAGGTGGGCCAAATCTTCCTAGATATAATACAGTTTGATAAACTGCTCCACCTACGGTTTGCTTTAGTAAGATAAATTGAGAGAATGTTGCCCTTCATAACTCCAAGCGGAATATTGACTCTTTCCGCAAGTAGGCCATGAAGGGCTGAACCTTGCCTGGCCAGCTCGTCAGCCCGTTCATTGCCCTCAATGCCACTGTTACCCTAGATCCAGATAAGAGTGACATTGAGGTCAGTGTTCAGACCCGCAAGCTCATCCTGGCATTGCTGGACTAGTTTGGAGGATGGTGTAGCTGAATTAATGGCTTTAACAGCCGCTTGACTGTCTGTAATAATAGCTGCATTACGGTTTTGGTTTGGATCTGCTTTTAGTAGCTTGCAAGCTTCCCTGATTGACAGCAATTCAGCTTGAAAGACGCTAGCAAGGTCAGGTAGCCGAAAGGACCTAGATACATTGAGAGACTCAGAGAAAATTCCTGCACCAACGCCACACTCCATCTTTGAGCCATCAGTAAAGATAGTTGTGTCGAAATCTTTCGTCACGACGTTATCATTCCAATCCTTCCAGGATGAAAAATTAACTTTGAATTCCTTACTGATACTCATTGTAGGGTTACAGTAGTCAGTGGGAGTCGAAAACATTTCCATTGGAATCAAGTCTGTGATATTGCTGTGACCATAGGGCTTGGCAAACCAAGAGTTTGATTCTTTAAGTCCTAAAGCGCTGCAAGATACTAGATATTTAATATATAAATCAAGTGGAAGAAGGTGCAGAAAAACACTTAAGGCATCAGTCGGGCAGGATCTTATAGCCCCTGTCGTGCCAATGCTAGCAGTTCTTTGAACCTTCCTAGGTCTATCGATGTTATATTTTTTGTTAAGTGCAGGCCACCATACAATCGAACCGTATGTGAGGATCGGTCGTACCACGGCTGTGTACGTCCACAGGATCATCTTCGACTGAAAACCCCCAATTTTTACCAAAAGTTTTACTACAGGCATAGAATGCTATGCAGGCCTTCTTGACCCTTTCTTCAATGTTCAACTTCCAATTTAATTTGGGGTCGAGAATAACACCTAAATATCCAGGACATCTATCCAGGATGTCTCTAATATGGATGTCGAGGATGCGCTCTAAGGTTTTAAGCACAAAAGAGGTTAGACTTATTGGACGGAAATCCTTCGCAGATTCATGCCCCCGCCTACCGACTTTCGGGATAAAAACCACTCTTACATGTCTCCAGGACTCGGGAAATTGTTTCCAGCCAGGGAATTGCTATCTCTTGCAGTTTCTGGAGCATAATTGGCGGTATGCCGTCCAGGCCTGGAGACTTATACGGTGAGAATGTATTAATTGCCCAGGCAATTTTTTCTTTTGTTATAACGGTATTGATATGCTCTACTCGAGCTGATGACATGTCCCAAGGTTCCAGCGTCGCTAACCTACTATTCTCGCAGCCCGGGAAGTGCATCGTCATTAATAGCTCCAAAGACTCAGCCTTTTTCAAGAATGATGGATTACAATGTTCCTTAGATAGAATTTTACCGAAACTTGCGGAATCTTTTATATTTTTAATTGACTGACAGAATTCTCTCCAGCCTTGTTGCTTGGCTGATGCGAGAGCCCGCTTGTAAACCTTGAGACAGTTTTTATAGGATTGATAAAACTTATGTTTGTGGCAGATATTAAAGATTGTTCTAGTCACTTTCATTAGATTAGATAGGTCTTCATTCCACCAAGGGGGTAGTGTTTTCGGCTATACTTTATTGGACAGGAGACCTTAAAAGCAGTGCTCATTGATGCCTCAAAGGATTTCACCTTTAGGTTCGGTATATTGCCCAGTTTAGATTTAACAACTTGAACGAATTTCTTCCAGTCTATTCTTTTAAGATTTCTATAAGGGGATTTGTAACCGATAAAATAAACAGCGAATTAATCGAACAGTCTATGCATAAAACACACCCAGTTGTAGAGATTGATAAATATTTAAAATAAAATGATGTTTAATTACAATAATATAATGTTCTTTATAACCATGTGTCCTGGTCAACGATCGAATTCAAAAGAGATTCCTGCCCATGAGTTAAGAAATTAGGAAGCTTACAATTGAGTAGATTTTATAGACAATATGCAGTTGCATAAGTATGTATAATGCAAATGAAATGAAAATTCGGAATTACTGTTTAATTTTAACAACAATAATTAGCTGTTTTACTCTTGATTGGTTATTTAAAATTTAACATAGGGTAAATCAGAAATGTTTGTGATAGATTAGAACTTTGAATTTTATAGAATGTAAATTTGGAGTTAAAATTAAATTGATCTCCTGTAATAAATATTCAAGCATTAAATCTCAAACATATTGCCCCCCTGGATTGAGTTTCAGGACTTCGGTAAAGGAGCCAATTTGGTAATTGGACGCAGATATGTTCCATTTGCAGTCCTGACTGTGGCTACGCGCACCTGGTCATCAGAATCTGGATGTACGGATTCTATCCTCCCAAGGATCCACCTTGTTGGGGGTAGACTAGGTTCGCGTATAATGACAAGGTCACCAGTCTTCAAGTTTAGCTTCTTTTTTGCCATTTAGGTCTTTCTTGGAATGATGTTATATATTCCGTTTGCCATCGTTTCCAGAATCCTTGGACCATACTCTGGAGATGCTGCCAGTGGGACAAACGATTCGTAGGAATACCCAGATAACTCGGCTCAGGAACAGCAGTGAGTGGTTCTCCCATAAGGAAATGTGCGGGGGTTAATGGATTTAAGTCATTATCGGAAATAACACAAATAGGACGAGAAAATAAAAAATAGATTCTTTTTAGGTTAAAACAGTGTAAAGGTCTTCAAATGTTAAAACGGAAGATCCAACAACTCTACGTAAGTGACACTTGACATACTTAACGGCTTCTTCCCATAACCCACCAAAGTGTGGCGCTGAAGGAGGGATGAAGTGCCAAGCAGTGCTGTCCATTGCAAGTCGAGCGGCAATTTCATCATTGTGGGCTTGTGAAACGACCAACTTCTGCATCTCATTAAGGCAACGACGTACACCTTGGAAATTTGTGCCATTGTCGCTATACATATTTGCACATCTTCCTCGGCGGGACACAAACCACTTAAAGGCAGCTAGGAATGCATCGGTTGTTAGGTCACTTACCAATTCCAAATGAATCGCTTTAGTTGACATGCACACGAATATTGCAAAATAGGCTTTAGATAGTCTTGGTTTGCGACCCTTGGACAGCTTGATTACAAATGGCCCAGCATCCAGTATTTGTAAAAGGTCGAGCTGGCTGTACACGATGCGCTGGCAACCCACCCATGAGCTGAGTAGATGTGGATTTACCTTGCAAAAAACAATTTTTGCACCTGGTTACTATTTTTCGGATAAGGTTGCGACTTCCAAGTATCCAATATCTTTGACGAACTATAACAAACGTTACCGATATACCAGGATGAAGATGATTTTTATGAATGTCTTCTGCTATAAGGAAAGAAACACGATTATTAGGCAAAATTATTGGGTATTTTATATTGAAAGAAATATTAGCATGTTTGAGCGCCCTCCCACCCTAAGAAACCCATCATTATCAATAAAGGGTGAATATCGTAACAGTTTTGATTTCAAGGGAAGTTCTTGATTTTTTGTCAAATATTTAATTTCACTCCCGAACGAATCTTCTTGTATATTCTTAACAACAATGATTCTAGCCAATTAAAACTCTTTAAAAGAAAGATTGTCAAATCTCGTTTCAAATTTGTTTGGTCTCACGTTTGTAGAATATCGAATACACGTCGCAACAACTCGGATAAGGCGATTCCACGACGAACTCGTTCAGCTAACAGGATTATCCAGCTACTATCAGTGTTGCCTGCAAGAGCTACAGCCTTTGATGTTTGTTTTTCCTCTACGGAGATAGCGTTCTCAGTTGACTGCTTTGCTGAAAAGTTTGATTTTAGCCAGAGATCTTGTGGCAGCGACAACCAATTTGGACCACTCCACCACAGTGGATGATCTTTTATTGCTGATGGTAAGATACCACGCGAAGCGAAATCTGCGGGATTTGATTCAGAAGCGATGTAGTTCCAGGAATGACGAGGGATAGTTTCAAGGATTGCAGCTGTACGATTCGCGACGAATGTAGTCCAACGACGCGGCGGAGAGGACAACCAATAAAGCACAACTTGAGAATCACACCATGCAAAAATTTTACAGTCTATTGAAATCGAGGATCTTATCATTTTCAGCAACCGCGAAAGAAGAAGAGCAGCGCAGAGCTCAAGTCGAGGAATCGAGACAGGCTTTAAGGGAGCTACCTTGCTTTTGGACGCAATTAATATGGTTTTATATTCACTATCAGACATTTTACAACGCGCATAAACAACAGCAGAATAAGCCACCGACGAGGCATAAGAGAATCCATGATAATCGACGCTTTCACAAGATGGAAATATGTTTCTCGGAATACGTAGCTCTTCCAAGAAATGTATTAGAAAAACGAAACGAGAATTCATCTGATGTAGGGCTCCAATGCAAACCCAAAACCTTTATCATTGCTTTTGGGCGATCCGCATGAAACCAAGAAAACTCACAGTCATCCCTAGGTAATCTAGCAAGTAGTGGCCAGCAGTTAGAGTTCCATTTCCTCAACTCAAGTTTGGCGTTGGACATAAGAGACACTAATTCAGATTGCAATTTTATCAGCTCCTCCATTGAATCGGCCACGGTCATGATGTCGTCTACGTATACGTCTGTAGTAAGAACACGAGCTGCCTTTGGGGATTGCGCCTGGTAATCGTTTGCTATCTGCTTTAAAACACGAACGGAGAGAAATGGTGCAGAGGCCGTACCATACACTACCATCTGAAGTCGAAACTGTCCTATCTCATCGTTGGGGTTCTCCCGCCACACGATTCGCTGAAAATCTGTGTGCTTGTCTTCTACCCAGATTTGGCGAAACATCTTTACAACATCCGCCGTGAAAACGTATTTGTGCTGTCTAGAACGTAAGCAAACTCCAAACAAATCCCTTTGAATGGGAGGGCCAATAAGTAATTGACTATTTAGAGAATTTCCAAACGAATCCCTAGCTGACCCATCGAACACGACCCTTAACTTGGTCGTGGAACTATCAGGTTTTAAAACCGCGTGATGAGGCAGATAAAAGTGTTTTCCTTGAGTTGTATGAATCTCATTTGGAGGAATACGAGTCATATGCACAAGATGAAGATATTCTTGCATAAAGATTGAGTATGACTCATCCAGGGCCTTGTTTCGTTGACACCTTCTTTCCATAGAATATAACCGATTAACCGCGAGCTATAACGAATTACCAAAAACGTTAAAGGAAGATTTGAACGGCAGCTGTACGGAGTATTTTCCGTCGTTTGATCTAGAAAATGTTTTACGAAAATGTATTTCAGCTTCTTCTTCATTAAATGACTCATCTTTTAAAGGCACGACTTCATCTAACTCCCAAAAACGTTGCAACAGAGAATCGACATCAAGCGACGAATAAAGAGACGTGATTGAAGACTGGTTAACCGATGGCGATGCCTCGAAGAACTACCGTGTTATAACCCAACCAAACGACGTATGTTGGGCTATAGGGACCTCCTCTGGACCTTGAATTTGATGAGAATACACCATAGCTTATCTGCTCCAAGAAGAATGTCGATTGAACCGGATACATTAAACGATGGATCTGCTAATTCTAAGCCACGAATATGAAGCAACCGAGATGGATCGAACGATCGAGCAGGCAAGTTAGAAGTAACTTTAGGCATTACATATGCATCAATGACGTTGAAGTTTTATTAAATCGAGAAGTCAATTTCAATGACATTATACCTTTCGTATGACCTGCATCTGACGACGAAACCCCAGTTATTGGGATACGAGCATGTTTGCGTGGAATTCCTAACCTCTGAACAAATGATTCTCCAACAAAGGAAACCTGAGATCCTGAATCGACTAGTATCCTACAACTCTGCACATTCCCTTGAAAATCCTCTACCTGAGCCAATATTGTTGGAAGAATGGTTTGTCTACCGATTGCTACATCTAACGAATGATTGTTTGTAATTGATGTAACAGATGAGGTAGAAACTTGTTCTGGAATGGATTTCAGCGACGCATTTTGTGATTGCGATGACGAGGAGGAACTATTTTGTGACGACGGATGAACAAGTGATTGGTGACGCGACCGGCATTCACGACAGCGAAAGGTAGAGTGGCATCGATGTACCCCATGTCCAGGGCGAAGGCAATTAAAACACAACGAGTTCGCTTTTACAAAATACCGACGGGATTCAATATCAAAAGCGACAAATTTTGGACACTGTTGCAAGTTGTGTTGCTCTTGGCACTTAGGACATTGCGATACATTATTTGACTGTAACGATTCAACAAAATGCGAACGTATAAGAGGCTGTTGTTCGTTTCGCGAGACAGTCGATCGTGATGCTACCGTTTGACATGATTCTAGAGCAGTACATCGCGTTTCCAAAAAAGTCAAAAATTCGTCAATGGTAGCATCATCACGCGTACCGATCTTTTCTGCCCAACTTTGTTTAGTGTCAACGTCTAGCTTAGCTAAGAGCAAATGAATAAGCCATGGGTCACGGCTATTAGAATTAACGGCATTAAGTCCACGTATAACCTCATCTGCAGTATCTGAGATTTGCCTAAGTACTTTCACGTTACCACCGATTGCATTGGGAAGAGAAAGATATGTCTCGATAATTGAACGATGAGCTGTACCCGATCATATCTATGCTCCAAACGTTCTCATGCTTCGAAATAATTCGCTTCAGATAACGGAATATGTTTGATGAGATCTAGCGCACGGTCACAAAGAAATGATTTTAAATAATAAAATTTTTGAACAGCCGTAAGGTTTTCTTTCTGATCAACAGATCCCGTAAAAGAATCCCTAAACGACGGCCAATCTTTATAATCCCCTGAGAATGGTGGACGACTAGCTTTGGAAGCTGAATTGTGCGCCGCTCTGATGCCGCGTTAAGTTTTTGATCAGCGTAGTTTGTTGCATTGCCAGCCTTGCAACAACCGAAGCATCATCTTCTGGTTTTTAAGTCGACTGCTTTTTACGAATCGCTGCCGACAACATCGCATGGGCATCAAAGAAACGCGATTCATAGGTGCCAAATTCATTCTCGTAACTTAAAAGTTCTTCATTTTCTTCCAGAACGCTTTCTAGAATTTCGTTATACAATGCGCATAATTCCGACCACGTGTCGTTTAAGCTTTTAAGCCATATTTCTAACATCTCTAGCGAAATTGCAACTGTGATTGTGTTCACGAAATCACGTGCTCTAGTCAAACGTCCCTTAGCGTTCCCGTATTTTTGTTTTAAAGAACTCATCTTTACAAAAAAAAAACAAACCGAATCAAATTCTCAAATTTAAATTAATTTAATTTTAATCGTCTCTGAATTAATGAAATGTAATGTGCCACGTGCGAATAGTCAAATCAACGGGTTGTATGTACCTACGCTATAGACATACAAATACAATAATCAGCAGGTAAACGCACACACTTTCTTATTATCGAATTAATTTAATTGTAGCGGACTGTATTAATTATATTTTTTTTCTTTTTTTAAATTCTGGCTCAATAAAAAATCCGATGCAGAAGGATCATTGTGTAACTGATAAAATAAACAGCGAACTAATCGAACAGTCTATGCAGAAAACACACCCAGATGTATAGTTTGATAAATATTTAAAATAAAATGATGTTCAATTACAATAATATAATGTTCTTTATTACCATGTGTCCTGGTCAACGATCGAATTCAATCGCTGCCCACGATTTAAGAAATTAGGAAGCTTACAATTGAGTAGATTTTATAGACAATATAAAAAGTATGTATAATGCAAATGAAATAGAAATTCGGAATTACTGTTTAATTTTAACAACAATAATTAGCTGTTTTACTCTTGAGTGGTTATTTAAAATTTAACATAGGGTAAATCAGAAATGTTTGTAATAGATTAAAACTTTGAATTTTATAGAATGTAAATTTAGAGTTAAAATTAAATTGATCTCTTGTAATAAATATTCAAGCATTAGATCTCGAACAGGATTTATTTTCGGTTTTGAAATTAAAATTAAATTCTACTATTAGATTCATTTTGTTATTTACGATCGTAACATCCAGTACGTCCTCCCAGCCTTCATGATTATCCGAGCCCGGAAATACAAAGGTGGGAGTGCTACCTCTGTTGCAGACCGTCAGGTTATATTTTCAATAATAACATCAAAAAGAGACACCTCGTTCATTGATCTCTGAACTACCCCAAAGGGTATGTCGTGCATTAGCATCATTACCAATCACAAGGTTAGTCCCTTTGGCTTTAGCTTCATTTGTAAGGGTTCGCAACTCTTCTGGCGGTGACTGCCTGTCATGGGCCGAGTACGCCGGGGCCAACAATAAGCCGTCTGCATTTTTATCCTCCAACGTTACAACTCTTAGATCAGGAGTGCTAAGATTTGGACACAAAAAAGCTTTTAAGTGTTTCTTAGCTAAAATACAAGTTCTAGGGATACCTTGGTCTGGGCTTGGGATTTTATAAAACAGGTCGTATTGGTGATCTTGGAGGCCTCTTACTCTGAGTCCATTCACCCATGTTTCTTGAATGACCGCTACGTCAACGTTTTCCTCCCTCAGGAAAACCCGCAAATTATCCGAGGCACATTTAGAGTACTTCAGATTAATCGGTACGACTCGCAGCGCGATTTTATAATTTTGTGAGCAGCCTGCACAGTCAGGGCCCGGCGGCTCGCTAGGGACAACGACATCACCAACAACTTCGTCGATCTCGACTTTGTCATCAGCTTTGTCGGGGTCTTCTCCCTGACTATGCAAGATTTTAATGCGGATCATACGTATGCCAAACTTCAGCTTGAAATAGGCCTTCTCGAAAGCTCCCCGGATTTCTTCGCTGATCCTCAGAAGATAAGATCCGCTGTTCTTCTGCGGTTCCTCTGCCTTAATGACAGCCCATTCATGCATAGGAACCAGCAAATTTAGCCTCTGAAGGCCGCGGATTAGCTCTTGTCCGCTCGGCTTGATGCCCATGAGGGGCAACCAAATGCGAGCCATTGGTTCTCTAGGGATATCCATAGCTGGGATAAGCTTGAGCTTCAAGCCCTCCCAGTCATTGCTGATCTTAGCAACGCTTTTACTAAGGAAATCCCTAGAGAACCCTATATCCCCTGAACACGTCAATAGAGTCAAAACCAGGATAGGGGCCCTCACTTGCCGATAAAGTGTTTAAAAAACAGCATCTCTGAGAGCTTGGCCTCGATGAGGTTCCACACAGCCAACAGACCTTTGTTGTTTGTGGTGAGCTCATCCACAACCGATACCTGGAGATCGTCTCTGACAACTTCCGGAGCATGCGGTTGCGCTGCTCTGAGAGGTGGCATTTGTCCACTCCTACTAGGGTTGTCTAGCCTACTCTTCTTCTGCGGTTGTGTGGTCTCTTCTTGAGACCTATTCCGTTTGAGGGCGTTTTCTTGAATAGCAATAAGACCTTTGTAATCTTCAACGATCTTCTGGTACATTATTTTGTCAGCGGCGTCCCTCTCATGCACCGTTCCAGCTTCCTCATTCTTGGCTATCTTGTCAAGAAAGTAGGTGGCACTCTTGAGCTGGGCCTTGAGAAGGGCGCTCGCTGATTGTCTTTTGGTTTTGCGGGATTTATTGGTGGGTTTGGAAGGTACAAGGGTACTATGTCTAGCACTCCCTGTGCTTCCTGAAGGTCCGGGTGGTCCATGAGTACCGAGACTTCCGGTGCTCACTGAGCTACCATTAAAGGTTTCTTGGCTAGAGGCCAAGAGTTCATCCTCTGTGTCGGCGGATGGTTCTACGTCTGTATTGTCAGTATCGTCCATAATGTAAAGCAAAACAATTTGATTCCCACGAGTAGGTCGGAAAGGAAAGGTCAGCCCCGGCAGAGCCGATATACCGGGGTAAGGCAAAAAATATGACGGACCCTGCCAAGGCGTCCGAAAGAGCTCGTTAGAGACTGGTTTACCCCCCAGCCTTCCATTTCTTCGGCAGGGATTATGAAAACGCTCACACCACCACTGAAAATTAGGGACCCCGTATCTATGGTCAAATCGTATTGCTGAGTGTTGAACTATTGAGAAGTAAAGGAACACTACAACAATTACACCTGACGTTAGCTGATCCCCATCTTGACATCGCACAAGATTAGCTGCGGTGATCATTACCACCCGGCACCCACTAAGAGGGTTTGATACGAGGATTTTTGCCGAGCAATTTTTTTCAAACTCAAGTTAGATTTTGCTTGAACCGAAAGACAACTCGATTCGGTTTGTAAAGGGTAGTATTAGAAAATACTATTAGAATTCGGTTTAATCAATTCGGTTTTTGTTTCGGAATCGACTCGGGCTAAACGTATACTGTTTGTTATTTGGGTTAAAAAAATCGTTTTATAAAACTTTAAGCCGAGTTGCTAGTTGATTGATGGAATAATGGACTAATAAAGTATAAAAGCCGATACAAATCAGATATTTTCACGGTTTTTACTGCTTCACAAAAAAAATGCCAATTGGATTACTTGCCTAAAAATATAGTTTTTCACCATCTGCAAAACTACAAACTATCAAATTCCATTGAAGGATGGCTACGATGACAATGCATTAAAAAACCTCTAAAAAATCTGAAAATTTACTAGTTTTTTTACTGCTCCAGAAAAAAGTGATTTGACGCCAATTGATTGACATATGGAACCAAATACACTAATTTCCTAAAAATATAGTTCTTTCACCACCTGTCAAACAACAAACTGTCAAATTCCATAGAAAAATGGCTGCGGTGACGATGGATTAAGAAACCTCTTAAAAATCTGAAAATTTACTAGTGTATTTTTGGTTGAAATTTTTTGATTGACATTTGGAACGAAATACACTACTTGCCTGAAAATATAGTTCTTCCACCAACTGTCAAACTACAAACTGTCAAATTCCATTGAAGGATGGCTACGATGACGATGGATTAAAAACCTCTGAAAAATCCGAAATTTTCCTGTGAAAATCCGATTTTTTTTAACAAGCGATTGGAAGGCTTTACGGTGACATTTGAAACGAAATATATATTAGACTTCAAAATATAGTTTGTTGCCGATCTGTCAAGCCATAAACTGCCAAATTCCATTGAAGGATGGCTACTATTTTGATAGATTAAATCCCTCTGAAAAATCAGAATTTTTCCTATGAAAATCCGATTTTTTTTTAACAAGCAATTTAAAGGCTTTACGGTGACATTTGAAACGAAATATATACTAGACCTCAAAATATAGTTTGTTGCCCATCTGTCAATCCATAAACTGTCAAATTCCATTGAAGGATGGCTACTATTTTGATAGATTAAAACCCTCTGAAAAATCAGAATTTTTCCTATGAAAATCCGATTTTTTTTAAACAAGCGAGTTGAAGGCTTCAGTGTGACATTTGAAACGAAATATATATTATATGCAATACTGCATTTACATTTATATATTCATAAATATAAAAGTTTAGCTCATTTTTGGCGTTAAAGATTAAACTGGAATTGGTTACCATTTGAATTGCTTAGTTTTTATTTGGTTATTGATACACATAATAACCCTAACGAATCAACTCAAAACAAACCGAACCGAATCATTGAAAAATAACGCATTAGAAGTATTCATCAATTTTCGCTTCAAACCGAGTTAGCCAACTCGATTTAGAAAAACAACACATGAAATGTATTCGCGAATTTTTGTTTAAACTCGAGTTAAGTAACTCGAGTTAACCAACTCGCGTTGCAAAAAAAAACGTATACAAATTTTTTCTTCAACTCCAGTTATCCAACTCGAGTTGCAACTCGAGTAAGTTAAATATTAACTCGAGTTAAATCGGTTTGAAAAATGTTCGGTTTGATACATCACTAGTGGAATGTTTCTCACGAAAGCCAAACTGCTTATCCGGGTTAATGTTGTTGGTGGTGCAGAACGCCTTTAACCGCCGAAGAATTAGTCCTTTAAGTATTTTGCTGGTGTTGTTTAGAAGCGATATGGGACGATATCCAGAAACGGCACTCCTTTCGACTTTCTTCGGTATCGGTACTATTTTTGATGTCTTCCATCTTTTCGGAAAAAAGCAGTTGTTGACGCAGTTGTTGAATAAGATCGTGAGGAATAGCACCATGTCTTGGGGAAATTTCCTTATGATGTAGCTGGAAATCCTGTCTGGTCCAGATGATTTTCTAGGGCGTCCACTGTTAATTAACTCAGCCACTTCTTCAGGGTTGGTAAAACATCCAGTCGGCTCCGGATCACAGGCAGGATCCGGTCTTACCCACCCTACCTTGGAAGTTAGCGACCATTTTATAACTTCCCCATAAATTGCTTACCACTTTCGTTGCTCAGTTCATTTTTGCCACCGTCTTATTTGGTCGCCTTCAGCATCCCCTGAAAAGAAAGCTTAGCAAGCCATCAAGCTATACGCTTAAAAAAAAAAAAAACAAATAAATTTCAGCCATGATGGTGCAATTTACAAAACATTCAAATTTTATTTAAGGAAAAGATAATCTAGGTGAAATTTTTTTTTTATAATTAAATTTAATTTTTATCAAAAATAAATAATTTATTGGGATGGTAATCCTAAACATTAACATTTATGCAAAGAAAAAATAATAAATAAAATTTAATGAATTAATTGTTTAATTGTTTAATTATCCAAAGAAAATTATTTTGAAACTGTTGGTATATAGGAATCTTTATACCTCTTGGTTTTACCCAGCTTCCGACGCTATTTATAATTTTAGATATTATTGCCTTACTGTGCTTCTTCAGATTTTTTACCTGTCTTGAGCTCAATGAGGGTAGTATTCTCTGGGCGTAAGCAAATAAAAAAACGAACGTACAGAAAACAAGAAAAAAAAACGACGGAAACCAAATTAAGACTCGAAGTATGCGAGACAAAGTTCTCTGAATATTCCTCCTAACCAAACTAATCTCATACAAGAATCAAGGTACCTATTCAAGAAATTTATCAATTTAACAAAATAAGAAAAATTAGCTTATTGCACCATAACAAAAAAAAAACTTACATATAAAAACACTCAAAATAAGAACTCTATTCGGTTAATTATATCTCCAACGAGGCATACAGTTTATATATATAATTATGTATGTGTTTTTATACATCAATATATGCATATATGCAAATACAAAACTATATCTATGAAACTATTTGAAGATGATATAAACGTATGAAATATGAAATGAAATATACTGTATCTATATTTTTTGTCTATTTTTTTTTATAAGTTAATTTAAATATTGACCTAAATATTATCGAAAGTTAATAAAAAAAATATCTGCGACAATTAGATTGAGCTCTGGATCGTTCATGGGCGTACAAAATAAAATATAAACGTGGAGCACCTCATGTACACAAAAATAAAGCAGAGGGCGATCAGGACTACCCTAGAAGATTGCCAGACCGTGATCGCCAAAGTACTGCACCAAATCCTATTAACGAATAATAAGTTTATTCTAAATAACTTTAATTCAATAGGAATTTTTCTTATTTCAATTTCTTAGCTAAACACATTTTATTTTGATAATGGCAAGACACTCACCGAGTTTAGATTTAAGTTAATGTAATTACGAGTGTATTATGGGCAATGTTTTCCGCAATTACACTTATCTGCATATAAATGGATATATCGTAGAGATTCACGTAAATGTAGGTACTCCCTGTAAAGTTTTTATATTCTTACTTTAGTACTTTTTTTTTTTGATTTTTTTTTATAGTTAACTTAGTTTTTAGTTTTATAGAATTAGGGTAGATTTTATACAACAAAATTAAGACGACAAACTTAATTGCACAATTTAAGTTACTTTTAACATGGATTGGTTGACTTTTTAGCTAATTTTTCAAATTTCAAAATGATAAGTATTACAATCTGCCAAAACAAGCTGGACTAAATTCCATAAGGAGTACGACTGGCTGGTATGCGGATTGGTTGGAGCTGGTTGCTATGTGTGGTATGTCACTGAACCTAGAAGTGGAACATCATCAACTCTGGAAGGCAACACTTTATGAGCTGATTAAAAAGGTGGATTTGAAGTACAGACAGCGGATTCTGGAGGAGGCATCCAGCTCTGTACACAGAGCAACGTATAGTGTTTTAGAGCATAACCTACAGGAAACAAACTATTTTCGTGATGAAAACAGTATACAACAAATACCGATGATGCTAAAGCTTCGAGTTGAAATGTTACAGCTTAATTACGTACCGCACCGCGATGACTTACTAATTACGTGCAACATCTGTAACCTTGGAGAGAGAGAAGACGTTATACATTTTTTGGGCAAATGCCCAACCCTGAGAGAAACTAGACGGTATTACCTGGGAAGGGACTGTATTAATGAAGAAGACTTTAAGTATATCTTGAATGAAATGAATGTTTCAGAACTATATAATTTTTGTACAATTGCACTAGCTTATCGGGAAAGGATCATAAATTAAAAGTTTTGAAAATGAGCAACCTAAATTTTTAGTTGAAATGTTTCTATATTAATGTTTACATGTTAAAACAAAAGTATATTTAATAACCTAAATTGTCAATCGGCAGACGGCAAAGCCATGCTCAAATTGATTTATAAATTGTAAAATATGTTACCAATATGTTAAGAACCAATAAATCTAAATCTAAAATCTTAAATCTATCAAATCTATCTATCCGCCTTAAATGTGTGGTGGTTAAGGTACGAATGGTCTATGGTAATGATAGTAATATGATTCGAGTCATCAGCTATTCAAAATCTTCCCGTTCTGCAAACCCAATGGCTAAATCGTTTGATTTTAACCACCAATCAAACAAAGCCAGTACCATACATTTGAAAATTTACCCCCCTCTTCCGAGCTCAGCTATATGAATTAAAGCGAGACGGAGAAAAATAAACAACGAGGGAAACGTCTAAATCAAGTCAAAACAAACGAAATATGTCGGTCTGGATGGGTTTTGTCAAATCATTTATTGAAATAAACCTACAAAGAACAAAAAAAAACATCCTTTCGAGAATCCTTAGTAAGTACTTTATAATGAATAAAAACAATATCTGTTATATGTAAGGGGCACGGAGTGGAAAGGGCGACCAAATAAAATAAAAGACTAACGATGTTTCGATGTTTAAGGTTTATTTGCAACTAAACTAACTAACTCATATAATATAATTTACAATTGGGTATAATTTACTTTGGTTTATGCATACGACAATGCATTTACATAGGATAATGTTATAATAAAAGCTGTAACATCATACGATCAGAGGATTATAAACTTAATAATGAAGTTAAGGTATATACATTGAAATTGTTAATAAAGTAAATAAGTTCAATTTTAGGAATATGAAAATAGGTACAGGGTGATGTAAACAATAAAATAATATTCAATTGTTATGATTTAGTTAAGTATAAAAGTTTATTATAAATCTCTTACAACTCCACTCTTCTTTAAAAAACGAATCGTCCTGTATTTCATTTGTCTACAGCATATTTTAGTTATTTTACATTTTATATTTTTAAAGTTTCTTTTATAAGCGATATATAATTTTTATATTTTTTTTCACATGATTGTTTGTAATTTAGAATAAATTATAATAACATTAGTTTTTTTGAATAGTATAAAAATACTTGACATTTGATTTAACAAATAATTGGTTACATAGGTACAAATTCAACTTTTTTTTTTAAACTGGAACAGTAAATTTAAATATTTATTAACATACATAAAATGTATTTAATCAAACAAAACACATTGATACGTCGATATTAATTAATTGGCTAAGTATGGTTTCATATTTTCAGGAGATGCAACTCCTTCGTAATGTTTTCTTGAAATCTGCAAATTTTCTAAATCTTTGATTAGATAACTGTCGTTTGGAAGTGCTTTTATAATTTCGAATGGGCCTTTAAATTTAGGCAATAGTTTTTTATTAACACTTGGTATATTAATGACATTTTTAATTATAACGTAGTCTCCTACTTTATATGGATATGGCTTTTTATGGTGCTTGTCAAAATAAGCTTTGTTAGCATCCTGGCTACGAACAGTTTTTTCAACTGCTATCTGCCTTATTGATTGTAAATTCCTAGTTTCTTCTGCACATATATGTTTTTCAAGATATTCACGAATGTTGTCATGAATATCACCCCTCTGCGTCATTCCAAAAAGCAAAGTGCTTGGTGTGAAACCTGTGCTCTTACTCTCAAAATTGTTAAGAGCAAATTCTACTTTGCTTAAGTGTTTTGTCCAATCACCAGGTTCCAATTCACTTTCTTTGGCTAGCATGGGAGTTCAGCTCCTGTTTATGCGCTCTACTTGGCCGTTAGATTGGGGAGAACTTGTGGCTATTTTTATATGCTGCACGCAGTTATTTTTGCAAAAGTTTGAAAATTCTTCTGAAGTGAAACAGCTACCCCGGTCTGACACAATACGTAAGGGCTTACTATAGCTTGAAAAATAAGACTCTAAACATTTTATAACCTCGTTAGTGTTGGTTGTTTTTACTGCATATAATTTTGAAAACTTTGTAAAACCATCTACAACTAAAAACACATGCTTTGTAACGTTGCGAACTGAGGATGGTAACGGACCATAATGGTCGATATGGATTGTATCAAAAGGTTTGTTACCTTTCGGAATATTGTGTAAAACACCTTCCTTTTTGCCAGACTGTGGGGAAAAATGCATACATTTTAGACAACAATGAATGTAGTTTCTTATTTTGGATTTCATAGAGGGAAACCAATAAGTCTTTTTTAAGAAATCATAACATTTTTCAGCACCCACATGGCATAAGGCATCGTGATGAGTCTGAATTACATTTCTTTCCATTTGCGATGGTACATAGAAAAAGATTTTTTGGTTTATTTTTCGATAAACGAGTCCGTTATTTAGTTCATAGGATGAACTTTCCCTTTCTTCCAACATCTTGACCAATCGCTGAATAGTTTTATCCTTTTGCTGTGATGCGGCTAATGCATGTTCGAACGATTCTGCTTCAACAACCATTAGAATGTTATGTGCTCTGCTGAGTGCATCGACATGACCCATCTTCTTACCATCCCTATGCTCAATTGAATAATCGTATTCTTGGAGTTCCAAGGCCCAACGCGATATCCTGGGGTTTAAAAGTTTTTTGTTAAGTGTCAAGGTAAGCGACCTACAATCTGTCATAATCTTGAACTTTATCCCAGTAAGGTATATGCTTAAACGCCTTAACGCATATATTATTGCTAAGGTCTCCAACTCGTACGAGTGGTATTTAGACTCTTGTGCAGTAGCACGTTTAGAAAAAAAGAATATCGGATGGAACAACTTATCTTCTTGGCGTTGCAGTAAAACTGCACCAAATCCAAGGCTGCTTGCATCACAGTGCAGTTCAGTCTCCGCAATTGGATTATAAATGCTTAAAACTGGACCGTCGATAAGTTTTTCTTTTAAAGTTTTAAAAACTAAAAGTTCTTCTTTGCCAAAATTGAATTTTGCATCTTTTTTCAAAATGTCATACAAAGGCTTAGCGAGAATTGAGAAATCTGGTATGAATTTTCTAAAATAAGAGCATAATCCTAAAAAAGAATGCAAAGTTTTAATGTTTGAAGGTACTGGCAATTCCATCACAGCACGCTTACCATCAGCATTAGGTCTAATACCGCTGAATGAAACTTCATAGCCTAAGTAAGTAATTGTTTCATGCAGAAACATGCATTTATCAAAACGAAATTCTAAATTATTTTGATGTGCAATTGAAAAGACATCATTCAAAATGTGAAAATGTTCATCTTTTGTTTCCGTTGCTACCAATAAATCATCGAAATATATTCGTAGTTTTCCAGAACGTATAAGTTTTTTAAACTTTTGTTCTATAAATTGATGAAAAACAGCAGGTCCGTTCTTAAGGCCACATGGAACAACAAGGTATTCGTACTGACCTAGGGGAGTCACGAAAGAAGCATATTTTATGGACTCCTCGGACATTTTCACATGTTGAAAACCACTTTTCAAATCGAGCAAAGAAAAAAAATGTTTTCCTCTCAAACCATCTAACATGTCCTCGATTAAAGGAATCGGAAAATTATTTTTTAAGGTAATCTTATTAAGCTGCCGGAAATCAATACATAGTCGCAGCTCACCTGTTTTCTTTTTAGCCAACACTATCGGCGATGCGTAAGGTGAGTTACTAATCCGAATAATTTTCTTTTCCAACAAATCATCTAAAATTTTTTGAAGTTCTACTTTGTGAGCATATGGTAATCTTCTAGGCGCGCAATTAAAAACACTGTTCGTATCAGTTAAAGCGATTTGCATTTTAATCTCGTTTTCATCCGGGTTATTTAAAAATCTAGCATTAGTAACACTTCCAAAAGCTAAATCTCTAATTTTGTTTTTTTCATTTAGGCTTAAATTTTCATTAATTTTTAAGTTAATTTTATCATCACGCTCATCAAATGTATCAATATTTAAAATCTCTGTATTAAAATCACATTGTTCTGAACTAACATTTTCACAAATATTCACTGTTTTATCACCCAAAGTAAATTTTAAATTTGATTTTTGTAAGAAATCTCTTCCTAAAATAATTGTATTTTTCATTGTGTCATTTTTGACAACATATAAACATAAATTTGTAAAATTTAAATTATTAATCTTAATGTTGCAAATAACCTTACCAAAAATAATTAATTTACTACTATTTATTCCCACGTAGTCATGCAGAGTAGAATCGATCGATGTCATCAAATAAGGTGGTACATATTTTTGTTAAACGAAGCTGATTGGACTCCCAGTGTCAATCATTGTCTTGGCTTCCAGTTTTGTTGTGATAGGTTCTGACTCGTCACTGATGATTGTATACTCAAACATTCCTTGAAAATTGTCTAAAAAAGTAGATTGATGTTGTTGTTTGGCAATGTCTTCGTCTTCGAGAACACACACGACTGATTGTGAACAATTTTTGATGATGTGTCCCATTTTACCACATCGAAAACATGAACCTTTATCTCTGCGTGGCTTTGGACAGTTAGTGAGCACGTGGCCAACGTCATTGCAGTTGAAGCACCTCACTCTGTCTTTAGAACTAGGGTTAGGAACTGATTTGCGATCAATCGGCATCGTTTTGTAGCCAGATGTTGATGGTTGGAACTCTGACGTCTTCATTTTTTCGTATTTTCTCAGAATTCTCTTGAGGTCCGCAATATTGTTCGCTGTAAGCAAAATTTGTTTATTAGACATCGTATCAGGTATACCTTTAATGATGTAATTCATGATGTCTTGCTCCTCGATATCAGCTGAGCTTGCAATCTCTTGCATGATAAGCACATATTGTTGGATGTTTTCGTCTTTGTGCTTTCTTCTATTTCGCAAGCTGTTGTGGACATCTGATGCAGTTGCATGTTGTTGGAACTCGTTGATAAGAGCTGTCTTCAGTTCACACCAAGAACGGCATGACACGGATCGTAAAAAAAGTTTTGCTGTTCCCTTTAGCAAACGTTGGGCGTATATGAAGCACTTCGAATCATCAAATTTATAAATGAGCTTTGATTCCTCGATGCTCTTGATCCACCTCTTCAAAGGAAAGTTGTCGTCACCAGAAAAAGTTTGAAGCGACTCCTCGATGTCTCTAAATGAAAAAGAAGAATGACTCATCTCACCAGGTTGGTTTAATTCAGCCAATTTTTTCTGAAGCAGGCGAATTTCTTCCTTTCTGGCCACAATTTGTCTCAAACTGTCCAGCTGCTGCAACACCAATCGATTTTCTTCCTCCAGCTGGGAAGATTCTTCAGAGTTCTCGTCATCGAGCTCACCTTGCGCGAAAAACTCTTCGATTTGAGACTCTTCTAATTGTTCGAGCCCTTGCTCTAAACGTGTCTTCAACGCTGACTTAAGTCCATTTGTTGCCAGCCCAATTTCAGCCAGCTTGTCCCTCAATTGTTGGACAGTGGCGATTTCAATAAATCGTGAAACACGTGTAGTCATTTCTCGTAGCACTTAATTTAATAATTTTAAATCGCCAAATAAATATCTTGCATAAAAGATTTTTGTACATAAACTTAAAATTTCATAAAGTTTTTTAGGCGCATTTAACTAACAAAAAATAATGCAAAAAAGTGCGAGACTGTTCTTTATCCCACTTCTGAGGTTGTAAGGGGCACGGAGTGGAAAGGGCGACCAAATAAAATAAAAGACTAACGATGTTTCGATGTTAAAGGTTTATTTGCAACTAAACTAACTAACTCATATAATATAATTTACAATTGGGTATAATTTACTTTGGTTTATGCATACGACAATGCATTTACATAGGATAATGTTATAATAAAAGCTGTAACATCATACGATCAGAGGATTATAAACTTAATAATGAAGTTAAGGTATATACATTGAAATTGTTAATTAAGTAAATAAGTTCAATTTTAGGAATATGAAAATAGGTACAGGGTGATGTAAACAATAAAATAATATTCAATTGTTATGATTTAGTTAAGTATAAAAGTTTATTATAAATCTCTTACATATAGCATTTCCTATTCCTACATGTAGCGAAAGAAATTTTCTACTGCCCAGCGACGACAGCAGTAGGCACCAGAAGCAGCATGATATGTAAGCAACAAAAATTAAGGGTAAACAAATCATTTTATTACTTTCATATTTCGTTGTAAATCTATTTATTCAATATCGGTATCTATTATTACAGACAAATCCAATAAAAATTTGTATTCCGTGAGGACGGTGGCAGCAACAGTACAGCAAAACAGAGAAGGTAGGTCAATAATACAATTCATTACATTTTTCTTAATTATTATTTTTATTAATGATATATCCTTACAGAATGAATCAATAGGGAGATACCCATGAAGTCCATACACCAGGTAAACCATTGGAGTAGATATCCCAACGTGAGTATGGTGGATTACATACCTAGCATGGACTACCAACTAATATTTTCTTTCTTTTTGTTTTTTCTCAGGTATCCACAGAACTAACTGCATGCAGCATTTTATTTTATGTAATTAACTGTACCGATGTAATTTTTTTATATAATAATTATACTTCCGTGGAAGAAGGTGTCCACAACAAAACACTGGACACGATGAAGAATTTTTCGACGGCGAGGACAGTGGTATGGACAGGCTGTGAATGTGACCCCGTATATTCCAATTGAACAAGTGAGCCAATCCTAGTTATGAATTTAGGTACATAATTAAAATTTATATTTAAGTATGACTGTGGCTAGTATCCAGGGGCGTAAGCAGATTTACTTCTTGGGGGGGGGGGGGGTCATGCCAAAAAAAATAACGCAAACTAATATTTAAAAAAGTCAATCAAGTCAGTTTCTTTTTTATATTTTACTGTGCGTATATAAAAGAAAAGGGAAAAGTCTTAATTAACTATGCCATAATACATTACCTTTGTTAAAAATAAGTTAAAATAATTTAAAATCGTTCATATCCTGCGAAATGATATCTTACCTTAACTGATTTAATTTCAAAATCAGTCAAGAATCAAAAGTCGGCGTGAATGTAATTCTTTATTTTCATTACGCCAATTTGGGCAATTTCATCGAAAATATAGATGTCGAAATAATATAATTTCAAACAAATTTGCACGAAAAAAGGTGAAGATTTTACAAACGCACTCGTTTGGAATCCATTTCAAAATCTTTAGTATAAACATAGAAAGAGAAAACAAGTATTTAACTGCCAAAGCCAATTCAAAATAAAATGAGCTAAACAAAATAATTAACAAAAAGACGAAAACACTTTTTTGGTATTTGCTAAGTTACCTCATTTTTGGTTTAGCTGGTCCAGTGAACGCGCTCAGAATTTATTTTATTCCTATCAAAGTTTTTATTTCAGCTAGTTCTAATTCGAATTGAAGTTGCAGGATAAATTAGTAAGATATCATTAGGTAGTACAATAGTTCTGATTTTCAAAAATGATCACTTGGGTAAATTGCCCTTTTTATACAATAGTGGCAAAACTAAAATACATTACAAATTCATATTTTAATTGAATACAAAGATTCTAGTCGGGGAGACGGCCATAGGATGACCTACCCTCATCTCTTTACCAGATGAGAGGTATACAGTTTTTTAAATAGTCTCCAAACAATCAGTTTGCGCATGGGTTGCCTAAAAAATAGTGGGCCCTTCTAAGGTTGCCACGATTTAAAGATCAATTTTTGCGTTTGTTCAATTATCTGATTGCGCTTATCTGGTAAGCCATAAGGATATTCGAAAAATGTACCATGAAAGGAAATTTAACTTAAAAATTTTCAAATACGGGATTTTTTGAAATTTTAAATTTAAGTAGGGGAAATTAGGGTGAACGTATTAAAAGGTCGTTATCTTATTTTCTAAACGGTAAGTCATAGCGAAATGATTTTTTTTGCAGTCGATAGATGTTTTTATCTGTATTACCAGTAAGCCTTTCTGATAAAAATAATAGACAAAGTTGTTAAATTCTGTGAACCTAGCCGGGTTTTCGTCAAGGATTCCATCCGACTGGTCAAACGGTTCACCGCGAGGACCAAGGAGTTCCAAAAAATCTCCTTTACCATAGCTATTGGCTTTTGCATTACGGGATTCATAGGTTACTTTGTAAAAGTAATCCACATCCCAGTCAATAACATTATTGTTAGATTGTAAATGTTGAATAAGTCCAAACAAAATCCTTTTATAATAGGTTTCCATCATAGTTCTATATATTTATGTCTTTTTTGTTAACATTAACATTTTTGGTTATAATAACTATATAATAACTATTTTAAAAATAATCTTATATGTCATACAGATCAAACAAAACAATTTCTGTATGTGTTCTATAATGTGATTAAAGATATTATTTTCAGAAATAAAATCTGTTCTCTTTTTCAAAATCCTGTTAGTTTTTGGAAACAAATTGGAAACAACTCCAGACTTTGATTTTTGTTTGTTTTAACAGGTTTTGGCTGTCATCTCAAAAATGAAGCTATGAGTGTTTATGCATATAATTTAAGATTTGAATGCCAATGTGTTATCATTTGAGAAGTTTGTTGTTATGTCAAATTTGAGGTACGAGAAAGAAAATCTAAGTATCATCGATTGAATACAAAATATCTTAGGTATTCCATTGCCATGAAAATTAAATTTCTTATTGAATTCTAAGTTACCAACATTCAAATTCTTTATTGAATTCTAAAATTTACCAAGCGAAAATCCTATTAGCTTTCTAGGTAACCAACTTGCTTTTTTTTCTATGTAAATAATCTTGAGTTCTCGGGAGGGGGGGGACATGACCCCGTGACCCCCCCCTGTATACGCCGTTGCTAGTATCCTTTTCCTTTGTTTATATTCTCTTACACCATAAAAATAAACATTTTTGGTACCTCTTGCTTGTGCCTTGTACGACAAAGATGTATATGGCTATGTATATACTTTTATTGTATCATATCAAAGGGGTTGTTTTTAGGTCGTTCGAAAGTTTGGGATTATAAAAAGACTTAGGTCAGAGATTTTATTTTCGAATATAGTTATGTGTTACTTAGCGGTGTACGCATATATATATATATATGTATTGAGTGTTCGCCAACGTGGGGAAGAACCCTCACAAAAACCGGTCAAAAACAGTCAGTGCACATAAATTAGGTATATATGGAAATTCAGTTCGTGAAATTATTTCTTTTTATTTTCGTTTGTTGAATTAGTTCCATAGGTAGTAATATTATGCTTAGGACATTCAACGAATACCCAAAATTAAGTAATTAATCAAGTGTGAATGATAATATAAATAACTAAGTTCCCAAAACCAATAAATAAATATGAAAATAAAAAAAGTAATAAATAATAATTTATGACGAATAAATACATAAATTATAAACAAATATATATACATAAATAATGATCAAACAAATAATTTAAATAAATAAATAATCGAATATTATAACGCTTCGACTTTCATTAAACAAAAAGATAGATAAACGATAAGTTAACTGATAATATCAATAAATTAATACAATTCAACAGTAGATAAATACGTTTACATATAAACAGATGAAGGGTTTAATAAATCAACAAATAAATAAATTAACAAAAATAAATAAATACTTAAATAGGTAAATTAATAAGTAGATAACGGAATAAACAGGTTGAATAAATAAATATATAAATAAATAATCTAATAAATAAATAAATAAGCAGATAAATAATTAATTGGAATAAATAAATAATTAAGTAAATAAATAATTCTAATAAATAAATAATTTTGTAAATAAATAAATAATTTTAATAAATAACTAAATCTAATATTGCAAACTTACCCTAATATAAATATATAACTAAAATATCACAGTGCTGGGTTTATTTCATCGTTTTGATGAAAAGTTGAAACAAATGGATATATCATAGGTCGCAAGGGCTTCACTGATTTAATAAATAACCAATAAATGAACATTAAATAAGTTATATGGCAACAAATAATTAAATAATATAAGCATAATAAAGATAAATGATTGTAAGAAAATGCAACAATCAATAACGAGATAGGTAAATAAATAAGTAGATAAATAAATAAATAATTTTAAGATCGAAAATGAATTGGAAAATAATATGTAAATAAACCTAGAATACTAAGATAACATGATGTTGCCATAACAATAAACAAAAATACAGATATGTACATTTTAGATAATTTCATTGTTTAATATCGTTAGCATGATACACACCAATGGTTTTTCCGGATAAATTCTTCAATTCGTATAGGTTTTTACCGACAGATTTAGCAATTCGACATTTGACAAATTTGGGACATAATTTGGCACTTAGGTATTTCGAACTATCGCTAAGGATAAAATTTCTTCTGAACACCTCTTGTTCAGGTAGAAAACGAATGTTTCGAACACGGGTGTTGTACTTTTGAGCGCTCTTTTCACTAGCTTGATCTATTCAGTCCTTAATTTTGTTTCGTAATGTGTCGTAATCTCACCATCTTCTGAAGAGTTAAGTTTTTGTGCTAGCTCATAACAGCTTCCATGGGTCATCATATTTAAACCAAATAACGCGAAATATGGTGACACACCAGTTGAAGTGTGAACTGCACTTCTAAGTGCACAAGCTATAACACTCAGATGGAGATCCCAGTCCCGTTGGTCATCTTCGATGTAAGAACGAATAGGCCTCCAAAGCTTCTTCCGTCATTTTAAATTTTTCTTTAGACTTTTTCAGGGTATCTGTGATTGGAGCCATCAGAGTAGAAAATTCCCGTATAAACCTACGGTACCACCCTGCTAGACCAAACAGTCTGCGAACTTGTTTTGCGGTTTTCGGAACTGGAAAATTTTCGATCGCTTCAACTTTAGCGGGATCCGTTTTGATATTCCCACCACCAACGATAAAGCCCAAGTATTTCAGTTCCTTGAAACAAAATTTTGAATTCGTTACGTTGATGGTGAGGCCAGCTTTATTCATGTGTGCAGCAACTTCATCTAACAGAGCGATATGTGTCTCGAAATCCGGAGCAATGACGAGCAAATCATCGAGGTACACAAAGACACGGTCCCTTAACCTTGAGGGAATGACCTTATCCATCAACTGACATAACTTTTGGGCCACATTACACAGACCAAAAGGCATGACGGTAAAATGGTACAAGGGCCGTCCCGGTATCGTAAACGCAGTTTTTTCTATACTCTGCTCCTCCAACGGTATTTGAGATCAATACTACTTATAAAAATAGTATCACGAAGATGACTGAAGATACCCTCGAGATTCAGCTTTCGTGAATCAAGGCACAGACGATTTTTGCTAGGTTTCTGTTCTGTATGAGGACCACTGGCGAACTCCAAGGGCTTTCGCTCCTCAATAACTCCAAGGCTCAACATTCGTTCTATCTCGGCATACATCAGGGTTTGTATCGCCGGAGAAACAGTTTAGTGACGCTGCTTTACTGGCACCGCCCCTCCGGTTTCGATGACATGTTCGACAAGCGTCGTTTTCCCGAGACCGTATTCGGTATAACACCGGAACTTTCTCCTGACTGCGTCCAAACTCCATTCCTGCTCTGGAGACAATTGGTGAGTATCTAAAGTATTTTTTTCATCCGTAATTGAAATTTCATTGACGATTCCAGGTGCAAGATTGAATACTCTCCAAAAATCGACGCCGAGATAAAGTTCCTGATCAAGATTTGGTACCAGGTAAAAAGTAATATTATTTTTATTGTATTTATATTGTACTTCAATGTTTATTTTGCCTATAATAGTTTGACATTTGCCACCTGCCGTTTTTACATTAGAAGAAAAGGGGGAAATTTGAACGTTAAGTTCATCAATTAAATTTTTGCAATTTTTGCCCAAAATGCTGACGCTTGCACCACTATCAAGCAAGCCTAGCATCTCCTTATCTCTTATTTTTATTTTGGCATAGGGCCTAGGATCTCCAGAAACATCTATAATAGTAGATAATAAATTGCACCTTATTTGCTTTCTAATTTTAAATCTATCTCTAGCTTTAAGAATTTTTTTACTAATAGAAGCATTAAAAATTATTTCTCTTGCCTTATTATAATCTTCAATTCTTATGTGTAAAGGTTTTCTATAACTAAATTTTTTTATACTTGGGTTTTCTTCATTTTTCACATTTTCTCTTTTCAAAATTCGTAATGGAACTTCATTACTATTATCTTTTAAGTTTTCTAATTTTTGTTTTGAAATAATGATTCGGGGAACTGTGTCGAACGCGACTCCCCCGTTGAAGTCGCCCTCTTCTTTCTGTTTTCCGGTTTACACTTGGGGCAGTTGGAAACAATTACGTTTCCCTCGCCGCAACGGAAACAAAATAGATTTTGTTTGGGAGACGGGCACTCCCAATACATATGTCCATCAATTTTGCAATTCCAGCAATTAAGGACTTTATTTGCTGGTTTTGGTCTGTTGTTGTTGACGTACTGCATTGCTGCAATTTGATCTTCATAATGATTTGAGTCTTCTTCATAGTACTGAATCTCGTTGGTGACTAATTTTGCCGGCTGTCTAAATGGTCTGCATTGATTATAATTTTCCCTGGACGGAAATGCATTTTCAGCTTCTTTGCAAGCAAAGCGCAGCTGGTCTAGAGAAAACATTGCCATAGGGTAAACTAGCTTGCCTATTTTATCATTCAAGTTTCTTTTCAGCATTTTGATTAATTCCAACTCGGGAAATGGGGTTTTTAATTGCGATTTTATTTTTGAAATTGCTGCAAAAAAATTATCGCAAGACTCAAAAGCACCTTGCTTCCGATCGGCCAATTCACGGGTTATTTCGAAATCAGATTTGCAATTTCTGAAGTGAAGCAATAATGCATCACGCAACGTAGGCCAGTCGGGTCGGTAGTTCGATTTTTGGAACTCCCAATACCAGTCTTCGGCAGTTCCTGAGAGCATAAGATTGAACTGTTTTAGTATTTCTGACCAGGGCCAATTGTTTTGGTCTTGGAGAGTTTCCAAGCGGAGTATAAAATTTTCGACGGTTGTATTCTCCGTTTTACCATCGAATTTTGGACCTATGCGATCTAGTTTTATTGGATCACGGTAACCTCTACCTACATTCAAATTCCAATCTATATATGGGTTTGGTGGACTTGGAATGTAACCATCAGAAAATCGGAAATCAGGCGGCTGTGGTGGGATTTGGGGTTGTTGTGATATATTAGGGTTATTATGGGTTTGAATTGAACAGTTTGAGGGTTGATGTAATGGAAGGGACGGTCGGGATTGATTTTAAACGGGAGGTTGAAACAATTGTTGTTAGTAAGGATATTGTACATGCTTTTGTTGTTGTGACAGTCGCGGTTGGTTAGGTAATTGCAGTTGGTATGGTTGTTGTTGTTGCAGTTGTTGATGTTGTTGGTCAGGTAGTTGATGTTGGGTCAATTGTTTTTGCGGTTGTTGTTGTTTTGGAGACCTTTGAAGTAATGGTTTTCGGACAGCAGTCGCGTTCACAGATGGGTTGGGAACAGGCTCTTCTTGCCGTATTAAAGGCCGAGTTGCCGAATTGATTTCGCCTAAGAATTCAATCAAATTATCTTTCATTATTGCTTTAAGACTTTCAGAAACGTCAGATTTCATGGATTCAGCGTATGATGAAAACGCATTGACAATTGCTAGGTTGACGTAGGCCTTGATGTCACTAGGTACTGATTCGGTATTGTTTAAGCTTCTTTCTGTAATGTTCCTATTTTTAGGAATTTCTTGATGGCGAATAGTAAGAATACTATTATTAAGGTCATTAGAAGCTGCGCCTTAATTGCTAAGGTTACTAAACGTAGGAGCAGTCATTGAGTCTGTAGAATAATTCGAGTGTTCACCAACCATTGAAATATTCAACAATGGAAGTTGTTCTTGGTTGATGATTTGAACGGGTGTGTGTTGCACACGAGGACACGATTGGTTATTGAAATTCATGTTGTTGATTGTTGGTGAAAATGGTTTTTCTTGACTCAGTAATGATGCCGCTCCTTGAACAGGTTTTTGGGGTAAATTCTCTTGTGCAGGCCGGGATAAATCCGATTGGATTGCGATTGGCTGCGGAACAGGGTTATTGGATTGCGATTCCATGTTTCTTGTTTTAACGTTTGGTTGGAGTGGACTATCTTTAACCAATGGGCTTAGGCTGTATAGCAAACGATCTTGCTCGCTAGGATTCAACCTATTTGATGATCTAGAGCCTTTCTTTTTTGAAGCACCTGTCTTATTACCTTTATTATTTTCGTCCCTTACTATAACCATATTCGTGATTTGTATTTTATTTTTGAAAAATTAATATTATGTATAACAATAGGTAATAAATTTAAGAATATATTATGTATGTATATGAAAAAGAAGTAATGATTTATATATATATGTAGATATTTATTTGAAAAGAAGACTTAGCAAAAAGTTCGAACTGAAAAAAAATAATTGTATGTTTTTGTATTTTTGAAAAAAAAAAAAACTATAAGTGTTTTGAAATGTCACCAAAAATCAAAAAAAAATGTATTAAATTGTATCGTAGATGAAGTATATATAATATGAATATTGTAGGTATTCTTTATGTTTATATATATGTATATGTATATAAATGAATTTGATTGATTAGATTTTCCTTTAATAAACTTGATATTTTTCAACATAAATTATAACTTCTGTTTTATTAAAAGTTTCTTTGTGGGGGTTCTTACATATAACATTGGGAGGATGCTTCAGGCAACTCTGAGCTGAAAAGGTAGAAGGAATTTGAATTTTGAAATACTTTCGGACGGACTATTTTGAGTTTTTCCCTCTAAATGGTAAATAGGTACAAATAATTTTAACGAAGGACAATACTCGTTGCTATCTGATGCTTCCGCGATTCTAGACAAGCCTGAGACTTTTGCTAGAAGACATGAAGTCAAATAAGCAACACATAAAAGATAGAGAAAAAGGAATGAAAAAGAAAATTGTGCAACAGTTGTGATATTGCATCAGCTAACTGGCCACAATTCTTTGGAGGAAAAAAACGAGACAAATGAGTGAAAATTGAAAAAAAGAAAAGATAGAAAAGTAAAATTTATAACACATAAGGACTGGGTATAGACAAGAAAAAACTCGGGTTAATTATTATCGTCATCACCATCTTGTTATCTCGTCGCAAATGAGAAGGTATGTTAGAAACTTTACTAAATCATGACATACGCGTTCCGATGGTGATGACAAAAGTAATTGGGAGGTAAGTGAAGTTTGGATTAAGGTAAACAAAAACAAAGACCAACGTTGTGGGCGCCATTTGTAATGAGGTTTAGAGGGATTTTCTAAGAGAATTTAAACTGTTTGCTTGGGATTCTTGAGCGTGGCATGCTTGTCGGCGCTCGGCTAGAGCTCGCCGGAAATGGGTGGGAACTTGCTCATTCTGCCCAATCTCCTTCCTATTACTTCTACATAAATCAGCCAAACTTACTTACTTACTTACTTACTTTTGATGGCGCTCACAGCCCAGGATGGGCTTCGGGCTCAACTAACAAGCCCCTCCAGCCAGCTCTTGATTCACTTGATTGCGCCACCTGTTACGGGTTCTTCCTCTGCTGCGTACCCCATCGGGGTTGGATTCGAAGACTCGTCGGGCAGGTGCGTTGCTGTCCATACGCTCCACGTGCCCCAGCCATCTCAGCCGCTGAATTTTCAGCTTTTTGACCAGGTCAACGTCGCTGTATAGCCCGTATAGCTCGTCGTTGAATCTTCTCCTCCATACTCCTTCGATACACACCGGACCGAAAATCACACGAAGAATCTTCCTCTCAAAGCACCCTAGCAGATTTTTATCCGAATCTTTCAGTGACCATGCTTCTGACCCATAAAGCAGGACCGGGATGATTAGGGTTTTGTATAAAGTCTCCTTGGTTCTCTGAGAGAGGGCCTTACTACTTAAATGCTTTCTTAGACCGCAGAAACAGCGGTTGGCAAGAGTAATTCTTCGCTTGATCTCTGAACTGATGTCATTCTGCGATGTAATAGTGGAGCCCAGGTAGACAAAGTCCTTGACAACTTAGAAGTTATATCTGTCCATCGTGATATTTTGCCCGAGTCGACGATGTTAAGATTCCTCTCTCGATGAGAGCATATACTTCGTCTTGTCCTCATTAACCGCCAATCCCATTCTTGCCGCCTCCGATTCAATGCTCGCAAATGCCCCTGCCACAGCTCGCTCGTTCTGCCGACAATGTCTATGTCATCCGCATATGCAAGCAATTGAACGGACTTTTGATAGATTGTACCGCTGGTGTTGACATGTGCGCTGCGTACAATGGCTTCAAGAACGACGTTGAATAGGTTGCATGATAACGCGTCACGTTGCCTCAATCCTTTCTCAACATCAAAGGAATCGGTGGTGTTCTTACCAATTTTGACGGAGCAGCGAGATTTCTCCATCGTCATCCTGCACAGGCGGACGAGTTTGGCAGGGATGCCGAGACTCGACATGGCTCTGTATAATTCGTCACTTTTCACGCTATCATATGCGACTTTAAAATCGATTAAAAGGTGGTGTGTATCGATCTGGAATTCCCGGGATTTTTCTAAAATCTGTCGGAGTGTGAACATTTGATCGTCGATTGACTTGCCTGGCCTAAAACCGCACTGATAGGGGCCGATCAGATTGTTGACAAAAGGTTTTAAGCGGTCACACAGGATGGCCGACAAGATTTTACATTTACATTTCAGAACATCTCGCTTTTTATGGATGGGGCACACTATACCGAGGTTCCATTCATCGGGCATACTTTCCTCCGACCAAATTTTGCAGATGAGCTGGTGTATGCTCCTAGCCAATTCATCTCCCGCTGATTTAAATAGTTCGGCTTGTAAGCCATCCGCACCAGCAGCCTTGTATGACTTAAGTTTGGATATCGCCAGCCGCACTTCGGTTAGGTCGGGTGGACGGAACTCTTGGCCATCATCGTCCAAGTTGAATGGAGCGTTCTGCCTATTAGCGGCATCTTCGCTGTCTTCGCCATTAAGCAGTCTAGCAAAGTGTTCTTTCCAGATCCTCAGCACTGACTGTGTGTCTACTACCATATTCGCACTCTCATCTCGGCAGGCTTCCTTTCTAGCCTTGAATCCTTGGGTAGATCGCTTCACCCTCTGATAAAATTTTCGAACATCTCCCCTACCGCTACAACCCTCAATAGACTCTACCGCCCGCTTCTCGTGCTTTCTCTTTTTCCTCTTGAGAAGTCGGTGTTCCTCTGTTCGTTTCAGCCCGTAGAGCTCCCGGGCCACTCTCTCAGCAGCTCTTGTTCGAGTCTGCAGCATTGCCTGGTAGGCCTCGCCCTTAGCTGCATGCGCTAGCCGGCACTCTTCATCTAACCAGAGGTTTCGTTGTATTTGCCTAGTGAAACCCAGCACATCAGAGGTGGCACTTCTGATGGCTTGTTGACAGTGTTCCCACTGGTCCTCTGCACTTGATGCTGGTGGTGCACCTCCTGAGAGATTAAGAGTTACGTGGTCTGCAAAAGTTCTGGCGGTCTCTTGCGATTTAAGCTTCTCGACATCGAATCTTTTCACAGCATCTGCTCTGCGTTGTCGCGTCATGGATATCCGCATACGTAGTCTAGCTACCACCAGGTAGTGATCCGAGTCAATGTTGGCCACTCGGAACGTTCGGACGTCCAAGATACTGGAAGCATGTCTCGCGTCTATCGCAACGTGGTCGATTTGGTTGACGGTTACAGGATCACGCGACCGCCAAGTCCCCTTGTGTATATTGAGGTGTGGGAAGTAGGTGCTTGAGATGATGACATTTCGCCCCGCCGCAAAGTCTGCCAGCCTGTGTCCGTTGCCGAAAGTTTCGTCGTGTAGGCTGTGTCCTCCGACTATCGAACCAAAGATGCCCTCCTTTCCGAATCTTGCGTTGAAGTCACCAAGAATGATTTTCACGTCGTACTTCGGGCACATATCATACGTTGTCTCCAGGAGATCGTAGAATGCTTCTTTGGTTGAGTCATCTCTCCCTTCATGGGGGGCGTGAACACAGATCAGCGAAATGTTCTTAAATTTGCCTTTGATGCGGATTGTGACCAGGCGCTCGCTTTCACTTCGGAAGCCCAAGACTTCTTGCCTAAGTCTTCCCCTTATCACAAAACCACAACCAAAGAGCCGCTGACCCTGTTCCTTCAAGCACCCGCCGTAGTAGATGTCACACGTTTTCAGTCTCCGTATGCCATCTCCATCCCATCGCACTTCCGGGATGGCTGTTACGTCAGCCGTTAGCCTGTCCATGTTCTCCACTAATTGATCGGCTGCACGTGTTCTGTATAAGGACAGGACGTTCCACGTGCAGATCCTAAATTCATTGTCCTTGTTTCATTTGCCAATCATGCCAAAAGATTTCTAAAATCAAATATAGATATCATCTAGATATGAAGCGGATAAACGTTACCATTTAAAGGGGACTGTGGTATTACCAGCCATGGTCTTACCTCTTACCCACCCTACCTTTGAAGTTAGCGAACATTTTATAACTTCCCCATAAATTGCTTACCACTTTCGTTGCTCAGTTCATTTTTGCCACCGTCTTATTTGGTCGCCTTCAGCGTCCCCTGAAAAGAAAGCTTAGCAAGCCATCAAGCTATGCGCTTAAAAAAACAAAACAAATAAATTTCAACCATGATGGTGCAATTTACAAAACATTCAAATTCTATTTAAGGAAAAGTATAATCTAGGTGAAAATTCTTTTTTATAATTAAATTTAATTTTTATCAAAAATAAATAATTTATTGGGATGGTAATCCTAAACATTAACATTTATGCAAAGAAAAAGTAATAAATAACATTTAATGAATCAATTGTTTAATTATCCAAAGAAAATTATTTTGAAACTGTTGGTATATAGGAATCTTTATAGCTCTTGGTTTTACCCAGCTTCCGACGCTATTTATAATTTTAGATATTATTGCCTTACTGTGCTTCTTCAGATTTCCCTACCTGTCTTGAGCTCAATGAGGGTAGTATTCTCTGGGCATAAACAAATAAAAAAACGAACGTACAGAAAACAAGAAAAAAAACGGCAGTAACCAAATTAAGACTCGAAGTATGCGAGACAAAGTTCTCTGAATATTCCTACTAACCAAACTAATCTCATAAAAGAATCAAGGTACCTATTCAAGAAATTTATCACTTTAACAAGGTAAAAAAAATTAGCTTATTGCACCATAACAAAAAAAAACTTACATATAAAAACACTCAAAATAAGAACTCTATTCGGTCAATTATATCTCCAACGAGGCATACAGTTTATATATATAATTATGTATGTGTTTTTATACATCAATATATGCATATATGTAAATACAAAACTATATCTATGAAACTATTTGAAGATGATATAAACGTATGAAATATACTGTATCTATATTTTTTGTCTCCTTTTTTTATAACTTAACTTAAATATTGACCTAAATATTATCGAAAGTTAATAAAAAAAATATCTGCGACAATTAGATTGAGCTCTGGATCGTTCATAAAATAAAATATAAACGTGGAGCACCTCATGCACCCAGCACCCAGAAGATTGTCAGTCCGTGATCGCCAAAGTACTGCACCAAATCCTATTAACGAATAATAAGTTTATTCTAAATAACTTTAATTCAATAGGAATTTTTTTTATTTCAAGTTCTTAGCTAAGCACATTTTTTTTGATAATGGCAAGACACTCACCGAGTTTAGATTTTAGTTGATGTACAATTGTACATATATTCCGAGTGTATTATGGGCAATGTTTTCCACAATTACACTTATCTGCATATATATGGATATATCGTAGAGATTCACGTATATGTAGGTACTCCCTGTAAAGTTTTTATATTCTTACTTTAGTAACACTCAATAAACTGCTTTTGTATTAAACTTTTTTTTTTTTTGATTTTTTTTTATAGTTAACTTACTTTTTAGTTTTATAGAATTAGGGTAGATTTTATACAACATTATAAGTATTACTATCCGCCTAAAATGTGCGGTGGTTAAGGTACGAATGGTCTATGGTAATGATAGTAATATGGTTCCAGTCATCAGCTATTCAAAATCTTCCCGTTCCGCAAACCCAACGGCTAAATCGTTGATTTTAACCACCAATCAAACAAAACCAGTACCATACATTTGAAAATTTACCCCCCTCTTCACTACAAATATACAAGTTGATTTCTGTGTGCGTAAATGAGTTAACATTTAGAACATGCTTAAGCGGCATCTAGCTTTGAAAATAACAAGCAATTCTTTCGGCGGCCATCATGTTTTTATTTTACAAAACGAGCTCAGCTATATAAATTAAAGCGAGACGGAGAAAAATTAACAACGAGGGAAACGTCAAAATCAAGTCAAAACAAACGAAATATGTCGGTCTGGTTGGGTTTTGTCAAATCATTTATTGAAATAAACACACAAAGAACAAAAAAAAAGGACAAAAAAAAAACATCCTTTCGAGAATCCTTAGTAAGTACTTTATAATGAATAAAAACAATATCTGTTATAGCATTTCCTATTCCTACAGGTAGCGAAAGAAATTTTCTACTGCCCAGCGACGACAGCAGTAGGCACCAGAAGCAGCATGATATGTAAGCAACAAAAATTAAGGGTAAACAAATCATTTTATTACTTTCATATTTCGTTGTAAATCTATTTATTCAATATCGGTATCTATTATTACAGACAAATCCAATACAAATTTGTATTCCGTGAGGACGGTGGCAGCAACAGTACAGCAAAACAGAAAAGGTAGGTCAATAATACAATTCATTACATTTTTCTTAATTATTATTTTTATTAATGATATATCCTTACAGAATGAATCAATAGGGAGATACCCATGAAGTCCATACACCAGGTAAACCATTGGAGTAGATATCCCAACGTGAGTATGGTGGATTACATACCTAGCATGGACTACCAACTAATATTTTCTTTCTTTTTGTTTTGTTCTCAGGTATCCACAGAACTAACTGCATGCAGCATTTTATTTTATGTAATTAACTGTACCGATGTAATTTTTTTATATAATAATTATACTTCCGTGGAAGAAGGTGTCCACAACAAAACACTGGACACGATGAAGAATTTTTCGACGGCGCGGACAGCGGTATGGACAAGCTGTGAACGTGACCCCGTATATTCCAATTGAACAAGTGAGCCAATCCTAGTTATGAATTTAGGTACATAATTAAAATTTATATTTAAGTATGACTGTGGCTAGTATCCAGGGGCGTAAACAGCTTTACTTCTTGGGGGGGGGGGTCATGCCAAAAAAAAAATAACGCAAACTAATATTTAAAAAAGTCAAGGGCCTTATATTTCTTTTTTATATTTTACTGTGCGTATATAAAAGAAAAGGGAAAAGTCTTAATTAACTATGCCATAATACATTACCTTTGTTAAAAATAAGTTAAAATAATTTAAAATCGTTCATATCCTGCGAAATGATATCTTACCTTAACTGATTTAATTTCAAAATCAGTCAAGAATCAAAAGTCGGCGTGAAATAGCAGACTACGAATGTAATTCTTTATTTTCACTACGCCAATTTGGGCAATTTCATCGAAAATATAGATGTCGAAATAAGATAATTTCAAACAAATTTGCACGAAAAAAGGTGAAGATTTTACAAACGCACTCGATTGGAATCCATTTCAAAATCTTTAGTATAAACATAGAAAGAGAAAACAAGTATTTAACTGCCAAAGCCAATTCAAAATAAAATGAGCTAAACAAAAAATTAACAAAGAGACGAAAACACTTTTTTGGTATTTGCTAAGTTACCTCATTTTTGGTTTAGCTGGTCCA
Source organism: Melangyna quadrimaculata (assembly GCA_949320155.1). NCBI lineage: Eukaryota > Metazoa > Arthropoda > Insecta > Diptera > Syrphidae > Melangyna > Melangyna quadrimaculata. The sequence goes on from OX439483.1 coordinate 322,332,406, forward strand.
GTGAACGCGCTCAGAATTTATTTTATTCCTATCAAAGTTTTTATTTCAGCTAGTTCTAATTCGAATTGAAGTTGCAGGAAAAATTAGTAAGATATCATTAGGTAGTACAATAGTTCTGATTTTCAAAAATGATCACTTGGGTAAATTGCCCTTTTTATACAATAGTGGCAAAACTAAAATACATTACAAATTCATATTTTAATTGAATACAAAGATTCTAGTCGGGGAGACGGCCATAGGATGACCTACCCTCATCTCTTTACCAGATGAGAGGTATACAGTTTTTTAAATAGTCTCCAAACAATCAGTTTGCGCATGGGTTGCCTAAAAAATAGTGGGCCCTTCTAAGGTTGCCATGATTTAACGATCAATTTTTGCGTTTGTTCAATTATCTGATTGCGCTTATCTGGTAAGCCATAAGGATATTCGAAAAATGTACCATGAAAGGAAATTTAACTTAAAAATTTTCAAATACGGGATTTTTTGAAATTTTAAATTTAAGTAGGGGAAATTAGGGTGAACGTATTAAAAGGTCGTTATCTTATTTTCTAAACGGTACATCATAGCGAAATGATTTTTTTTTGCAGTCGATAGATGTTTTTATCTGTATTACCAGTACGCCTTTCTGATAAAAATAATAGACAAAGTTGTTAAATTCTGTGAACCTAGCCGGGTTTTCGTCAAGAATTCCATCCGACTGGTCAAACGGTTCACCGCGAGGACCAAGGAGTTCCAAAAAATCTCCTTTACCATAGCTATTGTATTTTGCATTATGGGATTCATAGGTTACTTTGTAAAAGTAATCCACATCCCAGTCAATAACATTATTTTTAGATTGTAAATGTTGAATAAGTCCAAACAAAATCCGTTCATAATAGGTTTCCATCATAGTTCTATATATTTATGTCTTTTTTGTTAACATTAACATTTTTGGTTATAATAACTATATAATAACTATTTTAAAAATAATCTTATATGTCATACAGATCAAACTAAACAATTTCTGTATGTGTTCTATAATGTGTTTAAAGATTTTATTTTCAGAAATAAAATCTGTTCTCTTTTTCAAAATCCTGTTAGTTTTTGGAAACAAATTGGAAACAACTCCAGACTTTGATTTCTGTTTGTTTTAACAGGTTTTGGCTGTCATCTCAAAAATGAAGCTATGAGTGTTTATGCATATAATTTAAGATTTGAATGTCAATGTGTTATCATTTGAGAAGTTTGTTGTTATGTCAAATTTGAGGTACGAGAAAGAAAATCTAAGTATCATCGATTGAATACAAAATATCTTAGGTATTCCATTGCCATGAAAATTAAATTTCTTATTGAATTCTAAGTTACCAACATTCAAATTCTTTATTGAATTCTAAAATTTACCAAGCGAAAATCCTATTAGCTTTCTAGGTAACCAACTTGCTTTTTTTTCTATGTAAATAATCTTGAGTTCTCGGGGGGGGGACATGACCCCGTGACCCCCCCCCCCTGTATACGCCGTTGCTAGTATCCTTTTCCTTTGTTTATATTCTCTTACACCATAAAAATAAACATTTTTGGTACCTCTGGCTTGTGCCTTGTACGACAAAGATGTATATGGCTATGTATATACTTTTATTGTATCATATCAAAGGGGTTGTTTTTAGGTCGTTCGAAAGTTTGGGATTATAAAAAGACTTAGGTCAGAGATTTTATTTTCGAATATAGTTATGTGTTACTTAGCGGTGTACGCATATATATATATATATGTATTGAGTGTTCGCCAACGTGGGGAAGAACCCTCACAAAAACCGGTCAAAAACAGTCAGTGCACATAAATTAGGTATATATGGAAATTCAGTTCGTGAAATTATTTCTTTTTATTTTCGTTTGTTAAATTAGTTCCATAGGTAGTAATATCATGCTTAGGACATTCAACGAATACCCAAAATTAAGTAATTAATCAAGTGTGAATGATAATATAAATAACTAAGTTCCCAAAACCAATAAATAAATATGAAAATAAAAAAAGTAATAAATAATAATTTATGACGAATAAATACATAAATTATAAACAAATATATATACATAAATAATGATCAAACAAATAATTTAAATAAATAAATAATCGAATATTATAACGCTTCGACTTTCATTAAACAAAAAGATAGATAAACGATAAGTTAACTGATAATATCAATAAATTAATACAATTCAACAGTGGATAAATACGTTAACATATAAACAGATGAAGGGTTTAATAAATCAACAAATAAATAAATTAACAAAAATAAATAAATACTTAAATAGGTAAATTAATAAGTAGATAACGGAATAAACAGGTTGAATAAATAAATATATAAATAAATAATCTAATAAATAAATAAATAAGCAGATAAATAATTAATTTGAATAAATAAATAATTAAGTAAATAAATAATTCTAATAAATAAATAATTTTGTAAAAAAATAAATAATTTTAATAAATAACTAAATCTAATATTGCAAACTTATCCTAATATAAATATATAACTAAAATATCACAGTGCTGGGTTTATTTCATCGTTTCGATGAAAAGTTGAAACAAATGGATATATCAAAGGTCGGAAGGACTTCACTGATTTAATAAATAACCAATAAATTAACATTAAATAAGTTATATGGCAACAAATAATTAAATAATATAAGCATAATAAAGATAAATGATTGTAAGAAAATGCAACAATCAATAACGAGATAGGTAAATAAATAAGTAGATAAATAAATAAATAATTTTAAGATCGAAAATGAATTGGAAAATAATATGTAAATAAACCTAGAATACTTAGATAACATGATGTTGCCATAACAATAAACAAAAATACAGATATGTACATTTTAGATAATTTCATTGTTTAATATCTTTAGCATGATACACACCAATGGTTTTTCCGGATAAATTTATCAATTCGTATAGGTTCTTACCGACAGATTTAGCAATTCGACATTTTACAAATTTGGGACATAATTTGGCACTTAGGTATTTCGAACTATCGCTAAGGATAAAATTTCTTCTGAACACCTCTTGTTCAGGTAGAAAACGAATGTTTCGAACACGGGTGTTGTATTTTTGAGCGCTCTTTTCACTAGCTTGATCTATTCAGTCCTTAATTTTGTTTCGTAATGTGTCGTAATCTCACCATCTTCTGAGGAGTTAAGTTTTTGTGCTAGCTCATAACAGCTTCCATGGGTCATCATATTTAAACCAAATAACGCGAAATATGGTGACACACCAGTTGAAGTGTGAACTGCACTTCTAAGTGCACAAGTTATATCACTCAGATGGAGATCCCCGTCCCGTTGGTCATCTTCGATGTAAGAACGAATTGCGGATAAAAGAGTACGATGCACTCTTTCCGACGCATTTGACTGAGGAGAATAGTTTGCAGTTTTGAAATGTCGAATTCCGTATTTTTGTTGAAAATCTTTGGTTAGAAACTGTTTTCCATTACCAGAGTGCAATATTTGAGGCACTCCAAAAATATTGTAAACATTTTCTTGTAGGCATTTAATTATACTTGGAGTTTTGGCATTCTTCAAAGATTTTAAGAAGACAAATTTTGATAAGTGATCAAGGACGACAAAGACATAACTATAACCAGACTTAGAACGCGGATATGGACCTAAAAAGTCAACATATAACTTTTGGAAAGGACGATCAACGTTATATGCACTTGACATAGGAGGACGTAAGACTTGATTTGACGATTTGCACTGAATTCAAGTATCACATTTCGATATATACTCGCGAATTTGCATGGTCATATTTGGCCAGTAGCTACTCCTCCGTGAGCAACCTGTGGAGGATTATGGGCGCGAAAAATGATTTCGTTCGTGAGGCCTGAAGGCACCCATAATTTCCAAGTGTGCTCAACAGTAGCAAAATCATCATTCTGTGAAGGAAAAGATCGTTTATACAAAAATTTATCATCTATTTTTAAATCAGGCAATCGTTCTTTATTTTCTCTAACGGTTTTGATTAAACTCACATGTTCTTCAGAATCAAACTCCTCTGAATCAAGATCTATTAACGGAGCTGTGTTTTCTATGCCAATACTATCTACATCCATAAACACTCTGGACAAGGCATCAGGAACAGTATTTAAACTACCTTTTCTATGTTCTATGTCGAAAGAATACGCTTGTAGCTGCAGACTCCAACGAGCGAGTCTACCACTCAAGTCCTTAAGACTCATAAGCCATTTTAGACTAGAATGGTCAGTTATGACCGTAAATAGCATTCCTTCAACATACGGCCTATATCTTTGGATTGCCAATACCGCTGCCAGACATTCTTTTTCCGTAACACTGTAATTTTTTTGGCACTTGTTTAATTTTTGGGAAAAGAACGAAAGTGGTGTTTCTGCCTCGGCATCTGGAAAAGCACCGCTCCTACAACTGTGTCAGATGCATCACATTGGATGTAGAACCTTTTACTGAAATTTGGATGTGTTAATGCCGGAGCACTTACCAAAGCCTTCTTCAACCTTTCAAATGCCTCCAGAGCTTCTTCCGTCATTTTAAATTTTTCTTTAGACTTTTTCAGGGTATCTGTGATTGGAGCTGTCAGAGTAGAAAATTCCCGTATAAACCTACGGTACCACCCTGCTAGACCAAACAGCCTGCGAACTTGTTTTGCGTTTTTCGGAACTGGAAAATTTTCGATCGCTTCAACTTTAGCGGGATCCGTTTTGATATTCCCACCACCAACGATAAAGCCCAAGTATTTCAGTTCCTTGAAACAAAATTTTGACTTCGTTACGTTGATGGTGAGGCCAGCTTTATTCATGTGTGCAGCAACTTCGTCCAACAGAGCGATATGTGTCTCGAAATCCGGAGCAATGACGAGCAAATCATCGAGGTACACAAAGACACGGTCCCTTAACCTTGAGGGAATGACCTTATCCATCAACTGACATAACTTCTGGGCCACATTACACAGACCAAAAGTCATGACGGTAAAATGGTACAAGGGCCGTCCCGGTATCGTAAACGCAGTTTTTTCTATACTCTGCTCCTACAACGGTATTTGAGATCAATACTACTTATAAAAATAGTATCACGAAGATGACTGAAGATACCCTCGAGATTCAGCTTTCGTGAATCAAGGCACAGACGATTTTTGCTAGGTTTCTGTTCTGTATGAGGACCACTGGTGAACTCCAAGGGCTTTCGCTCTCCTCAATAACTCCAAGGCTCAACATTCGTTCTATCTCGGCATACATCAGTTTGTATCGCCGGAGAAACAGTTTAGTGACGCTGCTTTACTGGCACCGCCCCTCCGGTTTCGATGACATGTTCGACAAGCGTCGTTTTCCCGAGACCGTATTCGGTATAACACCGGAACTTTCTCCTGACTGCGTCCAAACTCCATTCCTGCTCTGAAGACAATTGGTGAGTATCTAAAGTATTTTTTTCATCCGTAATTGAAATTTCATTGACGATTCCAGGTGCAAGATTGAATACTCTCCAAAAATCGACGCCGAGATAAAGTTCCTGATCAAGATTTGGTACCAGGTAAAAAGTAATATTATTTTTATTGTATTTATATTGTACTTCAATGTTTATTTTGCCTATAATAGTTTGACATTTGCCATCTGCCGTTTTTACATTAGAAGAAAAGGGGGAAATTTGAACGTTAAGTTCATCAATTAAATGTTTGCAATTTTTGCCCAAAATGCTGACGCTTGCACCACTATCAAGCAAGCCTAGCATCTCGTTATCTCCTATTTTTATTTTGGCATAGGGCCTAGGATCACCAGAAACATCTATAATAGTAGATAATAAATTGCACCTTATTTGCTTTCTTATTTTAAATCTATCTCTAGCTTTAAGAATTTTTTTACTAATAGAAGCATTAAAAATTCTTTCTCTTGCCTTATTATAATCTTCAATTCTTATGTGTAAAGGTTTTCTATAACTAAATTTTTTTATACTTGGGTTTTCTTCATTTTTCACATTTTCTCTTTTCAAAATTCGTAATGGAACTTCATTACTATTATCTTTTAAGTTTTCTAATTTTTGTTTTGAATTAATGATTCGGGGAACTGTGTCGAACGCGACTCCCCCGTTGAAGTCGCCCTCTTCTTTCTGTTTTCCGGTTTACACTTGGGGCAGTTGAAAACAATTACGTTTCCCTCGCCGCAACGGAAACCAAATAGATTTTGTTTGGGAGATGGGCACTCCCAATACATATGTCCATCAATTTTGCAATTCCAGCAATTAAGGACTTTATTTGCTGGTTTGGGTCTGTTGTTGTTGACGTACTGCATTGCTGCAATTTGATCTTCATTTAATTTGAGTCTTCTTCATAGTACTGAATCTCGTTGGTAACTAATTTTGCCGGCTGTCTAAATGGTCTGCATTGATTATAATTTTCCCTGGACGGAAATGCATTTTCAGCTTCTTTGCAAGCAAAGCGCAGCTGGTCTAGAGAAAACATTGCCATAGGGTAAACTAGCTTGCCTATTTTATCATTCAAGTTTCTTTTTAGCATTTTGATTAATTCCAACTCGGGAAATGGGGTTTTTAATTGCGATTTTATTTTTGAAATTGTTGCAAAAAAATTATCGCAAGACTCAAAAGCACCTTGCTTCCGATCGGCCAATTCACGGGTTATTTCGAAATCAGATTTGCAATTTCTGAAGTGCAGCAATAATGCATCACGCAACGTAGGCCAGTCGGGTCGGTAGTTCGATTTTTGGAAGTCCCAATACCAGTCCTCGGCAGTTCCTGAGAGCATAAGATGGAACTGTTTTAGTATTTCTGACCAGGGCCAATTGTTTTGGTCTTGGAGAGTTTCCAAGCGGAGTATAAAATTTTCGACGGTTGTATTCTCCGTTTTACCATCGAATTTTGGACCTATGCGATCTAGTTTTATTGGATCACGGTAACCTCTACCTACATTCAAATTCCAATCTATATATGGGTTTGGTGGACTTGGAATGTAACCATCAGAAAATCGGAAATCAGGCGGCTGTGGTGGGATTTGGGGTTGTTGTGATATATTAGGGTTATTATGGGTTTGAATTGAACAGTTTGAGGGTTGATGTAATGGAAGGGACGGTCGGGATTGATTTTTAACGGGAGGTTGAAACAATTGTTGTTAGTAAGGATATTGTGCATGGTGTTGTTGTTGTGACAGTCGCGGTTGGTTAGGTAATTGCAGTTGGTATGGTTGTTGTTGTTGTTGTTGTTGTTGTTGTTGTTGTTGTTGTTGTTGTTGTTGTTGTTGTTGTTGTTGTTGTTGTTGTTGCAGTTGTTGATGTTGTTGGTCAGGTAGTTGATGTTGGGTCAATTGTCTTTGCGGTTGTTGTTGTTTTGGAGACCTTTGAAGCAATGGTTTTCGGACAGCAGTCGCTTTCACAGATGGGTTGGGAACAGGCTCTTCTTGCCGTATTAAAGGCCGAGTTGCCGAATTGATTTCGCCTAAGAATTCAATCAAATTATCTTTCATTATTGCTTTAAGACTTTCAGAAACGTCAGATTTCATGGATTCAGCGTATGATGAAAACGCATTGACAATTGCTAGGTTGACGTAGGCCTTGATGTCACTAGGTACTGATTCGGTATTGTTTAAGCTTCTTTCTGTAATGTTCCTATTTTTAGGAATTTCTTGATTGCGAATAGTAAGAATACTACTATTAAGGTCATTAGAAGCTGCACCTTAATTGCTAAGGCTACTAAACGTAGGAGCAGTCATTGAGTCTGTAGAATAATTCGAGTGTTCACCAACCATCGAATTATTCAACAATGGAAGTTGTTCTTGGTTGGTGATTTGAACGGGTGTGTGTTGCACACGAGGACACGATTGGTTATTGAAATTCATGTTGTTGATTGTTGGTGAAAATGGTTTTTCTTGACTCAGTAATGATGCCGCTCCTTGAACAGGATTTTCTCTTGTGCAGCCCGGGATAAATCCGATTGGATTGCGATTGGCTGCGGAACAGGGTTATTGGATTGCGATTCCATGTTTCTTGTTTTAACGTTTGGTTGGAGTGGACTATCTTTAACCAATGGGCTTAGGCTGTATAGCAAGCGATCTTGCTCGCTAGGATTCAACCTATTTGATGATCTAGAGCCTTTCTTTTTTGAAGCACCTGTCTTATTACCTTTATTATTTTCGTCCCTTACTATAACCATATTCGTGATTTGTATTTTATTTTTGAAAAATAAATATTATGTATAACAATAGGTAATAAATTTAAGAATATATTATGTATGTATATGAAAAAGAAGTAATGATTAATATGTATATGTAGATATTTATTTGAAAAGAAGACTTAGCAAAAAGTTCGAACTGAAAAAAAATAATTGTATGTTTTTGTATTTTTGAAAAAAAAAAACTATAAGTGTTTTGAAATGTCACCAAAAATCAAAAAAAAAAATGTATTAAATTATATCGTAGATGAAGTATATATAATATGAATATTGTAGGTATTCTTTATGTTTATATATATGTATATGTATATAAATGAATTTGATTGATTAGATTTTCCTTTAATAAACTTGATATTTTTCAACATAAATTATAACTTCTGTTTTATTAAAAGTTTCTTTGTGGGGGTACTTACATATAACATTGGGGGGATGCTTCAGGCAACTCTGAGCTGAAAAGGTAGAAGGAATTTGAATTTTGAAATACTTTCGGACGGACTATTTTGAGTTTTTCCCTCTAAATGGTAAATAGGTACAAATAATTTTAACGAATGACAATACTCGTTGCTATCTGATGCTTCCGCGATTCTAGACAAGCCTGAGACTTTTGCTAGAAGACATGAAGTCAGACAAGCAACACATAAAAGATAGAGAAAAAGGAATGAAAAAGAAAATTGTGCAACAGTTGTGATATTGCATCAGCTAACTGGCCACAATTCTTTGGAGGAAAAAAACGAGACAAATGAGTGAAAATTGAAAAAAAGAAAAGATAGAAAAGTAAAATTTATAACACATAAGGACTGGGTATAGACAAGAAAAAACACGGGTTAATTATTATCGTCTTCACCATCTTGTTATCTCGTCGCAAATGAGAAGGTATGTTAGAAACTGTACTAAATCATGACATACGAGTTGCCGATGGTGATGACAAAAGTAATTGGGAGGTAAGTGAAGTTTGGATTAAGGTAAACAAAAACAAAGACCAACGTTGTGGGCGCCATTTGTAATGAGGTTTAGAGGGATTTTCTAAGAGAATTTAAACTGTTTGCTTGGGAATCTTGAGCGTGGCATGCTTGTCGGCGCTCGGCTAGAGCTCGCCGGAAATGGGTGGGAACTTGCTCATTCTGCCCAATCTCCTTCCTATTACTTCTACATAAATCAGCCAAACTTACTTACTTACTTACTTACTTTTGATGGCGCTCACAGCCCAGGATGGGCTTCGGGCTCAAATAACAAGCCCCTCCAGCCAGCTCTGTCCCTAGCTAGCCGCTTCCAGTTGCGCACATCGAGTGCTTTGATGTCGTCATTCACTTGATTGCGCCACCTGTTACGGGTTCTTCCTCTGCTGCGTACCCCATCGGGGTTGGATTCGAAGACTCGTCGGGCAGGTGCTTTGCTGTCCATACGCTCCACGTGCCCCAGCCATCTCAGCCGCTGAATTTCCAGCTTTTTGACCAGGTCAACGTCGCTGTATAGCCCGTATAGCTCGTCGTTGAATCTTCTCCTCCATACTCCTTCGATACACACCGGACCGAAAATCACACGAAGAATCTTCCTCTCAAAGCACCCTAGCAGATTTTTATCCGAATCTTTCAGTGTCCATGCTTCTGACCCATAAAGCAGGACCGGGATGATTAGGGTTTTGTATAAAGTCTCCTTGGTTCTCTGAGAGAGGGCCTTACTACTTAAATGCTTTCTTAGACCGAAGAAACAGCGGTTGGCAAGAGTAATTCTTCGCTTGATCTCTGCACTGATGTCATTCTGCGATGTAATAGTGGAGCCCAGGTAGACAAAGTCCTTGACAACTTAGAAGTTATATCTGTCCATCGTGATATTTTGCCCGAGTCGACGATGTTAAGATTCCTCTCTCGATGACAGCATATACTTCATCTTGTCCTCATTAACCGCCAATCTCATTCTTGCCGCCTCCGATTCAATGCTCGCAAATGCCCCTATGTCATCCGCGTATGCAAGCAATTGAACGGACTTTTGATAGATTGTACCGCTGGTGTTGACATGTGCGCTGCGTACAATGGCTTCAAGAACGACGTTGAATAGGTTGCATGATAACGCGTCGCGTGTTCTTACTAATTTTGACGGAGCAGCGAGATTTCTCCATCGTCATCCTGCACAGGCGGATGAGTTTGGCAGGGATGCCGAGACTCGACATGGCTCTGTATAATTCGTCCCTTTTTACGCTATCATACGCGACTTTTAAATCGATTAAAAGGTGGTGTGTATCGATCTGGAATTCCCGGGATTTTTCTAAAATCTGTCGGAGTGTGAACATTTGATCGACGGTTGACTTGCCTGGCCTAAAACCGCACTGATAGGGGCCGATCAGAATGTTGACAAAAGGTTTTAAGCGGTCACACAGGATGGCCGACAAGATTTTATAAGCGACGTTTAGGAGACTAATTCCTCTGTAGTTGGTACATTTCAGAACATCTCGCTTTTTATGGATAGGGCACACTATACCGAGGTTCCATTCATCGGGCATACTTTCCTCCGACCAAATTTTGCAGATGAGCTGGTGTATGCTCCTAGCCAATTCATCTCCCGCTGATTTAAATAGTTCGGCTTGTAAGCCATCCGCACCAGCAGCCTTGTATGACTTAAGTTTGGATATCGCCAGCCGCACTTCGGTTAGGTCGGGTGGACGGAACTCTTGGCCATCATCGTCCAAGTTGAATGGAGCGTTCTGCCTATTAGCGGCATCTTGGCTGTCTTCGCCATTAAGCAGTCTAGCAAAGTGTTCTTTCCAGATCCTCAGCACTGACTGTGTGTCTACTACCATATTCCCATCATCATCTCGGCAGGCTTCCGTTCTAGCCTTGAATCCTTGGGTAGATCGCTTCACCCTCTGATAAAATTTTCGAACATCTCCCCAACCGCTACAACCCTCAATAGACTCTACCGCCCGCTTCTCGTGCTTTCTCTTTTTCCTCCTGAGAAGTCGGTGTTCCTCTTTTCGTTTCAGCCCGTAGAGCTCCCGGGCCACTCTCTGAGCAGCTCTTGTTCGAGTCTGCAGCATTGCCTGGTAGGCCTCGTCCTTAGCTTCATGTGCTAGCCGGCACTCTTCATCTAACCAGAGGTTTCGTTGTATTTGCCTAGTGAAACCCAGCACATCAGAGGTGGCACTTCTGATGGCTTGTTGACAGTGTTCCCACTGGTCCTCTGCACTTGATGCTGGTGGTCCACCTCCTGAGAGATTAAGAGTTACGTGGTCTGCAAAAGTTCTGGCGGTCTCTTGCGATTTAAGCTTCTCGACATCGAATCTTTTCACAGCATCTGCTCTGCGTTGTCGCGTCATGGATATCCGCATACGTAGTCTAGCTACCACCAGGTAGTGATCCGAGTCAATGTTGGCCACTCGGAACGTTCGGACGTCCAAGATACTGGAAGCATGTCTCGCGTCTATCGCAACGTGGTCGATTTGGTTGACGGTTACAGGATCACGCGACCGCCAAGTCCCCTCGTGTATATTGAGGTGTGGGAAGTAGGTGCTTGAGATGATGACATTTCGCCCCGCCGCAAAGTCTGCCAGCCTGTGTCCGTTGCCGAAAGTTTCGTCGTGTAGGCTGTGTCCTCCGACTATCGAACCAAAGATGCCCTCCTTTCCGAATCTTGCGTTGAAGTCACCAAGAATGATTTTCACGTCGTACTTCGGGCACATATCATACGTTGTCTCCAGGAGATCGTAGAATGCTTCTTTGGTTGAGTTATCTCTCCCTTCATGGGGGGCGTGAACACAGATCAGCGAAATGTTCTTAAATTTGCCTTTGATGCGGATTGTGACCAGGCGCTCGCTTTCACTTCGGAAGCCCAAGACTTCTTGCCTTATCACAAAACCACAACCAAAGAGCCGCTGACCCTGTTCCTTCAAGCACCCGCCGTAGTAGATGTCACACGTTTTCAGTCTCCGTATGCCATCTCCATCCCATCGCACTTCCTGGATGGCTGTTACGTCAGCCGTTAGCCTGTCCAGGTTCTCCACTAATTGATCGGCTGCACGTGTTCTGTATAAGGACAGGACGTTCCACGTGCAGATCCGAAATTCATTGTCCTTGTTTCGTTTGCCAATCATGCCAAAAGATTTCTAAAATCAAATATAGATATCATCTAGATATGAAGCGGATAAACGTTACCATTTAAAGGGGGCTGTGGTGTTACCAGCCATGGTCTTACCCACCCTACCTTGGAAGTAAGCGACCATTTTATAACTTCCCCATAAATTGCTTACCACTTTAGTTGCTCAGTTCATTTTTGCCACCGTCTTATTTGGTCGCCTTCAGCGTCCCCTGAAAAGAAAGCTTAGCAAGCCATCAAGCTATGCGCTTAAAAAAACAAAACAAATAAATTTCAACCATGATGGTGCAATTTACAAAACATTCAAATTCTATTTAAGGAAAAGTATAATCTAGGTGAAAATTCTTTTTTATAATTAAATTTAATTTTTATCAAAAATAAATAATTTATTGGGATGGTAATCCTAAACATTAACATTTATGCAAAGAAAAAGTAATAAATAACATTTAATGAATCAATTGTTTAATTATCCAAAGAAAATTATTTTGAAACTGTTGGTATAAAGGAATCTTTATACCTCTTGGTTTTACCCAGCTTCCGACGCTATTTATAATTTTAGATATTATTGCCTTACTGTGCTTCTTCAGATTTCCCTACCTGTCTTGAGCTCAATGAGGGTAGTATTCTCTGGGCATAAACAAATAAAAAAACGAACGTACAGAAAACAAGAAAAAAAACGACGGTTACCAAATTAAGACTCGAAGTATGCGAGACAAAGTTCTCTGAATATTCCTACTAACCAAACTAATCTCATAAAAGAATCAAGGTACCTATTCAAGAAATTTATCACTTTAACAAGGTAAGAAAAATTAGCTTATTGCACCATAACAAAAAAAAACTTACATATAAAAACACTCAAAATAAGAACTCTATTCGGTCAATTATATCTCCAACGAGGCATACAGTTTATATATATAATTATGTATGTATTTTTATACATCAATATATGCATATATGTTAATACAAAACTATATCTATGAAACTATTTGAAGATGATATAAACGTATGAAATATGAAATGAAATATACTGTATCTATATTTTTTGTCTCCTTTTTTTATAACTTAACTTAAATATTGATCTAAATATTATCGAAAGTTAATAAAAAAAATATCTGCGACAATTAGATTGAGCTCTGGATCGTTCATAAAATAAAATATAAACGTGGAGCACCTCATGCACCCAGCACCCAGAAGATTGTCAGTCCGTGATCGCCAAAGTACTGCACCAAATCCTATTAACGAATAATAAGTTTATTCTAAATAACTTTAATTCAATAGGAATTTTTTTTATTTCAAGTTCTTAGCTAAGCACATTTTTTTTGATAATGGCAAGACACTCACCGAGTTTAGATTTTAGTTGATGTACAATTGTACATATATTCCGAGTGTATTATGGGCAATGTTTTCCACAATTACACTTATCTGCATATATATAAATTTTAGTATTTAATTAAATAAAATACTTTTTAAAAAGGAAGAATTTAGAGACGGAGCTCCAAATTCTTTCAAGTTATCTTTATTGAGGTTACTTAAAATCTGACCAGAATGTCACAGACAACTGGTATTTATCATCTTATTACATATACGAGTTCTATCTTTAGAAGTCTAATCGTATCTTTGATTTTGTTTATTTCAACACTTTTATTCGTATCTTTGATTTTGTTTATTTCAACACTTTTGTTCGTATCTTTGATTTTGTTTATTTCAAATTTTTGTTTAGTCTGCATTTGAGCAGATATGCGTTCATCAAATGTAGACAGAGAATAAGCAAAAGTGATTATTAAATTACAATGTATCTTTGATTAAAAAATGAAATTATCTTTTAAAAAATACTTTTATCAGTATTCTTGGTTATAACACCTCCCTCTTTCGAGTGTTCTAACGGTTGGAAAGCGACCGTTGGAAGGCTTATATTTGTAATAGTTTTTTTATTCTTTAATTTCATTTTTAAATACATGATTGCAAAAAGTATTATTGATGTTATTATTAAAATAGTTAATACATTATATGTTACATGTTTTGTATGTATTTTTGATTCTAATATTTCAATATTATTTATTGGTTGGAAATGTAAATTTTTAAAGTAATTATCTGAAAAGTTATAGTTTATCAATGGTATTATTTTATAGTTATTTTGATATAATTTTCTATTGTATGTTACATTTTTTATCTTTATTTTACAATTTTCAAATTCCAAAATATAGTTTCCTTGTAAAGTATAGTCTAAGTTATTACAATCTTGTTCTAACTTTTCATTCTTTATGTTTTTTATTATTAAATATTTTTCCTTATTGATTATAATATTTTCATCTTTGTAATCTTTAATTTTACAGTTTAGTTTAGAATTATCTTTAAATATGTTTTCAATACAATTGTCTTCAATTTTTATTAGATTTTTTATTTCTTTGTTTATATAATACATAGTTTTATTAAATTCTATAAATTCATCGTTAGGTAATGTTATAATTTTATCTTTTACAGGTAGGGTATGTATAGGTATTTTGTTATATAAGTTTTCATTAAATCTTGGTAAACTTAGAATTATTAGTAAGTTTTCGTTATAGGTAGCCAATGTTAATTTTATCTCTTTTAGTTTTTCTATGTTTATATCGAAGTCATAAATTTCTTTTACGGTCAGTATATCTTGGGTTAATATTCCTGTCCTGCTGGTCATTATGATATTGTCAATCTTTTCTATTATTTGTTGTACTTCTACTAAGTTTCTATTGAATTCTAGTTCCATACGTAAAGTATTTATTTCTGATTTGATTTCTTTGTATTTAGTTAATGTTTTTGAACTTTGTTTAAGTATGTCTTGTAATTGAAAGAATTGTTCATTGAATTGTTTGTTAATGGTTACTTGTTTGTTATTGTTTGCTAAAAGTTCCCTGTTACTATCTTCTAAATTTTGTAACCTTTCTTCTATAGCTTGTCTATCATCGTCGTCCATAGTTCCATATATGTAATTCATTCCTTTACCTACAATATTAATTAATCCTCGTTTATGAATAATATTGTGTGGGATAATTGTTTGGAGTTTTATTTCTAATGTATTTATTTTTTGTTCTTGCGAATCGTCAGGATTTGTTAGTAAATGGTGTTGATCTTTTAACTGGTTTATTAATGATTGGCATTCTGTAAGGTTAATTACATGTAATAGAATGTCATAATTATTTATAAGTTTTATTTGTCCTTCTTGTATGATTAAAAATTCTCTATCTATCTTTGTTATTTTTATATCATTGGTTTTTACTGAAGTTATTAATAAGAGAATCACTATCATGATTGTTATTGTTTTGGTTGGGTTCATTTTGTGTTTTAGTAAATTTCTTTTTCTTTCTGAATTGGTCTTTGTGAAGAAGTTGATTTCTTTGGTGGGGTTTGATTAGTAATTTTTTATCAATTGTTTTAAGTAGTTTTACTTTCTTATGTTTGGTTTTCAGTTTATTAAATCGTTCTGTATTGTTTATTTTTGTAAAGTTTGGATTGACTTCTACGTCTAATCGATTTTTATTTATTTTGTCTAGAGTTTTGTTCTTATTTGTTTCTATTCTATCATATATTTTTTTATTATCTATTTTACCTAGATGTACCTCTAAGGGTCTCTCTTTTGTAGTGAGATGTATTGTTTTGTTATACGTATTTACCGCTTTTGCTACTAAATCGATAAGTTTTTCAGTTTTCTCTAGTAATCTAATATGTTCATTTAGGGTGCTGTGAAGGCGTTCCACATCCGAATTTCCGGTGTGTCTATAAGGGGTGGTAAAATGTGTTAGTATATTCTTTTCTTTTAAGTAATTTTCTATAGAGTAAGTTTTGAAGGTGGGGTCATTGTCTAGAGTTAATTTCTTGGGTTCAGACATGTATGAGAATAGTTTTTCCATAGCATTTAAAATGTCTTTTTGGTTTTTTGTTTTAAGTTTTTCTACTGAAGCATACTTGCTGAATTTGTCGATACAACTTAAATATTTGTTATTATTGGGTAGGATCCATATGTCCATATGGTAGTGAATGTGTGGTTCTAAGGGTGTTTCTGTTTTTTCATATGGTAATTTAATAGGGTTCCTTTCTATTTTCAGATTGCAGATATCGCAATTATTTATAATTTTCGTTATTTGTGTTTTAAGGTTTGGGTAATAATATTTTCTTTTTAGATCTAAATATAATTTTTCTATTCCTACGTGATTTAATTCCTTATGGTTTTTATGTATGATTTCTTCTAGTTTAGTTATATCATAAACATCTTCTAAGAATATATGAGTTCTGATTAAAATTTGGTTGTTGTGGTGTGTTTTCCAATAAATTTGGAATTCTAAAAATAGTTTATCGTTGTTACAATATAAAATGTTTTTATGGTCTACATCAATTTCTGATATGATTTTTTCGAAATCTGATTCTTTGAAATTTTTCCTAATTATTTTTATTCTTCTTTTGTTAAAAGGGAAGGTTATGATTTCATCATTTTGTTCTCCTATTTCTATGATAATTTGTCGAATAAATATATTTAAACTTTGTTCGGTGATTGGAATTAGGTTTGAACTATCTGACTCATTTGAGTGCTGTGTGGAAACGAGTTCTATAGTGTTTAATACATTTTCGTTATTTGTGTCAATCTTTGTGTTTATTCTGTTTTTCTCGCTAATTTTGTCAATTTTGGTGATGTCATGTGAATTTGTTTTATTTATTCTTATTCTTGATAGCGCATCGGCTACCTTATTTTCTTTTCCTGCGATATGTTCGATTTGAAAATCATATTCCTCTAATTTTATTTTCCATCTTTGGAGTTTAGAGTTAGGTTCTTTGAGATTATGCAACCATGCTAATGGTCGATGATCCGTTTGTATTTTGAAATGTCTACCGTATAGGTAATGACGGAATTGTTTGGTTGCCCAAACAATTGCTAAAAGTTCTTTTTCTATAACTGAATAACCACATTCATGTTTATTTAAAGTTCTGGACGCGAAGCATAGTGGTCCATGTGATTGGCTTAAGACTGCTCCAATTGCGAAATTGGATGCATCTGTGGTTAGTGTGAATTGTTTATTAAAATCAGGGTGTCTATTTAATATAGAAGTACCTACTGTTTTGATTTCTAATGGGTGTTTCCTTATTTTGGTGTAGCTTATTGGAGCTTTTTCTTTGTTTATTAGACTATTAGTGGCTCCTGTGTCAATTAATTCTTAATGTTTCATTATTCTTTTCTAACTTAATAAAGGGGAGTTTGTTGTCTCGTTGAGTAGACAGGTTTCCGAGGCTACATTCGGAAAAACCGTATTGTTTTGATCACTTTCGTTGTAGTTAGTTTGGATCTTCTTTAATTGACTAGAAGTTGGGTCAACTTCCATAGGTTTATATTGTTTACTAGGAGGTTTGTAATTTGGGTTATAATTATTACCTTTATAATTTGGATTAGGGTTGTTAGTGTTTTGGTGATTAAATGGGGGTTTTATATAAGTTGGATTTCTAGGTGTGAAGTTATTATTTTGATTTGGATATTTTTTATAATTATTTTGGGGGTTTTGTGTAGTTTGAATTTTTGGTGCTTCTAGTAATTTCTTTGGGGTTTCTTCAGATTTTTCATTTACAAAACCAGCTTGAGTTAACTCATGTAAGGCTGCTTGTAAATTAGGGGGTTTTAATGCAAATAATATTGTTCGCATGTAAACTGGTAAACGTTCTTTAAAAATGTTTAATGCTGTTTGTGTGTTATGAGTAATTTCCTCATTCTTTCCCTTTTGTACTGTTTTTTGGTTTAATTCACAGAGATTCTTTTGTATTTCGTTATAAAAGCTTATAACATTTCCTTTATAAGGAGTTTGTCTCAAATCATCATAAAGTTGAAATGAGGATTTAAATCCTCCGAAATTTACAACTAATAATTCTTTTATTTCTTTCCAGGTGGTTAAGTGAGCATGTATTTCAATACAACATTTAGCTCTACCTATAAGTTTAGACTTTAATATATTTATACACATTGTCTGTGACTGAATGTCGTATTTATTAAGAGTGGGAGTTATCCCGTCAACGTTTGTAATAAAAGTATATAAGTCTTCTCTTCGTCCATCGAAAGTATTTAACTTTTCGATGTACTTGAGTGGGTCTAGTGTGAGTGTTAGTGACATATTGGCTTTACAATTTGAGTCTTGTTCTAATATAATATTTTCAATATTTGGTAGTTTAATTTGTGATAATTGTTTATCTAAATTAATATAAAAATTCTTACTTTCTCTGTTGTATTGTGGATTTCCTTCGTTTGATGAACTATCTTCTTCGTCAGAGTTCCTTGGATATGGATTATTCTTCCTTTGTGTCTTCTTGAAAAGGTGCATTTATTGAGTATTTTTTTTTTTCTTTTTTTTTTTGTAGTTGGTTATGTTATAATTAATTTTCCTCTATGGATATCGTAACATTACTCTTGCATGAGGGTGAGTTACTAAATTAATTATTGATATTTTTAGAATTTTAGATAAGTGTTCTAATAACTTTATTATTCACTGAAGTAATCTTTATATGCACTAAAGAGTTTATTCTTCACTGAATTTATTTTTCAATATCGTTAAGTAGTCCAATTAAATTATTAATTCTAAAGATTTCTTTTTCGCAGAATTTTAGATATTAATTTCACTTTTAATATGGGTATAAGTTATTAAAATAATTTTCTTTCTTTTTGTAAAAAATTGAATTTTAATTTTCACTTTATACACTTGAACGATAGGTAAACGATGGGTTCTTATTTGCAAAGGATACACATATTATATTTTGTGTATCCTACCGACTGCGCCAATTTTAGTATTTAATTAAATAAAATACTTTTTAAAAAGGAAGAATTTAGAGACGGAGCTCCAAATTCTTTCAAGTTATCTTTATTGAGGTTACTTAAAATCTGACCAGAATGTCACAGACAACTGGTATTTATCATCTTATTACATATACGACTTCTATCTTTAGAAGTCTAATCGTATCTTTGATTTTGTTTATTTCAACACTTTTATTCGTATCTTTGATTTTGTTTATTTCAACACTTTTGTTCGTATCTTTGATTTTGTTTATTTCAAATTTTTGTTTAGTCTGCATTTGAGCAGATATGCGTTCATCAAATGTAGACAGAGAATAAGCAAAAGTGATTATTAAATTACAATGTATCTTTGATTAAAAAATGAAATTATCTTTTAAAAAATACTTTTATCAGTATTCTTGGTTATAACATATATATATCGTAGAGATTCACGTATATGTAGGTACTCCCTGTAAAGTTTTTATATTCTTACTTTAGTAACACTCAATAAACTGCTTTTGTATTAAACTTTTTTTTTTTTGATTTTTTTTTTTTATAGTTAACTTACTTTTTAGTTTTATAGAATTAGGGTAGATTTTATACAACATTATACAACATTATAAGTATTACTATCCGCCTAAAATGTGCGGTGGTTAAGGTACGAATGGTCTATGGTAATGATAGTAATATGGTTCCAGTCATCAGCTATTCAAAATCTTCCCGTTCCGCAAACCCAACGGCTAAATCGTTGATTTTAACCACCAATCAAACAAAACCAGTACCATACATTTGAAAATTTACCCCCCTCTTCACTACAAATATACAAGTTGATTTCTGTGTGCGTAAATGAGTTAACATTTAGAACATGCTTAAGCGGCATCTAGCTTTGAAAATAACAAGCAATTCTTTCGGCGGCCATCATGTTTTTATTTTGCAAAACGAGCTCAGCTATATAAATTAAAGCGAGATGGAGAAAAATTAACAACGAGGGAAACGTCAAAATCAAGTCAAAACAAACGAAATATGTCGGTCTGGTTGGGTTTTGTCAAATCATTTATTGAAATAAACACACAAAGAACAAAAAAAGGACAAAAAAAAACATCCTTTCGAGAATCCTTAGTAAGTACTTTATAATGAATAAAAACAATATCTGTTATAGCATTTCCTATTCCTACAGGTAGCGAAAGAAAATTTCTACTGCCCAGCGACGACAGCAGTAGGCACCAGAAACAGCATGATATGTAAGCAACAAAAATTAAGGGTAAACAAATCATTTTATTACTTTCATATTTCGTTGTAAATCTATTTATTCAATATCAATATCTATTATTACAGACAAATCCAATACAAAATTTTATTCCGTAAGGACGGCGGCAGCAACAGTACAGCAAAACAGAGAAGGTAGGTCAATAATACAATTCATTACATTTTTCTTAATTATTATTTTTATTAATGATATATCCTTACAGAATGAATCAATAGGGAGATACCCATGAAGTCCATACACCAGGTAAACCATTGGAGTAGATATCCCAACGTGAGTAAGGTGGATTACATACCTAGCATGGACTACCTACTAATATTTTCTTTCTTTTTGTTTCGTTCTCAGGTACTGCATGCAGCATTTTATGTTATTAACAGTGCAGTCGATGACCACTCTATCCTGTACCGATGTAATATTTTTATATAATAATTATACTTCCGTGGAAGAAGGTGTCCACAACAGTCCTCTACCGATAATATTGTTTGTCTCCTTAAATGCATTAGGTCCAGGTTTGATGGTTTGTAGCATTTTTTGGAACTGGTTGTTGTTGAAATGTTGAAGAGCGTTCCTTAACAAAATTTGTGTACATTCAAGTTCACTCTTCAACGTTTGGTAGGAAGTGTTGGCCGTACTCCAATCCTTTTGATGAATCCTTTGCAGCCTCTTTCGTACTCGCTGATCGTACAGTCGACAAATCCCTTCTGGCAAATGGTGGTATCTGTCCCTCGAAGTCTTCGGCCTCTTTTGCTCATTCAAGGCGTTGTTTATGGCGAGCTCCATTGCTTCGATAGCTTTGTCAATTTCGTTGTTTGAGAGATTCCTGTTAGCATCCGGCATCGATTTTACATTGGAATCGTTCAATTTCCAGACGGTTGTAGTTTATATACTCCTCGTTTTGTGGATCTGTTGCTTTAATCGGCTGGCCCAGTTTGATGTGCATTTCCGATGGTTAGTGGTCCGCATCTCCAATAAGGGTCCTACATGAATAATTCTGCAACTCCAGGACGATGTTGATGAAGCTAGATGAAACCAGAAAAAAGTCCAGCCAGGAAGGTGTTCTTGGGAATGTTGGCTTTGGCTGAGAGACCACTAGGAATGAATGGTGCTCAAAGTTTTCATCCAACCAGTTCACCAGGAAGTTTCTAGCATCAGATGTGGTTCTGTCATTCCATCTTGGATGTCGGGCATTCAAATCACCTCTAATGAGTCCACAGGTGTGCTGGGCGGCTGAACTGCTGAAAATAAAAAGATCGTGATTAATATCAGTTTGTGTAGCACTGCATTTGTTATAAGTACTGAATATAATAAGTGTTGCGTCATCTTGCTGATGCTAGATCCGTCCCGAAGTGTTCCTTCATTATCTCGTCTAGATTTAGTTTGCTGGCTGTTGCTGGTCCGGCTGTCCTTTGTTTCTTTGGTGGAATAGCTGCTGATGTTTGTTGCCGTTTTTGAGCTGGCTTCTGATGTTGTTGAGGCTGGAGCTTGCCCGTGCTTCCCAATTTAGGTATGTCTGCGAAGATTACCGAGGGTTGAGTCAGGGTACAGACTGATTTGACCTTAAAAGCTTGCTTTTCTTTCTTCTCGGACTGGACCTTTTTCTTTTCTTCTTTCTTTGCCAGCAGAACCTTACATCCAAGGTAGTTTGCCGGGTATCCGAACTCTTTGCAGTTGGCACAGAAAACTTTATCATCCTTATTCTTCCGCATGCATGCACCTGGCTTGTGGTCTTTATTGCACTTCACGCACACATACTTCCTTCCGCAGTTGGTCACCACATGACCAAATCTTTGACAGTTCTTGCGTTGAACTATATCGGTGTTTTGAAGGCGTTCTCAGTGGACCATCTGGTTGAGGATCAAAGTTTTGGTGTAGTGAACTCCTTTGAGAAGAAGAAGAATCTTCCTGTCTTCGTGAATAGTGAATGTATGGTTCTCAATTTCCTTTGTCTTTAGGTACTCCTTCATTGTATTGAATCCATCCTTGGTTGCCGTGTTGATTATAGTTTTGATTTTGTTGAGATTCTTCATAATAATTTCCTTGGCGTGTTTTGTTATTTCCTTGACGTTCCCAGAGAAGACTATGATTGGAGATAAGCCTGGCTTGCTCGTTTTTGATGTTGTGATTGCTGCTGTTTTCAGTATTGTTGCTGTTGTTGTTGTTGGTGGCTGGTTGTTGATTGAAAGTGGCTTTTCAATTGCTGCTGTGAGTGAAATTGGGTGTTGGCTGCGTGAAGGTAAGCTGTTGCTATTCTCCTTAAGCTTTTTGTTTGACTTCTTTGAAGTTTTCTTCTGTCGCTTGCCTTTGGTTGTCGCTTCTTCCTCTGCACTTGTATCACTTTGAGATGTTGAAGTGGCTTCGTGTCCGGTGAGAGCTACCATCTCTTCATCCATGATTGGGTTTTCGGTTATTAAAATGGCTTTGTCTCCGACGCGATCTACCACTTCGTCCATGATTGTGTGTTCTCCTTCTTTTGATTTATTATCAATCCTTGTTGTGGCCTGGACTAAGCCGTTGATTTTATCCAAATACTCAGGACCCAAATCCTTTTTTATCCGGTTTAGCAAAGGCTCGATTGCAGCGCAGGCAGTTTCAAATATGTGGTTCACTAATTGTTAAGCCTCTCTGCCTGTTCTCGGTATTCACTTTATTACACTTATTGACGGATTAATGCTCACAGCTCTTATTTAAAAAAAAAAACTTTGTTTTACACATTAACCAGATTAGTTCTTAGATTATCCCTTTTAAATTGTCTTTGGGAAACCCAGGTAGCCCGCAGGTATACCTTTGTCTCAACCTTTTTTAATTAGGGGTAGGTTATTTATTTAAAGTAAATTCTTCCGCTATATGTTGTTCACTGCTTCACTGCACAATGCGAACTGGTTAGGCTTGTGTTGTTCGCGAACGAACTAGTTCAATGAACTAGTTCGCTTAAGTGAACTAGTGAACTTAGTTCAAACACTTAGTGAACTAGTTCATTTAGTTCGCGGAATTTTTTTCAAAGAAAGAGAAAAGATCATTTATCCCTTTTTATATTTTCTTTGGAGTTTCTGGTTTCCTTAACAGAGCGTAAAACCTCAGTCGAAGTGAGTTTGAACTACGTTTCGATTCTTTATGTTTATGAACCATTATTGTGTCAAATTTCGAATAGCAAAGCAATATCTCTCTCTTGTTCATTCATTAACGTCAAAATCATTTATTTGTTGATGTTGAACCTGGCATTTGTGAATCTATTTTCAGCAGTTAAGACCATGTGTGAATTGGATATTGGAATATGACTTCAAAATTTTATATGTTTCTTGTGTCTTTGAATTTTGACTTTGACGTTTATGAAAAAGCCCTAAAGGCCACACGAGCTGGTACTTATGAAATATGAAATTCGATTAAATGATGACGACAGATTAAAAATTCGAATTCTTTAAATTTTTGCTTTGGAAAAAGGCAATTTTAGTGCTTTTGGTTGACATTTGGGGCAAAATATTCTATACACACCAAAATATAGTTTGTTGTCTATCTGTCAAGCCATAAACTGTCAAATTCTATTGGATGATGGTTACGATGATGATTGATTAAAAAACCTTTAAAGAATCCTATTTTTATAGAATTTTTTTTTATAAAATCCGAAGTTTTTGATTTTAATGAACGTCAACTTTGACTCTGAAGTTCATGTCACCGCGAGTGTCAGCACAGCTGTCAGCAAAGCTGTCAACAAATTGTCAGCTGCCAAAATTGTCCCAATTCCTAAAAAAGCAAACCCATGTTTCCCATCAGATTTCAGGCCTATTAGTGTGTTATCGTATCTCTCGAAGGTGTTTGAGAAAATCTTATTCAACCAAATGATTAGCTTCCTAAACACACATCAAAAACTTTCTAAATGGCAG
Organism: Melangyna quadrimaculata; assembly: GCA_949320155.1. Classification (NCBI taxonomy): domain Eukaryota; kingdom Metazoa; phylum Arthropoda; class Insecta; order Diptera; family Syrphidae; genus Melangyna; species Melangyna quadrimaculata. The sequence goes on from OX439483.1 coordinate 322,356,584, forward strand.
TCAGGTTTTATCAGCAAACACAGTTGTGAATCGGCAGTCATGAGAGTAACTTCTGATCTCCGTTTTGCTCTGGATGCGGACAACCTTGGTCTTTTGGTGCTGTTGGATTTCTCAAAAGCATTCGATTGTATTGATCACTCTATTCTTATTTCTAAACTTCAAAATATGTTTAGATTCTCTAGGGCATCTCTTCGGCTTATATGTAATTATTTGTCAAATAGAGTTCAAACGGTTGAAGTTGAAAGTGGTACCTCTGCACCGTTTTAAGTCAACGTGGGAGTACCACAGGGTTCTGTATTAGGACCACTGCTATTCTCACTTTTCAATGATCTACCTGATAAAGATTGCTTAGTTCACATGTATGCAGATGACGTATTAATCTACATGAATCGCCCACTTGGATTAATCGAAGATGCCGTATTCCGAACTAATGACGATCTAAAGCGTATTCAAATGTGGGCAAGTGAGAATAAACTTAGACAGAACCCTTCTAAGACTGTGGCCTTAATTTGTTCTAGAAATGAAATTCATTTTGCGGATATTCCCCCCATTACTTTCAGTGGAGATATAATCCCTTATCTAGATAAGGTTACCTATTTAGGCTTTACTTTAAATGGCTCTCTTAGTTGTTGTGATGCAATCTCAGTTACTGTAAGGAAAATTTATGTAGGCCTTCGATGTCTGAGATACTCTGCACAATTGCTCCTACCTGACATGAAGCTACGTCTAATCAAAACTCTTTTAATGCCTTTTTTCTTGTTTAACTGTTCAGTGTATCCATGCTTAGATTCAGAATGTAAGCGGAAGCTGAATGTTGCTTTTAATGATTGCTTACGTTTCGTTTATAACAAACCTAGATATGTCAGTGTCTCCCATCTTCATACATCCGTTTTAGGTATTCCGTTTAACACGTATTATAAGTTCAGAAATATACTTAAATTACATAATATTATCCATGGCAGATGTGCGGAATACTTAAATGATCCGTTGCAGTTTGCACAATCGCGTTGAGGCCTTAAGCTCATTTTACCGCGTTTTTCACACACCATTGCAGAGAGATCTTTCTATGTCTCAGTGATTCTACTTTGGAATACTCTACCAACTGAGTTACATGCAGTGGCAAATAAAACAACATTTAAGATAAAGCTACTCTCTCACCTTTCAAATTAAGTGTACATAACTTCTTATATATTTATTATTATCATTATTATTTTTATTTTTATCATTTTGTCTTTTTCCTTTGTTCAGTTAATATAAATTATATATAAAGATTGTTAATTTTAAAAAGAGTGACAAGATTTTCTTTTTCCTATGTATTTTTTGTTTGATTTAATATACAGTTTGTAATGCTCATCTAGGATACTGCTTAAAAGATTTTATCTTATTGTATCTATTGTTAATATGTTGTTTCTTTTTAAATAAATAAATAAAATTAAATTTTGCGGCGCATATACGTTATACGTCATCGCCACACAAATTGCCAGTTTTTAGCACTTTAAATAAATCAATCAAAAATTAATAAACAAAAATTTAATTGATAAGAAAAAAAATTTAATACATACAAAATACTGGATCTGTTGCATTATTGAATTGCGAAGAATCACAATACAAGAGGAGAACAAATGTGCTACACTTTCTCTAAAACCTATAAACTATATCAACTTATGTGCAACTTACTTTTTTGCATATAGTGTTGACGGTCCTCTCACTACAACCCTTTTTCACAACATTCCTAAACCACCACAAAAGACAGGCACACAACCTAGATACTTGAAATTAATTTCTCCAATGACACATTCATCATGTCTACCCAGCTAAAAAAAAAACATTGTATTTTCAACGTTTTTTATATTTCTTTGTGAGATCACAAAAAAAAATTCAAGAATAAAAAAATGAAAACATGAACCAAAAATAAGTCAACAAAACAAAAAAACACAACAATAAAATGTGCAATACACTTGACCACGATGACTTACTTCCCACCCTACCATTAAATTTTTTTGTGAACCACTTCCACCACTAACATGCGACAGTATGTGCCATATACTTTTTTCCACTTAGAATACTCTCCACCCTCCTTCTCAAATATTCCTAATCAACCACCAAACACCGAAGTAGGTTTGTAATTTACATAATAATTCTATATTTATATAATAATTCTAACGACAGATGTTTAAAAAAACCTTCCAACAGATGAGCCAATAAAAAACATAGGTACATACGGATAAGCTACACAAATGTGAAATTTATTTTTTTTTCACAAAACAATTCTCTCAAACCCACCCTTACTTTTGCAATATTCCTTATTTACAACCAAACCTACTAAAAATGCAACAAAAAAATGACAACGATACGAGTATGACACATTCAAGTTATGCATTGCGCTAAGAAAAAACATTCCACCCTCACTCTTAAAATTTTCTGACAAACCTAATTCGTCTATGGCAAGTTGAAAAAATAACATGGATGTGTGTATGTATATTGAAGAACATGTTTTTTTTCACAAATTATCTACTTTACTGCAAGATGAAAGATCGGAAAAGAGGTCACTAAAAAATATATACGAGTGCATGTGCCATATACTTTTTTTACTCCTCCTCCCTCCATCCAAAAGACCATTCAGCTAAACAAAAAAATATCCCACAACATGTTTTTTTATAATCATATTCTGTTTATGTCGCGAGATGAGAAATCGAAAAAGACAAAAAACTTCATTCATAATGACAAAAAACAAGAACAAAATAATATATGAGAGCGCATGTGCGATATTGGGTTTGCAGCAGGGCTGTCGAAGTACTGCAATAGCAGTATTTGTGCTGCAATTTGTTTCTTAGTACTGCCGTACTGCTCACATGACAAAAGTACTGCTTTTTTTGTTTCAATAGATTGCAGTATTTTTGTTCTGTCAACAAAACGCACCCAAAAAAATCTTACATTTTAAATAAAATGAGAAGTCCGATTAATATTAATACCTATCACTCTATCAGCTATCGTCATCCCGTTTTCTCTCGGTAAACTTAAAAAAATTAACTTAATTTGTCAATTTCAAGTCCATTGTAGATTGCACAATGTTACCTCCGTATCTGGAATTCTTTCAGCAAAGGCTTTGTAGTTCCCTTTCACACAAGAAAACTGAGTTGCCAGCAATTTTTAGTTTGTAGGCGAGAATGGTGTAAGGGGAAGGAAACAAATCTGCCCTAACACATTTCTCGCCTACAAACTAACTAGTTTCTGGCTATTCAGTTTCCTTGTGTGAAAGCGGTCTTAAAGGTGACTATAGCAGATATCACTCATCAAGGACAACCTTCATAAAGTTTAATAAAAAAAATATTCAAAAGCTTAATAAAGTAAAGAAATATAGTAGCGATATTCATGCAACGGCGTAAACCCTAGATTAAGGTTGTCCATATAACTTTATCTCGGTAAAAATTAACTCTCAAAATTTGTATGCGAACAATATTCTGCAAAACAGATAATTTTATCACATGAATTTGATACGGAAAGCGTAGAAAAGAACCTGATACACTAGGATAAGTCTTTTCTGTCGTTGAATTTCATTATTTCCCCATGTTTACGCAAGTATTTTAAAAACGGAAGTTCAGTTCTTGTAAACATCTTGTGGAAAGTTATATTTTTCAGCAAAGCGGAAAATAATCTCGTTGCATGAATACCTTTATTAATTTACTGAATTTCGTAGCTCAATTTTATTTATCTGTCCATAAAATACAAAAATCCTACTAAATGTATGTACATAATCAAATATATTATTTGTTTTGTAAATCATGCCCAGACGAGATATCTCGAAAGTTAGGAACAGATGAGCTAAGAGCTGTTTTTATTAATGTGGCTGTTATTGTTTAACTCAAAAACTATTAACAAATTTCCTGTTTTATTTGCTGTATTTGCCCCGTACTGCCATATATTTTTGAAAGTACTGCAAGATATAAAAATGGAACGACAGCCCTGGTTTGGAGAAAGAGAGTTGGCGCTGTTACTGCAGTGGATTTCTTCTGAACTGCAAACTTCTTTGTGTGCATGTGGAAAGAATTTATTGGTATAAAAACGCAAAAAACACCTTTTTTAGAAAATTTATATAAAAAACTAATGGATGTTATGACTTTTTTTAATTGAATCTAATAGAAAAAATATCAAAACAAAAAAATAATAAAAATAATTTAAATCTGTAAAGGTTCTCCTTTTTTCACAGTAACATTCCATATCTTGTAATGTTAAATTCCTATTTTTAATAAGAAAATTTAATAATTTTTTTTTTTTGAATGGTATATGCCTTAGATAATTCAAAAGACTAATTATAAAAATGAACATCAAAAATATTAAAATTAAACCTGGGAAGCCCATGACTTTGAAGTTAAAAATGGTAATATTGCAATTTTTCTGTTAAAACACCCTGTTTAACAAGCTACACATGAATTCAAAAGGACTAACTGTATGCCTGAATTTATATTCTATAATCTTTCTTTTACTTCATTGGAAAAAAATGAAAATTGTAAAAGTTATACTGAAAAACGTTCGTTCAAAGTGATATAATTTCAACAATTTCATATGATTTTTTTTCCAAGTATTTTTTTTTTTTTTTTTTTAAGGGTTAATCCCTAAAACATGTTTACTATTTTCATAAAACCAAAAAAAAATAATAAAAAATATATTGTAATAGCAGCCCTATATTTTGAAAAATTGAGTCCCATTTTATAAAAATATAAATCACTTCTCTTCATAAAAGTATTGAATTTACTATTTATATAATTTTTAATGATGTACGTATGTCCGTATATTTATTTATTACCAAATTTCAACAAATTACCTTCACAAATAACAAAGTTATGTAACAATCAGTCAACGCACTAACATCAAAATGCAAGGGAAACCTTCCCTTAAGGATATTTTGAATATCACTATAGGAAGTAGGACTTGATCATACTATAGATTGAGCACTCAATATATTATCATCATACAAATACGCCGCTTTTTGGTTCTATCATTTTTTCTGAAACCAATAGTAGTTTCTGTTCTTGAGGGACTACCATCAAGTAAACACTCGGTTTCCAAAAAATCATTATTACATTTATTAATTAATTCATTATCTAATTTGGTTATTTTATGAGGGATTACCTCTTCTGTGTATTTTGGCATTTCTTGATTGTTTTTATATTCAATAGACTCTACTGATTTTGACTCAAATAATTTTAAGACAGATGTATAAGTTTTATTATTGGAGTTTTCTAAGTTAACTCCTTTTATTTTAGGTATAGGTGTAGATTCTAAGAAATATATCTCATCGACAATTACAGCTCTTACCATTACAAACTTCTCAGTATCCATATTTAAAACTTTATAACCATTTGGCCCATATCCAACCAAAATGGCTTTCCAAGACTTCTCTTCAAATTTAGTAGTTCTGGTTTTATTATGTACATTAACCGTAGCACCAAAAACTTTAAGATATTTTATTTGAGGCTTTCTACCATGCCACAATTCATATGGTGTTTTGTCTTGTTTTAAGGCTTTTGTTGGAGACAGATTTATTAAATAAGTTGCAGTTAAGACTACTTCACCCCATAGTAAGATGGCAAACTAGTACCATGCAACATTGAACGAGCCTTTTCAGTTATTGTTCTAACCATTCTTTCTGATACACCATTTAATTGAGGAGTTCGTTGAACTGTTAAATGATAGCTAATGCCTTTTTCTACACAGTATTCTTTCATTTCATGAGACAAATACTCGCCCCATTATCGCAATAAAGATTTGCAACTTTTAGATTAAAATGTGCTTCACTTTTTGCTATAAAATCTTAAAAAACGGAAACACACATCCGACTCATAGGATATTAAATAAGTTACACAGTTATGTGTATTTTCATCCAAAAATAATACAAAATAATTTTTATTATCAATTGTTGCAGGAGTGATTGGGCCACATACATCTAAATGTACAATAGGGTGACCGCAACTCTCAAAGAAATTTTTTTGTTTCGAATTCTTTACGGGGGAACCCCATAAAATGATCAGCCTTTGCAGATTTTTAGATAGTCAACATTTTAGCTCGATTGGATAACGCTAAATGCTGCCGACAATCGCTCAAAGTTTCAAAAATCTCGGTTTTTTCCCTCTTTTTCGAAGAAAAATAGCTCTAGCTCCCGAACAGCTGAAGGTCTGGGTTCGCTTCCCAGCCACGTCCACCTAAAATCTAAAAAGTTTTTTTCAGGGCTACTGCCTCTTGCGAGAAATTGACAAATCCTCCAAGGGTATCACTTGTCACGAATAAGTGCTTCTCGTCTAGCCGTTCGGATTCGGCATAAAATTGTAGGTCCCTTCCATTCCTGTCGATAGGCGCACACAGGAATGGTTGCGAGTTGTTAGTCACTAGGCCCTAGTTCTTCATGAGCCGTTGTGCCACCCGATTCATTTATTTTTTTCCCGAACAGCTGACCCAATTCTCAGTATTTATGTATTTAATAAAAGGTAGTACTTTCATGAATACTCAATAAAAATATTGTGAAGTAATTTTCATTGAAAAAGAGAAAATTTATGGGAAATTGATAGATAGGTAGGTACTGTGTTATTTTTTTTTATTTAAAAGAACAAAACATAAATGTCTGTCGCTTCAATGACGATCTCCGATCTGAAAGATATGTTTGCCAAAACTTTGGAAGGAAAAATTCAGGATTTGCTGACAAAACAAAGTTTTGCACAAATTTTTACTGACATAAGAAGTCTCAAGGAAACTAATGAGTCACTAGCACAAGAATTAGAACAAATAAAAAACAAAAACAATGCACTAGATAAGAAAATGGAACACTTAGAAAAGCGGTTTAAGGAAAAAAATCTTGTCTTCACCTTGCCAGCAGATACACAAATTGATGCATACAAATCCGTCAACGATATCGTTCAAAAAATTATGGTCGGCCAAAACATCATTTTTGAGGATATAGTAACACTTCCGTCCAAAGGAAAACAACAACTCGTATTGGTGGAGACAAACAGCAAAGCCACCACAACACAAATACTGAGGAACTCCGCAAAGCTAAAAGGCACTAGCGTGTATATTAGCCCAGACTTTACCAAATATGAGCAAAAAAGACGTCAGAGAATTCTTCGTATTCGACGAGCTATTAAATCCAAACATCCATCAGCGTCACCACAAATTCGAGGCCTTAAATTGGTTGTTAACGAAAAAACATTTTACACAACCCAAGATGGAAAAAAAAGTTTGTGGCAGCCGCGACGGAATCGATGTTCTTAAGGAAATGTTTGGCAATTTGGAATTGGATGGAAATAATTACTTGGAACAACAACAATACCAGTATGATGTGTCAACTCCAGCTCCAGCTGACATTGCAAATGCACATGGACACCCATCAACGTCAACTCCAGCTGCCAGATTCTTCGAGATGACAACAGCGCCATCTGAAAGATCAACGCAACAACAAACAAAACAACATAATTGAAAAAGGGTTGCCGTCTGTCACGCAAGTAGTAGTAGTAGTAGTAATAGTAATAGTAGTAAAAATTTAATTCAAAACAAAAATGAAACTTAAAACATAAACATGCTTTCACAAAACATTGCTGATCTAGCAAGAAAATATTATATTATATATAATATTGATTTTTTTAAATTTGTAAAAGGACACGAAATATTTTTTCATTACGAGACGTTTATTATAAGCAAACATTATGAAACCTATAACAAGTACTTTTTTGACTTTAAACTATGTACATTGCGTATCAGCCTATCACGATCATAAATTTGGTAGAGCCATAGGGCGTTCTCGGTTTGGTATAAAAAAAAATCTTAACGGTAACTTCATTGATGTTAATAACCAAGTTTATTTAACTCTTAATCATTTAAGTTCAAAATTTTATGTTGTGCCAGCTTATATTAATTGTAATTTTTGGGATAGCGATTTCTGTGCACTAAACGATTTACCTAACACTTTAATAGATACGGAAAATATAATTCTGATTGGTGATATCAACGCTAGAACTGGAGAATCGTTAGGAGCTAGGTTTCTCAGAGGACTTCTTTGATACCTGAGACGTGGCTACGGCACGCTTGTTTTTCATTTGGCCTAGCTCGTCGTTTGGGTCGGTTCTTGCCACTTCTCAAGGTACCTCCTGCTCGACTAAACATTTATTCATCGTGCCTAAAGGTATCTGATCTTATTGATGTTGACACAAATCTAGGGATACTGATGATATCCAAGGGACAAGGTAGTTTGGTGCTTCGAAATTAAGGTTAAAAAAAAAATATTTAAAAAAACTAAACCTAACTAAACTGTATAAAAAAATTAAAGAAAAAACCAACAAAAATTCAAAATGTGACCTTAAAATAAACAGGGATCTTTTTATGTAACCAATTCTTTACTCACAGTTTTTTACACTGGTCCCTCGTTGTCCTGCCGGCAGCACGATGGAGATCAGGCGTAGACCACTTTAACTACCTCTTTACTACCACCAATATCAATTTTATTATACCCTTTAAAAATTGTTAATTAAGGTCAATTTCCTTTTTCTTTCATTCCCAACTTCACAAAACCAAAAATTAAAAAAAACGTTGGTCTTTGTTCCTTGGCAAAAAAATTTGTCAATTTGCACAAAGGAATACTTTCGTCCCTATGGATGTCCTCACTGAAGGTCAAAAAAAACTAGCAGAGGCCTAGTTGATCTTATAAGATCTGAAGATCTACCCTAAACCTGGTAGAAAGAGAATCACAAATCAGTCACTTGAATTTAAAATTTTCACTTTTGGCAACCTACCTCCGCTTAAAATTTGGTACTCCTCGCCAAAATTCCTAGGAGTTTTCCTTAAGATGAAGGTATTCCTTTATCTTCGGTTAAACTAGATATATTGGATCTACCTTTATAATATATATATATATTAATATTAATGTTTCACCACTTCACTTTAGTATTTGGTTCTACCTAACAATCCTTTTTACAATGTTTTCAATTGATTTTCTTTAGTAAAAAAAAACTCCTTACGTTTATTATTTTGAAAAAAAAATCAAAAAAAATGACTTTTTCACTTTCAAATTTATGGTTATAAAAAATAAAAATGTCAGTTTAAAACTTTGAACACTTCTTCTTCTTTATAGTTCTCACACAAAAAGAATGACCATAAAATCCCAAAGCTAGTTCCTTGCCTTTTTCATATCACATAAGTAAATAGTTACCACTACATCTGAGTGAGATAACTATCATTAAATTTTATTTTTCACCCGTTCGTCCATATGTGAACATCCACCCACACATATACATTGTTGACACCCTTATATGTTTGTCTTAGTCTAATCTCTCATAATCAATCATTCTAAACTAATTCTAATAATAACAATAAACTTAATTAATTAAATAACTACTAATCAAAAGAATGTATCTTTTGCAATAATATTTCCCTTTTTCTACATATTAAGTTTTCCTACAAATAATTTCCCTTCCTATATTAACACCAATCCTATCTCACAATCTTGGAAATAATTCATTCCAAACTGCACGAAATCATTCTGCGCATGTCTAATCTAGTCCATTTTCGCCCTCTTATCCCCTGGGCAAACAGAGACAAAACCATAAGTACATGCGCAGAAGAGAGCAGCAGGATATGACAAATTGCCACCACCTGAAATTTCAAATCAAAAAATCAAAACAAGTAATGAGTAATTCAAAGAAAAATAAGAAAATAAAAAGTTTGTAAAAAAAAATGTATGTTAAAAAAAAAAATGAGATGAATAATAAAAAAAATTGTATTTATGTACAAAAGAAAATAATGTTTATATGTATTGATAGTTGTTATATGAAAACGCTTAGGTGTGTGAAGATTCGGCAAAGTTTCCTTTCCATCTGAAATCTTCTGGTATTGTCGTTAGTTGCGTTGCATTTTGTCTGTCTCGTGACTGGTGCGTTTGAAATTCAGCGTTTGGTTCCATCTATCTCTCTCCCACAACCACTACATATTCCCTGGCGTGTAGCCTTATAAATGGTTGGCTGTAGGTTCAAGTTAAACTTCCACACGAACAAGGTTTTCAGATCCGAATCTCTACCTCACAAAGAATCTGGTTGTACCTGATTCTATGGATAGCCAAGATACGAAAACTTACGACTTATTTAAAAAAAACTAAACCTAACTAAACTGTATACAAAAATTAAAGAAAAAAAACCATTACTACCCCCTTCACCAAAATTAAAAATATAATAAAAAAATTAAGCAAAAAAAAATGAAAAAAAAAATGGAGCAAAAAAAAATTTATAGAAATAGAAAATTAAATCCTAACTTAAATCCGTAACTAAACCCTACACCGATAATACAACCTTTGTCTAAAGCACCTCACTTTTTCCTCCCTCAGATACCGTCGCACTGAACTTCAAACGTTCGTCTGATGGTATTGACGAAGGTCTGGCCTGCCCACCCCAGTATCGTGAAGATACTGCCTTCGCTATTTCCTTGGCCTAGGTTTGAGTAAAAAACCCCCTTAGTTGACCCAACCAGTCACATCCTAGTCCGTAGTAAAAGTCTGTTTTGTCACGTCCTCTTAACCATCAGAATAACTTCCGGACGGCTTTACCAAGCCTCCACACACCTTCAGCTATGAAAATTAGCACACCATTCTGTTTGCCTTTCTTATATTCATAAACAATCTTTATTGAAATATTTCATCCAGTTAATCTAACAAAAAAACTTGAACTCTCCAGCTCGTTTCTTTCTTTACTTTAAATAAAGCAAAATTTTGATTACAAAAGAACCTTAAAACTAATAAAAAAATGTAGTAACAAAAATTCAAAATGTGACCTTAAAATATATAAGGATCTTTTTATGTAACCAATTCCTTACTCACAGTTTTTTACACTGGTCCCTTGTTGTTCTGCCAGCAGCACGATGGAGATGAGGCGTAGACCACTTTAACTACATCTTTACTACCACCAATATCAATTTTATTATACCCTTTAAAAATTGTAAATTAAGGTCACTTTCCTTTTTCTTTCATTCCCAACTTCACAAAACCAAAAATTAAAAAAAAAATTTAAACAAAAAAAAACGGTTTGGAGAACCAAATTTGCACACTTGTATGAAAACTACAAATTACGTTAATAATAAAAAAAAACTATATGCATATTAATGTTTAAGTATTTTTCTTCTTTTATAGTTTTATCTTTCATTCTTTCTTTCTTTCTTTCTTTCTTTCTTTCTTTCTTTCTTTCTTTCTTTCTTTCTTTCTTTCATTCTTTCTTTCTTTCTTTCTTTCAATTTGTTCATCTTAGTTTTCTCCTATTTCTTCTTCTCAAATTTTTTTCCAGCAAAGCACCCTGGTTTTTAACAAATTCCTTGTGTTGTCACTGAGGCATATCTATATATATATGTATGTTCCTTGGCAAAAGCCTCTTCCTTTGTCAATTTGCACAAAGGAATACTTTCGTCCCTATGGATGTCCTCACTGAAGGTCTAAAAAAAACTAGCAGAGGCCTAGTTGATCTTATAAGATCTGAAGATCTAGCCTAAACCTCCGCTTAAAATTTGGTACTCCTCGCCAAAATTCCTAGGAGTTTTCCTTAAAATGAAGGTATTCCTTTATCTTTGGTTAAACTAGATATATTGGATCTACCTTTATAATATATATATATTAATATTAATGTTTCACCACTTCACTTTAGTATTTGGTTTTACCTAACAATCCTGTTTACAATGTTTTCAATTGATTTTCTTTAATAAAAAAAACTCCTTACGTTGATTATTTTGAAAAAAAAATCAAAAAAAAACGACTTTTTCACATTCAAATTTATGGTTAAAAAAAAATAAAAAAGGCAGTTTAAAACTTTGAACACTTCTTCTTCTTTATAGTTCTCACACAAAAAGAATGACCATAAAATAACAAAACTAGTTCCTTGCCTTTATCGTATTACATAAGTAAATAGTTACCACTACATCTGAGTGAGATAACTATCATTACATTTTTTTTTCACCGCCTCGTCCATTTTTGAACATCCACCCACACATATACATACATTGTTGACACCCTTATATGTTTGTCTCAGTCTAATCTCTCATAATCAATCATTCTAAACTAATTCTAATAATAAAAATAAACTTAATTAATTAAATAACTACTAATCAAAAGAATGTATCTTTTGCAATAATATTTCCCTTTTTCTACATATTAAGTTTTCCTACAAATAATTTCCTTCCTATATTAACACTAATCCTATCTTACAATATTGGAAATAATTCATTCCAAACTGCACGAAATCATTCTGCGCATGTCTAATCTAGTCCATTTTCGCCCTCTTATCCCCTGGGCAAACAGAGACAAAACCATTAGTACATGCGCAGAAGAGAGCAGCAGGATATGACAAATTGCCACCACCTGAAATGTCAAATCAAAAAATCAAAACAACAAACATGGAATGGAGGCAGATGAGGAATATTGTATAGGTAAGTTTTCTTTTATAATTTTTTCTATTTTGTAATGAATATAATTATATTTTTATTATTCTATTTTCAGTTTCAATATATGCCCATCATTTTTATGTATGTACCAGGTAAGTACCTATATTTGTTGGATGGGAAATTGTGTTTTGAAACTCCATGCAACCTTTGGAATTTCACATACCAAACCTTCAATAATTAATACGTACGTAGGTACATTACTAATTTTCTTTTTGCTTTCTTTTCAGGATAAATAGACTCAACGATGACGGACCCCAGTAAATTACCGGACAATGCATGACTCCCCCATCATTAAGGCTCACAGTCCCTCATCCAAACCAGACAAATTCATGTGCTGTGCACATATGTATCACCTCAACCAGCAGAACAAAACCATTGCCTACCCCAACCAGAACTGGTACTGGGCCGCAGCTCGCACTTGCCTTCGATCTTATGTGCAAACATGTCTGGCTGAGGTGAACTGCCGTAATATGGCCAGCTTGTGCGCAGTCGGGCAAATAATATGCAAGGAATTGAATGGCCGTGCTTCCCGTGTCCGTTTCGCAACCCGTGCAAAAAAAAATCTTGGGGCTAACGTGTTACATGTTTTGTAAGAAACATGGATTTAAACTGCGGCAATTCGCAAGCACGTATACAAGTGAAGCACTTATTGAAACCTCTTTTACAAGTGCCGAATGAATTGCCAAAAATGTTGTGCAATTGTATGTAAATCATGAGTATGTCTATGATGAGACGACTCATGTGCAGAAAGCCCAAAACCACGGTGCATCGTCATTGCACCTATGATACTCGATAGAACTTTTGGTTGTCGGTTGAAAGTATCAGGTAAGTTTGCTTCACAGTTCTTTTATGTAAACTATTTACTTGCGCAGGGTTGTCAGAAACTTAAGAATGACTGCCTTTGTGATTCCGAAGTAAACCCAAAACAAATTTGTGGTGATTGAGAGAAATTAAATTAATTTTTCTATTGATTTTGACAACATGCACAGAACTAAAAGGGGAACACTGATGATATTGCCTGTAATATAGTTATATATATTTCTTGAGTTTTTTTAAGCAATAGACTTTAACTTAGGGCCACGTAACAGGCTCGCTGAAAGTGACAGAATGTTCGTGACGTCACTTGCAGCGTAAAAAAAAAGTGGACTAGGCTAATTTAATTATTGATCTTGGTTTGAGTGGTCTCGTAGTGTGGCTGAGCCTACTACCTGAGGTCTCATGCTTTTAATCGTGTCGGGCATATTTTCTTTTACCATTACTATCACATTGTAGGTTGTCTATTATTGCACATTATTACTTTTTGGTTACATTGTCAATTATGTTTTCCTGACTTTAAAAGTCCTATCACAGATTCTTAAACTAAATTAACAAAAGTAAATATCACAGTTTGTATAAAAAAAAATAAAACTATCTAATAACTTTAAAATAAATAAACTATATCAAAAAAAAATATAAACTCTAAATCAGGTACTTTGACTAACTAACTAAAATCGCAGATAAATTCAGGTACTTTAACTTAAGTACTAATATCACAGATTCTGGTTTTAAATAAAGTTTCTTTAAAAGAAAATCAGATACTTTGACAATTAAATATCACAGATCAAAAATGTAAATATAAAACTCTATGAATAAATGAGCTCTAAAAGTAAATCAACTATCTGAATAAATAAAAGATCTATATATAAATAAATGAACTAAAAAAACTAAACTAATAAAGCTAAGCTACCTCAGTACCCTTTTCTAAAACTAATATCACAGTATAAGCAACATCATCTGAGTGCGTCATTATGATTTTATACTTTTTTACACTAAACATGAAGATCTTTCGCGTGATAGACACCAACTTTTTCACCTTTTAAATTCCCTATTTCATACAGGGAATTTCTTACGGTTTTCAAAACAATTGATTTGATGAATTTCTGACCAAGTTTCGCATTATAATTTTCAATCGCATTACTCTGTTTAAAATTTCTACGATATACTATCTGACCTACTTTATACTGAATGGGCCTACTTCTTGTATTATATACTTTTGTACTCTTTTGTTGTGCAATTTTCAAGTTTACAAAAATTTTGTCTTTAATCAATTCTAATTTATCGTCTTTGTTTAATATTTCGATTTTCGATTCTTTTACAACGCCTAACTTACGAAGCAGCTCATACGATTTACCATGTTGTATCATGGGTGTACCGAAAATCGCATAATACGGCTCAACAGCGATAGCATCGTGCACAACATTTCGCAATGAAAATGCTACGTTGCTCACGTGTTGATCCCAGTGTTTTTGATTACTACCTAGATAGGATCTAATTTTCGATAACACAGACTGGTTTACTCTTTCGGATGCGTTAGCCTGTGGAGAGTAAATCGCAGTTCTCACGTGCTTAACACCATAGCGGTTCAGAAAACTCGCAAATAGTTCCGAAACGAACTATTTTCCGTTATCGGAATGAATATATTCAGGGACACCAAACACATGAAATACATTTTCTTCTAAAAACTTCACTACCTCCGATGATGTTGCTTTTCGTATTGCTTTCAAAAATACATATTTACTGAAGTGGTCAAGAGCAATGAATATGTGTGCGTTTCCATTTCTAGTACGTGGAAATGGACCCAAAAAATCTATGTATAGACGTTAAAACGGACGTTCTGTCACTGTTTGTTGTCCCATCGGCGGCCGACAGGACAACGAGGGACCAATGTAAAAAACTGTGAGTAAAGAATTGGTTACATAAAAAGATCCCTATATATTTTAAGGTCACATTTTTTAACTACATTTTTTATTAGTTTTAAGGTTCTTTTAAAATCAAAATTTTGCTTTATTTAGAGTAAAGAAAGAAACGAGCTGGAAAGTTCAAGTTTTTTTGTTAGATTAACTGGATGAAATATTTCAATAAAGATTGTTTATGAATATAAGAAAGGCAAACAGAATGGTTTGCTAATTTTCATAGCTGAAGGTGTGTGGAGGCTTGGTAAAGCCGTCCGGAAGTTTTTCTGATGGTTAAGAGGACGTGACAAAACAGACTTTTACTACGGACTAGGATGTGACTGGTTGGGTCAACTAAGGGGCTATTTCCTCAAACCTAGGCCAAGGAAATAGCGAAGGCAGTATCTTCACGATACTGGGGTGGGCATGCCAGACCTACGTCAATACCATCAGACGAACGTTTGAAGTTCAGTGCGACGGTATCTGAGGGAGGAAAAAGTGAGGTGCTTTAGACAAAGGTTGTATTATCGGTGTAGGGTTTAGTTACGGATTTAAGTTAGGATTTAATTTTCTATACATTCTTTTTGCTTCATTTTTTTATTATATTTTTAATTTTGGTGAAGGGTTTAGTAATGGTTTTTTTTTCTTTAATTTTGTATACAGTTTAGTTTTTTTAAATATTTTTTTTTTAACCTTAATTTCGAAACACCAAACTACCTTGTCCCTTGGATATCGTCAGTATACCTAGATTTGTGTCAACATCAATAAGATCAGATACCTTTAGGCACGATGAATAAATGTTTAGTCGAGCAGGAGGTACCTTGAGAAGTGGCAAGAACCGACCCAAACAACGAGCTAGGCCGAATGAAAAACAAGCGTGCCGTAGCCACGTCTCAGGTATCAAAGAAGTCCTCTGGGAAACCTAGCTCCTAACAATGGCGCCCAACGAGACCTAACGTTTATTTTTAAAAATCATAGGGCAAGTCCAAGGAAATGTTTTTCTTTTGAAAGATCATTTCCTTGGACTTGTTTTGATTACTTTTGTTTTAATTTTTTTTACACAAATCTGGGGATTAGGAACTTTTGGTCTTGTCACAGATTGAAGATAGCTGTCCAAATCGACAGGCCAAGAGTCAGAGATTTTTGTGAGGTAGTTGGAGATCTGTGACAACACCAGGAGTGGAACAGGGTCGTAAGTTTTCGAATCTTGGCTATCCATAGAATCAGGTACAACCAGATTCTTTGTGAGGTAGAGATTCGGATCTGAAAACCTTGTTCATGTGGAAGTTTATCTTGAACCTACAGCCAACCATTTACGAGGCTACACGCCAGGGAATATGTAGTGGTTTTGGGAGAGAGATAGACGGAACCAACCGCTGAATTTCAAACGCACCAGTCACGAGACAGACAAAATACAACGCAACTAACGACAATACCAGAAGATTTCAGATGGAAAGGAAACTTTGCCGAATCTTCACACACCTAAGCGTTTTCATATAACAACTATCAATACATATAAACATTATTTTCTTTTGTACATAAATACAATTTTTTTTATTATTCATCTCATTTTTTTTTAACATACATTTTTTTTTACAAACTTTTTATTTTCTTATTTTTCTTTGAATTATACTCATTACTTGTTTTGATTTTTTGATTTGAAATTTCCTGCTGCTCTCATATCCTGCTGCTCTCTTCTGCGCATGTACTTATGGTTTTGTCTCTGTTTGCCCAGGGGATAAGAGGGCGAAAATGGACTAGATTAGACATGCGCAGAATGATTTCGTGCAGTTTGGAATGAATTATTTCCAAGATTGTGAGATAGGATTGGTGTTAATATAGGAAGGGAAATTATTTGTAGGAAAACTTAATATGTAGAAAAAGGGAAATATTATTGCAAAAGATACATTCTTTTGATTAGTAGTTATTTAATTAATTAAGTTTATTGTTATTATTAGAATTAGTTTAGAAAGATTGATTATGAGAGATTAGACTGAGACAAACATATAAGGATGTCAACAATGTATATGTGTGGGTGGATGTTCAGATATGGACGAAGGGGTGAAAAATAAAATTTAATGATAGTTATCTCACTCAGATGTAGTGGTAACTATTTACTTATGTGATATGAAAAAGGCAAGGAACTAGCTTTGGGATTTTATGGTCATTCTTTTTGTGTGAGAACAATAAAGAAGAAGAAGTGTTCAAAGTTTTAAATTGCCATTTTTATTTTTTATAACCATAAATTTGAAAGTGAAAAAGACATTTTTTTCAACGTAAGGAGTTTTTTTTTTTTATTAAAGAAAATCAATTGAAAACATTGTAAAAAGGATTGTTAGGTAGAACCAAATACTAAAGTGAAGTGGTGAAACATTAATATTAATATATATATGTATATATTATAAAGGTAGATCCAATATATCTAGTTTAACCGAAGATAAAGGAATACCTTCATCTTAAGGAAAACTCCTAGGAATTTTGGCGAGGAATACCAAATTTTAAGCGGAGGTAGGTTGCCAAAAGTGAAAATTCTAAATTCAAGTGACTGATTTGTGATTCTCTTTCTACCAGGTTTAGGCTAGATCTTCAGATCTTATAAGATCAACTAGGCCTGCTAGGTTTTTTTGACCTTCAGTGAGGACATCCATAGGGACGAAAGTATTCCTTTGTGCAAATTGACAAAGGAAGAGGCTTTTGCCAAGGAACAAAGACCAAAGTCAAAGAGGGTACTACACATATATTATACATATATATATAGATATCCCTCAGTGACAACACAAGGAATTTGTTAAAAACGAGGGTGCTTTGCTGGAAAGAAATTTGAGAAGAAGAAATAGGGGAAAACGAAGAAGAACAAAGTGGAAGAAAGAAAGAAAGAAAGATAAAACTATATAAGAAGAAAAATACTTAAACGTTAATATGCATATAGTTTTTTTTTTATTATTAACGTAATTTGTAGTTTTCATACAGGTGTGCAAATTTGGTTCTCCAAACCGTTTTTTCATAGTTTAAAATTTTTTTTTAATTTTTGGTTTTGTGAAGTTGGGAATGAAAGAAAAAGGAAAGTGACCTTAAATTACAATTTTTAAATGTGGTGGTAGTAAGGAAGTAGTTAAAGTGGTCTACGCCTCATCTCCATCGTGCTGCCGGCAGGACAACGAGGGACCAGTGTAAAAAACTGTGAGTAAAGAATTGGTTCAATCAAAATGTTGCTTTATTTAGAGTAAAGAAAGAAACGAGCTGGAGAGTTCAAGTTTTTTTCTTAGAAATATTTCAATAAAGATTGTTTATGAATATAAGAAAGGCAAACAGAATGGTTTGCTAATTTTCATAGCTGAAGGTGTGTGGAGGCTTGGTAAAGCCGTCCGGAAGTTCTTCTGATTGTAAAGAGGACGTGACAAAACAGACTTTTACTACGGACTAGGATGTTTTTGTGAAGTTGGGAATGAAAGAAAAAGGAAAGTGACCTTAATTAACAATTTTTAAAGGTGGTGGTAGTAAAAAGGTAGTTAAAGTGGTCTACGCCTCATCTCCATCGTGCTGCCGGCAGGACAATGAGGGACCAGTGTAAAAACTGTGAGTAAAGAATTGGTTACATAAAAAGATCCCTGTATATTTTAAGGTCACATTTTGAATTTTTGTTACTACATTTTTTTATTAGATGTAAGGTTCTTTTGAAATCAAAATGTTGCTTTATTTAGAGTAAAGAAAGAAACGAGCTTGAGAGTTCAAGTTTTTTTGTTAGATTAACTGGATGAAATATTTCAATAAGGATTGTTTATGAATATAAGAAAGGCAAACAGAATGGTGTGCTAATTTTCATAGCTGAAGGTGTGTGGAGGCTTGGTAAAGCCGTCCGGAAGTTTTTCTGATGGTTAAGAGGACGTGACAAAACAGACTTTTACTACGGACTAGGATGTGACTGGTTGGGTCAACTTAGGGGCTATTTCCTCAAACCTAGGCCAAGGAAATAGCGAAGGCAGTATCTTCACGATACTGGGGTGGGCAGGCCAGACCTACGTCAATACCATCAGACGAACGTTTGAAGTTCAGTGCGACGGTATCTGAGGGAGGAAAAAGTGAGGTGCTTTAGACAAAGGTTGTATTATCGGTGTAGGGTTTAGTTACGGATTTAAGTTGGGATTTAATTTTCTATACATTTTTTTTGCTTCATTTTTTATTATATTTTTAATTTTGGTGAATGGTTTAGTAATGGTTTTTTTTCTTTAATTTTTTATACAGTTTAGTTTTTTTAAATATTTTTTTTTAACCTTAATTTCGAAACACCAAACTACCTTGTCCCTTGGATATCGTCAGTATACCTAGATTTGTGTCAACATCAATAAGATCAGATACCTTTAGGCACGATGAATAAATTTTTAGTCGAGCAGGAGGTACCTTGAGAAGTGGCAAGAACCGACCCAAACAACGAGCTAGGCCGAATGAAAATCAAGCGTGCCGTAGCCACGTCTCAGGTATCAAAGAAGTCCTCTGGGAAACCTAGCTCCTAACAATGGCGCCCAACGAGACCTAACGTTTATTTTTAAAAATCATAGGGCAAGTCCAAGGAGATGTTTTTCTTTTGAAAGATCATTTCCTTGGACTTGTTTTGATTACTTTTGTTTTAATTTTTTTTTACACAAATCTAGGGATTAGGAACTTTTGGTCTTGTCACAGATTGAAGATAGCTGTCCAAATAGACAGGCCAAGAGTCAGAGATTTTCGTGAGGTAGTTGGAGATCTGTGACAACACCAAGAGTGGAACAGGGTCGTAAGTTTTCGAATCTTGGCTATCCATAGAATCAGGTACAACCAGATTCTTTGTGAGGTAGAGATTCGGATCTGAAAACCTTGTTCATGTGGAAGTTTATCTTGAACCTACAGCCAACCATTTACGAGGCTACACGCCAGGGAATATGTAGTGGTTTTGGGAGAGAGATAGACGGAACCAACCGCTGAATTTCAAACGCACCAGTCACGAGACAGACAAAATACAACGCAACTAACGACAATACCAGAAGATTTCAGATGGAAAGGAAACTTTGCCGAATCTTCACACACCTAAGCTTTTTCATATAACAACTATCAATACATATAAACATTATTTTCTTTTGTACATAAATACCATTTTTTTTATTATTCATCTCATTTTTTTTTTAACATACATTTTTTTTACAAACTTTTTATTTTCTTATTTTTCTTTGAATTATACTCATTACTTGTTTTGATTTTTTGATTTGAAATTTCCTGCTGCTCTCTTCTGCGCATGTACTTATGGTTTTATCGCTGTTTGCCCAGGGGATAAGAGGGCGAAAATGGACTAGATTAGACATGCGCAGAATGATTTCATGCAGTTTGGAATGAATTATTTCCAAGATTGTGAGATAGGATTGGTGTTAATATAGGAAGGGAAATTATTTGTAGGAAAACTTAATATGTAGAAAAAGGGAAATATTATTGCAAAAGATACATTCTTTTGATTAGTAGTTATTTAATTAATTAAGTTTATTGTTATTATTAGAATTAGTTTAGAAAGATTGATTATGAGAGATTAGACTGAGACAAACATATAAGGGTGTCAACAATGTATATGTGTGGGTGGATGTTCAGATATGGACGAAGGGGTAAAAAATAAAATTTAATGATAGTTATCTCACTCAGATGTAGTGGTAACTATTTACTTATGTGATATGAAAAAGGCAAGGAACTAGCTTTGGGATTTTATGGTCATTCTTTTTGTGTGAGAACTATAAAGAAGAAGAAGTGTTCAAAGTTTTAAACTGACATTTTTATTTTTTATAACCATAAATTTGAAAGTGAAAAAGTCATTTTTTTTGATTTTTCTTTCAAAATAATAAACGTAAGGAGTTTTTTTTTACTAAAGAAAATCAATTGAAAACATTGTAAAAAGGATTGTTAGGTAGAACCAAATACTAAAGTGAAGTGGTGAAACATTAATATTAATATATATATATATTATAAAGGTAGATCCAATATATCTAGTTTAACCGAAGATAAAGGAATACCTTCATCTTAAGGAAAACTCCTAGGAATTTTGGCGAGGAATACCAAATTTTAAGCGGAGGTAGGTTGCCAAAAGTGAAAATTCTAAATTCAAGTGACTGATTTGTGATTCTCTTTCTACCAGGTTTAGGCTAGATCTTCGAATCTTATAAGATCAACTAGGCCTGCTAGGTTTTTTTGACCTTCAGTGAGGACATCCATAGGGACGAAAGTATTCCTTTGTGCAAATTGACAAAGGAAGAGGCTTTTGCCAAGGAACAAAGACCAAAGTCAAAGAGGGTACTACACATATATTATACATATATGTATAGATATCCCTCAGTGACAACACAAGGAATTTGTTAAAAACGAGGGTGCTTTGCTGGAAAGAAATTTAAGAAGAAGAAATAGGGGAAAACGAAGAAGAACAAAGTGGAAGAAAGAAAGAAAGAAAGATAAAACTATATAAGAAGAAAAATACTTAAACCTTAATATGCATATAGTTTTTTTTATTATTAACGTAATTTGTAGTTTTCATACAAGTGTGCAAATTTGGTTCTCCGAACCGTTTTTTCTTAGTTTAAATTTTTTTTTTAATTTTTGGTTTTGTGAAGTTGGGAATGAAAGAAAAAGGAAAGTGACCTTAAATTACAATTTTTAAAGGTGGTGGTAGTAAAGAAGTAGTTAAAGTGGTCTACGCCTCATCTCCATCGTGCTGCCGGCAGGACAACGAAGGACCAGTGTAAAAAACTGTGAGTAAAGAATTGGTTACATAAAAAGATCCCTATATATTTTAAGGTCACATTTTGAATTTTTTTTACTACATTTTTTTAATAGTTTTAAGGTTCTTCTGAAATCAAAATGTTGCTTTATTTAGAGTAAAGAAAGAAACGAGCTAGAGAGTTCAAGTTTTTTTCTTAGAAATATTTCAATAAAGATTGTTTATGAATATAAGAAAGGCAAACAGAATGGTTTGCTAATTTTCATAGCTGAAGGTGTGTGGAGGCTTGGTAAGGCCGTCCGGAAGTTCTTCTGATTGTTAAGAGGACGTGACAAAACAGACTTTTACTACGGACTAGGATGTTTTTGTGAAGTTGGGAATGAAAGAAAAAGGAAAGTGACCTTAATTAACAATTTTTAAAGGTGGTGGTAGTAAAAAGGTAGTTAAAGTGGTCTACGCCTCATCTCCATCGTGCTGCCGGCAGGACAACGAGGGACCAGTGTAAAAAACTGTGAGTAAAGAATTGGTTACATAAAAGATCCCTGTATATTTTAAGGTCACATTTTGAATTTTTGTTACTACATTTTTTTATTAGTTTTAAGGTTCTTTTGAAATCAAAATTTTGCTTTATTTAGAGTAAAGAAAGAAACGAGCTTGAGAGTTCAAGTTTTTTTGTTAGATTAACTGGATGAAATATTTCAATAAAGATTGTTTATGAATATAAGAAAGGCAAACAGAATGGTGTGCTAATTTTCATAGCTGAAGGTGTGTGGAGGCTTGGTAAAGCCGTCCGGAAGTTTTTCTGATGGTTAAGAGGACGTGACAAAACAGACTTTTACTACGGACTAGGATGTGACTGGTTGGGTCAACTAAGGGGCTATTTCCTCAAACCTAGGCCAAGGAAATAGCGAAGGCAGTATCTTCACGATACTGGGGTGGGCAGGCCAGACCTACGTCAATACCATCAGACGAACGTTTGAAGTTCAGTGCGACGGTATCTGAGGGAGGAAAAAGTGAGGTGCTTAAGACAAAGGTTGTATTATCGGTGTA
The DNA here is from genome assembly GCA_949320155.1 of Melangyna quadrimaculata. Taxonomy (NCBI): domain Eukaryota; kingdom Metazoa; phylum Arthropoda; class Insecta; order Diptera; family Syrphidae; genus Melangyna; species Melangyna quadrimaculata. Next base: position 322,379,525 of record OX439483.1, read on the forward strand.
GGGTTTAGTTACGGATTTAAGTTAGGATTTAATTTTCTATACATTTTTTTTGCTTCATTTTTTTATTATATTTTTAATTTGGTGAAGGGTTTAGTAATGGTTTTTTTTTCTTTAATTTTTTATACAGTTTAGTTAGGTTTAGTTTTTTTAAATATTTTTTTTTAACCTTAATTTCGAAACACCAAACTACCTTGTCCCTTGGATATCGTCAGTATCCCTAGATTTGTGTCAACATCAATAAGATCAGATACCTTTAGGCACGATGAATAAATGTTTAGTCGAGCAGGAGGTACATTGAGAAGTGGCAAGAACCGACGCAAACAACGAGCTAGGACGAATGAAAAACAAGCGTGCCGTAGCCACGTCTCAGGTATCAAAGAAGTCCTCTGGGAAACCTAGCTCCTAACAATGGCGCCCAACGAGACCTAACGTTTATTTTTAAAAATCATAGGGCAAGTCCAAGGAGATGTTTTTCTTTTGAAAGATCATTTCCTTGGACTTGTTTTGATTACTTTTGTTTTAATTTTTTTTACACAAATCTGGGGATTAGGAACTTTTGGTCTTGTCACAGATTGAAGAAAGCTGTCCAAATCGACAGGCCAAGAGTCAGAGATTTTCGTGAGGTAGTTGGAGATCTGTGACAACACCAGGAGTGGAACAGGGTCGTAAGTTTTCGAATCTTGGCTATCCATAGAATCAGGTACAACCAGATTCTTTGTGAGGTAGAGATTCGGATCTGAAAACCTTGTTCATGTGGAAGTTTATCTTGAACCTACACCCAACCATTTACGAGGCTACACGAAACGGAATATGTAGTGGTTTTGGGAGAGAGATAGACGGCACCAACCGCTGAATTTCAAACGCACCAGTCACGAGACAGACAAAATACAACGCAACTAACGACAATACCAGAAGATTTCGGATGGAAAGGAAACTTTGCCCAATCTTCACACACCTAAGCGTTTTCATATAATAACTATCAATACATATAAACATTATTTTCTTTTATACATAAATACAATTTTTTTTATTATTCATTTCATTTTTTTTAACATACATTTTTTTTACAAACTTTTTATTTTCTTATTTTTCTTTGAATTATACTCATTACTTGTTTTGATTATATTTTTTTTAATTTATTTCTTTTTTTTATCATATTTTATTTTAACATACACTTTTGTTTGATTTTTTTATATATACTTTTCATTTGAATTTTTAATTTTTTTTTGAAATCCTTCTTATTTTTTTTATTACATCTTTGATTTTCTTTGGGCTTACATTTTTTTTTGGTTTACATTTTTTTTTATTTTTCTTCACTTGCGATTTTTGAAGTTTTTTTTTTATAAATTTTCTTTTTACATTTGGGTTTTGGGTTCATTAATTTTTTTTTATAAATTAAACTATTTTGTTTCATTTTCCTGTTACATTTTTTTTTTTGTGACGGTTAGAATCTTTTAGTTTTCATTTTGTTTTGTAAAAGATCGTTACTTTTACTGATCAGTTTTTTTGCTCTTTGGTTTAAAAAAGTATGTCGGAAGGAAGAAAAAAATCCGGTGCAGTACCGAAAACTAAGTAGCCTAGGGAAGAACCTAGAAAGAAGAAAGTCTTTCGTCAGACGAGCGAATTAGAAGAGGAAATCGAAGAAGCTGGACAGACAGAACATACTGGGAACAAAAGAGAACGACAATGACATACGAAACAATGACCTCCTAAACGAAGCAACTGAACAAGACGACGCTTCAGGAGGCATTGATGAACAAGAAGACAATAACGATGACGAACAGCTATTAACACATACTAGAGAACGGGAACAGATTACGCAACAAAACTACGAACTTGAACAAGAACTACTACAAATACGACGAAAACGACGAGAAATAGAACAAGAACAAGAACGTCAACCAACAGAACAAGACATTCAAGACATGTCGCTCTGAGACGACAGAAAACAGAAACGGGACAAATAACGGACGGAGTCTTAAGATTCCACTGACTGTACATGACCTATATGAAAGTATGCAGACAGTAGCCTTTCTGACTGTCAAGGAAAGCCAAACTAAAACTCTCAATGTTGTAGTTGATAGTTTGACAGAAATGCACAAACTATTGGACAGGAACATGAAGAAGGTTCATTCTAAGCTGAGTAGGTTGGAACTTTCAGTGACAGATCAGCGAGACTCAAATTACAGACAAGACACTAGTCAAAACTCAAGACAAGATACAACTAAAATCCAAAATGTCCACCATTTGGTAACTGGTCCAGCTGAGGTTTGGTATTGGCAGTATCTAGAAGAAAATCAGGGAGACGACCTTTTGAACTATTTTGATTCAAAGGCAGAACTGATTCGGCAATTTAAACACAATAAGCGTGACCATGAAATCCTTAGGGCAATCATAGATCGAAAACAATAATCTCACGAGACATTCGACGAGTTTTACGCGGACATAAGAGGCCTGTTTTTACAGATGCAAAACAGGACTAACGAAAGGGACTTAGTCTCTGTGGTGAGGAGAAACTTAAAAGAAAGGATAAGCTCTTTAGTTTTTGGTTGCTCGATCAATAGCATAAGAGAATTAAGGGAAGAATGTAAGCGAGCGGAAGAGCACTTGACATTAAGAGAAATTAAGTTTAAAAAGGTCGTACACAAGATAGATGACGAAGACTATTTTAGAAGAAGGAAAAAGATTAGTGAATCAGAAGAAGAAGACTTTACGATAGCAGAAATTCAAACAAGGAAACAAGATAGAAGAGCTTTTGATCAGGATAAACACAATAGATTTAAAGGACAGACAAATAGAACTGATGGTGGGAGAGATAAAAATAACTCTTCAGGAGTATGCCCGTCGACTTTTCATACCTTGACATGTTTTTGTTGTGGACAGGGTAGTGTTTCCTTCAAATGTGCGGCATGTCAGGGAAACCAGAAAGTCGGCGGTGCATCCGGGAGTCAACCGCTGACTTCAAAATCACTCCCGGAGAACCAGCCAAAGAACCTAAAAGAATAAAAATATTGAAAAAAAGAACATAAGAAGATATAAAAAATACTTACCACGAGAATGAAGAGCGAAACCCTCAGAAAAGTCTTCACCAGAGGATGATTGAATATGAAAAAGCTAGGAGAAGAATTTTTAATGAAGAAATAGACTGTGATAAAGCAACGAGTAGTAATTATTTAAAAATATTGAGACTTAGGGAAAACATGCAATAGTTAGAGTAAGAAAAAACAAATTAGAAGCCACGATATTGACAGTATCGGATGACAATAGGCCATATGCAAAACTGCAATTAGGAGGAGTAGAATTTTTAGGCTTGTTAAATAGTGGAGCGTCCGTTACATGTTTAGGGAAAAATGCAGTACAGTTTATAACTGAGAAAAACATTAAAATGACAAAGATGAACAACGACATTAAAACAGCTGATGGAAACCATCAAAGGATAGAAATTCGGTTTAAAACAAATGTCTCGTGGGGTGGGAAGACTCAAGAGTTGGAAATCTATGTGGTTCCTGGTCTTTTGCAACCGCTATATCTGGGTGTGGATTTTTGGAGTGCTTTTAAAGTAGCTCCAAATATCGTTAGCGAACTTAACGTTCCTATGCCGACGAAAGAACAGCCTAACTTTCGAGATCTCACACCAGATCAAGCTCAGCATCTGGAGGGCATCAAGTTACTGTTTCCCTCCTTTGCTGTACTCGGGTTGGGTAAAACCAGCCTAGAGGAACATATTATTGAAGTGGATGACGAAAAAATTCCCATAAAGCAGAGGCATTACCCCATTTATCCAGTAGTACAAAAGCTCAAGTACGCTGAGCTGGACAGAATGCTGGAGATGGGTGTAATAGAGGAGAGTAATAGTGCTTGGAGTTCTCCAGTTGTTTTAGTGAGAAAAAGTAGGAAAAATAGGCTGTGTCTTGACTCTCGAAAAGTAAACGCGAGGACGAAAAAGTTTGCATACCCACTTCCTCATATTGAGGGTATAATTAGTAGGCTACAAGATACGAAATACATCTCCAGTAGCGATTTAAAAGATGCCTTTTGGAAAATTCCGCTGGAGAGCAAATCAAGGGAGAAGATAGCTTTTACAGTCCCTGGGTGACCGTTATACCAATTTACGGTTATGCCGTTTGGGCTGTGTAACGCCGCTGAGAGAATGTCTAAGTTAATGGACAAAGTCATTCCTGGTCGTCTTCGACAGAATGTCTTTGTCTATCTCGATGACCTCTTGATTTGTTCTCCAGACTTCGAAACGCACATGAAGGTACTGGAGGAAGTAGCGATTTCACTGCGTCAAGGTGGCTTGACAATAAATGTCGAAAAAAGCAAATTTTGCTTTAAAGAAATCAAGTATCTGGACTATGTAGTTGGTGACGGATGTATACGGACGGACAAGGACAAAGTATAGGCGGTCGAGGAATTTCCGGTACCCAAGACCCCCAAACAACTCCGTAGGTTCCTAGGCATGACGGGCTTGTATAGACGTTTCATACCAAACTATGCGTCTATAGCAGCTCCAATGACCGATTGCTTGAAAAAGGGACAGAAATTCGAAATGACAGACGAAGCAATTGCGGCATTTCAACTACTCAAAATAAGTTTAGTTACAGCTCCCATATTTACAAATCCAGACTTTTCTAAACATTTTTATATACAGTGTGACGCTTCAACTTCAGGTGTAGGGAGTGTGATTTTCCAGATGGATGATGAGAAAAATGAACGACCGATAGCATTCATGTCCCAGAAGCTAAATTCCGCTCAAAGGAACTATACTGTTACGGAACTTGAATGCTATGCGGCCGTTTTATCGGTAAAGAAGTTCAGGGCTTACCTGGAGGGCTAAGCCTTTACTATCATCACCGATCACGCAAGTTTGAAATGGTTAATGACTCAAAAAGACCTTGCTGGACGTTTAGCCAGATGGTGTTTTAAACTCCAAGGTTTTGACTTCGTGATCGAGCATAGAAAGGGTGTCCAAAGCGTGGTCCCTGATACTCTCTCGCGATATGGAGGAGATCACAACCGAAGACTTAGCTCCAGAAGTTGACTTTAGTTCACTATATTTCTCTTCAGAGGAGTATGATGAGCTAAAGAAAATAGTCCAAAAAACAAGGACAAACTACCTGATATTTGCATATCGGACGGATTTGTTTATAAACGAATGGACATTAGAACAGGTGACGCAGTACAAGACGACAGAGCATGGAAGCTTTGGGTTCCTAAGGAGTTGTGCGAGGGGTTTTGAGGGCCGCACATGACTCCCCAGCTTCTGGTCACGGTGGTATTAATAAAACATTGTCGAAGTTAAGGCAGATATACTTCTGGCCTGGGATGGCTACTGATGTTCAGAACTGGGTGAGATCATGTGACACTTGCAAATGTAGCAAGTCCGTCAACATCACCACTCGGCCGCCGATGAGAAAACAAACAGTGACAGAACGACCGTTTCAACGTCTATACATAGATTTTTTGGGTCCATATCCACGTACTAGAAATGGAAACGCACACATATTCATTGCTCTTGACCACTTCAGTAAATATGTATTTTTGAAAGCAATACGAAAAGCAACATTTGGTGTCCCTGAATATATTCATTGCGATAACGGAAAACAGTTCGTTTCGGAACTAGTTGCGAGTTTTCTTAACCGCTATGGTGTTAAGCACGTAAGAACTGCGATTTACTCTCCACAGGCTAACGCATCCGAAAGAGTAAACCAGTCTGTGTTATCGAAAATTAGATCCTATCTAGGTAGTGATCAAAAACACTGGGATCAACACGTGAGCAACGTAGCATTTTCATTGCGAAGTGTTGTGCACGATGCTATCGCTGTTGAGCCGTATTATGCGATTTTCGGTAGACCCATGATACAACATGATAAATCGTATGAGCTGGTTCGTAAGTTAGGCGTTGTAAAAGAATCGAAATATTAAACAAAGACGATAAATTAGAATTGATTAGAGCCAAAATGTTTGAAAACTTGAAAATTGCACATCAAAAGAGTACAAAAGTATATAATATAAGAAGTAGGCCCATTCAGTATAAAGTAGGTTAGATAGTATATCGTAGAAATTTTAAACAGAGTAATGCGATTGAAAATTATAATGCGAAACTTGGTCAGAAATTCATCAAATCAATTGTTTTGAAAACCGTCGGAAATTCCCTGTATGTAATAGGGAATTTAAAAGGTGCAAAAGTTGGTGTCTATCACGCGAAAGATCTTCATGTTTAGTGTAAAAAAGTATAAAATCATAATGACGCACTCAGATGATGTTGCTTATACTGTGATATTAGTTTTAGAAAAGGGTACTGAGGTAGCTTAGCTTTATAAGTTTAGTTTTTTTTAGTTCATTTATTTATATATAGATCTTTTATTTATTCAGATAGTTGATTTACTTTTAGAGTTTATTTATTCATAGAGTTTTATATTTACATTTTTGATCTGTGATATTTTTTTGTCAAAGTACCTGATTTTCTTTTAAAGAAACTTTATTTAAAACCAGAATCTGTGATATTAGTACTTAAGTTAAAGTACCTGAATTTATCTGCGATTTTAGTTAGTTAGTCAAAGTACCTGATTTAGAGTTTATATTTTTTTTTTTTGGTATAGTTTATTTATTTTATAGTTATTAGACAGTTTTATTTTTTTTATACAAACTGTGATATTTACTTTTGTTAGTTTTGTTAAAGAATCCCGACACGATTAAAAGCATGAGACCTCAGGTAGTAGGCTTAGCCACACTACGAGACCACTCAAACCAAGATCAATAATTAAATTAGCCTAGTCCCCTTTTTTTTACGCTGCAAGTGACGTCACAACCATTCCGTCACTTTCAGCGAGCCTGTTACGTGGCCCTAAGTTAAAGTCTATTGCTTAAAAAAACTCAAGAAATATATATAACTATATTACAGGCAATATCATCAGTGTTCCCCTTTAAGTTCTGTGCATGTTGTCAAAATCAATAGAAAAATTAATTTAATTTCTTTCAATCACCACAAATTTGTTTTGGGTTTACTTCGGAATCACAAAGGCAGTCATTCTTAAGTTTCTGACAACCCTGCGCAAGTAAATATTTTACATAAAATAACTGTGAAGCAAACTTACCTGATACTTTCAACCGACAACCAAAAGTTCTATCGAGTATCATAGGTGCAATGACGATGCACCTTGGTTTTGGGCTTTCTGCACATGAGTCGTCTCATCATAGACATACTCATGATTTACATACAATTGCACAACATTTTTGGCAATTCATTCGGCACTTGTACAAGAGGTTTCAATAAGTGCTTCACTTGTATACATGCTTGCGAATTGCCGCAGTTCACATCCATGTTTCTTACAAAAGATGTAACATGTTAGCCTCAAGATTTTTGTTTGCACGGGTTGCGATACGGACACGGGAAGCACGGCCATTCAATGCCTTGCATATTGTTTGCCTGACTGCGCACAGGCTGGCCATATTACGGCAGGTCACCTCAGCCAGACATGTTTGCACATAAGATGGAAGGCAAGTGCGAGCTGCGGCCCAGTACCAGTTCTGGTTGGGGTAGGTAATGGTTTTGTTCTGCTAGCTGAGGTGATACATATGTGCACAGCACATGAATTTGTCTGGTTTGGATGGGGGACTGTGAGCCTTAATGGTGGGGGAGTCATGCATTGTCCGGTGCTTTACTGGAGTCCGTCGTGTTTGAGTCTATTTATCCTGAAAAGAAAGCAAAAAGAAAATTAGTAATGTACCTACGTACTATATTAATTATTGAAGGTTTGGTTTGTGAAATTCCAAAGGTTGCATGGAGTTTCAAAACACAAATTCCCATCCAACAGGTACTTACCTGGTACATACATAAAAATGATGGGCATATATTGAAACTGAAAATAGAATTATAAAAATATAATTATATTCATTACAAAATAGAAAAAAATTATAAAAGAAAACTTACCTATACAATATTCCTCATCTGCTTCCATTCCATGTTTGTTGTTCTGATTTTTTGATTTGACATTTCAGGTGGTGGCAATTTGTCACATCCTGCTGCTCTCTTCTGCGCATGTACTAATGGTTTTGTCTCTGTTTGCCCAGGGGATAAGAGGGCGAAAATGGACTAGATTATACATGCGCAGAATGATTTCGTGCAGTTTGGAATGAATTATTTCCAAGATTGTGAGATAGGATTAGTGTTAATATAGTGTAATATTTTACTAAGGGTTCGCAAATAAAACTTATTTACTTTATTCAAACTGAAACTGCAATTAATTCACAAAATAAAACGCTTTTTATTTCAAATACTTTTTCTTAAGTTACTTTCATTATAACCAAGCACAAGTATGCAACTCTTTATTCACACTGACATTTATTCATTCACTTTCAAAATCAAACAGCTCTTTCGGACTGGGGCGCCTGTATTTATACCCGAAATAAAGGTTCTGGAATTTTCTAGGGTCTACTAGAAGGTGATTTCCAAAAAGGTTTCGTCAATATTCCAGTACGAACAAGGCTGGACACCAACCGTGATGGATTTAATAATTTATTTCACTCAAAGACGGCGCGGAATGTTGTACTAATGTGTGGTTGTTTACATAACTGGGCATATTCACCACATTGCCCCCCCCCCTCTTAGGATTGATCGTCCCGATTTAATCCATTATTCCCACCGTTATAACGATGTAAACGGTTGCAGTGTACTACTTTAAGCTTACCCCTTACTCCTCTCTGAATGCGGTAAACCTTCCCAGTTTTGTTGTAGTTTTGGTGACAATCCCTTTTGTCGGTGAGGATTATTAAACCACACCAGGTCTCCTTCTTGGAATCTTATGGTTGTTGCACGAGCATCGTACCGTGTTTTCATCTTATCACTGGCGGTTTTTATGTTTTTCCTTGTCCGTTGATGAATGTCAATGAGTCTTCCTTTGAGGTTATCCACATATTCATCTGACCTTTCCGGTTCCATGGTATGGCATCCAAATTTGACTTCACTGGGCAGCCGTATTGTTGTGCCAAACAGGATCTCCGATGGTGTATGTCCTGTTGAACTATGAACCGCACTGCGATAGGCCATCAAGAACAATGGAATATGGCGGCCCCAGTCTCGTTGGTAGTCACCTACAACCTTGGACAGATGTTCTTTAAGAGTCCTGTTGAATCGTTCTACCATCCCATCAGATTATGGTTGAAGCGGTGTTATCCTCGCCTTCTTGATGCGGAGAAAAGAGCAGACCTCCTGAAAGATGTTAGTTTCGAAGTTCCTTCCTTGGTCAGAATGCAGTTCCAAAGGTACGCCGAACCTGCTCACCCAATTGAAGATAATCTGATCAAAAACTGTTTTATTTTCTTGATTTGGGATGGCAAATGCCTCAGGCCACTTGCTGAAGTAATCCATGACTACAAGGATGTATTGCTTTCCGCTGTTGGTCTCCGGAAATCATCTACTGCTATTCTTTCAAAAGGTGTGCCCACATTGTACTGTTGCCTTTTACTTTGAAGCTTTCTACCTGATCCCTTGGTAGCAGCACAAGTATCACATTTTCGGCACCACTTTTCGACATCATCTCTTGTATGTAGCCAGTAGAACCGTTGTCGTATCTTCTCCAGCGTTTTATTGACTCCCAAATGACCTCCAGATGTTCCATCATGCATCTCTCGAAGACCGTCATTAACCTTTGACCTAGGCACTATCAACTGCATCAGATAAGACTTGCTATCTTCAGATTCCCATTTGCGCCTTAGTACTCCTTAGTACCTTGAAGTGAGTCCCACTGTGCCCAATATGATTTGAGAGCTGGACTTCTATCGCAGATGTCACCCCATTCTGGTTTTCTCCGTGTTCCTTCCATGCAAGAATGGGTTCTATATCCGAGTCTTCTTGTTGGGCAGTCCTCAGTTCTTAATTGCTCAAACCGCAAATGGGATCGGCTCTTATTGGTTGGATGGCAACCGCTTCCTTTTCTTCTTGACGCGTGCAATGCTTACAGTCCTGTTTGTCGAGACAATGCATCTGCGTTTGAGTGCAGCTTTCCTCTTCGATGTTGAATTTCGTAGTCGTATGTCTGCAGTCTCTCGATCCATCTTGCTACTTGACCTTCTGGATTTTTGAAGTTCAGAAGCCAATTAAGCGCACCGTGATCTGTTCGAAGGAGGAACTTCTGTCCATAGATGTACTTATGGAAGTGCTTTGTTGCCAAAATCAAAGCTAGAAGTTCCCTTCTGGTCACGCAATAATTGCGCTCTGGCCTCGAGAGCACCTTACTGTAGTAGGCGACGACTTTTTCTTCTCCTTCATGGACTTGCGACAGTACAGCTCCAATTCCGACGTTACTGGCATCGGCATCGATGATAAAAGGTTTTCCAGGAGTCGGATAGGTCAGCACAGGAGCATTACCCTGAAAAGTTTTCTCGCACTCACCTGACCATTTGAACGGCTTCCCCTTTTCAGTAAGTTGATGCAAGCTCTTAGCGATTCCAGCAAAGTCCTTCACAAAGCGCCGATAATATGTGGCTAGACCAAGAAAGCTACGGAGCTGATGCTTATCCTGTGGTGGTGGCCAATTCTTTACAGTGTCAACTTTCTCAAGATCAGTCTTTACTCCTTGGGATGGGATGATATGTCCCAGGTATTTAACTTCGGTCTTGAAAAGCGCACATTTATCTGGATTTAATTTTAAGTGTGCTTCTCAAAGCCTCTGAAATACAGCCTTAAGGTTTTCACAATGCTCGTCAAAAGTTTTTCCATAAACGATGACATCGTCCAAATATACAAGGCATGATTTCCAAGTAAGGCCTTGAAGAACACACTCCATCAGACGCTCAAATGTTGCCGGAGCGTTGCACAGTCCGAATGGCATCACTTTAAACTGACACAGACCATTTCCGGTTGAGAAAGCTGTCTTCTCTCGATCTTCTGGATGGATTTCTACCTGCCAGTAGCCACTCTTCAAGTCTAACGTCGAGAACCATTGAGCTCCTTCCATTGCATCCAATGTATCGCTGATTCTGGGTAGAGGGTAGCTGTCTTTCTTTGTCACATCATTCAGCCTACGGTAGTCCACACAAAATCGGGTGCTTCCATCTTTCTTTTTGACAAGAACAACTGGTGATGCCCAAGGGCGTTTAGAATTTTCGATTAGACCATCTTTCTTCATTGTCGATATCATTTCTTCAACTTCGGCTTGTTTGGCTAATGGGAGACGTCTTGCTGGTTGTCGAATCAGTCTCGCATCACCTGTGTCGATTCGATGCTGTACCAGTTGTGTTCGACCATACTGCCCACTCGGTGAAGAAAATATATCAGCGTACTCATGAAGAAGGCTTCCAGTAACACTAAGCTGATGTTGACTTAGATTGGATGGCTTGAGAATTTTGGCTTTCATGGAGCTGAATTTTCCGGGGTCCATTTTCGTCCAAACAAACACTTCTGAAAAGACAGGCAAGCATATGTCTTTTTTGATAACAGTTCTTATAGTTGATGAGTTTTCGTTGCCATAAACCATAGGAATCTCTACATTTTGGTACTTCAACACTTGCTTACCGATATCCAGAATCACTCCGTGCTCTTTCATAAAGTCGATTCCAATTATGCACTCATCACATATATCTGCTACCAACAAAAATGAGAAAACTCTAATTCTGCCAAACGGATTTTAAGACGAACTTCTCCATATGCTCTTGCTGCCTCACCTGTCGCAGCTTTAAGACGGTAGCTATTGGTGTTATGAAGCCACTACATCTTGACCAAGTCTCTCCGCACAATGGAGGCTGTGGCACCGGTGTCAATTGTAGCCGCGTGTTTCTTGCCATTTAATGTTGCGTCCACTGTCAGACTCTTATTGTTTCGTTTAGTCTACGAGACTTGGATTGTGGTTCTGGGCCCATCGATACCAGGGCGATCAAGAGCGATGATGTTATTGCTTACCTGTTCGCGGGTATAATTCCTGTTTCCACAATGTTGATAGGTGACTCTTCTTGGTGGCAATCTGCACTGGTGCTGGAGATGTCCGGTTTTGTTGCAATTCCAGCATCGAGCAGGTCATTCTCGTTGACTTCTATGGAATTCAGCTCTCTGGCAAGAACATTCCTCAACTTCGAATTCTCTTACCCGATGAACTCCTAAGGAAGCCTGTTCTGATGCTTCCATAGTCAGAGCGAACGCTAATGCTTCAAAAAGCGTGCGTTTCCAGCAGTTCGAATTGCTCGCTGTAGGTTGATGTCGGAAACTGCACGGACAAAAGCCTCCGTTGCTAGCTGATTGGTAATTTCATCTCCTGCAGTCGGGTATGCTAGGTGTGCCAACCGTTCAATGTCTGCTTGGAGTTGTTGCAGACTTTCACCTCTTTTCTGGACTCTGGTATTGAGTTGGACGCGAAAGACTTCTTGCATATGGCTATCGCCGAAGCGTTTGTCAATGGCCTGAATAAGAACACTGAAGTTGCCGTTCTGGTCTGCTGGCATGGTTTGCAAAAGTTCAGCAGCAGAACCTCTAAGGGCAAGCGTCAGGGCAATAAACTTGTCTTCGTCATCCCAGCCGTTTGTTGCTGCAGCTGCTTCAAACTGCTTCTTGTAGATCGACCAAGAAGTTTGTCCATCAAAAGTTGGTGGATGCATTTCTTTTCTCTTTGGAAAATCGGCATTACCTTCTCGAACCTTCATTTTTCTAACTTTTTTTAACTCATCGGTAACGCTCTGAATTTTATTTTCGACCTTCTCGAATTTTGCTTCCACTGACGAAAATTGTTTTTCAACACGATCGTCAAGGGCAACAAGCTTGTTCTCAAAGGCATCTAGTTTACCTTCGAGGACGTGTTTCTGTTCTTCAAATATTTCGAGAAGATTTTTTTCTGTTTTTTTCCAGTAAATTCTTTTGCTCGTTGCGTTGTTCTTCAAATTTCCCAAGAAGATTCTTTTGTTGGTCTTCAAACTGGGCGAGCAGCTGAGCCATCATATTGGTCATATCTAAGGTTGTACTTACTTGCTCTTCTTGCATCTCAAGCTCAAATAGAAACGTGTCTGGATTTTCATCGTGTTGCCTTAAATCTTCCTGCAGACGGATAATGAGGTCATTTTTCGTTCCAGCAGTAGGAAGACCTCGTCTGTTTAATTCTGCTTTAAGTTCAACACAATTCAATGCATTCACAATTTTACCCATTTTTTTTCTATTTTGTTCTTATTTTTGTGTGTGTCTTTTTTTTCACAAACACCTTTCTTATTTGTTCACTAATCTACACACTTTATCAATTTTTCACCATCAATTATCTGAATTCACAGATTAAATAAGTTTTATTCCCCTTTTTCTGACACCAATGTAATATTTTACTAAGGGTTCGCAAATAAAACTTATTTCCTATATTCAAACTGAAACTGCAATTAATTCACAAAATAAAACGCTTTTTGTTTCAAATACTTTTTCTTCAGTTACTTTTATTATAAACAAGCACAAGTATGCAACTCTTTATTCACACTGACAATTATTCATTCACTTTCAAAATCAAACTGCTCTTTCGGACTGGTGCGCCTGTATTTATACCCGAAATAAAGGTTCTGGAATTTTCTAGGGTCTACTAGAAGGTGCTTTCCAAAAAGGTTTCGTCAGTATTCCAGTACGAACGAGGCTGGACACCAACCGTGATGGATTTAATTATTTATTTCACTCAAAGATGGCGCGGAAAGTTGTACTAATGTTGTGCCCGTCACTATTATTGTGCTTACCATGCATAATATCTCCTAATTAACTGCGGATATCCCTTCCGGATATGCATTTGTTTATGTTTATGAAATAAACATCAAATGCTACCCGTCATGAGATACTTTTCTTTGGGTGCCTTATCTTCTTTTTATAATACGGCAAATATGCTGAGTGTGCAGCATCTCTCCATCCAATATTAATTTTAAGTATCTGTCGATGCCAATTCATCGACACTGTAAATTAAATTTCATAAGAATAAATGAGTAGTCTTAATTCAGACGCAAAGAAACGTCCAAACGTCAAAACAAACCTCTGAAAACAGCTGCATGTGAGATTATTATTTTGTATTGATTATGGTAGTTCTCTTTAATTTATTTGTATTCGTTTTCTTTTCCAGTTTTAAGACAAATTAAAAAGAAAATAATATGTGTGACATTGAAGTATTGATCGAATTAGTTTCAACAAAAATATTTATGTATGATTGCAAGCACCCGGAGAATAAAGATGTTGCTAAAAAGACGAAGACATGGGGAAGAAAAAGTTTCTTTTTTGGTTTATCTCATGAACCCATTTTCTTTTTTTTTTTCTGGTTACAAGTGTAAGCAGTAGAAGCTCTTCATCTTCGTCAGAACTACTGCTGCTGCTTTTGTTTTCATTATACTGCTGCACTCCGACCAACTGCTTAACAGAAAAACACATACGAAACTAGAACGCTGAAAGCGGACCGCGTTCTGTCTGACATTATAGAACGTGGCGGTCAACGACGCGCTCTCACCGGGACCGCTTCCTGTGTGTCCCGGGCTTAAACAAACCACAAACAAACGCATTTTTAGGGCACAGGGATGTCTTCGATTATACATTTTAAGGGCATATCCACATATCATTAAAATAAATTTTATCCTTTTCACACTCGACATTTTGTGTCGAATCCCTTTCATTTTTTTTTAATGCAACCTCACTGATGCCTCACAAGTCACAATAACCTCATAACTCATGCTGAACTCACCTCATACAAACTTAAACATTAAAATCTGGTTATTGGCAGATCACAACTCACGTTGTTTTTGTGAGTTTTCATTTATACAACAAACTCACAAAAAATTGTGACCTCTATGACCCTCACAACGGCACCAAGCCGCACAACACACTAGACAAATGTAGTTCTACCGTACAGGCTGACTCCACAGGTCGACTGGACAGATGTCCAACATCACAACCACAATCCAATCAACAAACAGTGCATTTTTAACTCACAGGTCGTTCATTAAGGCTTAACTACACTAATGCCCTTAACTACTACTAAGGCCCACTTTTGTACAAAAGTGAGAAATAAATATATATTCTGAAGACATCTGTTTGCAAAACAAACAATGGAAATTTATGCACGGTGGTTTAATTTATATGTCAGAACAATTTTCGTATGTTTTCTTGAAAGCATGTTTCCTTAGCGATCATTTTAATTTCTCACTTTTGTACTTTGCCTTGTACAAAAGTACAAAAGTGAGAAATTAAAATGCTCGCTAAGGAAAAATGCTTGCAAAAAACATACAAACATTTTTTTGACACATAAATTAAACCACCATGCTCAATTTTCCATTGTTTTTTTGCAAGCGGTTGTCTTCAGAATAGATATTTATTTCTCACTTTTGTACAAAAGTAGGCCTATGTAGTCAAGCCTTAAGCCTTTCACAACTACTTCTATCTTTTAAAACAAAATTGACTTACACATTCAAGAAAAAACACACAAATGAAACGTCATCTCATGGTCAAACTTTGAACAGCTCTCCATGTCTTGTTCAAAACGTTCATTTTTTCGACATGATAGTGGATGGACATGGATTTTTCGGACTCCATTGGATTTTTTTTAGACATGTTTCATAGGCCTGTGTAGGCGGCATGACGAGTCACAAAAGTCCATGTCAAGGCAGTGACATATCCATACAAATCAGATTGTGGATTGGATTGTAGATAGGATTATGGACATCGTTCATGGCCTGTGGAGTCGTAAAGGAAACTGAATTGCCAGAGATTTTTGTTTGACTGCTTTCACACAAGGAAACTGAGTTCCCAGGGAGATTGTAGGCGAGAAGGGCAAGAAGTAAGGGGAATTAAAAAAATCTCCCCGGTCAACGATTGAGGAGATTTTTATCACATTCCTTCTCACAATGTCCGTAATGTGCGTTCAGCCAATAGACTTTATATGGAAAAAAAATAAATCTCCGGCAATTCAGGGTACAAAGTCCCCTTTCACACAGGGAAACCAGTTGCTGGAGATTTTTTTGACGTTTTCCTTTAATTGCCTAGTAGCTTTTACACAAGGAAACTGAATTAATTTTTGTTTGTTTCCTTAAAGTCCATTGACTGACAGTGTGAGAAGGAATGTGCAAAAATCTCATAAATCGTTTTCAAATCACAGTCAAAGTTCAAAAATTGGGAAGGGGTTAAAAAAAAAATCGAAATCGCTTGAAATTTTTTTTTACTATTGGTATCGACAACATGCGCAGAACTGAATAAAAATGAAAACGCTAGTGATAACCTGTTCTTGGACCGGACACCCCTATTTTCTTGCCCTTCTCGCCTACAAACTCCCAGTTGCCGGCAATTCAGTTTCCTTGTGTGAAAGCGGTCGAAGTTATTTGAAGGGACGATATGTCAAAATTAAATGAAGTTTGTCAAAAGACAGACCGACAGAAAAAACTGATTGGATTTTGGATTGAGAGGACGCCATTTTTTCATCTCCCAAACGTTTGAAATTTTTCCCTCGTTTCTTTTTAAATTTTTAATTAAAACAATTTATTTACAAATAAATCAAAATAAAATAAAGTAGAATATATACACAATAAATAGTGCGGTATACTTCCAAAAAATTTTAAAGCTGGATGTGCAGATTTTCTACGGATTTTCCGTGCATTTTTTTGACGACGCCGCATTGTAACTGCCGATCACCATCTACAAGTTAAAACATAATCACCATTGCATCGGAGTAGCAATTGCCTCCAATATGCAACAAAACGAGGACAAGCAGCTTGGAAAAAAGCTTGGCAAAAAAAAAAAAATGGCTGCCGCATACCAGCTGCTGGCGCTGAGCAATAGTTTACCCGACATCGTTGCACGCAAACGCCCATCTGACAACCAAGCGCTGTCCAGCAAAGATGATCCGTGGATTACTCCACGAATCAAACAAATGCACTTAGCTAAAAGCAGACAACATAGCCCATTGGCGGGTGCGGCTCCCAGCAACTACAACTACTCAATCCTTGACTTGGGATTAAAGATCCACGTGTCAAAAAATGCCAAAATCCCACATGTTTTGGCAAAACAATCGGAGCAATCCACAATTAATGACGATCCAATCGATATTGAGATTGATGAAGAGAATGCAGCAAACAACAACAGCACCAGCGATGGACCGAATGCAGCAACATCAGCAAAAGAAAGCAGAGTGAAGGAGATGAGGCCAATGAGCTCGAGGGGTAAGTACTGTCCTCCAATATTTTTGAAAAACGAAGATACTAGAAAACTTATTAATGATTTTAGAGTAAACTCGGTCAATTTTAATTATAAGATTATAAATCATGGTAGCTCAAGTAGGCTATTTGTTGATGACTGTGGGGTTCACCGGGAACTCATGGAGCTTCTGAGAAAAACCGACAATGTACAGGCCCACTCCTTCACTCTGAAGGAAGACCGAACCGCGAACGTTGTCCTAAGGGGACTTATCCCTGACTTTTCGGAGCCTGAAATTTTAAATGAAATTAAAAATTAAGTGTCCACCGGTGAAAAGGTTTCAATCTTTGAAACATTTAAATTTAAAGCAGAGAAAATCCGATACAATCTTTTCTTAGTTCGGTTACTTCCCGGTTCAAGCCCCGATGAACTCTTAAAAATCCGCAATTTGTTTAACACACGTGTCTACTGGGAGAAGCCCAGGGGCAACAAGGGCTCACTACAGTGCAGGCGGTGTCAGCAATTCGGACATTTGGCAAAAAATTGTGCCAACAATTATAAATGTGTCAAATGCACAAACAAGCATGATCCGTGTTGCTGCACCGTCTCCAAAATCGATGGCAGCAAGGCAGTTTGCGTCAATTGTGGTGACACACACCTGGCAAACTACAAAGGCTGCTTATCCCATAAGCAATACAAAGCTAATCGAAAGCAAAAAGTCCGTGCTGCCAACGAAAAAATAAGTAATGCAAAGAACATCTCCGAAGCGATTGCAAGTGGAAACCTTGTTGCCTCTGGGGTATCCTATACTAGCCACTCCGGCGGCTCCCAACTGCCTCACAATCAAAACTCTCTCAGTAACCTCCCTCCAAGGAAGGCCAATAATTGTTCTGGTACTAACGCCAATAGTGAATTTATGAGTCTCTCAAATGATCTTTTTGGGATGGAGATGAGCCAACTCATCTCAAAGATCGAACGTTTTATGTCCAACTTAGGACGATTTGAGTCAATTACTAGCAAAAGGCTAGCATATCTGGATCTGGTTAACCAGCTCCTAATAAGTTCGACATAATGATGCTAAAACTATTGGCCTTCAATATTACGTCCTTAATAAGTCAGGCTAGGAGAATAGAACTCATGAAAACTCTCCAAGCTAAGGATTGTTCAGTGGGCTTCATCCAAGAAACCCACTTAAATCATAAACATAAAATGTTCATCGATGATTTTAACATCCTTAGAAACGATGAGTTCCAAGGTGTCGCCCTACTTATTAAGAAAAACATAATGTACGAAACAGTTAACTTTCAGTCTTCACTTTTTCCAACAATTTTTGTATCCATTAAACTCACAGTCAACAATATAACCAAAAAATTCCTCCTGAGTTCAGTATACTTTTCTACGAGTAGTTCGCCAATTCAACTTACTTCTGAACTCAACAGGATCGAAGTGTTAGCTTCTTCCTTTGACGGAACTATTATAGGTGGTGACTTAAATGCCAGAAGCCCCAGGTGGGGTGACTCCTGGCAAAACATTAACGGTTGCACCCTAATCAACTGGTACCAAGCACACAATTCGTGTTTAATAAACATCACTTCACCCACCCCAACGTTCCCGAGGGGCCCATCTTTTCTGGACCATTTTATTGTCTCTAATCACCTTATCAATGTCATTGATGCCAATTTTTCTGTTGAAGCTCTCCATACTTTCACTGAACACTGTCCGGTCTTATTAAAAATTAGTATTGCCGAAGCCAACAACTGTATAAAGGACCCTCTTCTCTTCTACAAGACCTGGACTCCTCCCTCCGGGACACCTTCCCTCCTCAACAATTCTGTTTATCCAATTCGGAAATCGATAGCCACATCAAAAATTTCAACTCAACATTAATTGACTGTCTCAATATCGACTCCACCTTAAACACTGCTTCTTTCAAAAAATACCGAAACCTTCCAGGTGATATTGAGAATCTCTTTAAAGTCAAACACCATTGGCAACGGCAACTCAAATCAATTTTTCACAATTCCTATAATAGGATTAATCCCGCTTATAAAGAACTCTCCTCTAGAATTTCACTCCATTCATCATCATTAGGGACAAAGTAAACCTTTGGCTAAATAGACAATTTAGTGACAGACTATCAAGCTAGTTGAGAACAAAAAAAAATCATGTGTAATAAGGTCTCAGTAAATAACATACTGTTTACCAATGAATCGGACATAGTTTCAGCCTTCGAAAATCACTTTAAAGAAGTGTACTGCGAAAGAGAGCCTGATTTCAATCCCGGAATAACTGAGTCTGCCACCTCTTCCGCCTGTGAGGTAAGACTTTCTAAACCTGAGCATATATTCCTGTTTAGTCCCAAAAACACAGCTCTGAACCAACTAGCCTCTGAGATCTTCACTAACGCAGAATGCGTTAATAATATCATCTCGTTACTTAAACCAAAAAAGTCTGCCGGTCCGAATGAGATCACCAACTTTGTCTTAAGAAAGCTATCGAGCTCGGCCATCAATTTCCTTACAGTTATCTTTAACAACTGTATTAATAATGGACATTTTTCTAAAATTTGGAAGGAGGCGAGAATACTACCCATTATCAAAAAAACAGAATATTTGGGATATAAATAATTTCAGACCTATATCCCTGCTATCAAACCTGGGTAAGATCTTGGCACGAATTATCCTTCATAAACTGAACTCTCCCTTAGAGAACCCCGTTGACCCAATCTCTGATTACCAATTTGGCTTTCGGAGAGGACACTCGACCCTACACGCGCTTCTTAAGCTCCAAAATGATGTGGTTTTGAACCTCAGAAACAAACGTTGTACAGTGGCTTGTTCCCTGGACGTAGAAAAAGCATTCGATCGCGTGTGGAGGGACGGTCTCCTCTCTAAAATAGTGTCTCTTAACTTCCCACGTCATATCATTAACATATTGGAAAGCTTTCTTGCTGATAGGACTTCTTATGTTCAAATACAGGGCACTACATCCCAATTACGCGAGTGTAACAGCGGCGTGCCACAAGGTTCGATCCTAGAGCCGCAGCTATTCAACATCTTTTTACACGACTTCCCGCATTACAACTCGGAGAACAAATTTTCTTCAACTAGACTGCTTTATGCTGATGATACCATAGCGTATTCGTGTCATGAATACCCAATAGTGGCTTCCCTTCAACTAGAAAAACACCATAAAGTCATCAATGATTACTATAACACCTGGGGTATTCAACTTAACGTGCCAAAAACAGAGATGATTTGTTTTAGAAATGCAAGTGGGAAGGGACCTGAAGAGGTAGTCAGAGAAAGTAAAAACATCTCCATAAGACTCAAACGGAATTAAGTATCTTGGGATCAATTTCAGTAACTTATTTAAGTTCAACAAACACGCTAGATCCATTCTTGAAAAATCCAGAAAAATTACTAATATGTTAATGCCTTACTTAAAACACAGAGCCCTGAACAAAAAATCCAAATTACTTTTCTACAAGACACTGATTAGACCAATAATGTCGTACGCATTTCTTTTTTGGTTCTCTATTTCACCTTCGGCCGCCCTTGAATTGGAACTACTTGAGAGAAAGATTTTGAGGCACTGTGCCAGTATTAACTTCGAACATCGGACAAAGAGATTTTCTAATTCACACCTTTATAACGAAACCAACACCATTCCGTTTTTAAGATATGCTCTTCTTCTTATGAAAAAGACCATATCCAGACTTGAACATACAGATAATGACTTGATGGATCAAATCATTATTTCTCAGGCTGGGTCCTCTTGGGACAACGTCAAATATCTATCGCCTATTGGAATTTCCTCAGGGGATCTTGTATCTCCCGATATTAGACCCCCACAGTTTTATCTTACTGCCACATCGAATCAAAACCGTGGCTAAACAGTTTCAATAACTTTTCTTTTGATTCCACCCTACTTTAGCTACCACCAATATTTATCTTATATATTTTCAAAATACTACAAAGTTTTCAACAGAAAAAAAAAAAAAAATCAAAATCCATCCGTTTTAAAATTGAATGAAACCTTAATAAAATCTCACGTTTTTCAATTATTGGGGTATAGAACTCACACCCATAGACTAAGATTTATTATTAGGTCATCACATTAAAACATATAAAACATATCGATAATCCAAATTCCATCTTAAATGTAAATTTTATGTTAGTAACTATATATTGTTCGTATACTAATCGTACCTTTTTATATCTCATGTGATATTATTTTGTATCGTTATAACATAAGTGCAGAGCACATTGCTCATCCATACATCTCAAATGTGATTATAAATTTCAAATTTAAATTTATTTCAACCATAACAAATATAGATCTTATGCTCAATAAGAAAGAGAAAAACCTATGTATACTACCTACCCCGTTTACAAACAGAATCGAGAGCTCGAGTTGGATTAGGGTCGGATTTTCGACCCAGGTGTTTCGTCATTTGAGTTGAGTAGTCGAGTTAGATTTTAGTTGAAAAGATGTTGAGATGACAGCTGGCGTTTCTCAAATTATTAAAGTATTTGTTTGTGTTTGCACAAAGTTCCGTCATGTCGAATATTAAAAAAAAAAAAAAATTATTTTAATATAATCCAAAAGGAAGCTATATTTAGAATGCAGGCTCAGCAGAGGCGAATCACATCGCTCAAAAAACGGCTTTTTCAAAAGCAGTCCCGCCGAACTGCGCAAATCTTGCCCATGGATTTTAAAAAAATGTTCGAAATGAAGAACAGATTTCTATCCCAGATTCCCAAACAACCCAAAAGCAAAATCTGGATGAAGAAAAGGAGCAGACACTGGTGGGAAAATATAGTTAAATCGGAGTGCTTTAATGACCAGATGGTGGAAAACTTTCGCATGGACAAAGAATCGTATCGATTCATATGTGAAATAGTTGCACCAGACCTAGCACCTCATCCATCAGCCGTGCGTGAAGCTCTAGCAGTAGATATAAAAGTAGCAATAGCTCTCTACAAACTCGCATCGTGTTCGGAATACCGGGTGGCAGGAAACCAGTTTGGTGTTCACAAAAGCACAGTGAAAAAATGTCTCTATGAATTTTGCCGGGCAATGGTAAAAAAATTGCTAAGGGATGAAATAAAAATGCCAAATGAAGAAGAAGCTCTTAATATAATAGGCAAATTTGAGGAAAACTGTGGCGTTCCTCAAATTCTCGGGGCAATTGACGGAACACACATCCCAGTAAAGCTACTAAGTGAAGGTCATGCAGATTACATAAATAGGAAAGGATGGCCTTCAATGGTACTGCAGGCTGTCGTGGATTCTAATTACAAGTAAGAGTTCTCCAACTAATATGAGACATTAGTTTCTAAAATCAGTATTAAATAAAACCATGTAGAACGAAAATTCAGCTTTAGATACACATATGCAGGTACCTAGCTATTTGTTTTGTTAAAAGTTCATTGAAATCGATTAACGTTTACACGTCCTACCGAGCAGTTGAATTTTTCCATACAAAATATAAATAGTTACCCAGTCTTTTACTTAAAAATTCGGTAAAAGTGTACAAGTTGATGAACCTCTTAAAATTTTTTTTTTTGTTTTCCTGTGTTTTCCGCCTATCCAACATTGGCGCTCGCCGTGGCACATTTTTGTAAAGGATCTGTCGTCATGGCAATTCGCTGTTCATGTCTTTTTATCCATCCATCCAAAACCATCATCTTAATAAGTCAATTTAAAGTACAAGTGACCTCAACTCAACAAGTTGAGGTCACTTGTAGTTTTAATTTAATTAATTATATTTAGTCACTCCATCTTAAAACAGAAGTAATTTTTATTGATAAATTTCTTCATTTTCGTTATCATCATCTAAATATGTACTACATCAACTTTTTTCAAATAGGTTTCTAGATATCACTTGAAAACACCCTGGTTGTGCTCACGATGCCACCGTTTTAAAAGATTCATATTTGTGTCGCAATATTGATAATCTTTCAATGGTAAGCTTGTTTTAAAATAAAAATAACTTTTTTTTTTCCTAATTAGCCGAAAAAAATTGTTAACGGAAAGGAAATAGGTGCATTTTTAATCGGTGATCCAGCATATCCTCTTTTTCCGTGGTTGTTGAATGGATATTTAGGTGTATTGACTGATGAGCAGGATTGGTTCAACGCCTACCTCAACAAAGGAAGAATCGTTGTAGAGAACGCTTTTGGTCGTCTGAAGGAAGATGGAGAATACTGTAGAAGTGAATCGACATCGATACTAAATTTTTTCCAGTTATTGTGGCAACTTGTTGCATTTTGCAAAATATCTAGGAAAGAAGAAAATCACCCTACATGGAAAACTGGAATGAAAGCACTGGAGGATCTATGCGGCTCTTGGAGCAGCCTTCGTCAAGCATTCAAACATCTTCTCTACAAGGTGATGAAATAAGAGACCATTTAAGAAATTACATGGCCCAGTCTTTTCCAATGATTCAAAGTATCAAAAGAAACAAACAATAATTAATTAATTTTATAAAGTTTTTAATAAAAAACATATCAATAAACTTAATTTGTTTGTACATTGAATACATTAACATATAAAAGATATGTATATTTAAAAAATTAAAAGGAGGGGTTTGAAAACAGCGATTTTCCAATTTATTTTATCAGAGGTATTACCACTAATCAAATAAGTTTTAAAAAATATATGTCGTGATGCTCTGTCATTTTCTTTTAGTCAAAACGTCATAAACGGCAAAGCATCACGGAGTATATTTTTTCAAATTTATTGAAGTAGTAATACCTCTGATAAAATAAATTAGAAAATCGCTGTTTTCAAACCCCCACCCCTGCCAAAGGCTGAAAAAGAAACCTGCCAGACGATTGTTTTCGATACCACGATATATGCACCTTCAAATCCTCATACTCATATTTTTGTTATCAATCCACTCCCAAAATTTGCTGTGGGCTCTTAGACTATTAGTTTATAAATTAATTTAACTTTTTTTTTTAACGCTTAAATAAACATTCAACACTTTGCTTACTTAAAAAATTAATCTTTGAAGAAACCATGTTTCTCCCAAACACTAAAAAATCAGTGCACTATTTTTAAAAATCTTCAGGCTTTTCTTCAATAACATATTTTGTAAAAAAGTCATTATCTTCAGTATTGGTGCATGCGGAGGCATTAAACATAACTTGAAGAGCGACAAAGTCGTCCAACAACTCTTTTCTGCAGTAACTCTTCTTCTTTTTGAGAAAATAATTCATGTTCGTATTCAATGAGCTCCTTTTGTTTTATAAAGAATTCTTCGTTCAGTGCCTCCTGATTGATTTTCAATGTATTACTCAGCTTTTCAAGGTTGCGAGCATAGCTTCCCCGGCTAGAATCCGATTTCTTTTTTGTTGTTGTAATAAAAAAAATCATTAGATGTGAAGTTGTTGGTAAGCGAAATAAAGATATTTCATAAAAATTAGCTTGCAAAATATTATACATATATATAATGGTATAGGTATGAACGTTTATTCAGGTCTGGCACAGTTTGTTTTTCTTTTTTGCCTGGTACCTATTAACTCAATCTTTTTGTAGGTTTATTTTCTTGAAAGACAAAAGATTTACCCAGGAAAATTGTACATCATGACCTAAAAATTGGCATCATTATGGTAAATCCGCACTCGACGAAACTACACATCAGCGGAAGTGCATTTCACGACGCGGCAACCGGCAGCTTAGGGGCTGCTATCAGTACCAACATTTTTCTTGATAATTATTATGTGTTAAGATAAGATTTGGAGTATTAAAAGGATACAAATCAGTAAACAATCACCTGAAATAATTTATTCATTAAAAAAACTATTAGAAACAAATAGTTGTATCTAAAACAAGCATTTTTAGTTTTCCTGATGTAAATTCCGTACAGACATTTTTCAGGCTCTCCCAAACCTTTTTATCCTTTTAATATTCCAAATCGTATCTTAACACATATAATTATAAAAGACATTTTTGTACTGATGCGTTTTCCTGATCGCTATAACTGACCCTTTAATAAGTACCTACATACTTTTGCTTGTAACACGTTTACAACTATGACAAACTATTTCTTACAGTTAAAAAAACCATGAACTACTTCAATGCAATTTGAATGCAACGAATACAAAAATAACAGCTTTAACAAAAAGTGTCCCACTTACCACAACAACCAATAAAAGTCTGCCCACCACTGGTTTTTTTCAAGAATAACAGCTTTAACAAAAGTTGTCCCACTCTCCACAGCAACCAACAAAAGTCTGCCCACCTGCAACCGAAAAAGTGCTTTTTCTATCCATTGGCACTTGAAAATCTTGTCCGACCAGCGGTTTAGTTAATCAGCCGTATCACAAATTCAATCGTAATCGGAATCTTCTTACGAATCCCTAAAAAATGGATCACGGAATCCATCGTAGTGGAAAATCCTATGCAAATTGCAACTACGAACGGATTTGGTGATAGTTTTTTCGAGATTCGTAATATGTTTCCGATTACGATGGAGTTTGTGATAGGGCTGAATGTTAACACTTATGTTATGAGTTTTCATTATTTTTTCCTGCCGCCCTGATGAGATAGGTAAACCCACGTTCGCGACAAACAACAACTTAATATGTCGAAAGATGTATTTTTCATGGATACGCCGGCCCATGAGAGCAAACGAAATTAGCCAATCATTGAAGATTTTCAACCTTTTTTTGCTGAATCGGTTATTCCTAATTTTAGTCTTTGCGCAGCTGGAACGGAAGCATGTGTGTCATCACAGATGGCAATTCAATTAAACTTTTATAACCGCCAAGACTTTCCGTCAAAGTAAACATTTTCAAACTTTTTAATTACGTTCTTGATAATTGAACCCTTTAAAAAAAACGAAACTGTCCTTTTTCTCATGAGCCAACTTTAAAACAGCTCAATGTCATATACTTTAATGAGGGGATTAGTTGGTGTTTAAATCCACAGTAGTTTGGCGTTGGTTTTGATAGCTCCTGAGAAGGCTGAAGGTGCATTTAAATCAGTTGGGTTAACAAATGTCGGTTCCAATCCTAGTCTAGCTGCTCTTCTGTCTTGAGAGTCGATTTGTACCACCACAAACATGGTCACTAATGCCATCATGATCAATTGCTGTATTTGCTCCAAGTGCAGAAGAGATAGATTAAACGATTTTTGTCAGTCATAGATAAAACGTTCCCAATTGTTATAAATGTGAATTCATACCAATCATTTAAAATTTGAGTAACAAATAAACATACACGTATAAATTTATTGAAAATTTACTATGAATAATGATAACAGTAGCCCCCTTATTTATAAAAAAAATAATTATTTAAGCTTCGGTGTTTAGGAAAACTACACCATGGAATTACAATATTACAGTATTTGTCTGCAGAAAAGGAAATTCAATTTTGCAGTGATGCATTCCTGCATTTTTGAACTCAAGGTATTTTTTAATTATAAATAAGGGGTAGGTGTAAACTGATTATAGCAACTTATATATTAAAAATCATGACTTACTATAAATTTTATATTACCTGAGCTTTCTCCTGTCTGCTTTAACGCCGCCGACGATCTTTGGGACAATGAAGGATCATCTTCCTCAAAATCCACTTCGTGTTCGTTCTTATTTGCGTCATCATGGAGATCGACGTCGCCTAAAAGTGTAAGTATGGATAATTAATCAAGTTTTTGTAGCCATAAAGGAAAACCTACTTACCCCTTGACGTGTGGATTCCTGAATCTAATGTGTTAACGGACGGTCTGGACCCCAACATCCTATCGAGCTCATCGTAATGAGCACATAGCTCTCGATTGTGGCCACTCTTGTTTTTTTTTTTTGTGGCGATATAATTTTTTTTCAAATTCTTCCACCTTGTTTCGATCTGTTTAGCATCTTTTGAAGTGAAACCTCGCTTAAACATTTCTCGCTCTACTTTGCGGAAAATTTCAAAATTTCTATATAATTTTCCATCGAAGTGTTTTAATGCTTCAATTTCTTGCATTATACTAAGAAGTAGTTCCGTTTCTTCGTACCCCAAACATTTCTTTTTGTCATTTTTTTTTAATTAATTTTATTTGTTATTTAGAAAACACACAAAAATAATAGATTTGTAAAGCAACGCTAGCTAGACGGACGAAACACGAGAGAAAAAAATACCTAGTTAGCTTGGCTCTAAATTATTTGCAATCACACAAACTTGTTTATGTCATACCAACTCCTCAACTTAGGTTTTTCAGCACAAATTTCGACTCGACTCCGCTGCTAAAGTGGAATCGAGTCGGTTCAAGCTCATTTCAAGTCAAGCCAGGTATACAAAGGGTCGAAGCGAGCTCGAAGCTCGCTTCAATACCTCATGTAAACGGGGTATCTAATTTCTTCCAGCCTATCGCTAGTAAGCTTATTCAAATTAGACTCTACAAAACCTACAACTTGTTGAGGTGGAACCGATGATTCTGTATTCAACTGCATCTTAAGCTTGTCCATCTCAACTTTCAGTCTGGAAATTTCTTTTTCTCGTTCTTCAACAGTCGACTGAGCTACCTTATCCGCCTCAATCAAAGCATCAACGGAAGACAAACCTCAGAATCAGTATTCTTGTCAGCATCTTTGTTGTATGGAACTCCTTCTTTATTCAGCTATACACACTGTATAGCTGAAATTTTGGATTCCCAAATAAAAATCCTTGATCTTTCCCTTATCAATTTTTCAATGATTTTATTTTCTAAAAGGAATTACAATTAATTTAGAATACTTAAATTTATAAAAAACTTACATAGGTAAGCAAAATCAACCGCGACCAACCTCGTGGAGAACCTTTTCTTTCTTTTTCTGGAATTTTCAACCTTAATTTTAAAATGGCAGCCAATTCAAAGTTTTCGAATTTTGACATTTCGATTCTTCGAAACTTTTCACAGCGTTGCCAAGCTGTTGTTTTAATTGTTGATACTTTTGATACTTTAAATCTTAAGGTCATTGTTCGACGACACCCCGATAAATGTATCAAAATTGGAGGTAGACCTTTACTGTAGAACGATTTTTTTCTTATAACATACCCAAGAATCATGCTCTAAAATACTATTGACGAATTATGGGAGAAAATTTTCTGGTTTGAGTACAGAAAAGCTTAAGGCTGGTTTATTTGATGGACCACAGATATGACTTTTATTGAAAGATGATAATTTCGTGCATCCAATGAATGATTTAGAATCTACAGCTTGGTTAGCTTTTGTAAACTTAGTTAACAACTTCTTAGGAAACCATAAGTCGATAAATTACCAAGACTTTGTGCTAGACTTGCTGGAAAGTTTTAAGAGGTTATATGAGTATTAAAGTTCACTACCTCCACAGTCATTTGGACAGATTTCCTGAAAATCTTGGCTCATATAGCTAGGAGCAAGAGATTGGTTCAATCAGGACTTAAAAGTCATGGAAGATAGGTATCAAGGTCGATGGGATGAACACATGATGGCTGATAACTGCTGGAGCATCACGCGAGATTGCATGGTGTCCGCTTAACTGGAAAGTCAGGGAAAGTCAGGGAACAAAATTTGGTCAGGGAATGTCAGGGAAAGTCAGGGAATTCGGGAAGCGGTCACGGAATTTTGTCTATATCAATTTTTAAAAAATTCAATGAACTCCTTTTTCACTTTCTCTCATGAGAAACTTTTTTCTGATCAAACATTTCGTTCTGATTACATCTATGTTTAAAATTATTCATTTGGTATCTTTTGTCATACCTGTGAATGTGTCAAAAAAATGAGTGAAACACAACTAACTTCACTTCATTGTATTGTGTTATTTCGTACAGTAATGGCCGCGATCGGAAACCTATGTAGAGCTATCCAGAAAGGTACGTGTTGTTGGAATCCCGTGTAAAAACAGCTAATGACAAAACAGCTTTTGCTGTTGGATAGCTATCCATGTTATCTGAATTGTATCCCAAGCGAAGTCAAAAATAACCAATCCGTTCGAAAACCTATGGATATGAAACTATCTTAAGATCGATTCACAATGCGACGAAAAAACGCAACGTGACGAGAGCCCGTCGTAGTTGGCAAACCGATTTCAAACCATGTAAGAATACGAGGGAACGCCAGGGTATGCACAACGTTTCTCGTCGTCACGTCACGCCAAAGTTGGGAAAATTGAAAAAAAAGACGCTCTCGTCGACGATTTTTATATTTGACTGATGGTGAATTTTGTGAAATTGTAGAAAAGAATAAAGAAAACAAGAGATAAGCGGAAATGAATTTTGTGAAATTGTAGAAAAGAATAAAGAAAACAAGAGATAAGCGGAAATTAAAAAAAAAAAAAATAAATTTTGTTGTCAATGAAATTATATTTATAGATCTATTTATGTTGACAATATTATAATATTGTATTGTTTTAATTTATTAGGATTTTTAGCTGAAAATCGTTTCCCCAGCCAGCTATGGAAAAACACAGTTATAATATTTATGCCGTTTTCGATTGGTCATCCGGAGCTACTCCTTTTTCACTGTTTCTGTTCCATTCCTATCGAATATGGAAAATCTGGAGTAGAAGGAGTAACTCCGAACCGTCCACTCGAAACCGACATTAAATAATAAAAGTAATTTCATTTTGATTTTTTTTCATTATTTTGAACGCACACTGCACAGCAAGAACAAAAACAGTAAATAATTTAACGCTGTCAAAAAACTCGTCGTCAAGAAACTCGTCGCATTGTAAATTGGGCAACGATTTTATGACTAGAAAAAAATGACAGCGAATCACGCTCTGTTCGCGTTTACTCCTTGCATTGTGAATCGACCTTTAAATAGGCTATCATATAGGTTTCCGATCGCGGCCAATAAAAAACAAAAAACAATAAAAACTGTTAAATTTGACTGAGATTCAACTAACGACGGGTCCAAGTTTATATATTTTAAGTACGATTATTTCTTCATACTGTTTCTGCATACCTGAATTAATACATTTTGATTTATTTAAAAAAAATAAACTATTTAATTTTAATATCGCAAAGATGTATGATTTAAAAGGTGACGTGAAATAAGGCCCAACGAAATAAAACCAAATATCAAAAATTTGGCCTTATTTCGTTTTTAATTAATAACGCGAAATTTTAGTTTTGGCTTTATTTGGCTTTATTACGTTTTAATTTTTTTCCGTTTCAAAAAACTGCAAAGCAAATCACTGTTGTTCTTTTAATTCGGTTTAGTGCATTAACGCCACCGGAACTACCCCCCGCGGGTGTAATTTCCCAAAAAAGAAACCGCGGGGGTTAAAGACTTTTACCCAAATCACTGTTTAGTACAAAAACTTTGAAAGCAGACCGACTGAAAGCATAGGAGCTTGCTAGCCGACTGAGCGTACCCTTAGCGGAGTGACGGAGCCACGTGAGCGGAAGAGAGGACCCAAAAAGGGAGTTAACCCTTAAACCCGCGAAGCGGGCCACCCAATGTACTGTTTAGTTCAAAAACTTTGAAACTTAGGTGCCTGCCAGTTGGGGGATTAATTCCTTTTTTTTTTGGGAACTAGCACACGGCCATATGACACATGGCCAAATGTCACGGCACCATAGCATAGGTGCCTCCCAGATCGGGTTTAATTCCATTTTTATGGGAACTAGCACACGAGAGGGTAAGTTGCCAACAAAAAAAGGAATTCATCCGCCAACTGGAAGGCCTAAGTTTCAAAATTTTTGAACTAAACAGTACTTCGGGTGGCCCGCTTCGCGGGTTCAAGGATTTTAAATCCCTTTCTGGGTCCTCTCTTCCGCTCACGTGACTCCGTCTCTGCTTAGGGTAAGCTCAGTCGCCTGGAAAGCGCCTATGCTTTCAAACGGTCTACTTTCAAAGCTTCTGTTATCACTGAACTTTTTTGAAAAAACAAATTTGGTCTTATTTCCAAATGAAATTTGCCCTTATTTCATTTTGCAAATAGAAATAGAGCCAATTTGGCCTTATTTCCATTTTCAAAGCGAAATAAGGCCAAATTTGAGATTTGGTTTTATTTCGTTGGGATTTATTTCACGTCACCATTTAAAAAGGATTTTATAATGTCATGAATTTGACCAATTTTCTTGTGTCACTTTTCCACTGTGATTATTTAGGATATTTTAGTCTATTTGTAAAAAATGCAAATAACAACAATATTATTCCATTATTTTCCCAACGTTTCGTGAGTATTCCTCACTTATTCAGGGGTTATACCTATATTTTTTTCAATTTGATTGTTAAAAAACTACATAGGTACTCTGCTTCTTGTATCCTACTATTGCATCATTTCCGAAAACAGCACTGACACAAAATTGAACATAAAAGCAAATCAATAATAAATTAAGAACAATCAAGCAAAAAATAATCAAATACAAAATTAACAATGACACTTATTTCACAGTTGAGCTTAGGTACTTTTATTAAATTTAATAAAGCCCAATTAGCGCTGAAGTGCGCCGTTTTGATACAATAACTCGTTTGAACCTATGGATGGAATTGAGGAGAGTGAATATGGGCATATCCTCAGGATATCGTCGCTTTTGATTTGAGTTTAGAATAGGATTTTGTTGTAGCTTTTAGCACAATCATCAGAAAGTGTATCACTCACACAACCAGATCAGCACCCGCACCCGCACCATCAACAGTTAGCCCACTAGGCAGTTCGTTGGCTGGCACTGGAGCGTCCACTGATCTGATTGGATGATCATCCGGCCACTGTGCACCACAAACCCCCACCAGAACCCTAGTCCACTATCTTGTGATCATAGGAAATCGACGGAAGGCATAATGCAGAAGTAGCCGAAATTTGTCCTAGAGCCATTTCGTCGCGTTGAGAAAAGAAATCAAGTCTTTGATGTTCATTTCAGAAAGTTCGTTAATGTCGTCAAAGAATGCTCTTCCGAGTGACTGTTCTCTAGCTTTGGCCAGAGCAGGGGATTTGCAGAGAAAATGAACAACTGTTTCCTTTTCCTGCTGGTCCTCACAGCTCCAACAGTGAGTATTGTGAGGTATGCCCAGCTTCGCTGCATGCTCTTATATTGGCCAGTGTCCGCTACAGGTTGCAACTACCCTGGCTATGTCTTGCCTGGGTCTGCGTATTAGATCAATTGTTCGGTTCTTGTCATAGGTGGGCCAAATCTTCCTAGATATAATACAGTTTGATAAACTGCTCCACCTACGGTTCAGCCCCGCAAGCTCATCCCGGCATTGCTGTACCAGTTTGGAGGATGCTGTAACTGAATTAATGGCTTTAACAGCCGCTTGACTATCTGTAATAAAAGCTGCATTACGGTTCTGGTTTGGATCTGCTTTAAGTAACATGCAAGCTTCCCTGATTGCCAGCAATTCAGCTAGAAAGACGCTAGCAAGGTCAGGTAGCCGAAAGGACCTAGATACATTTAGAGACTCAGAGAAGATTCCTGCACCAACACCACACTCCATCTTTGAGCCATCAGTAAAGATAGTTGTGTCGAAATCTTTCGTCACGACGTTATCATTCCAATCCTTCCTGGATGGAAATTTAACTTTGAAATCCTTACTGATACACATTGTAAGGGTGCAGTAGTCAGTGGGAGTCGAAAACATTTCCATTGGAATCAAGTCTGTGATATTGCTGTGACCATAGGGCTTGGCAAACCAAGAGTTTGATTCTTTAAGTCTTAAAGCGCTGCAAGATACTAGATATTTCATATGTTAATCAAGTGGTAGAAGGTGTAGAAAAACACTTAAGGCATCAGTCGGGAATGATCTTATAGCCCCTGTCGTGCCAATGCTAGCAGTTCTTTGAACCTTCCTAAGTCTATCTAGTCTAGAGTATGTAGTTTTTTTAACAATAAAATTGAAAAAAAAAATATATAACCCCTGAAGAAGTGAGGAATACTCACGAAACGTTGGGAAAATAATGGAATAATATTGTTTTTATTCGAATTTTTTACAAATAGACCAAAGAGCCTAAATAATCACAGTGTAAAAGGATTTTATTTAAATGGTCATTTATGATTATACTATGAACTACATTGCTAATCAATTTTTTTTTTTAAATTCATGCAGTTATTATTTTTCACTTTCAATACAATCGGTAATGTATACCTTCAGATAGATCTTTGAAAAATACAATTTGAGTTCTTTTTGCCTAAGGTTTAATTACTCCATTCAAATATGTACATTTTCTACCACTTTGTGCAATATTTATTTAATACGTACCTTCTCATGAAAAAAATTTTTTTTTTTAATTTTTTGGTCAGGGAAAATTTTGAAATTGGTCAGGGAAAGTCAGGTAAATTTATTTTGAAAAAATAGTGGACACCATGGATTGTCTTAAGGACACTCATGCACGAAAATTTGCTAAAAGGAAGCTTTCTTCAGTAGAATAAGGCAATAAACTGAAAAATTTTCTTTATTTGTATTATTTTTCCATATATGCTGTATCTCAAAAACTACACGTAGAACCAAAAAAGTAAGTATACTTTAGAACCTGGGTAACTAATGAACAAAGAAACAATTTTAATTTTGGCGGCACCAAAACCACTGTAGGCCTGTGTTATCAAAACATCATTGATATCGTAGTGTTCAATAAAACTGTAGAGTACGTTAAAATCTTGGTCCTAGTGATTACAATTTATGTACGATGGTGTTATAGTATAACTAGGGTGACCACCTTTCCCAAAGCCGATTTCGGTACACAGGAATATATTTTTTTTTTAATCTTAGGGGCTTATTGCGAGAGTCTATTTATAAGTCGAATAAACTTAAATTCTACTATCGATATTTCAAAAATCGATTCGTTAATAGTTATGGTTTTTTTGGGCTTTGATGATCTTTAAAAATGGATGCAATTAATAAAAAACTAATTCATCTTTTGTTTACCCTACGTTTCGCTGGCTTTTTTCCAGCTTCCTCAGGGGTTTTTTTATTTAATAATTAAATTTTAAATTAATATTGAAGTTTACATTTTAAGGGACTTTGTAGGAACGATTGAATAAATTGACGATTTAATAAAATAATTTAACAATTAAATAAATTAACATTAAACACTAGTAAACAACAAAAATTAAAAACTACTATCACTTTATATCACAGCTTAAGTTATGGCAACACTGTATATGGAGCTTATGTTGTGAAGGGTATACCCTTCAAGCAAGCGAGTCTGTTTTGGATCCGAAACCAGTTCATAAACGGACCCAAAACCGGATCCAAAACGATTCCAAATCGGATCAAATTAGTATGGAAATTAGAATCACCACGGAGCCATTATGTGAATGTATTGTGAGAGAGGATTTCAATTCACCATACTCAGAGAAAACGGAGCCTAAATGGAATTCAAAACGGACCAATAAAAATGAATGAATCGAGGCATACCCAAATGTATTGTATTAAAAAGAAAATTCCCCATCTAGTCGAGTTTCTACATTGCATACAAAAAAAAAAAAACAAACAGAATTTTATTCATTTCAAGACTTTATTTTTATTTATCAATTAGAAAAGTTACATTATATATTTCACAACTAAACATTAACATATAATAAACAGTAAACTTGTATTTTTGATTGGAAATTTCTTAAAGTTTTCACAAGAAAAAAAGATAAAAAAGCAATGGTCTTTGCCTAGCTACCTAACAAAACTGAACTAAAAAAAGAGTGGTGGAAATTAAAACAAAAAGACTGTACTCTCTCTATTTCTCCGTGCATAAAAGAATTCTCTCGACTCTTGTTCTTCTTTTTACATGCGTACACAGAAAATTTGTTAATGTGTGTGAGACACTCATACTCGATTCACAATGCGACGTGAAAACGCGACGTGAGCGTGACGAGAACTCGTCGTAGTTGTCAAGCCGATTTCAAATCATGTAATTATACGAGGAAACGCCAGGGTATGCACAATGAAACGTTTCTCGTCGTCACGTCAACCGGAGTTGGGAAAATTGAAAAAAAACGCTCTCGTCGCGGTTTTTTATGTTTTTTTTTTTTTATTTGACTGATGGTGAATTTTTTAAATTAACAAAAATAAATATAAATTTTGTTGACGATGAAATTATATTTATAGATCTATTTGTGTTGACAATATTATAATATTGTATTGTTTTAATTTCATCAGCCCAATGGACAAACACAATTATAATATTTAAATAAATAAAGTAATTTCAATTTTATTGAATTTTTGAACAACAACAACAACATAAAGGCGCTACCGCCAATTGTTTGGCTGGAGATATAGCTATTTCGTGCTTTACCACTTTTGCACTCATCAGTCTCCTTTTCAGTTTGATTTTGTTCATTATTTTGAACGCACACTGCACGGCAAGAACAAAAATAATAAATAATTTAACGCTGTCAAAAACTCGTCGTCAAAAAACTCGTCGCATTGTGAATTGGGAAACGATTTTATAACTAGAAAAAAATGACAGCGATTCACGTTACGCTCTCGTCACGTTTTCACGTCGCGTTGTGAATCGAGCTTCAGTATTTTTGGATTCCCAAGTGGTTCCAAAGTGAACCGAGTGATTCGGGTCCGTGATTTTGGTTGAAGGGTAGTGGTTTGCTTCTGTCAAGAAAAGGCTGAAAACCAAATAGACTCAAAAAGAGATGAATTTGCGATATTTCAACTTTTCAACCCTTCAACTTTTCAACCTTCATATAAAGCTAAGGGAAATTTTTACTAGAGACTGAGCTCTATTATATATACACTGATCTCACAGTACACATATCTAAGGTATTATATTGCGCAGTTTAAGATGGCTGCCAATTGTGCCCATACACAGTAAACAAAAACAAATTTATTGTGACTAATTTTTTTTACTATTGATTTTGACACATGCGCAGAACTGAACGAAAATGAAAACGCTAAAGATATTACTTTTTATATATGTACCTTGCATTGATCTCTTATAATATAGAGATCAGTGACGCTAAGTGATGAAAAAAATAGAATTTTATTGTTAATTAGTGAGGTTCGGCGAACTGTCATGTATATTAAAGTTAGTTTTTTTTACCTTTGAGTATACATAGGTCTGTTAAGTGTTGAAAATAGTGAGGTTCGGTCAGATCTCATTCATAGTAAAATTATTTTTGTTAGACGTGTAAATAGTGAGTTTCGGCAAACTTCAGTTATATAAAAGTAATTTTTTTTCACATTCGGGTACAAAGTCGACTGATAAGAGACAAGAAATTGATTCTTTCAGTGATATTAGCTCAATTAAAGTTGCGTGGTTGATTAGTATTAGATATTGATTCTCCCATCGTACGGGCGATCTTAGGTTTCGTGCTTTAATTGGAATATATCCAATAAAAGTACGAATTTTGTTGTGGACGCCCAAATAGAACTAGTCCACTCCATTTTATAAAGAAAAAAAAATGCAATTGAGTCTCATCATAATGCAAAATAGGTACAAATACAAACTGAGGATAAAATTGTTGACCAGTTCTAGCACCCTCTGCTTTGTAGTAGATGAACTATTTTCGGAACAGAACTTGAAATGTCATCGATTCCGAAAACTGAATTCTGTACTGTCAAAGTGATTAGGAAAAAACGTGGTGTCCCTTGACTTGCCAAATTCCGATGTACTGGAATCAAAGGTTATGACGGAAAAAAAATTTTTAAGAGTGAAAGAATACTTTTTTCGAGTGTGTAGACTAAATTTAAATGCTAAACTTA
Organism: Melangyna quadrimaculata; assembly: GCA_949320155.1. Taxonomy (NCBI): domain Eukaryota; kingdom Metazoa; phylum Arthropoda; class Insecta; order Diptera; family Syrphidae; genus Melangyna; species Melangyna quadrimaculata. The sequence goes on from OX439483.1 coordinate 322,416,246, forward strand.
CCTTTTTACAACTCCTTTTTTTAACCAGTGTAAAGAACCGGTGATTACCACCTTTTTCTTGTTATTTTTTGTTGGATGAATGCTCAGCCAATCTTTAATTTGTACAAATAACGAAACAGAGGGTGAGTCTCACACAGGTTTTATTTATTAAACGAGTGTTAAAAGTGTTACATTTTGTAGGTTAATTTTTTCTGGCGGCCACAGGTTGCCAGTGAAGCACTGGGCCGCCACGATTTTAATTGTTTGTTCCCCACGTTTTTGGTTGGCCGTCTACTTGTGTGTCCGACTGCCACCTTTGTTCGTCATCCATTTTATACGGCCCATTGTTTCCTGTCTGCAAAGTACGTTGATTACGGCGATTGAGTGTAGCTACAGGAGCCTCACGCGCCAGCCGGAGCACCTACACATACGACCTGTATACGACATAACCTGTCACAGTTCAAGTATAAAAGGCAGCACAGTGAGTCTGTTAAAAACAAAAAAGAAGAGAACAAATTATTTTTAAAGATAATTATTTAATAACAAAAAAAAAACAATATAAAACAAGACCGATGTTTTTCTTTGTCGATCCACTGCTATTCCAGATCAACTTTGAGATCCCGTATTTGTGTTTTGTGATGTCCTTTTTTTATAGTAGGCGGTGAAGTTTTTTATTTATTGACATTTACTATATTTTCATTTAATCTTTTATTAATATAGTAATTCTTTAATATTTAAATCAATAATTCTACTTTGTAAGTGAAAAGAATTTATTTTCCAGGGCCTGTCCCATTTGTCTGATATTTGCTTTGTATTTTTCCCCCTTCATTGAGCTCTATGTAGGTAGTTTTTTTGTAGTTGGTTTAGTACTGCGTACCAAAAAAGGGACCTATAAACGTCCCAGAATAGTCCTGTTGGGAAATAAATAAATTACACGTTTTTTTGTTAGCTTTCAATAATTAATAATTTTGTTTATTTCAATTTTGAATAAATTATTTTGTGAAATTGCAAGGATATTGCAAATTTAAAGTAAATTTTCCAGAAATTTAATTTTCTTTTCCATTAAGTTACTCACTACTTCTTAACTTAACTCACTTCTTCTTGTATTATGCTTATTAAATTTAATGATAAATAAAACTTCAGTCCAACGCCTATATGGTTGAAAGTTATGTTTTTGTTTGTTTCGTGTAAACGGAACATGATTTATTGAAGAGCAAATTTTAGGGGGTGCCTATGGGAGCCAAGTTCTGTTGGTGAAGATGGTATGATCTGAAGCCGATCATCCACCATCTTTGGGGAAATCTAAACAGGGCCGCAGATTTCCAAGATTGGGTGGGTAATGGCCACACTGCAACAACATCCGCAATGCCCTTCGTGTGTGGTAAGTGTCCGTCCGCTTTTTTACATTTTAACACTTTAACACAAAATACAAGCTTATCACTTAAAATAACGCTCACCGGTGAAATGTTAATGATTAATTATAGTTGATGTTTATTATAGTTGATTAGTATAGTTGATGTTTACTATAGGTTATGGTACTTGCAAGGGTGAGGGTTAGTGAGCTGTGTAGCCCAATAAATTTCACACACACCTATAACTGAAAAAAAAGAACATTTGTTAAAAAAAAAAAAAAAAACTAACTACTAGTTACGCTACTCATATATAAATAACATTTTTGTTACACGGCGTCCTGCACCAATAACGGGACTTGGTGTTGGCGGTATTTTTGCCCAGCTTTAGAGCATGGGTTGCTCCCCACACTCTACCTATTTTTGTTCTGCTCGGCAAAGTGGCGAGGGTACCCACACGCCAATTGCAATTGATTCTTCAGGAACATGAAAAAGACCTATTTAAGATTTAGATCTATTAAAACCAAAAGCGAATCCACAAAAAAAAATGTTTTTCACCATACTCGGGGAACCGAAATCAAATGGAATCTAAAACGGTTCCAAAAAAAATTAATGAATTGAGGCATCCCCAACCCAAATGTATTAAAAAAACTTCCAATCTAGTCCAGTTTCTCCATTGCCTACAAAAATAAAACAAACAGAATTTTTTCATTTCAAGAGATTTTTTTTATTTATCATTCATAAAAGGTTTTCTAAAGACTATTTCGCACTAATAAACATGACATATTTCCACAAATATAAATTTACATTTAATAAATAGAAACTTGCATTTCTGATTGGAAATTTTTCAAAGTTTTAACAAGAAAAAAAAGAGATAAAAAAGCAACCGTCTTCGCCACGCTACCTACAAAACTGAACTAAAATAAGGTGGTGGAAATTAAGGCAAAATAATTGTATACTTCGTCTATACTCTCTCTATTTCTCCGTGCTTAAAAAAACTACTCTCCATTCTCGTTCTTTTTACATGCGTACACAGAAAATTTGTTATTGTGTGTGAGACACTCATTTTTTTGGAGTCCCAAGTGAACCGAGAAATTTGGGTCTGTGATTTTGCTTGAAGGGTATACCCTTCAAGCAAGCGAGTCTGTTTTGGATCCGAAACCAGTTCATAAACGGACCCAAAACCGGATCCAAAACGATTCCAAATCGGATCAAATTAGTATGGAAATTAGAATCACCACGGAGCCATTATGTGAATGTATTGTGAGAGAGTATTTCAATTCACCATACTCAGAGAAAACGGAGCCTAAATGGAATCCAAAACGGACCAATAAAAATGAATGAATCGAGGCATACCCAAATGTATTGTATTAAAAAGAAAATTCCCCATCTAGTCGAGTTTCTACATTGCATACAAGAAAAAAAAACAAACAGAATTTTATTCATTTCAAGACTTTATTTTTATTTATCAATTAGAAAAGTTACATTATATATTTCACAATTAAACATTAACATATAATAAACAGTAAACTTGTATTTTTGATTGGAAATTTCTTAAAGTTTTCACAAGAAAAAAAGATTAAAAAGCAATGGTCTTTGCCTAGCTACCTAACAAAACTGAACTAAAAAAAAAGTGGTGGAAATTAAAACAAAAAGACTGTACTCTCTCTATTTCTCCGTGCATAAAAGAATTCTCTCGACTCTTGTTCTTCTTTTTACATGCGTACACAGAAAATTTGTTAATGTGTGTGAGACACTCATACTCGATTCACAATGCGACGTAAAAACGCGACGTGAGCGTGACGAGAACTCGTCGTAGTTGTCAAGCCGATTTCAAATCATGTAATTATACGAGGAAACGCCAGGGTATGCACAATGAAACGTTTTTCGTCGTCACGTCAACCGGAGTTGGGAAAATTGAAAAAAAAACGCTCTCGTCGCGGTTTTTTATGTTTTTTTTTTATTTGACTGATGGTGAATTTTTTAAATTAACAAAAATAAATATAAATTTTGTTGACGATGAAATTATATTTATAGATCTATTTGTATTGACAATATTATAATATTGTATTGTTTTAATTTCTTTGCATTTTTAGCCGAAAATCATTTCATCAGCCCAATGGACAAACACAATTATAATATTTAAATAAATAAAGTACTTTCAATTTTATTGAATTTTTGAACAACAACAACTTAAAGGCTCTACCAATTGTTTGGCTGGAGATATAGCTATTTCGTGCTTTGCCACTTTTGCACTCATCAGTCTCCTTTTCAGTTTGATTTTGTTCATTATTTTGAACGCACACTGCACAGCAAGAACAAAAATAATAAATAATTTAACGCTGTCAAAAACTCGTCGTCAAGAAACTCGTCGCATTGTGAATTGGGAAACGATTTTATAACTAGAAAAATATGACAGCGATTCACGTTACGCTCTCGTCACGTTTTCACGTCGCATTGTGAATCGAACTTTAGTATTTCTGGATTCCCAAGTGGTTCCAAAGTGAACCGAGAAATTCGGGTCCGTGATTTTGGTTGAAGGGTAGTTGTTTGCTTCTGTCAAGAAAAGGCTGAAAACCAAATAGACTCAAAAAGAGATGAATTTGCGATATTTCAACTTTTCAACCCTTCAGCTTTTCAACCTTCATATAAAGCTAAGGGAAGTTTTTACTAGAGACTGAGCTCTATTATATATACACTGATCTCACAGTACACATATCTAAGGTATTATATTGCGCAGTTTAAGATGGCTGCCAATTGTGCCCATATACAGTAAACAAAAACAAATTTATTGTGACTAATTTTTTTTACTATTGATTTTGACACATGCGCAGAACTGAACGAAAATGAAAACGCTAAAGATATTACTTTTAATATATGTACCTTGCACTGATCTCTCATAATATAGAGATAAGTGACGCTAAGTGATGAAAAAAATAGAATTTTAATGTTAATTAGTGAGGTTCGGCGAACTGTCATGTATATTAAAGTTAGTTTTTTTTACCTTAGAGTATACATAAGTCTGTTAAGTGTTGAAAATAGTGAGGTTCGGTCAGATCTCATTCATAGTAAAATTATTTTTGTTAGACGTGTAAATAGGGAGTTTCGGCAAACTGTCAGTTATATAAAAGTAATTTTTTTTTCACATTCGGGTACAAAGTCGACTGATAAGAGACAAGAAATTGATTTTTTCAGTGATATTAGCTCAATTAAAGTTGCGTGGTTGATTAGTATTAGATATTGATTCTCCCATCGTACGGGCGATCTTAGGTTTCGTGCTTTTATTGGAATATATCCAATAAAAGTACGAATTTTGTTGTGGACGCCCAAATAGAACTAGTCCACTCCATTTTATAAAGAAAAAAAAATTGCAATTGAGTCTCATCATAATGCAAAATAGGTACAAATAAAAAACTGAGGATAAAATTGTTGACCAGTTCTAGCGCCCTCTGCTTTGTAGTAGATGAACTATTTTCGGAACAGAACTTGAAATGTCATCGATTCCGAAAACTGAATTCTGTACTGTCAAAGTGATTAGGAAAAAACGTGGTGTCCCTTGACTTGCCAAATTCCGATGTACTGGAATTAAAGGTTATGACGGAAAAAAAAAGTAATTTTTAAGAGTGCAAGAATACTTTTTTCGAGTGTGTAGACTAAATTTAAATGCTAAACTTACCTTCTTACAACTCCTTTTTTTTTAACCAGTGTAAAGAACCGGTGATTACTACCTTTTTCTTGTTATTTTTTGTTGGATGAATGCTCAGCCAATCTTTAATTTGTACAAATAATGAAACAGAGGGTGAGTCTCACACAGATTTTATTTATTAAACGTGTGTTAAAAGTGTTACATTTTGTAGGTTAATTTTTTCTGGCGGTCACAGGTTGCCAGTGAAGCACTGGGCCGCCACGATTTTAATTGTTTGTTCCCCACGTTTTTGGTTGACCGTCTACTTGTGTGTCCGACTGCCACCTTTGTTCGTCATCCATTTTATACGGCCCATTGATTCCTGTCTGCAAAGTACGTTGACTACGGCGATTGAGTGTAGCTACAGGAGCCTCACGCGCCAGCCGGAGCACCTACACATACGACCTGTATACGACATAACCTGTCACAGTTCAAGTATAAAAGGCAGCATAGTGAGTCTGTTTAAAACAAAAAAGAAGAGAACAAATTATTTTTAAAGATAATTATTTAATAACAAAAAACAAACAATATAAAACAAGATCGATGTTTTTCTTTGTCGATCCACTGCTGTTCCAGATCAACTTTGAGATCCCGTATTTGTGTTTTGTGATGTCCTTTTTTTATAGTAGGCGGTGAAGTTTTTTTTTATTGACATTTACTATATTTTCATTTAATCTTTTATTAATATAGTAATTCTTTAATATTTAAATCAATAATTCTACTTTGTAAGTGAAAAGAATTTATTTTCCAGGGCCTGTCCCATTTGTCTGATATTTGCTTTGTATTTTTCCCCCTTCATTGAGCTCTATGTAGGTAGTTTTTTTGTAGTTGGTTTAGTACTGCGTACCAAAAAAAGGACCTATAAACGTCCCAGAATAGTCCTGTTGGAAAATAAATAAATTACACGTTTTTTTGTTAGCTTTCAATAATTAATAATTTTGTGTATTTCAATTTTGAATAAATTATTTTGTGAAATTGCAAGGATATTGCAAATTTAAAGTAAATTTTCCAGAAATTTAATTTTCTTTTCCATTGAGTTACTCACTACTTCTTAGTTAAATTAAGAAGTAGTGAGTAACTCAATGGAAAAGAAAATTAAATTTCTTTTTCTTCTTTTTGTATTATGCTTATTAAATTTAATGATAAATAAAACTTCAGTCCAATGCCTATATGGTTGAAAGTTATGTTTTTGTTTGTTTCGTGTAAACGGAACATGATTTATTGAAGAGCAAATTTTAGGGGGTGCCTATGGTAGCAAAGTTCTGTCGGTGAAAATGGTATGATCTGAAGCCGATCATCCACCATCTTTGGGGAAATCTAAACAGGGCCGCAGATTTCCAAGGTTGGGTGGGTAATGGCCACACTGCAACAACATCCGCAATGCCCTTCATGTGTGGTAAGTGTCCGTCCGCTTTTTTACATTTTAACACTTTAACACAAAATACAAGCTTATCACTTAAAATAACGCTCACCGGTGAAATGTTAATGATTAATTATAGTTGATGTTTATTATAGTTGATTAGTATAGTTGATGTTTACTATAGTTGATGGTACTTGCAAGGGTGAGGGTTAGTGAGCTGTGTAGGCCAATAAATTTCACACACACCTATAACTGAAAAAAAAGAACATTTGTTAAAAAAAAAAAAAAACTAACTACTAGTTACGCTACTCATATATAAATAACATTTTTGTTACACGGCGTCCTGCACCAATAACGGGACTTGGTGTTGGCGGTATTTTTGCCCAGCTTTAGAGCATGGGTTGCTCCCCACACCACCTATTTTTGTTCTGCTCGGCAAAGTGGCGAGGGTACCCACACGCCAATTGCAATTGATTCTTCAGGAACATGAAAAAGACCTATTTAAGATTTGGATCTATTAAAACCAAAAGCGAATCCACAAAAAAAAAATGTTTTTCACCATACTCGGAGAACCGAAATCAAATGGAATCTAAGACGGTTCCAAAAAAAATTAATGAATTGAGGCATCCCCAACCCAAATGTATTAAAAAAACTTCCAATCTAGTCCAGTTTCTCCATTGCCTACAAAAATAAAACAAACAGAATTTTTTCATTTCAAGAGATTTTTTTTATTTATCATTCATAAAAGGTTTTCTAAAGACTATTTCGCACTAATAAACATGACATATTTCCACAAATATAAATTTACATTTAATAAATAGAAACTTGCATTTTTGATTGGAAATTTTTCAAAGTTTTAACAAGAAAAAAAAGAGATAAAAAAGCAACCGTCTTCGCCACGCTACCTACAAAACTGAGCTAAAAAAAGGTGGTGGAAATTAAGGCAAAATAATTGTATATGTATACTTCGCCTATACTCTCTCTATTTCTCCGTGCTTAAAAAAACTACTCTCCATTCTCGTTCTTTTTACATGCGTACACAGAAAATTTGTTATTGTGTGTGAGACACTCATTTTTTTGGAGTCCCAAGTGAACCGAGAAATTTGGGTCCGTGATTTTGCTTGAAGGGTATACCCTTCAAGCAAGCGAGTCTGTTTTGGATCCGAAACCAGTTCATAAACGGACCCAAAACCGGATCCAAAACGATTCCAAATCGGATCAAATTAGTATGGAAATTAGAATCACCACGGAGCCATTATGTGAATGTATTGTGAGAGAGTATTTCAATTCACCATACTCAGAGAAAACGGAGCCTAAATGGAATCCAAAACGGACCAATAAAAATGAATGAATCGAGGCATACCCAAATGTATTGTATTAAAAAGTAACTTCCCCATCTAGTCGAGTTTCTACATTGCATACAAGAAAAAAAAAACAAACAGAATTTTATTCATTTCAAGACTTTATTTTTATTTATCAATTAGAAAAGTAACATTAAATATTTCACAACTAAACATTAACATATAATAAACAGTAAACTTGTATTTTTGATTGGAAATTTCTTAAAGTTTTCACAAGAAAAAAAAAGATAAAAAAGCAATGGTCTTCGCCTAGCTACCTAACAAAACTGAACTAAAAAAAAAGTGGTGGAAATTAAAACAAAAAGACTGTACTCTCTCTATTTCTCCGTGCATAAAAGAATTCTCTCGACTCTTGTTCTTCTTTTTACATGCGTACACAGAAAATTTGTTAATGTGTGTGAGACAGTCATACTCGATTCACAATGCGACGTGAAAACTCGACGTGAGCGTGACGAGAACTCGTCGTAGTTGTCAAGCCGATTTCAAATCATGTAATTATACGAGGAAACGCCAGGGTATGCACAATGAAACGTTTTTCGTCGTCACGTCAACCGGAGTTGGGAAAATTGAAAAAAAAAAAACGCTCTCGTCGCGGTTTTTTATGTTTTTTTTTATTTGACTGATGGTGAATTTTTTAAATTAACAAAAATAAATATAAATTTTGTTGACGATGAAATTATATTTATAGATCTATTTGTGTTGACAATATTATAATATTGTATTGTTTTAATTTCTTTGCATTTTTAGCCGAAAATCATTTCATCAGCCCAATGGACAAACACAATTATAATATTTAAATAAATAAAGTACTTTCAATTTTATTGAATTTTTGAACAACAACAACTTAAAGGCGCTACCACCAATTGTTTCGCTGGAGATATAGCTATTTCGTGCTTTGCCCCTTTTGCACTCATCAGTCTCCATTTCAGTTTAATTTTGTTCATTATTTTGAACGCACACTGCACAGCAAGAACAAAAATAATAAATAATTTAACGCTGTCAAAAACTCGTCGTCAAGAAACTCGTCGCATTGTGAATTGGGAAACGATTTTATAACTAGAAAAAAATGACAGCGATTCACGTTACGCTCTCGTCACGTTTTCACGTCGCATTGTGAATCGAGCTTCAGTATTTTTGGATTCCCAAGTGGTTCCAAAGTGAACCGAGAAATTCGGGTCCGTGATTTTGGTTGAAGGGTAGTGGTTTGCTTCCGTCAAGAAAAGGCTGAAAACCAAATAGACTCAAAAAGAGATGAATTTGCGATATTTCAACTTTTCAACCCTTCAACTTTTCAACCTTCATATAAAGCTAAGGGAAGTTTTTACTAGAGACTGAGCTCTATTATATATACACTGATCTCACAGTACACATATCTAAGGTATTATATTGCGCAGTTTAAGATGGCTGCCAATTGTGCCCATACACAGTAAACAAAAACAAATTTATTGTGACTAATTTTTTTTGCTATTGATTTTGACACATGCGCAGAACTGAACGAAAATGAAAACGCTAAAGATATTACTTTTAATATATGTACCTTGCACTGATCTCTTATAATATAGAGATCAGTGACGCTAAGTGATGAAAAAAATAGAATTTTAATGTTAATTAGTGAGTTTCGGCGAACTGTCATGTATATTAAAGTTAGTTTTTTTTTACCTTTGAGTATACATAAGTCTGTTAAGTGTTGAAAATAGTGAGGTTCGGTCAGATCTCATTCATAGTAAAATTATTTTTGTTAGACGTGTAAATAGTGAGTTTCGGCAAACTTCAGTTATATAAAAGTAATTTTTTTTCACAGTCGGGTACAAAGTCGACTGATAAGAGACAAGAAATTGATTCTTTCAGTGATATTAGCTCAATTAAAGTTGCGTGGTTGATTAGTATTAGATATTGATTCTCCCATCGTACGGGCGATCTTAGGTTTCGTGCTTTAATTGGAATATATCCAATAAAAGTACGAATTTTGTTGTGGACGCCCAAATAGAACTAGTCCACTCCATTTTATAAAGAAAAAAAAATTGCAATTGAGTCTCATCATAATGCAAAATAGGTACAAATGCAAACTGAGGATAAAATTGTTGACCAGTTCTAGCACCCTCTGCTTTGTAGTAGATGAACTATTTTCGGAACAGAACTTGAAATGTCATCGATTCCGAAAACTGAATTCTGTACTGTCAAAGTGATTAGGAAAAAACGTGGTGTCCCTTGACTTGCCAAATTCCGATGTACTGGAATCAAAGGTTATGACGGAAAAAAAAAGTAATTTTTAAGAGTGCAAGAATACTTTTTTCGAGTGTGTAGACTAAATTTAAATGCTAAACTTACCTTCTTACAACTCCTTTTTTTTAACCAGTGTAAAGAACCGGTGATTACCACCTTTTTCTTGTTATTTTTTGTTCGATGAATGCTCAGCCAATCTTTAATTTGTACAAATAACGAAACCGAGGGTGAGTCTCACATAGATTTTATTTATTAAACGTGTGTTAAAAGTGTTACATTTTGTAGGTTAATTTTTTCTGGCGGCCACAGGTTGCCAGTGAAGCACTGGGCCGCCACGATTTTAATTGTTTGTTCCCCACGTTTTTGGTTGACCGTCTACTTGTGTGTCCGACTGCCACCTTTGTTCGTCATCCATTTTATACGGCCCATTGTTTCCTGTCTGCAAAGTACGTTGATTACGGCGATTGAGTGTAGCTACAGGAGCCTCACGCGCCAGCCGGAGCAAGCACACATACGACCTGTATACGACATAACCTGTCACAGTTCAAGTATAAAAGGCAGCACAGTGAGTCTGTTAAAAACAAAAAAGAAGAGAAGAAATTATTTTTAAAGATAATTATTTAATAACAAAAAAAAAAAACAATATAAAACAAGATCGATGTTTTTCTTTGTCGATGCACTGCTGTTCCAGATCAACTTTGAGATCCCGTATTTGTGTTTTGTGATGTCCTTTTTTTATAGTAGGCGGTGAAGTTTTTTTTTATTGACATTTACTATATTTTCATTTAATCTTTTATTAATATAGTAATTCTTTAATATTTAAATCAATAATTCTACTTTGTAAGTGAAAAGAATTTATTTTCCAGGGCCTGTCCCATTTGTCTGATATTTGCTTTGTATTTTTCCCCCTTCATTGAGCTCTATGTAGGTAGTTTTTTTGTAGTTGGTTTAGTACTGCGTACCAAAAAAGGGACCTATAAACGTCCCAGAATAGTCCTGTTGGGAAATAAATAAATTACACGTTTTTTTGTTAGCTTTCAATAATTAATAATTTTGTTTATTTCAATTTTGAATAAATTATTTTGTGAAATTGCAAGGATATTGCAAATTTAAAGTAAATTTTCCAGAAATTTAATTTTCTTTTCCATTAAGTTACTCACTACTTCTTAACTTAACTCACTTCTTCTTGTATTATGCTTATTAAATTTAATGATAAATAAAACTTCAGTCCAACGCCTATATGGTTGAAAGTTATGTTTTTGTTTGTTTCGTGTAAACGGAACATGATTTATTGAAGAGCAAATTCTAGGGGGTGCCTATGGGAGCCAAGTTCTTTTGGTGATGATGGTATGATCTGAAGCCGATCATCCACCATCTTTGGGGAAATCTAAACAGGGCCGCAGATTTCCAAGGTTGGGTGGGTAATGGCCACACTGCAACAACATCCGCAATGCCCTTCGTGTGTGGTAAGTGTCCGTCCGCTTTTTTACATTTTAACACTTTAACACAAAATACAAGCTTATCACTTAAGATAACGCTCACCGGTGAAATGTTAATGATTAATTATAGTTGATGTTTATTATAGTTGATGTTTACTTTAGTTGATGGTACTTGCAAGGGTGAGGGTCAGTGAGCTGTGTAGGCCAATAAATTTCACACACACCTATAACTGAAAAAAAAGAACATTTGTTAAAAAAAAAAAAAAACTAACTACTAGGTACGCTACTCATATATAAATAACATTTTTGTTACACGGCGTCCTGCACCAATAATGGGACTTGGTATTGGCGGTATTTTTGCCCAGCTTTAGAGCATGGGTTGCTCCCCATACTCAACCTATTTTTGTTCTGCTCGGCAAAGTGGCGAGGGTACCCACACGGCAATTGCAATTGATTCTTCAGGAACATGAAAAAGACCTATTTAAGATTTGGATCTATTAAAACCAAAAGCGAATCCACAAAAAAAAATGTTGTGTGAAAAGTACAGCAATCGAAGATTTTTTTTCGTTGAGAAATCCTTTTCTTGCCACTGAGATTGCTGATATGCATATAGGTATGTAATATTCAAAAAAGCTAGAAAGAAAAAAAAAAGGTTAAACTAAATAAAACAAAAATAATAAAAAAAAAAAACTTACCAAAATAATAACCGCTTCTAGTGCAAACAATGAAAGAATAATTAAAATAAAAATGTAGTGTAGTGGTTTGATGTCAAGAAAAGGCCAAAGAGACTCAAAAGAGATGAATTTGCGTTATTTCAACTTTTCAACCCTTCGACTTTTCAACCTTCATATAAAGCTAAGGGAAGTTTTTATTAGTAACTGATCTCTATTATATATAGCAGTGACGCTAAGTGATGAAAAAAATAGAATTTTAATGTTAATAAGTGAGGTTCGGCGAACTGTCATGTATATTAAAGTTAGTTTTTTTTACCTTTGAGTATACATAAGTCTGTTAAGTGTTGAAAATAGTGAGGTTCGGTCAAATCTCATTCATAGTAAAATTATTTTTGTTAGACGTGTAAATAGTGAGTTTCGGCCAACTGTCAGATATATAAAAGTTATTTTTTTTCACATTCGGGTACAAAGTCGACTGATAAGAGACAGGAAATTGATTTTTCAGTGATATAAGCTCAATTAAGGTTGCGTGGTTGATAAGTATTACACATTGATTCTCCCATCGTACGGGTGTTCTTAGGTTTCGTGCTTTAATTGTAATATATCCAATAAAAGTACGAATTTTGTTGTGGATGCCCAAATAGAACTAGTCCAGTCCATTTTATAAAGAAAACAAAAATTGCAATTCAGTCGCATCGAAATGCAAAATAGGTACAAATGCAAACTGAGGATAAAATTGTTGGCCAGTTCTAGCACCCTCTGCCTTGTACTAGACGAACTACGAACAGAACTTGAAATGTCATCGATTCCGAAAACTGAATTCTGTACTGTCAAAGTGAGTGTTAATAAACGTGGTGTCCCTTGACTTGTCAAATATATTCGATCAGCACGACGAACGACATATTCCCATGTACTGGAATTAAAATAAGTAATTTTTAAGAGTACAAGAATACTTTTTTTCGAGTGTGTAGACTAAATTTAAATGTTAAACTTACCTTCTAACAACTCTTTTTTTTTTAACCAGTGTAAAGAACCGGTGATTACTATCTTTTTCTTGTTTTTTTTTTTTGTTGGATGAATGCTCAGCCAAACTTTAATTTGTACAAATAACGAAACAGAGGGTGAGTCTCACACAGATTTTATTTATTAAGCGTGTGTTAAAAGTGTTACATTTCGTATGTTAATTTTTTCTGGCGGTCACAGGTTGCCAGTGAAGCACTGGGCCGCCACGATTTTTATTGTTAGTTCCCCACGTTTTTTGTGGACCGTCTATTTGTGTGCCCGACCTCCATCTTTGTTCGTCATCCATTTTATGCGGCCCATTGTTTCCTGTCTGCAAAGTACGTTGATTGCGGCCCTGGATTTGGGCTGCAGAATTTATCGGTCCCGGTACGATTGAGTGTAGCTACAGCAGCCTCACGCTACAGCGGGAGCACCTACACATATGACCTATATACGACATAACCTGTCACAGTTCAAGTATAAAAGGCAGCACAGTAAGTCTTTTAAAAACAAAAAAAAAGAGAACAAATTATTTTTAAAGATAATTATTTAATAACAAAAAAAAAAAAAAAAAAAACAAGAAAATTCAGACCGTATATCCGTAAAAGTCATTAAGAATAGTCCAGCATATACGTACTTAAATACATCGATAGACGTTTTTCTTTGTGGAACTAAACATTTTCCACTACTGTTCCAGATCAACTTTGAGATCCCGTATTTGTGTTTTGTGATGTCCTTTTTTTATAGTAGGCAGTGAAGTTTTATTTTTTTTATTGACATTTACTAGATGTTCATTTAGTCTTTTATTAATACAGTGAGTCTTTAATATTTAAATCAATAATTGTACTTTTAGGTGAAAAGAATTTATTTTCCAGGGCCTGTCCCATTTGTCTGATATTTGCTTTGTATTTTTCGCCCTTCATTGAGCTCTATGTAGGTAGGGACTTTTTTTTTGTAGTTGGTTTAGTACTGCGTACCGAAAAAGGGTACTATAAACGTCCCACGACAGTCCTGTTGGGAAATAAATATTTTACATGTTTTCTTGTTAGCTTTCAATAATTAATAATTTTGTTTATTTCAATTTTGAAATGATTTTTTTGTGAAATTGCAAGGATATTGCAAATTTAAAGTAAATTTTCCAAAAATTTAATTTTCTTTTCCATTGAGCTACTCACTACTTCTAGTATTATACTTATTAAATTTAATGATAAATAAAACCTCAATCCAACGCCTATATGGTTGAAAGTTATGTTTTTGTTTATTTCGTGTAATCGGAACATAATTTATTGAAGAGCAAATTTTAGGGGGTGCCTAAGGTAGCCAAGTTCTTTCGGTGAAGATGGTATGATCTGAAGCCGATCATCCACCATCTTTGGGGAAATCTAAACAGGGCCGCAGATTTCCAACGTTGGGTGGGTAATGGCCACATTGCAACAACATCCGCAGTGCCCTTTGTGTGGGGTAAGTGTCCGTCCGCTTTTTTACCTTTTGTGAGTTCAGGCCTGATATATGTGTTTGTTGTTGGTGAGGTTAAGTTTCAGGGGAAAGATCCCCCCCGTCCGACGAGTTCAAGCTGAGCATCGCAATTAGGCCGCGTCCCCCGGAACTTTGTATTCAACCCCTTCTTTCCAAACACTTCCTATCCTATTTTCCTATCCTTTCCTTTTTTCCTGCCCTACCATTATCCAACTCTTCCCCCTCCTCTGGCTTGCAAAAATATCGCACCCAACGTCTTAGCTTCTTTTTTGAGCCAAGATTTAGTGTTTGTGGTCTTAGTTTAAGTTTGTTTATGTTGTACAGTCTCCAACCAAACTTACTGTGGATTTCTAAGCCTCGTAAGTCTTTATCAGGAAGGTCTCAGACGTACCTAGATAAATTGCGACGAGCGTTTGAAAATTCACAGTGACTGCGGTAAGTAAATGTTATGCGCGTGTCTGTTGTTACTGGAGTTTTTTTCAAGGGCGTATGTCTGCGTCACAGACGAACCTAGTCGTATCACGACATTCCTTGGTGAAAGCTTGAGTGGTAGCAGATAGCGTATGTTAGTGTCGTTTTTCCCTATTTTACTCATTTCTTTTTTTTTACTTTTCTGTTCTAAATTTCAATTTTCTTATCCTTTATTCCGGTCTCTTTCTACTTGGTCGATTGATTGTGCGTGACGTTTAGTCCAACATCATCGTTCCAAATTTTTGTAAGTTTTACCTAACCGTTTCATGTCTTCTAACAAAATATTTCGTTACAGTCTAGGATTGCGGGAACGGTAAGGGAAAACTAAGTAATGTTTTCCCCGTTTATCGATCTTACTACACCAAGGGAGTTAGTTCGTCCGTCCGTTGTCTTATTAAATAGTGATGTCGTTAGTAGGATCATCCAATACCGAAAAAAAAACACCGAAAATGCTACCTGAAAACCTAACTTCAAACTATTTCAAAACTTTTTCAAGTGAAGAAGTCCTTTAACTTTTTTTTGATTGTTTATGAAAATTATTTTTCAAGTGAAAAAATCAATTAAATTTTTGTTTCGTTTATGAAAATTATTTTTCAAGTGAAGAAATCAATTAAATTTTTGTTTCGTTTATGAAAATTATTCTCAAGTGAAATTTTGTTTTGAAAGTTCAAGATTTCAAGTTTTGATTGCAATATATCATCGTTTTTTGTTCAAAGTAAAACTTAGTTTTGTTTTGAAAATATTAAAATTTATTCATATTAATTTATTCTTATATATTATTATAGTATATTAAATAATTACTACATTTCTATATTATAACACTGCTATATTACTATATTGTTCTAATTCTAAAATTTGTTTTTCGAGTTAATTTTTTTGCGTTACTTGCATATCAAGAATATATTGTTCTTTTTTTGTTGAGATTTGTTGTTTTCTAAAAATAGTTTTTAGAAACTTGTTTTTGTTTGTTTAATTTATTAATTTTTTTGCGTTATTTATTTTTCTTTAACGACACTATACATTTCGTCACCATATAAGTTTTCGTTAATTGTTTTTCGTTTTCTCATGTTGTTAACATTTTTTTGTTAAGTTTTCTTACCTTACTAAGTTTATTTTTCTATTACAGAAAAAATTACTTTAAGTTTTGGTAAGATAACAAATTTAGAGATACCCATACAAAGATTTCTAAAATAAGTTTTTTAGATTTATATTTGTTATAAGGCTATCTTTTGTTTTTTGTTCTAAGTTACAAATTTTGGTATGAAACTTAAATTGTTTTTCATATTTGTTTATTAGTTATAGTTTCGTTCCAATAATTTATTTCACTGTTTTGTTTTTTGTTAAAAATCAAGTTGTTTTTGAATTTACTTTGAAATTTCAAAGATAAATGTTAAGTTTTTGTTTCAATATTTTTCAAACATAAGTTTTCTATTTCATGTTCCCGTTCTACAAATGTGTACTGCACTTGATATAAAAAAAAATTTCTTTGAAAAACTCACCTTATTCTTTTAATTTTTGTTTGTTAATTGGCATTCGATATATTGAAAATTTAAATATAGCCTTCTTAAATAAAGTTAAATGTGACACCAACTAGGTCAGAAAGCCAAAGCTTTGAAAAAGCACCAGACCGCGAGTGAGAAATTCTCCTTTCACAAATAGTTGGCAAACCCGAATCAAATCTATCCGCTAATTCGGGTATTGCCCCACGCTGACAACGACACATTCAGCCGTATAAGGTATCGATAGGAAGGGAACTAGTCCAACTGCAATAAAATCGTATAAACTTTGGTAGCGATAGAAATATTCAAGAAAGTTTAGCAGCCGAAAAGATCCGCATTTTGCATGCTAAAGATCTGAAGCAACTAAATAAATTCACTGCGTGATAGAAATAGTAGTAAATCACTTTTAGTTTTATTCACCTTGTAATATTTATTCCTAGAATATCCCGCACATGCACCTGATTTTGTTTTATTTATATTTCTTCACAAAATACCTGAAAATGTTGTCTATTTAAAACAAATTTATTTATTTTTTTTAGTATTTATTTATTTATTGCATGCTTATATCTAGTCATTTACGTATTTATTCTAATAATATACTTATTTATTAACCTTTTAATTTTTATTTTATTAATTAGTTAATCTCATATGAAATAATCCGAAAAGATTAAAAACTAATCTGTGATATTAAGATCCGTAAAGTTTATAAACTCAACTGTGAAAACTTATCCGCAATGATTAAAAACTATGATATGTGATATTTACTTGATTTATTGTTAACTTTTATTTATTATTATCTTTATTATTAACAAACTGTGATATTTACAAACTATTTACTGACTAACTGTGGTATTTTTTTTTGTATACTTATTTATTATTTATTTATTTATTTACTAACTTTTTATTTATTTAACACTTCAAAAAACTACAAACTTATCACTAAAAATTTATTTATTTATTATTTATTTATTTATTAAATTTTTTTTTTATTTAACACTTCAAAAAACTACAAACTTATCACTTAAAATAACGTTCACCGGTGAAATGATTATGATTAATTATAGTTGATGTTAATTATAGTTGATTAGTATAGTTGATGTTTACTATAGTTGATGGTACTTGCAAGGGTGAGGGTCAGTGAGCTGTGTAAGCCAATAAATTTCACACAAACCTATAACTGAAAAAAAAGAACATTTGTTAAAAAAAAAAAAAAACTAACTACTAGTTACGCTACTCATATATAAATAACATTTTTGTTACACGGCGTCCTGCACCAATAACGGGACTTGGTGTTGGCGGTATTTTTGCCCAGCTTTAGAGCATGGGTTGCTCCCCACACTCTACCTATTTTTGTTCTGCTCGGCAAAGTGGCGAGGGTACCCACACGCCAGTTGCAATTGATTCTTCAGGAACATGAAAAAGACCTATTTAAGATTTGGATCTATTAAAACCAAAAGCGAATCCACAAAAAAAAATGTTTTTCACCATACTCGGGGAACCGAAATCAAATGGAATCTAAAACGGTTCCAAAAAAAAATTAATGAATTGAGGCATCCCCAACCCAAGTGTATTAAAAAAACTTCCAATCTAGTAAAATAAAAACTTTGCATCTAGTCCAGTTTCTCCATTGCCTACAAAAATAAAACAAACAGAATTTTTTCATTTCAAGAGATTTTTTTTATTTATCATTCATAAAAGGTTTTCTAAAGACTATTTCGCACTAATAAACATGACATATTTCCACAAATATAAATTTACATTTAATAAATAGAAACTTGCATTTCTGATTGGAAATTTTTCAAAGTTTTAACAAGAAAAAAAAGAGATAAAAAAGCAACCGTCTTCGCCACGCTACCTACAAAACTGAACTAAAAAAAGGTGGTGGAAATTAAGGCAAAATAATTGTATATGTATACTTCGTCTATACTCTCTCTATTTCTCCGTGCTTAAAAAAAATACTCTCCATTCTCGTTCTTTTTACATGCGTACACAGAAAATTTGTTATTGTGTGTGAGACACTCATTTTTTTGGAGTCCCAAGTGAACCGAGAAATTTGGGTCCGTGATTTTGCTTGAAGGGTATACCCTTCAAGCAAGCGAGTCTGTTTTGGATCCGAAACCAGTTCATAAACGGACCCAAAACCGGATCCAAAACGATTCCAAATCGGATCAAATTAGTATGGAAATTAGAATCACCACGGAGCCATTATGTGAATGTATTGTGAGAGAGTATTTCAATTCACCATACTCAGAGAAAACGGAGCCTAAATGGAATCCAAAACGGACCAATAAAAATGAATGAATCGAGGCATACCCAAATGTATTGTATTAAAAAGAAAATTCCCCATCTAGTCGAGTTTCTACATTGCATACAAGAAAAAAAAACAAACAGAATTTTATTCATTTCAAGACTTTATTTTTATTTATCAATTAGAAAAGTAACATTATATATTTCACAACTAAACATTAACATATAATAAACAGTAAACTTGTATTTTTGATTGGAAATTTCTTAAAGTTTTCACAAGAAAAAAAAAGATAAAAAAGCAATGGTCTTCGCCTAGCTACCTAACAAAACTGAACTAAAAAAAAAGTGGTGGAAATTAAAACAAAAAGACTGTACTCTCTCTATTTCTTCGTGCATAAAAGAATTCTCTCGACTCTTGTTCTTCTTTTTACATGCGTACACAGAAAATTTGTTAATGTGTGTGAGACAGTCATACTCGATTCACAATGCGACGTGAAAACTCGACGTGAGCGTGACGAGAACTCGTCGTAGTTGTCAAGCCGATTTCAAATCATGTAATTATACGAGGAAACGCCAGGGTATGCACAATGAAACGTTTCTCGTCGTCACGTCAACCGGAGTTGGGAAAATTGAAAAAAAAAACGCTCTCGTCGCGATTTTTTATGTTTTTTTTTATTTGACTGATGGTGAATTTTTTAAATTAACAAAAATAAATATAAATTTTGTTGACGATGAAATTATATTTATAGATCTATTTGTGTTGACAATATTATAATATTGTATTGTTTTAATTTCTTTGCATTTTTAGCCGAAAATCATTTCATCAGCCCAATGGACAAACACAATTATAATATTTAAATAAATAAAGTAATTTCAATTTTATTGAATTTTTGAACAAAAACAACTTAAAGGCGCTACCACCAATTGTTTGGCTGGAGATATAGCTATTTCGTGCTTTGTCCCTTTTGCACTCATCAGTCTCCTTTTCAATTTGATTTTGTTCATTATTTTGAACGCACACTGCACAGCAAGAACAAAAATAATAAATAATTTAACGCTGTCAAAAACTCGTCGTCAAGAAACTCGTCGCATTGTGAATTGGGAAACGATTTTATAACTAGAAAAATATGACAGCGATTCACGTTACGCTCTCGTCACGTTTTCACGTCGCATTGTGAATCGAGCTTCAGTATTTCTGGATTCCCAAGTGGTTCCAAAGTGAACCGAGAAATTCGGGTCCGTGATTTTGGTTGAAGGGTAGTGGTTTGCTTCTGTCAAGAAAAGGCTGAAAACCAAATAGACTCAAAAAGAGATGAATTTGCGATATTTCAACTTTTCAACCCTTCAACTTTTCAACCTTCATATAAAGCTAAGGGAAGTTTTTACTAGAGACTGAGCTCTATTATATATACACTGATCTCACAGTACACATATCTAAGGTATTATATTGCGCAGTTTAAGATGGCTGTCAATTGTGCCCATACACAGTAAACAATAAAAAATTTATTGTGACTAATTTTTTTTACTATTGATTTTGACACATGCGCAGAACTAAACGAAAATGAAAACGCTGTTGCGGTAAATTTTACCACAACAAGTTTCATTGGCCTATTCATGATCATTAATTCATTTTAATCAGTCCTTTTCCGTTGTGGCTCCAAAAGGCTCTTAGAGTTCAGTAGATACCTGGTTTCCATCAACCAGAGACCTGCTCCTAAAGTATTTTGGAAAAGCAACCCAAGCAGGTTGACACAAATCAAGATGGAAAATGTGTGGCGGGCGGTCCACAAAAGAATAAATAATTACCTTGTTGACAGATGGTCGACACAAACATAATACAACGTGACAGACAGGTGTCTATGTCCAAATCCAAAAGTTGCACGGGCGACACTTGGTCCCCGATGGCAGATGTGACTCAGTATGAGAATGGCTGAATGCCCAACGTAAATATTTTACTAAATTATTAATTGTATAAGATGGAATGTTAACGCTAGTCCCTTATCCCTTAATCTGCGCAAAAGTCCAACGATATAGAGTAAAATTGCGAAGTAGGGAATTACTGCCAATTTCTTCTCTCCGACATTTTGAATATTGAAGTTAACTTCCCATCAATTTTCTCAACAGTAATTTTACTTTTATTCGAGGAGAAAAATGTATACGGTCTTGAACTTGAGTTTCTTTTTGTAGATTTTCAAAACTTTCTTTTAAAAATTGAGGGGTGTGAATAGGGTGGCTGAATGCATTCATTGAATTCCCGCCCACTGGAAGTGATACCAGAGGACGGCGAATTCAGTGGCGATGACAATGCAGGAAGCTGGGTGTAAAGTGCGAGTAGGATAGGCGATGGGGTCTCAACTGCGTTCGCTCACTCCCGCAAATATGCGGGGTGTAGCTGAATGATGACGCGACCGAAACCCACGCTTTCTGATTGGCCGAAAGCACTTGGGCATTGGAAAAAGGTATCGGTCGTCCAGGCAAGGTCAAAGCCTGGAAGGGCACTTCTTACCCGTCGATAGAGCGAACGAGAGGTTCTGAAAGAAGATTAAAAAAAAAAGGAAATTTTTTAAGAGCGAAAGAAAAAGAAATTTGAGTGTAGTTTTTTTTAATTTTTTTTTGGAAGTTTTCATTACCGAAAAAGGTTGTGAAAACATTGAGAAAGGTGTTGTGAAAATTGGTGGAGAAAGTTTGGGAAAAAGGCAGAAAGAAAAGAGGAGGAAAATTGATTGGAGATAGGAGCGAGAAGTTGGCAGGAGAAAAATTACAAGCTAAGTATATATTGATATCTTAAATTAGAATTGTGCGTTTCTTTTATCTGAGAGATTTTCTTAAATTTAGTGAATCGTTTGGTTTTTGCTTTCGAGTATATTTCCGATAAAGCGGAACTCGCGACCCGTTAAAAGCCATTTTGTTCTTTCGGGAAAAAGCAGTAACAGTCCATCTTCTTTTGTTTAGCTCTTTTATATTTAACAGTTTCTAAAAGATCTTGGGTTTTAATCCTACTTGAAAGGTTTCCCAAGCTAAATTTAAAGTAATTAAAATTCTTCTTTTAAGAGTTTAAATTCATTCTTTTACTTCAAAATTCATCTTTGTTGTTTTCCGCTCCAAAAGGTTTGTGATTTCCTTTCATTAAAAAAAAAAAATCACTGGCGCCCATTTTATTCCAGGTACACCCTGTAAACATTTTTTTTATAATTTCAGTTTAATTCAATATTTAATTAATTTCATTAATCGCAAGTCGATTAATAAAATCCCACACGTCGCTGAACCCACCCCATCGCTGAGCTACCGTGGTGGCAGCACCTTTTGTGGTACCTGTTGTGTAAGTTTGCGAAACGCACCCATCTGACAGTTGTCATAACTTTGATTTTTCTTTCGTCGCGACGCACGCCGGTTATTGTGCAAAAATTATTTTATTATTTCGTTTGTGATAATTTTTGCGTGGATTCGATAAATCCATTTGTGTTTCGCGGATATAAAATCCGTCATCATATTTATTAAACTATCATCCTAAATTCGCGTTTGTAAATTTCACAACAACGCTAAAGATATTACTTTTAATATATGTACCTTGCACTGATCTCTCATAATATAGAGATCAGTGACGCTAAGTGATGAAAAAAATAGAATTTTAATGTTAATTAGTGAGGTTCGGCGAACTGTCATGTATATTAAAGTTAGTTTTTTTTTACCTTTGAGTATACATAAGTCTGTTAAGTGTTGAAAATAGTGATGTTCGGTCAGATCTCATTCATAGTAAAATTATTTTTGTTAGACGTGTAAATAGTGAGTTTCGGCAAACTTCAGTTATATAAAAGTAATTTTTTTTCACATTCGGGTACAAAGTCGACTGATAAGAGACAAGAAATTGATTCTTTCAGTGATATTAGCTTAATTAAAGTTGCGTGGTTGATTAGTATTAGATATTGATTCTCCCATCGTACGGGCGATCTTAGGTTTCGTGCTTTAATTGGAATATATCCAATAAAAGTACGAATTTTGTTGTGGACGCCCAAATAGAACTAGTCCACTCCATTTTATAAAGAAAAAAAAAATTGCAATTGAGTCTCATCATAATGCAAAATAGGTACAAATGCAAACTGAGGATAAAATTGTTGACCAGTTCTAGCACCCTCTGCTTTGTAGTAGATGAACTATTTTCGGAACAGAACTTGAAATGTCATCGATTCCGAAAACTGAATTCTGTACTGTCAAAGTGATTAGGAAAAAACGTGGTGTCCCTTGACTTGCCAAATTCCGATGTATTGGAATTAAAGGTTATGACGGAAAAAAAAAGTAATTTTTAAGAGTGCAAGAATACTTTTTTCGAGTGTGTAGACTAAATTTAAATGCTAAACTTTCCTTCTTACAACTCC
Organism: Melangyna quadrimaculata; assembly: GCA_949320155.1. Classification (NCBI taxonomy): domain Eukaryota; kingdom Metazoa; phylum Arthropoda; class Insecta; order Diptera; family Syrphidae; genus Melangyna; species Melangyna quadrimaculata. Next base: position 322,439,384 of record OX439483.1, read on the forward strand.
TTTTCTTAACCAGTGTAAAGAACCGGTGATTACTACCTTTTTCTTGTTGTTTTTTGTTGGATGAATGCTCAGCCAATCTTTAATTTGTACAAATAACGAAACAGAGGGTGAGTCTCACACAGATTTTATTTATTAAACGTGTGTTAAAAGTGTTACATTTTGTAGGTTAATTTTTTCTGGCGGTCACAGGTTGCCAGTGAAGCACTGGGCCGCCACGATTTTAATTGTTTGTTCCCCACGTTTTTGGTTGGCCGTCTACTTGTGTGTCCGACTGCCACCTTTGTTCGTCATCCATTTTATACGGCCCATTGTTTCCTGTCTGCAAAGTACGTTGATTACGGCGATTGAGTGTAGCTATAGGAGCCTCACGCGCCAGCCGGAGCACCTACACATACGACCTGTATACGACATAACTTGTCACAGTTCAAGTATAAAAGGCAGCACAATGAGTCTGTTAAAAACAAAAAAGAAGAGAACAAATTATTTTTAAAGATAATTATTTAATAACAAAAAAAAAAAACAATATAAAACAAGATCGATGTTTTTCTTTGTCGATCCACTACTGTTGAGATCCCGTATTTGTGTTTTGTGATGTCCTTTTTTTATAGTAGGCGGTGAAGTTTTTTATTTATTGACATTTACTATATTTTCATTTAATCTTTTATTAATATAGTAATTCTTTAATATTTAAATCAATAATTCTACTTTGTAAGTGAAAAGAATTTATTTTCCAGGGCCTGTCCCATTTGTCTGATATTTGCTTTGTATTTTTCCCCCTTCATTGAGCTCTATGTAGGTAGTTTTTTTGTAGTTGGTTTAGTACTGCGTACCAAAAAAGGGACCTATAAACGTCCCAGAATAGTCCTGTTGGGAAATAAATAAATTACACGATTTTTTGTTAGCTTTCAATAATTAATAATTTTGTTTATTTCAATTTTGAATAAATTATTTTGTGAAATTGCAAGGATATTGCAAATTTAAAGTAAATTTTCTAGAAATTTAATTTTCTTTTCCATTGAGTTACTCACTACTTCTTCAACGGCGTATACAGGGGGGGGGTCACGGGGTCATGTCCCCCCCCGAGAACTGAAGATTAATCTGTTGATCTGAAATAATTATTTAGTAACCACATAGAAAAACAAAAGAAAGTTGGTTACTTAGAAAGCTAGTACGATTTTCGATTGTTAATTTAAAATACAATAGAGAATTTGAATGTTGGTAACTCCAATTCAATAAGAAATTTAATTTTCATGGCAATGGAATACCTACGTTATTTTGTAGTCAATCGATGATACTTTGATTTTATTCCTCGTACTTCAAATTTAACATAACAACAAACTTCTCATATGATAATACATTCAAATCTTAAAATATATGCATAGGCTAGTTTCCGTTTTGAGATGACAGCCAAAACCTGTTAAACCAAACAGAAATCAAAGTGCGGAGTTGTTACCAAATTTTCACTCAGTAAAGTAAAAACTAATAGGATTTTCAAAAAAAGAACATTTTTTTTTTCTGAAAATAAAATCTTTAAACACATTATAGAACACATACAGAAATTGTTTTTTTTTGATTTCTGTATGACAGATTATTTTTAAAAGCAAAAAAAGTGATAACTTTCGATTTATATTTATATTCTAACCAAAAAATATTAATGTTAACGGTAAAAGACTTAAATCTATAAAACTATGATGAAAACCTCTTATGAAAGGATTTTGTTTGCACTTATTCAACATTTACGATCGAACAATATTGTTTTTGATTTGGATGTGGATTACTTTTACAAAGTAACCTATATGAATCCCATAATGCAAAAGCCAATAGCTATGGTAAAGGAGATTTTATGGAACTCCTTGCGGTGAACCGTTTGACCAGTTGGATGGAATTATTGACGAAAAGCGACTAGGCTCGTAGAATTTAACAACTTTGTCCATTATTTTTTTTTAGAAAGGCTTACTGGTAAGAAAGATAAAAAGATTAGGTATATTTGATGTACATATTTATTTTGTAAGGTGCCTTTCACTTTTCCATCGGTGGCAGTTTTAGAGACATACATTTTTTTCAAATCAGAGGCATATCAAAATCACTCGTGAACTTTGTTCGCACTTTTCTTGAAACGCAACGAAAATGAATCTTTGTATTCAATTATAATACGAATATGTAATGTATTTTAGTTTTTCCTCTATTGTAAACAGAGCAATTTACACAAGTTGTCATTTTTGAAAATCAGAGCTATTGTTTTTATTTTCAGTAGTGAATATTTATATCTATTTACTAAAATTAAGAAACAGAAAACGGTGCACAGTACCTATGATATTTTATAAATTTTTCCTGCAACTTCAATTCGCTGAAATAAAACTTTGATAGGATTAAAATAAATTCTGAATAAAATTCAAAACAAATGATCAAGCGCATCCAAAAATTATTTTCCCCAGTATTTTGACAGCTAGCTAAACTGATTTTTTTTGGTCAGGCAACTGGAGATTGTTGTATGCTGTTGCTGAGGCCCTCCGAAATAAAAAATGTAACAGTCAGGAATAAAAACGAAGAGCGCGGTCACTGGTCCAACTAATAAAAGTTCGTTCGACTCAGTTGTTTATTTTAATTTTCTTTGGAACCAAAAATGAGGTAACTTTTTTCAACGAAATTGCCTAACTTGGCGTAGTGAAAATTTAGTATTACATTCGTAGTCTGCTATTTCACGCCGACTTTTGATTCTTAACTGTCTTGAAATTAAATGAGTAAAGGTACGATATCATTTTTCCAGGATATGAACGATTTTAAATTATTTTAACTTATTTTTAACAAAGGTAATGTATTATAGGGTTTCCCATTAAGGGCAGGTCAATTTTAAAATTGAATAAAAAAAGATATCAATAAGGTTTTATCTTCATTTGAGGGTCCTATTATAGTAATATAACATCGTTCAAATGGCCGCCCCGTCTTCGCTGGGTGGCGCGGATTCGAAAGGTCCAGTTTTCGATGACTTTGGCGCATAAATCAGGCTGAATTTGACCGATGTCATCGATTATGTTGTCTTTGAGGGTCAAAGTGGTTTGCAGCTTATTCGCATAGACCTGCGACTTAAGAAAGCCCCACAAGGTCGCCTCGGCGCGAGATAACCATGCCATGAAACCGCTCGTGCAGAATATCGATTGTGTCTTAAGCTGTCTGGCACGTAGCGCCATCCTGTTGAAGCCATATATTTTTTTTAGTTTCCATATCATACAATTTAGGCCACAAGAAGTGGGTGGTCATCGACCTATAGCGATCGCCGTTGACGGTGATGGCCTGGCCAGCATCATTTTCGAAGAAGTACGGACCGATGACGCCTCCAGGCATCCAGCCCAAAATCCACACAAAACAGTAACTTTATTTGGATGCATTGGCACCTCGTGAATCACGCGTGGATTAGTGTTGTCCCAAATCCGGCAATTTTGCTTATTCACGTACCCATTCATCCAAAGATGGGCCTCATAGCTAAAGATGATTTTCGACCGAAATTGGGATAAACTTCTAACTGCTCTAAAACATCATTTGCACGTGTTGCTCGAAGTTGTAACTCACCATGATGATTTGTCTGTGGTAACTGATTAAAAGACGATATTTTGACCGAAAGTAAAAGAAACAATATGGCCGCCACGAGCTGTCAAAATCAACCCGTCCCTATTGGAAAACCCTTTAGTATAGTCAATTAAGATTGTTTCCCTTTTCTTTTATATAGCTACGCGCAGTAAAATATGAAGAAAAAAATATAAGGCACTTGACTTTTAACAAATATTAGTTTGTATTATTTTTTTTTTGGCATGACCCCCCCCAAGAACTAAAGCTGTATACGCCCCTGTACTTCTTAGTTAAGTTAAGAAGTAGTGAGTAACTCAATGGAAAAGAAAATTAAATTTCTTTTTCTTCTTTTTGTATTATGCTTATTAAATTTAATGATAAATAAAACTTCAGTCCAACGCCTATATGGTTGAAAGTTATGCTTTTGTTTGTTTCGTGTAAACGGAACATGATTTATTGAAGAGGGTGCCTATGGTAGCCAAGTTCTTTCGGTGAAGATGGTATGATCTGAAGCCGATCATCCACCATCTTTGGGGAAATTTAAACAGGGCCGCAGATTTCCAAGGTTGGGTGGGTAAAGACCACACTCCAACAACATCCCCAATGCCCTTCGTGTGTGGTAAGTGTCCGTCCGCTTTTTTACATTTTAACACTTTAACACAAAATACAAGCTTATCACTTAAGATAACGCTCACCGGTGAAATGTTAATGATTAATTATAGTTGATGTTTATTATAGTTGATTAGTATAGTTGATGTTTACTATAGTTGATGGTACTTGCAAGGGTGAGGGTCAGTGAGCTGTGTAGGCCAATAAATTTCACATACACCTATAACTGAAAAAAAGAACATTTGTTAAAAAAAAAAAAAAACTAACTACTAGGTACGCTACTCATATATAAATAACATTTTTGTTACACGGCGTCCTGCACCAATAATGGGACTTGGTGTTGGCGGTATTTTTGCCCAGCTTTAGAGCATGGGTTGCTCCCCACACTCCACCTATTTTTGTTCTGCTCGGCAAAGTGGCGAGGGTACCCACACGGCAATTGCAATTGATTCTTCAGGAACATGAAAAAGACCTATTTAAGATTCGGATCTATTAAAACCAAAAGCGAATCCACAAAAAAATGTTGTGTGAAAAGTAATTTTTTTTGGTACAGCAAACGAAGATTTTTTTTCGTTGAGAAATCCTTTTCTTGCCACTGAGATTGCTGATATGCATATAGGTATGTAATATTCAAAAAAGCTAGAAAGAAAAAAAAAAGGTTAAACTAAATAAAACAATAATAATAAAAAAAAAACTTACCAAAATAATAACCGCTTCTAGTGCAAACAATAGAAGAATAATTAAAATAAAAATGTAGTGTAGTGGTTTGCTGTCAAGAAAAGGCTGAAAACCAAAGAGACTCAAAAGAGATGAATTTGCGTTATTTCAACTTTTCAAGCCTTCGACTTTTCAACCTTCATATAAAGTTAAGGGAAGTTTTTATTAGTAACTGATCTCTATTATATATAGCAGTGACGCTAAGTGATGAAAAAAATAGAATTTTAATGTTAATAATTGAGGTTCGGCGAACTGTCATGTATATTAAAGTTAGTTTTTTTTACCTTTGAGTATACATAAGTCTGTTAAGTGTTGAAAAAAGTGAGGTCCGGTCAAATTTCATTCATAGTAAAATTATTTTTGTTAGACGTGTAAATAGTGAGTTTCGGCCAACTGTCGGTTATATAAAAGTTATTTTTTTTTCACATTCGGGTACAAAGACGACTGATAAGAGACAGGAAGTTGATTTTTCAGTGATATAAGCTCAACTAAGGTTGCGTGGTTGATTAGTTTTACACATTGATTCTCCCATCGTACGGGTGATCTTAGGTTTCGTGCTTTAATTGTAATATATCCAATAAAAGTACGAATTTTGTTGTGGACGCCCAAATAGAACTAGTCCACTCCATTTTATAAAGAAAACAAAAATTGCAATTGAGTCGCATCGAAATGCAAAATAGGTACAAATGCAAACTGAGTATAAAATTGTTGGCCAGTTCTAGCACCCTCTGCCTTGTACTAGACGAACTATTTTCGGAACAGAACTTGAAATGTCATCGATTCCGAAAACTGAATTCTGTACTGTCAAAGTGAGTGTTAAAAAACGTGGTGTCCCTTGACTTGTCAAATTTATTCGATCAGCACGACGAACGACATATTCCCATGTACTGGAATTAAAATAAGTAATTTTTAAGAGTACAACAATACTTTTTTTCGAGTGCGTAGACTAAATTTAAATGTTAAACTTACCTTCTTACAACTCTTTTTTTTTACCAGTGTAAAGAACCGTTGATTACTACCTTTTTCTTGTTTTTTTTTTTTTTGTTGGATGAATGCTCAGCCAATCTTTAATTTGTACAAATAACGAAACAGAGGGTGAATCTTTATTAAACGTGTGTTAAAAGTGTTACATTTTGTATGTTAAATTTTTCTGGCGGTCACAGGTTGCCAGTGAAGCACTGGGCCGCCACGATTTTTATTGTTTGTTCCCCATGTTTGTGGTTAGCCGTCTATTTGTGTGTCCGACCTCCATCTTTATTCGTCATCCATTTTATACGGCCCATTTTTTCCTGTCTGCAAAGTACGTTGATTGCGGCCCTGGATTTGGGCTGCAGAATTTATCGGTCCCGGCACGATTGAGTGTAGCTACAGGAGCCTCACGCACTAGCCGGAGCACCTACACATATGACCTATATACGACATAACCTGTCACAGTTCAAGTATAAAAGGCAGCACAGTGAGTCTTTTAAAAACAAAAAAAGAGAACAAATTATTTTTAAAGATAATTATTTAATAACAAAAAAAAACAAAATAAAACAAGAAAATTAAGACCGTATATCCGTAAAGGTCATTAAGAATAGTCCAGCATATACGTACTTATATACATCGATAGACGTTTTTCTTTGTGGAACTAATCATTTTCCACTGCTGTTCCAGATCAACTTTGAGATTCCGTATTTGTGTTTTGTGATGTCCTTTTTTTTATAGTAGGCGGTGTAGTTTTTTTTTTTTTGTATTGACATTTACTAGATGTTCATTTAGTCTTTTATTAATACAGTAATTCTTTAATATTTAAATCAACAATTTTACTTTGTAAGTGAAAAGAATTTATTTTCCAGGGCATGTCCCATTTGTCTGATATTTGATATTTTTCCCCCTTCATTGAGCTCTATGTAGGTAGGGATTTTTTTTGTAGTTGGTTTAGTACTGCGTACCGAAAAAGGGGAAATAAATATTTTACATGTTTTTTTGTTAGATTTCAATAATTAATAATTTTGTTTATTTCAATTTTGAAATGATTTTTTTGTGAAATTGCAAGGATATTGCAAATTTAAAGTAAATTTTCCAGAAATTTAATTTTCTTTTCCATTGAGTTACTCACTACTTCTAGTATTATACTTATTAAATTTAATGATAAATAAAACTTCAATCTAAGGCCTATATGGTTGAAAGTTATGTTTTTGTTTGTTTCGTGTAATCGGAACATGATTTATTGAAGAGCAAATTTTAGGGGGTGCCTAAGGTAGCCAAGTTCTTTCGGTGAAGATGGTATGATCTGAAGCCGATCATCCACCATCTTTGGGGAAATCTAAACAGGGCCGCAGATTTCCAAGGTTGGTGGGTAATGGCCACACTGCAACAACTTCCGCAATGCCCTTTGTGTGTGGTAAGTGTCCGTCCGCTTTTTCACCTTTTGTGAGTTCAGGCCTGATATATGTGTTTGTTGTTGGTGAGGTTAAGTTTCAGGGGAAAGATCCCCCCGTCCGACGAGTTTAAGCTGAGCATCGTAAGCAGGCCGCGTCCCCCGGAACTTTGTTTTCAACCCCTTCTTTCCAAACACTTCCTATCTTATTTTCCTATCGTTTTCTTTTTTCTTGCCCTTCCATTTTCCAACTCTTCCCCCTCCTCTTGTTTGCAACAATATGGCGCCCAACGTCTTAGCTTCTTTTTTGAGCCAAGATTTAGTTTTTGTGGTCTTATTTTCAGTTTGTTTATGTTGTACAGTCTCCAACCAGACTTACTGTGGATTTCTAAGCCTCGTAAGTCTTTATCAGGAAGGTCTCAGACGTACCTAGATAAATTGCGACGAGCGTTTCAAAATTCACAGTGACTGCGGTTAGTAAATGTTATGCGCGTGTCTGTTGTTACTGGAGTTTTTTTTCAAGGGCGTATGTCTGCGTCAGGAAGGTCACAGACGAACCTAGTCGTATCGCGACGTTCTAACCGTTTCTAGTCTTCTAGCAATGTATTTTGTTAGAGTCTAGGATTGCGGGAACGGTAAGGGAAATCTAAGTAATGTTTTCGTTATTGTTTCTACTTTTTTCCCCGTTTATCGATCTTACTACACCAAGGGAGTTAGTTTGTCCGTCCGTTGTCTTATTAAATAGTGATGTCGTTAGTAGGATCATCCAATACCGAAAAAAAAACACCGAAAATGCTACCTGAAAACCTAACTTCAAACTATTTCAAAACTTTTTCAAGTGAAGAAGTCCTTTAACTTTTTTTTGATTGTTTATGAAAATTATTTTTCAAGTGAAAAAATCAATTAAATTTTTGTTTCGTTTATGAAAATTATTTTTCAAGTGAAGAAATCAATTAAATTTTTGTTTCGTTTATGAAAATTATTCTCAAGTGAAATTTTGTTTTGAAAGTTCAAGATTTCAAGTTTTGATTGCAATATATCATCGTTTTTTGTTCAAAGTAAAACTTAGTTTTGTTTTGAAAATATTAAAATTTATTCATATTAATTTATTCTTATATATTATTATAGTATATTAAATAATTACTACATTTCTATATTATAACACTGCTATATTACTATATTGTTCTAATTCTAAAATTTGTTTTTCGAGTTAATTTTTTTGCGTTACTTGCATATCAAGAATATATTGTTCTTTTTTTGTTGAGATTTGTTGTTTTCTAAAAATAGTTTTTAGAAACTTGTTTTTGTTTGTTTAATTTATTAATTTTTTTGCGTTATTTATTTTTCTTTAACGACACTATACATTTCGTCACCATATAAGTTTTCGTTAATTGTTTTTCGTTTTCTCATGTTGTTAACATTTTTTTGTTAAGTTTTCTTACCTTACTAAGTTTATTTTTCTATTACAGAAAAAATTACTTTAAGTTTTGGTAAGATAACAAATTTAGAGATACCCATACAAAGATTTCTAAAATAAGTTTTTTAGATTTATATTTGTTATAAGGCTATCTTTTGTTTTTTGTTCTAAGTTACAAATTTTGGTATGAAACTTAAATTGTTTTTCATATTTGTTTATTAGTTATAGTTTCGTTCCAATAATTTATTTCACTGTTTTGTTTTTTGTTAAAAATCAAGTTGTTTTTGAATTTACTTTGAAATTTCAAAGATAAATGTTAAGTTTTTGTTTCAATATTTTTCAAACATAAGTTTTCTATTTCATGTTCCCGTTCTACAAATGTGTACTGCACTTGATATAAAAAAAAATTTCTTTGAAAAACTCACCTTATTCTTTTAATTTTTGTTTGTTAATTGGCATTCGATATATTGAAAATTTAAATATAGCCTTCTTAAATAAAGTTAAATTTGACACCAACTAGGTCAGAAAGCCAAAGCTTTGAAAAAGCACCAGACCGCGAGTGAGAAATTCTCCTTTCACAAATAGTTGGCAAACCCGAATCAAATCTATCCGCTAATTCGGGTATTGCCCCACGCTGACAACGACACATTCAGCCGTATAAGGTATCGATAGGAAGGGAACTAGTCCAACTGCAATAAAATCGTATAAACTTTGGTAGCGATAGAAATATTCAAGAAAGTTTAGCAGCCGAAAAGATCCGCATTTTGCATGCTAAAGATCTGAAGCAACTAAATAAATTCACTGCGTGATAGAAATAGTAGTAAATCACTTTTAGTTTTATTCACCTTGTAATATTTATTCCTAGAATATCCCGCACATGCACCTGATTTTGTTTTATTTATATTTCTTCACAAAATACCTGAAAATGTTGTCTATTTAAAACAAATTTATTTATTTTTTTTAGTATTTATTTATTTATTGCATGCTTATATCTAGTCATTTACGTATTTATTCTAATAATATACTTATTTATTAACCTTTTAATTTTTATTTTATTAATTAGTTAATCTCATATGAAATAATCCGAAAAGATTAAAAACTAATCTGTGATATTAAGATCCGTAAAGTTTATAAACTCAACTGTGAAAACTTATCCGCAATGATTAAAAACTATGATATGTGATATTTACTTGATTTATTGTTAACTTTTATTTATTATTATCTTTATTATTAACAAACTGTGATATTTACAAACTATTTACTGACTAACTGTGGTATTTTTTTTTGTATACTTATTTATTATTTATTTATTTATTTACTAACTTTTTATTTATTTAACACTTCAAAAAACTACAAACTTATCACTAAAAATTTATTTATTTATTATTTATTTATTTATTAAATTTTTTTTTTATTTAACACTTCAAAAAACTACAAACTTATCACTTAAAATAACGTTCACCGGTGAAATGATTATGATTAATTATAGTTGATGTTAATTATAGTTGATTAGTATAGTTGATGTTTACTATAGTTGATGGTACTTGCAAGGGTGAGGGTCAGTGAGCTGTGTAAGCCAATAAATTTCACACAAACCTATAACTGAAAAAAAAGAACATTTGTTAAAAAAAAAAAAAAACTAACTACTAGTTACGCTACTCATATATAAATAACATTTTTGTTACACGGCGTCCTGCACCAATAACGGGACTTGGTGTTGGCGGTATTTTTGCCCAGCTTTAGAGCATGGGTTGCTCCCCACACTCTACCTATTTTTGTTCTGCTCGGCAAAGTGGCGAGGGTACCCACACGCCAGTTGCAATTGATTCTTCAGGAACATGAAAAAGACCTATTTAAGATTTGGATCTATTAAAACCAAAAGCGAATCCACAAAAAAAAATGTTTTTCACCATACTCGGGGAACCGAAATCAAATGGAATCTAAAACGGTTCCAAAAAAAAATTAATGAATTGAGGCATCCCCAACCCAAGTGTATTAAAAAAACTTCCAATCTAGTAAAATAAAAACTTTGCATCTAGTCCAGTTTCTCCATTGCCTACAAAAATAAAACAAACAGAATTTTTTCATTTCAAGAGATTTTTTTTATTTATCATTCATAAAAGGTTTTCTAAAGACTATTTCGCACTAATAAACATGACATATTTCCACAAATATAAATTTACATTTAATAAATAGAAACTTGCATTTCTGATTGGAAATTTTTCAAAGTTTTAACAAGAAAAAAAAGAGATAAAAAAGCAACCGTCTTCGCCACGCTACCTACAAAACTGAACTAAAAAAAGGTGGTGGAAATTAAGGCAAAATAATTGTATATGTATACTTCGTCTATACTCTCTCTATTTCTCCGTGCTTAAAAAAAATACTCTCCATTCTCGTTCTTTTTACATGCGTACACAGAAAATTTGTTATTGTGTGTGAGACACTCATTTTTTTGGAGTCCCAAGTGAACCGAGAAATTTGGGTCCGTGATTTTGCTTGAAGGGTATACCCTTCAAGCAAGCGAGTCTGTTTTGGATCCGAAACCAGTTCATAAACGGACCCAAAACCGGATCCAAAACGATTCCAAATCGGATCAAATTAGTATGGAAATTAGAATCACCACGGAGCCATTATGTGAATGTATTGTGAGAGAGTATTTCAATTCACCATACTCAGAGAAAACGGAGCCTAAATGGAATCCAAAACGGACCAATAAAAATGAATGAATCGAGGCATACCCAAATGTATTGTATTAAAAAGAAAATTCCCCATCTAGTCGAGTTTCTACATTGCATACAAGAAAAAAAAACAAACAGAATTTTATTCATTTCAAGACTTTATTTTTATTTATCAATTAGAAAAGTAACATTATATATTTCACAACTAAACATTAACATATAATAAACAGTAAACTTGTATTTTTGATTGGAAATTTCTTAAAGTTTTCACAAGAAAAAAAAAGATAAAAAAGCAATGGTCTTCGCCTAGCTACCTAACAAAACTGAACTAAAAAAAAAGTGGTGGAAATTAAAACAAAAAGACTGTACTCTCTCTATTTCTTCGTGCATAAAAGAATTCTCTCGACTCTTGTTCTTCTTTTTACATGCGTACACAGAAAATTTGTTAATGTGTGTGAGACAGTCATACTCGATTCACAATGCGACGTGAAAACTCGACGTGAGCGTGACGAGAACTCGTCGTAGTTGTCAAGCCGATTTCAAATCATGTAATTATACGAGGAAACGCCAGGGTATGCACAATGAAACGTTTCTCGTCGTCACGTCAACCGGAGTTGGGAAAATTGAAAAAAAAAACGCTCTCGTCGCGATTTTTTATGTTTTTTTTTATTTGACTGATGGTGAATTTTTTAAATTAACAAAAATAAATATAAATTTTGTTGACGATGAAATTATATTTATAGATCTATTTGTGTTGACAATATTATAATATTGTATTGTTTTAATTTCTTTGCATTTTTAGCCGAAAATCATTTCATCAGCCCAATGGACAAACACAATTATAATATTAAAATAAATAAAGTAATTTCAATTTTATTGAATTTTTGAACAAAAACAACTTAAAGGCGCTACCACCAATTGTTTGGCTGGAGATATAGCTATTTCGTGCTTTGTCCCTTTTGCACTCATCAGTCTCCTTTTCAATTTGATTTTGTTCATTATTTTGAACGCACACTGCACAGCAAGAACAAAAATAATAAATAATTTAACGCTGTCAAAAACTCGTCGTCAAGAAACTCGTCGCATTGTGAATTGGGAAACGATTTTATAACTAGAAAAATATGACAGCGATTCACGTTACGCTCTCGTCACGTTTTCACGTCGCATTGTGAATCGAGCTTCAGTATTTCTGGATTCCCAAGTGGTTCCAAAGTGAACCGAGAAATTCGGGTCCGTGATTTTGGTTGAAGGGTAGTGGTTTGCTTCTGTCAAGAAAAGGCTGAAAACCAAATAGACTCAAAAAGAGATGAATTTGCGATATTTCAACTTTTCAACCCTTCAACTTTTCAACCTTCATATAAAGCTAAGGGAAGTTTTTACTAGAGACTGAGCTCTATTATATATACACTGATCTCACAGTACACATATCTAAGGTATTATATTGCGCAGTTTAAGATGGCTGTCAATTGTGCCCATACACAGTAAACAATAAAAAATTTATTGTGACTAATTTTTTTTACTATTGATTTTGACACATGCGCAGAACTAAACGAAAATGAAAACGCTGTTGCGGTAAATTTTACCACAACAAGTTTCATTGGCCTATTCATGATCATTAATTCATTTTAATCAGTCCTTTTCCGTTGTGGCTCCAAAAGGCTCTTAGAGTTCAGTAGATACCTGGTTTCCATCAACCAGAGACCTGCTCCTAAAGTATTTTGGAAAAGCAACCCAAGCAGGTTGACACAAATCAAGATGGAAAATGTGTGGCGGGCGGTCCACAAAAGAATAAATAATTACCTTGTTGACAGATGGTCGACACAAACATAATACAACGTGACAGACAGGTGTCTATGTCCAAATCCAAAAGTTGCACGGGCGACACTTGGTCCCCGATGGCAGATGTGACTCAGTATGAGAATGGCTGAATGCCCAACGTAAATATTTTACTAAATTATTAATTGTATAAGATGGAATGTTAACGCTAGTCCCTTATCCCTTAATCTGCGCAAAAGTCCAACGATATAGAGTAAAATTGCGAAGTAGGGAATTACTGCCAATTTCTTCTCTCCGACATTTTGAATATTGAAGTTAACTTCCCATCAATTTTCTCAACAGTAATTTTACTTTTATTCGAGGAGAAAAATGTATACGGTCTTGAACTTGAGTTTCTTTTTGTAGATTTTCAAAACTTTCTTTTAAAAATTGAGGGGTGTGAATAGGGTGGCTGAATGCATTCATTGAATTCCCGCCCACTGGAAGTGATACCAGAGGACGGCGAATTCAGTGGCGATGACAATGCAGGAAGCTGGGTGTAAAGTGCGAGTAGGATAGGCGATGGGGTCTCAACTGCGTTCGCTCACTCCCGCAAATATGCGGGGTGTAGCTGAATGATGACGCGACCGAAACCCACGCTTTCTGATTGGCCGAAAGCACTTGGGCATTGGAAAAAGGTATCGGTCGTCCAGGCAAGGTCAAAGCCTGGAAGGGCACTTCTTACCCGTCGATAGAGCGAACGAGAGGTTCTGAAAGAAGATTAAAAAAAAAAGGAAATTTTTTAAGAGCGAAAGAAAAAGAAATTTGAGTGTAGTTTTTTTTAATTTTTTTTTGGAAGTTTTCATTACCGAAAAAGGTTGTGAAAACATTGAGAAAGGTGTTGTGAAAATTGGTGGAGAAAGTTTGGGAAAAAGGCAGAAAGAAAAGAGGAGGAAAATTGATTGGAGATAGGAGCGAGAAGTTGGCAGGAGAAAAATTACAAGCTAAGTATATATTGATATCTTAAATTAGAATTGTGCGTTTCTTTTATCTGAGAGATTTTCTTAAATTTAGTGAATCGTTTGGTTTTTGCTTTCGAGTATATTTCCGATAAAGCGGAACTCGCGACCCGTTAAAAGCCATTTTGTTCTTTCGGGAAAAAGCAGTAACAGTCCATCTTCTTTTGTTTAGCTCTTTTATATTTAACAGTTTCTAAAAGATCTTGGGTTTTAATCCTACTTGAAAGGTTTCCCAAGCTAAATTTAAAGTAATTAAAATTCTTCTTTTAAGAGTTTAAATTCATTCTTTTACTTCAAAATTCATCTTTGTTGTTTTCCGCTCCAAAAGGTTTGTGATTTCCTTTCATTAAAAAAAAAAAATCACTGGCGCCCATTTTATTCCAGGTACACCCTGTAAACATTTTTTTTATAATTTCAGTTTAATTCAATATTTAATTAATTTCATTAATCGCAAGTCGATTAATAAAATCCCACACGTCGCTGAACCCACCCCATCGCTGAGCTACCGTGGTGGCAGCACCTTTTGTGGTACCTGTTGTGTAAGTTTGCGAAACGCACCCATCTGACAGTTGTCATAACTTTGATTTTTCTTTCGTCGCGACGCACGCCGGTTATTGTGCAAAAATTATTTTATTATTTCGTTTGTGATAATTTTTGCGTGGATTCGATAAATCCATTTGTGTTTCGCGGATATAAAACCGTCATCATATTTATTAAACTATCATCCTAAATTCGCGTTTGTAAATTTCACAACAATTGGCGTCCAAACGTGGGGCTTCGTTTTGTTTATTCCGTGGAAATTTTTTTTGCATACAAGAATACCTACCATTGTGATTGTTTTGTTGTTTGTGCATTTAGGGAAGTTTTTATTGTTTTTATCTTATATAAGACATTTACTTGGTGTATTTTTTTTACATTTTCATAGGAGCAAAAGTATTTTGGTGGCAGAGAATTCTAATAAGAAAAAGTGCAACAGGATACATACATAGGAGTCTGGAAAAAAAAAATCAGTTCAACAGGTGCAAGTGAGGAACAAAAACAAATACAAGTGATTGAGTAAGGTTTTTTTGGTTTCGTTTAAATTGTTTTTTTATTGTGTTAAGTGAGAATTGTTGATTTGCCACTTAATCAATAATTAGTTTCTTAAAGCATTTTAATTTTTGTTTCTATAAATAATTTTATTGTGTTATAGTGTGGTCTCTTTCAGACCAACCATTTTGTGATTATAGAAAATAATAATTTTGACATTAACGTAACGTAGTGCAGGGCAGGTTTAGTGCAGGGTTGGGTAGTAACTTTTTGCTACTACTTTTTTCTAATACTTTTCGTTACTACTACTTTTTCAAGTATCGTGTTTAATACTATTTTCGTGCGGTGTTTTATTTGGATAAATTTGATAGTCGAGTTAATTTTTGGTACTTAGTACTTACAATAAAATTGAATTTTACGTGCTTTTTTTGGAAAAGGATTTAGTTTGTTTTTATCTTCAATTTGATTTTATCTATTTATTTGTTTCAAACTCGATTATTTTTATTCGCGTTTAAGGTTGTTTTAGACATTCGTTTTTTGTAAACGTTTTTTTTTTCACTTTTTAAATAAATTTATTTTGTTTTAATTTATTTTTGAAAATGGAAACTAGTCAGGTGAATAGGTTGTCGCAAGAAGAAATCACCTATGAGGTAGAATTGAGGGGATTACCTGTAGGGACAGTAGAGGAGATGCGCAAAGCGCTTAGGGTTGCCCTAAAATTGGAGCGTAGGAATTCTTTTATACCTCCCGCTTATCCGTTCACCTTTGAACAGGATTTTACGGCGGTTGAGAAGAAGTAAGGAGAAATTTTGAAACTATTAGAAAATCCGCCGAAGTCGGAAACTTCGAAGGAACATATAGAATGGGGGCTACGTACGAATGAGAGTCAGGAAAAGAGCAAGTTCGATCTTAAAAATAAAATAGTTATGGCTATGGCAGAATTAGAGGACGATGAAGAAGAAGATGAGAAAGATGAAAAAGAGGAAGAAGATATAAATAAAGAAAAACAGGAACAGGAAATTAATAAGGGAACAGAGGTTGAAAAGCAGCGTTCAGCTGAACCTCAGAAAATTAAATCGGTAGTTCCTCCTGCCAGTACATCGACGAGCTTAGGAGTGGCAGGTAGTGGAGTAGGAGAAAATAGGGAATGTGAAGTTCACTGGTGAGCGCTGTGGTGCTTCAGTGAACTCGTTTTTAGAAACGGTTAGTGAGATTCGTCAGGCTAGGGGGGTTTCGGAACCCCAACTTTTTAAGGCAGCAGTAGAGCTTTTTGTAGGAAAAGCTTTTATTTGGTTTAGGGCAATTAGGGTGTCAGTAAATTCGTGGCCAGAACTTGTCAGAGAGTTGAAGCTGGAGTTCTTACCACCTAATTATGACGATCAGTTGATAGATGAGATTAGGCGTCGCACACAAGGCAACGATGAGTCCATCGGTGTTTATGTGGCGACAATGCAGAACTTATTTGGTAGGTTAAACGAACCAATCTCGGAAAGTAGGAAGTTGTCAATGATTCAACGGAACTTGACACCTTTCTACCAAACTCAGCTTGGTTTAACGAAACCAACTTGTGTTGCCGATTTGGTTGCTTCAGGTAGGAGTTTAGAAGCGGTTAGAGCAAATGTGGAGTCGTATGTTCCACCACCCAGTGTTAGGAAAATAGAAACTTGCTAGAACCGGATCTAGCGTATTTAGGTAGGGAATTTCCTGTAGTTTCGGTTGTTGCTGAGAACAACGGAACTATTCGTCAGGGACAATCTGCAGTTAGGTGTTATAATTGCAATGGGTCTGGCCATTTTGCAAATAGGTGTTCCGCTGCTAGGCGTTGTTTTGGGTGTGGGCAGGTAGGAGTTAGTAGGCAGAATTGTCGTCGCTGCTCGGGAAATGGGCAACGGACTCTTGCGCCAGCAGGGCGGGATGTCCGAAGACAGTAGATAGGTTACCTGCTGGTAACCGGTTGGTGAATCAGATTCACTTAGGCTTTACATTGGAGGCAAACGGTAGTGATAGGAGACCATTTTTAGGAATTAGTATTTATGGTTCTAAATTTTTAGGTTTATTAGATTCAGGAGCTTCTAGAACCATAATAGGAAGGGATGCTTGGAGTATTCTCCAAAATGTAGGTCTTTCTTTAAAGACAGACACGGTTGGCTGCGTTCGGTTAGCGGACGGAACAGGTGTCGAGACGTTAGGAACTCTCTCGCTTCCAATTATAGTAGAGGACAAGGCAGTACTGATTGACTGTCTTGTGATACCAACTCTGCCACACACAGTGATCCTTGGTGCAGATTTTTGGGCACTCTCGGGTATCGTCCCGGATTTGAGGTCACGTGAGTGGAATTTTTCGGAACAGCCGGTTTCGATTTGTTCTATTACAGAACGTTCAGAGTTGAGTGATAGGGAAATAAAGCTTTTAGAAAATTTAATTGAGGAATCTTTTAGGAAAATGCCTGAAGGCTTAGGGTGCACAACGATGGTTGAGCACAAGATTAGGACGTCGGCGGAACCGATTAAACAACGGTATTATCCGGTTTCTCCGGCGATGCAGGAACATATAATAAGGGAATTAAATGAGATGTTAGAAGCAGGAGTTATTGAGAGATCGACTAGTGCGTGGTCATCTCCAATACTGTTATTTAAGAAGAAGGACGGCTCCTATAGATTCTGTGTGGACTATAGGAAGCTAAATAAAAATACTGATAGGGATGCTTATCCACTACCTTACATTAATTCGATTTTAGATAGGCTTCGAGGTGCAAGGTTCTTGTCCTCACTAGACATCAAGTCAGCGTGTTGGCAGATTCCTATGGAGGAGGAATCAAAGCCCTATACTGCTTTAACGGTTCCTGGGAGAGGCCTTTTTCAATTTCGAAGAATGCCTTTCGGTCTTCACAACTCTCCTGCGACTTGGCAGAGGTTTATCGACACAGTTTTGGGTGCCGACCTTGAGCCATACGTTTTCGTCTATTTAGACGACATCATTATCATTACAGAAGATTTCAAACAACATCTTGAAATCCTGAATGAGGTGATGAAAAGGTTGAGTGAAGCAGGATTAAAGGTCAGTAAGGAAAAATGCAATTTCTGCATGCCATCGCTGAAGTTTTTAGGTTACATAGTGGATCGAAATGGTTTACATGTAGATCCAGAGAAGGTGGAAAGCATAGTTAGGATTCCAGCACCGAGGAATGTAAAAGAAGTTAGGAGTTTCATAGGGACAGTTTCATGGTACCGTCGTTTTGTACCAAATTTTGCAGAGTTACTCAGGCCTTTATCAGATCTATTAAAAAAGAATAGGAAGTTCACTTGGACTCAGGAATGTGAGGATAGTTTTAGAAAGGCAAAAGAGTGTTTGGTGACAGCACCAATACTTACTTACCCAGATTTTAAACGACCTTTTGTTGTACAAACAGACGCGTCAGATTTTGGTATCGGTGCTGTTCTTTCACAGAACTTTGGTGAGGGAGAAAAGGTTGTCTGTTACCATAGTAGGTCTTTAAATAGGAATGAGAGAAATTACTCAACAACAGAGAAAGAGTGCTTAGATGTATTATGGGCTATTGAGAAGTTGCGACCGTATATCGAAGGTGTTCGGTTTACGGTTGTGACGGATCACTATTCCCTGGTATGGTTAAGTAATCTTAAGGATCCGCAGGGTAGGTTAGCGCGTTGGGCAGTAAGGCTCCAACAGTTTGATTTCGAAATCATTCACCGCAAGGGCAAAGAGCATGTTGTTTCTGATATGCTTTCTCGGGGAGTGCCACAGTTGGGTGGTATCTCAGATGAGGATTCAGACCCTTGGGTGACCAAAATGATTTCAGAAATCAATTCAAATCCACTTAGGTTTCCAGCTTGGCGAGTTGAACAGGGTCAGTTGTTCAAGCTCGTCAAAGCAAATCATGTAGTAGTGCATGAAAATAATCAAGAATGGAAGAGAGTGTTAGGGAAAAATGAAAGATTAGAGATTTTACAGGAATACCATGATGGCCCTTTAGCAGGTCACATGGGAGTTAGGAAACCAAATATGTTAGGAGTTGTAAAGTTTGCCAACAAGTAAAGCCGGTGAATGAGAAACCAGCTGGGTTAATGACAGAGAGGGTAGGGATTAGGGAACTATGGGAAATGATTTGTGTTGATTTGGTAGGTCTACTTCCCAAGTCAAGTAGGGGTTTTATTTATATTTTAACGGTAGTGGATTACTTTACCAAGTTTCCACTACTGTACGCGTTGAGGTCGGCCACTGCTAAGGCCATAGTTAGGGAACTCGAAGATAATGTTTTTCTTTTATTTGGCATCCCAAAGGTGATCGTCTGTGACAACGGTCCCCAGTTCCGATCTGAAAGCGCTTTGCCAGGCGTACGGGTCACACATCAAATTTACAGCCCATTATCATCCCCAGGCGAATCCTGCGGAGAGAATAAATCAGATTCTCAAGACGACGTTGAGGGCTTACGTCGCTGAAAACCACAGAGTGTGGGATTCACAACTCAGCAAGGTGGCGTGTGCTATTCGCACGTCACAGCATGAGGTTTTAGGAGTTCCGCCTTATTATGCGAATTTTGGGAGGGATATGGTGACTTCAGGCAAGGAAGCACCAACAATAGGAGAAAGTTCAGGAAATGTTCAGGATCGGGAGGCGATCGCTGAACGTTTCAAGGAACTAAGGTTAGATATAGGTTAAAAGTTACAAGCAGCATCCAAGAGATCTGCTCAAACATACAATCTTCGGCGGCGTGATGTTCAATATCACCTGGGCGAAATTGTATGGCGTAGGAATTTTACGTTGTCGGATGCCGCGAATTATTATGCTGCCAAATTAGCACCGAAGTTTGTCGGTCCGTTTACCATAAGGAAGCGTGTGTCACCTTGGACATATGTCTTAGAAGATAGTAATAGTAAAGAACGCGGTACTTGGCACGTTAAAGATTTGAAACCGTATGCCGATGCATCCGAAGATTAAAAAGTAACGTAAATTATTTTTTTGTAAAATCGATGGTTTTCATTGTACATTTTTGGTTTTGATTTTAAATTATTCTTTTGATGGAAAAACCATTTTCATTTTCATTACCTGGGCATATCTTAGAAAATGTGTTACAGAAATGAAGCACATTTTCTAGGAGGTAAGGGTGGGATTTGTTGCGGTAAATTTTACCACAACAAGTTTCATTGGCCTATTCATGATCATTAATTCATTTTAATCACTCCTTTTCCGTTGTGGCTCCAAAAGGCTCTTAGAGTTCAGTAGATACCTGGTTTCCATCAACCAGAGACCTGCTCCTAAAGTATTTTGGAAAAGCAACCCAAGCAGGTTGACACAAATCAAGGTGGAAAATGTGTGACGGGCGGTCCACAAAAGAATAAATAATTAGCTTGTAGACAGATGGTCGACACAAACATAATACAACGTGGCAGACAGGTGTCTACGTCCAAATCCAAAAGTTGCACGGGCGACACTTGGTCCCCGATGGCAGATGTGACTCAGTATGAGAATGGCTGAATGCCCAACGTAAATATTTAACTAAATTATTAATTGTATAAGATGGAATGTTAACGCTAGTCCCTTATCCCTTAATCTGCGCAAAAGTCCAACGATATAGAGTAAAATCGCGAAGTAGGGAATTACTGCCAATTTCTTCTCTCCGACATTTTGAATATTGAAGTTAACTTCCCATCAATTTTCTCAACAGTAATTTTACTTTTATTCGAGGAGAAAAATGTATACGGTCTTGAACTTGAGTTTCTTTTTGTAGATTTTCAAAACTTTCCTTTAAAAATTGAGGGGTGTGAATAGGGTGGCTGAATGCATTCATTGAATTCCCGCCCACTGGAAGTCATACCAGAGGACGGCGAATTCAGTGGCGATGACAATGCAGGAAGCTGGGTGTAAAGTGCGAGTAGGATAGGCGATGGGGTCTCAACTGCGTTCACTCACTCCCGCAAATATGCGGGGTGTAGCTGAATTTTGACGCGACCGAAACCCACGCTTTCTGATTGGCCGAAAGCACTTGGGCATTGGAAAAAGGAAGCGGTCGTCCAGGCAAGGTCAAAGCCTGGAAGGGCACTTCTTACCCGTCGATAGAGCGAACGAGAGGTTCTGAAAGAAGATTAAAAAAAAAAAGGAAATTTTTGAAGAGCGAAAGAAAAAGAAATTTGAGTGTAGTTTTTTTTAATTTTTTTTTGGAAGTTTTCATTACCGAAAAAGGTTGTGAAAACATTGAGAAAGGTGTTGTGAAAATTGGTGGAAAAAGGCAGAAAGAAAAGAGGAGGAAAATTGATTGGAGATAGGAGCGAGAAGTTGGCAGGAGAAAAATTACAAGCTAAGTATATATTGATATCTTATATTAGAATTGTGCGTTTCTTTTATCTGAGAGATTTTCTTAAATTTAGTGAATCGTTTGGTTTTTGCTTTCGAGTATATTTCCGATAAAGCGGAACTCGCGACCCGTTAAAAACCGTTTTGTTCTTTCGGGAAAAAGCAGTAACAGTTCATCTTCTTTTGTTTAGCTCTTTTATATTTAACAGTTTCTAAAAGATCTTCGGTTTTAATCCTACTTGAAAGGTTTCCCAAGCAAAATTTAAAGTAATTTAAATTCTTCTTTTAAGAGTTTAAATTCATTCTTTTACCTCAAAATTCATCTTTGTTGTTTTCCGCTCCAAAAGGTTTGTGATTTCCTTTCATTAGGGACAGTTTCATGGTACCGTCGTTTTGTACCAAATTTTGCAGAGTTACTCAGGCCTTTATCAGATCTATTAAAAAAGAATAGGAAGTTCACTTGGACTCAGGAATGTGAGGATAGTTTTAGAAAGGCAAAAGAGTGTTTGGTGACAGCACCAATACTTACTTACCCAGATTTTAAACGACCTTTTGTTGTACAAACAGACGCGTCAGATTTTGGTATCGGTGCTGTTCTTTCACAGAACTTTGGTGAGGGAGAAAAGGTTGTCTGTTACCATAGTAGGTCTTTAAATAGGAATGAGAGAAATTACTCAACAACAGAGAAAGAGTGCTTAGATGTATTATGGGCTATTGAGAAGTTGCGACCGTATATCGAAGGTGTTCGGTTTACGGTTGTGACGGATCACTATTCCCTGGTATGGTTAAGTAATCTTAAGGATCCGCAGGGTAGGTTAGCGCGTTGGGCAGTAAGGCTCCAACAGTTTGATTTCGAAATCATTCACCGCAAGGGCAAAGAGCATGTTGTTTCTGATATGCTTTCTCGGGGAGTGCCACAGTTGGGTGGTATCTCAGATGAGGATTCAGACCCTTGGGTGACCAAAATGATTTCAGAAATCAATTCAAATCCACTTAGGTTTCCAGCTTGGCGAGTTGAACAGGGTCAGTTGTTCAAGCTCGTCAAAGCAAATCATGTAGTAGTGCATGAAAATAATCAAGAATGGAAGAGAGTGTTAGGGAAAAATGAAAGATTAGAGATTTTACAGGAATACCATGATGGCCCTTTAGCAGGTCACATGGGAGTTAGGAAAACTTTTGCCAGAATCGGGGCAAAGTTTTACTGGCCAAAAATGAGGGCCGATATAACCAAATATGTTAGGAGTTGTAAAGTTTGCCAACAAGTAAAGCCGGTGAATGAGAAACCAGCTGGGTTAATGACAGAGAGGGTAGGGATTAGGGAACTATGGGAAATGATTTGTGTTGATTTGGTAGGTCTACTTCCCAAGTCAAGTAGGGGTTTTATTTATATTTTAACGGTAGTGGATTACTTTACCAAGTTTCCACTACTGTACGCGTTGAGGTCGGCCACTGCTAAGGCCATAGTTAGGGAACTCGAAGATAATGTTTTTCTTTTATTTGGCATCCCAAAGGTGATCGTCTGTGACAACGGTCCCCAGTTCTGATCTGAAAGCGCTTTGCCAGGCGTACGGGTCACACATCAAATTTACAGCCCATTATCATCCCCAGGCGAATCCTGCGGAGAGAATAAATCAGATTCTCAAGACGACGTTGAGGGCTTACGTCGCTGAAAACCACAGAGTGTGGGATTCACAACTCAGCAAGGTGGCGTGTGCTATTCGCACGTCACAGCATGAGGTTTTAGGAGTTCCGCCTTATTATGCGAATTTTGGGAGGGATATGGTGACTTCAGGCAAGGAAGCACCAACAATAGGAGAAAGTTCAGGAAATGTTCAGGATCGGGAGGCGATCGCTGAACGTTTCAAGGAACTAAGGTTAGATATAGGGAAAAAGTTACAAGCAGCATCCAAGAGATCTGCTCAAACATACAATCTTCGGCGGCGTGATGTTCAATATCACCTGGGCGAAATTGTATGGCGTAGGAATTTTACGTTGTCGGATGCCGCGAATTATTATGCTGCCAAATTAGCACCGAAGTTTGTCGGTCCGTTTACCATAAGGAAGCGTGTGTCACCTTGGACATATGTCTTAGAAGATAGTAATAGTAAAGAACGCGGTACTTGGCATGTTAAAGATTTGAAACCGTATGCCGATGCATCCGAAGATTAAAAAGTAACGTAAATTATTTTTTTGTAAAATCGATGGTTTTCATTGTACATTTTTGGTTTTGATTTTAAATTATTCTTTTGATGGAAAAACCATTTTCATTTTCATTACCTGGGCATATCTTAGAAAATGTGTTACAGAAATGAAGCACATTTTCTAGGAGGTAAGGGTGGGATTTGTTGCGGTAAATTTTACCACAACAAGTTTCATTGGCCTATTCATGATCATTAATTCATTTTAATCACTCCTTTTCCGTTGTGGCTCCAAAAGGCTCTTAGAGTTCAGTAGATACCTGGTTTCCATCAACCAGAGACCTGCTCCTAAAGTATTTTGGAAAAGCAACCCAAGCAGGTTGACACAAATCAAGGTGGAAAATGTGTGACGGGCGGTCCACAAAAGAATAAATAATTAGCTTGTTGACAGATGGTCGACACAAACATAATACAACGTGGCAGACAGGTGTCTACGTCCAAATCCAAAAGTTGCACGGGCGACACTTGGTCCCCGATGGCAGATGTGACTCAGTATGAGAATGGATGAATGCCCAACGTAAATATTTTACTAAATTATTAATTGTATAAGATGGAATGTTAACGCTAGTCCCTTATCCCTTAATCTGCGCAAAAGTCCAACGATATAGAGTAAAATCGCGAAGTAGGGAATTACTGCCAATTTCTTCTCTCCGACATTTTGAATATTGAAGTTAACTTCCCATCAATTTTCTCAACAGTAATTTTACTTTTATTCGAGGAGAAAAATGTATACGGTCTTGAACTTGAGTTTCTTTTTGTAGATTTTCAAAACTTTCCTTTAAAAATTGAGGGGTGTGAATAGGGTGGCTGAATGCATTCATTGAATTCCCGCCCACTGGAAGTCATACCAGAGGACGGCGAATTCAGTGGCGATGACAATGCAGGAAGCTGGGTGTAAAGTGCGAGTAGGATAGGCGATGGGGTCTCAACTGCGTTCACTCACTCCCGCAAATATGCGGGGTGTAGCTGAATGATGACGCGACCGAAACCCACGCTTTCTGATTGGCCGAAAGCACTTGGGCATTGGAAAAAGGAAGCGGTCGTCCAGGCAAGGTCAAAGCCTGGAAGGGCACTTCTTACCCGTCGATAGAGCGAACGAGAGGTTCTGAAAGAAGATTAAAAAAAAAGGAAATTTTTGAAGAGCGAAAGAAAAAGAAATTTGAGTGTAGTTTTTTTTAATTTTTTTTTGGAAGTTTTCATTACCGAAAAAGGTTGTGAAAACATTGAGAAAGGTGTTGTGAAAATTGGTGGAAAAAGGCAGAAAGAAAAGAGGAGGAAAATTGATTGGAGATAGGAGCGAGAAGTTGGCAGGAGAAAAATTACAAGCTAAGTATATATTGATATCTTATATTAGAATTGTGCGTTTCTTTTATCTGAGAGATTTTCTTAAATTTAGTGAATCGTTTGGTTTTTGCTTTCGAGTATATTTCCGATAAAGCGGAACTCGCGACCCGTTAAAAACCGTTTTGTTCTTTCGGGAAAAAGCAGTAACAGTCCATCTTCTTTTGTTTAGCTCTTTTATATTTAACAGTTTCTAAAAGATCTTGGGTTTTAATCCTACTTGAAAGGTTTCCCAAGCAAAATTTAAAGTAATTTAAATTCTTCTTTTAAGAGTTTAAATTCATTCTTTTACTTCAAAATTCATCTTTGTTGTTTTCCGCTCCAAAAGTCGATTAATAAAATCCCACACGTCGCTGAACCCACCCCATCGCTGAGCTACCGTGGTGGCAGCACCTTTTGTGCTACCTGTTGTGTAAGTTTGCGAAACGCACCCATCGCCCATCTGACAGTTGTCATAACTTTGATTTTTCTTTCATCGCGACACACGCCGGTTATTGTGCAAAAATTATTTTATTATTTCGTTTGTGATAATTTTTGCGTGGATTCGATAAATCCATTTGTGTTTCGCGGATATAAAATCCGTCATCATATTTATTAAACTATCATCCTAAATTCGCGTTTGTAAATTTCACAACAACGCTAAAGATATTACTTTTAATATATGTACCTTGCACTGATCTCTCATAATATAGAGATCAGTGACGCTAAGTGATGAAAAAAATAGAATTTTAATGTTAATTAGTGAGGTTCGGCGAACTGTCATGTATATTAAAGTTAGTTTTTTTTTACCTTTGAGTATACATAAGTCTGTTAAGTGTTGAAAATAGTGATGTTCGGTCAGATCTCATTCATAGTAAAATTATTTTTGTTAGACGTGTAAATAGTGAGTTTCGGCAAACTTCAGTTATATAAAAGTAATTTTTTTTCACATTCGGGTACAAAGTCGACTGATAAGAGACAAGAAATTGATTCTTTCAGTGATATTAGCTTAATTAAAGTTGCGTGGTTGATTAGTATTAGATATTGATTCTCCCATCGTACGGGCGATCTTAGGTTTCGTGCTTTAATTGGAATATATCCAATAAAAGTACGAATTTTGTTGTGGACGCCCAAATAGAACTAGTCCACTCCATTTTATAAAGAAAAAAAAAATTGCAATTGAGTCTCATCATAATGCAAAATAGGTACAAATGCAAACTGAGGATAAAATTGTTGACCAGTTCTAGCACCCTCTGCTTTGTAGTAGATGAACTATTTTCGGAACAGAACTTGAAATGTCATCGATTCCGAAAACTGAATTCTGTACTGTCAAAGTGATTAGGAAAAAACGTGGTGTCCCTTGACTTGCCAAATTCCGATGTATTGGAATTAAAGGTTATGACGGAAAAAAAAAGTAATTTTTAAGAGTGCAAGAATACTTTTTTCGAGTGTGTAGACTAAATTTAAATGCTAAACTTTCCTTCTTACAACTCCTTTTCTTAACCAGTGTAAAGAACCGGTGATTACTACCTTTTTCTTGTTGTTTTTTGTTGGATGAATGCTCAGCCAATCTTTAATTTGTACAAATAACGAAACAGAGGGTGAGTCTCACACAGATTTTATTTATTAAACGTGTGTTAAAAGTGTTACATTTTGTAGGTTAATTTTTTCTGGCGGTCACAGGTTGCCAGTGAAGCACTGGGCCGCCACGATTTTAATTGTTTGTTCCCCACGTTTTTGGTTGGCCGTCTACTTGTGTGTCCGACTGCCACCTTTGTTCGTCATCCATTTTATACGGCCCATTGTTTCCTGTCTGCAAAGTACGTTGATTACGGCGATTGAGTGTAGCTATAGGAGCCTCACGCGCCAGCCGGAGCACCTACACATACGACCTGTATACGACATAACTTGTCACAGTTCAAGTATAAAAGGCAGCACAATGAGTCTGTTAAAAACAAAAAAGAAGAGAACAAATTATTTTTAAAGATAATTATTTAATAACAAAAAAAAAAAACAATATAAAACAAGATCGATGTTTTTCTTTGTCGATCCACTACTGTTGAGATCCCGTATTTGTGTTTTGTGATGTCCTTTTTTTATAGTAGGCGGTGAAGTTTTTTATTTATTGACATTTACTATATTTTCATTTAATCTTTTATTAATATAGTAATTCTTTAATATTTAAATCAATAATTCTACTTTGTAAGTGAAAAGAATTTATTTTCCAGGGCCTGTCCCATTTGTCTGATATTTGCTTTGTATTTTTCCCCCTTCATTGAGCTCTATGTAGGTAGTTTTTTTGTAGTTGGTTTAGTACTGCGTACCAAAAAAGGGACCTATAAACGTCCCAGAATAGTCCTGTTGGGAAATAAATAAATTACACGATTTTTTGTTAGCTTTCAATAATTAATAATTTTGTTTATTTCAATTTTGAATAAATTATTTTGTGAAATTGCAAGGATATTGCAAATTTAAAGTAAATTTTCTAGAAATTTAATTTTCTTTTCCATTGAGTTACTCACTACTTCTTCAACGGCGTATACAGGGGGGGGGTCACGGGGTCATGTCCCCCCCCGAGAACTGAAGATTAATCTGTTGATCTGAAATAATTATTTAGTAACCACATAGAAAAACAAAAGAAAGTTGGTTACTTAGAAAGCTAGTACGATTTTCGATTGTTAATTTAAAATACAATAGAGAATTTGAATGTTGGTAACTCCAATTCAATAAGAAATTTAATTTTCATGGCAATGGAATACCTACGTTATTTTGTAGTCAATCGATGATACTTTGATTTTATTCCTCGTACTTCAAATTTAACATAACAACAAACTTCTCATATGATAATACATTCAAATCTTAAAATATATGCATAGGCTAGTTTCCGTTTTGAGATGACAGCCAAAACCTGTTAAACCAAACAGAAATCAAAGTGCGGAGTTGTTACCAAATTTTCACTCAGTAAAGTAAAAACTAATAGGATTTTCAAAAAAAGAACATTTTTTTTTTCTGAAAATAAAATCTTTAAACACATTATAGAACACATACAGAAATTGTTTTTTTTTGATTTCTGTATGACAGATTATTTTTAAAAGCAAAAAAAGTGATAACTTTCGATTTATATTTATATTCTAACCAAAAAATATTAATGTTAACGGTAAAAGACTTAAATCTATAAAACTATGATGAAAACCTCTTATGAAAGGATTTTGTTTGCACTTATTCAACATTTACGATCGAACAATATTGTTTTTGATTTGGATGTGGATTACTTTTACAAAGTAACCTATATGAATCCCATAATGCAAAAGCCAATAGCTATGGTAAAGGAGATTTTATGGAACTCCTTGCGGTGAACCGTTTGACCAGTTGGATGGAATTATTGACGAAAAGCGACTAGGCTCGTAGAATTTAACAACTTTGTCCATTATTTTTTTTTAGAAAGGCTTACTGGTAAGAAAGATAAAAAGATTAGGTATATTTGATGTACATATTTATTTTGTAAGGTGCCTTTCACTTTTCCATCGGTGGCAGTTTTAGAGACATACATTTTTTTCAAATCAGAGGCATATCAAAATCACTCGTGAACTTTGTTCGCACTTTTCTTGAAACGCAACGAAAATGAATCTTTGTATTCAATTATAATACGAATATGTAATGTATTTTAGTTTTTCCTCTATTGTAAACAGAGCAATTTACACAAGTTGTCATTTTTGAAAATCAGAGCTATTGTTTTTATTTTCAGTAGTGAATATTTATATCTATTTACTAAAATTAAGAAACAGAAAACGGTGCACAGTACCTATGATATTTTATAAATTTTTCCTGCAACTTCAATTCGCTGAAATAAAACTTTGATAGGATTAAAATAAATTCTGAATAAAATTCAAAACAAATGATCAAGCGCATCCAAAAATTATTTTCCCCAGTATTTTGACAGCTAGCTAAACTGATTTTTTTTGGTCAGGCAACTGGAGATTGTTGTATGCTGTTGCTGAGGCCCTCCGAAATAAAAAATGTAACAGTCAGGAATAAAAACGAAGAGCGCGGTCACTGGTCCAACTAATAAAAGTTCGTTCGACTCAGTTGTTTATTTTAATTTTCTTTGGAACCAAAAATGAGGTAACTTTTTTCAACGAAATTGCCTAACTTGGCGTAGTGAAAATTTAGTATTACATTCGTAGTCTGCTATTTCACGCCGACTTTTGATTCTTAACTGTCTTGAAATTAAATGAGTAAAGGTACGATATCATTTTTCCAGGATATGAACGATTTTAAATTATTTTAACTTATTTTTAACAAAGGTAATGTATTATAGGGTTTCCCATTAAGGGCAGGTCAATTTTAAAATTGAATAAAAAAAGATATCAATAAGGTTTTATCTTCATTTGAGGGTCCTATTATAGTAATATAACATCGTTCAAATGGCCGCCCCGTCTTCGCTGGGTGGCGCGGATTCGAAAGGTCCAGTTTTCGATGACTTTGGCGCATAAATCAGGCTGAATTTGACCGATGTCATCGATTATGTTGTCTTTGAGGGTCAAAGTGGTTTGCAGCTTATTCGCATAGACCTGCGACTTAAGAAAGCCCCACAAGGTCGCCTCGGCGCGAGATAACCATGCCATGAAACCGCTCGTGCAGAATATCGATTGTGTCTTAAGCTGTCTGGCACGTAGCGCCATCCTGTTGAAGCCATATATTTTTTTTAGTTTCCATATCATACAATTTAGGCCACAAGAAGTGGGTGGTCATCGACCTATAGCGATCGCCGTTGACGGTGATGGCCTGGCCAGCATCATTTTCGAAGAAGTACGGACCGATGACGCCTCCAGGCATCCAGCCCAAAATCCACACAAAACAGTAACTTTATTTGGATGCATTGGCACCTCGTGAATCACGCGTGGATTAGTGTTGTCCCAAATCCGGCAATTTTGCTTATTCACGTACCCATTCATCCAAAGATGGGCCTCATAGCTAAAGATGATTTTCGACCGAAATTGGGATAAACTTCTAACTGCTCTAAAACATCATTTGCACGTGTTGCTCGAAGTTGTAACTCACCATGATGATTTGTCTGTGGTAACTGATTAAAAGACGATATTTTGACCGAAAGTAAAAGAAACAATATGGCCGCCACGAGCTGTCAAAATCAACCCGTCCCTATTGGAAAACCCTTTAGTATAGTCAATTAAGATTGTTTCCCTTTTCTTTTATATAGCTACGCGCAGTAAAATATGAAGAAAAAAATATAAGGCACTTGACTTTTAACAAATATTAGTTTGTATTATTTTTTTTTTGGCATGACCCCCCCCAAGAACTAAAGCTGTATACGCCCCTGTACTTCTTAGTTAAGTTAAGAAGTAGTGAGTAACTCAATGGAAAAGAAAATTAAATTTCTTTTTCTTCTTTTTGTATTATGCTTATTAAATTTAATGATAAATAAAACTTCAGTCCAACGCCTATATGGTTGAAAGTTATGCTTTTGTTTGTTTCGTGTAAACGGAACATGATTTATTGAAGAGGGTGCCTATGGTAGCCAAGTTCTTTCGGTGAAGATGGTATGATCTGAAGCCGATCATCCACCATCTTTGGGGAAATTTAAACAGGGCCGCAGATTTCCAAGGTTGGGTGGGTAAAGACCACACTCCAACAACATCCCCAATGCCCTTCGTGTGTGGTAAGTGTCCGTCCGCTTTTTTACATTTTAACACTTTAACACAAAATACAAGCTTATCACTTAAGATAACGCTCACCGGTGAAATGTTAATGATTAATTATAGTTGATGTTTATTATAGTTGATTAGTATAGTTGATGTTTACTATAGTTGATGGTACTTGCAAGGGTGAGGGTCAGTGAGCTGTGTAGGCCAATAAATTTCACATACACCTATAACTGAAAAAAAGAACATTTGTTAAAAAAAAAAAAAAACTAACTACTAGGTACGCTACTCATATATAAATAACATTTTTGTTACACGGCGTCCTGCACCAATAATGGGACTTGGTGTTGGCGGTATTTTTGCCCAGCTTTAGAGCATGGGTTGCTCCCCACACTCCACCTATTTTTGTTCTGCTCGGCAAAGTGGCGAGGGTACCCACACGGCAATTGCAATTGATTCTTCAGGAACATGAAAAAGACCTATTTAAGATTCGGATCTATTAAAACCAAAAGCGAATCCACAAAAAAATGTTGTGTGAAAAGTAATTTTTTTTGGTACAGCAAACGAAGATTTTTTTTCGTTGAGAAATCCTTTTCTTGCCACTGAGATTGCTGATATGCATATAGGTATGTAATATTCAAAAAAGCTAGAAAGAAAAAAAAAAGGTTAAACTAAATAAAACAATAATAATAAAAAAAAAACTTACCAAAATAATAACCGCTTCTAGTGCAAACAATAGAAGAATAATTAAAATAAAAATGTAGTGTAGTGGTTTGCTGTCAAGAAAAGGCTGAAAACCAAAGAGACTCAAAAGAGATGAATTTGCGTTATTTCAACTTTTCAAGCCTTCGACTTTTCAACCTTCATATAAAGTTAAGGGAAGTTTTTATTAGTAACTGATCTCTATTATATATAGCAGTGACGCTAAGTGATGAAAAAAATAGAATTTTAATGTTAATAATTGAGGTTCGGCGAACTGTCATGTATATTAAAGTTAGTTTTTTTTACCTTTGAGTATACATAAGTCTGTTAAGTGTTGAAAAAAGTGAGGTCCGGTCAAATTTCATTCATAGTAAAATTATTTTTGTTAGACGTGTAAATAGTGAGTTTCGGCCAACTGTCGGTTATATAAAAGTTATTTTTTTTTCACATTCGGGTACAAAGACGACTGATAAGAGACAGGAAGTTGATTTTTCAGTGATATAAGCTCAACTAAGGTTGCGTGGTTGATTAGTTTTACACATTGATTCTCCCATCGTACGGGTGATCTTAGGTTTCGTGCTTTAATTGTAATATATCCAATAAAAGTACGAATTTTGTTGTGGACGCCCAAATAGAACTAGTCCACTCCATTTTATAAAGAAAACAAAAATTGCAATTGAGTCGCATCGAAATGCAAAATAGGTACAAATGCAAACTGAGTATAAAATTGTTGGCCAGTTCTAGCACCCTCTGCCTTGTACTAGACGAACTATTTTCGGAACAGAACTTGAAATGTCATCGATTCCGAAAACTGAATTCTGTACTGTCAAAGTGAGTGTTAAAAAACGTGGTGTCCCTTGACTTGTCAAATTTATTCGATCAGCACGACGAACGACATATTCCCATGTACTGGAATTAAAATAAGTAATTTTTAAGAGTACAACAATACTTTTTTTCGAGTGCGTAGACTAAATTTAAATGTTAAACTTACCTTCTTACAACTCTTTTTTTTTACCAGTGTAAAGAACCGTTGATTACTACCTTTTTCTTGTTTTTTTTTTTTTTGTTGGATGAATGCTCAGCCAATCTTTAATTTGTACAAATAACGAAACAGAGGGTGAATCTTTATTAAACGTGTGTTAAAAGTGTTACATTTTGTATGTTAAATTTTTCTGGCGGTCACAGGTTGCCAGTGAAGCACTGGGCCGCCACGATTTTTATTGTTTGTTCCCCATGTTTGTGGTTAGCCGTCTATTTGTGTGTCCGACCTCCATCTTTATTCGTCATCCATTTTATACGGCCCATTTTTTCCTGTCTGCAAAGTACGTTGATTGCGGCCCTGGATTTGGGCTGCAGAATTTATCGGTCCCGGCACGATTGAGTGTAGCTACAGGAGCCTCACGCACTAGCCGGAGCACCTACACATATGACCTATATACGACATAACCTGTCACAGTTCAAGTATAAAAGGCAGCACAGTGAGTCTTTTAAAAACAAAAAAAGAGAACAAATTATTTTTAAAGATAATTATTTAATAACAAAAAAAAACAAAATAAAACAAGAAAATTAAGACCGTATATCCGTAAAGGTCATTAAGAATAGTCCAGCATATACGTACTTATATACATCGATAGACGTTTTTCTTTGTGGAACTAATCATTTTCCACTGCTGTTCCAGATCAACTTTGAGATTCCGTATTTGTGTTTTGTGATGTCCTTTTTTTTATAGTAGGCGGTGTAGTTTTTTTTTTTTTGTATTGACATTTACTAGATGTTCATTTAGTCTTTTATTAATACAGTAATTCTTTAATATTTAAATCAACAATTTTACTTTGTAAGTGAAAAGAATTTATTTTCCAGGGCATGTCCCATTTGTCTGATATTTGATATTTTTCCCCCTTCATTGAGCTCTATGTAGGTAGGGATTTTTTTTGTAGTTGGTTTAGTACTGCGTACCGAAAAAGGGGAAATAAATATTTTACATGTTTTTTTGTTAGATTTCAATAATTAATAATTTTGTTTATTTCAATTTTGAAATGATTTTTTTGTGAAATTGCAAGGATATTGCAAATTTAAAGTAAATTTTCCAGAAATTTAATTTTCTTTTCCATTGAGTTACTCACTACTTCTAGTATTATACTTATTAAATTTAATGATAAATAAAACTTCAATCTAAGGCCTATATGGTTGAAAGTTATGTTTTTGTTTGTTTCGTGTAATCGGAACATGATTTATTGAAGAGCAAATTTTAGGGGGTGCCTAAGGTAGCCAAGTTCTTTCGGTGAAGATGGTATGATCTGAAGCCGATCATCCACCATCTTTGGGGAAATCTAAACAGGGCCGCAGATTTCCAAGGTTGGTGGGTAATGGCCACACTGCAACAACTTCCGCAATGCCCTTTGTGTGTGGTAAGTGTCCGTCCGCTTTTTCACCTTTTGTGAGTTCAGGCCTGATATATGTGTTTGTTGTTGGTGAGGTTAAGTTTCAGGGGAAAGATCCCCCCGTCCGACGAGTTTAAGCTGAGCATCGTAAGCAGGCCGCGTCCCCCGGAACTTTGTTTTCAACCCCTTCTTTCCAAACACTTCCTATCTTATTTTCCTATCGTTTTCTTTTTTCTTGCCCTTCCATTTTCCAACTCTTCCCCCTCCTCTTGTTTGCAACAATATGGCGCCCAACGTCTTAGCTTCTTTTTTGAGCCAAGATTTAGTTTTTGTGGTCTTATTTTCAGTTTGTTTATGTTGTACAGTCTCCAACCAGACTTACTGTGGATTTCTAAGCCTCGTAAGTCTTTATCAGGAAGGTCTCAGACGTACCTAGATAAATTGCGACGAGCGTTTCAAAATTCACAGTGACTGCGGTTAGTAAATGTTATGCGCGTGTCTGTTGTTACTGGAGTTTTTTTTCAAGGGCGTATGTCTGCGTCAGGAAGGTCACAGACGAACCTAGTCGTATCGCGACGTTCTAACCGTTTCTAGTCTTCTAGCAATGTATTTTGTTAGAGTCTAGGATTGCGGGAACGGTAAGGGAAATCTAAGTAATGTTTTCGTTATTGTTTCTACTTTTTTCCCCGTTTATCGATCTTACTACACCAAGGGAGTTAGTTTGTCCGTCCGTTGTCTTATTAAATAGTGATGTCGTTAGTAGGATCATACCCTACCGAAAAGAAACCACCGAAAATGCTACCTGAAAGCCTAACTTCAAACTATTTCAAAACTTTTTCAAGTGAAGAAGTCCTTTAACTTTTTTTTGATTGTTAATGAAAATTATTTTTCAAGTGAAGAAATCAATTAAATTTTTGTTTCGTTTATGAAAATTATTTTTCAAGTGAAGAAATCAATTAAATTTTTGTTTCGTTTATGAAAATTATTCTCAAGTGAAATTTTGTTTTGAAAATTCAAGATCTCAAGTTCTGATTATAATATATCATCGTTTTTTTGTTCAAAGTCAAACTTAGTTTTGTTTTGAAAATATTAAAATTTATTCATATTAATTTATACTTATATATTCTTATAGTATATAAAGAATTACTACATTTCTATATTATAACACTGCTATATTACTATATTGTTCTAATTCTAAAATTTATTTTTCGAGTTAATTTTGTTGCGTTACTTGTTTATTAAGAATATATTGTTTTTTTTGTTGGTGAGATACTTTTCAAAAGTTATTCTCTTTGTTTTTGAAATTGCTTTCTAAAAATATTTTTTAGAAACTTGTTTTTGTTTGTTTAATTTATTAATTTTTTTGCGTTATTTATTTTTCTTTAACGAAACTATACATTTCGTCACCATATTAGTTTTCGTTAATTGTTTTTCGTTTTCTCATGTTGATAACATTTTTTTGTTAAGTTTTCTTACTTCATTAAGTTTATTTTTCTATTACAGAAAAAATTACTTTAAGTTTTGGTAAGATAACAAATTTAGAGATACCCATACAAAGATTTCTAAAATACGTTTTTTTAGAATTATATTTTTTTTTTTGTTCTTAGTTGCAAATTTTCGTATGAAACTTAAATTGTTTTTCATATTTGTTTCTTATAGCCTTTTCACACCAAACCCAAAACCGGGTTTTCGGCAATTGGTTTACGAAAACTTGAAATGCGTTCACACCGAAAATTTACAAGTTTTCATTTGACATTTCATTTGTTTTGCTTGAACACAATGGTTTCGAGGAAGGGCCGCGGCGCTTTGAAAATGTTCAGTGCCACAGAAAAGGACAAAAATCAAATGTTTTATGCGCAATTAAAAGACAATTTATAAATATTGGAATTAATAATGGAAATACAATGAATCTTGATTCGTTATAAATAATTTTGTTCTTAACCGATCAATTTGACGTAGTAGGTAGGATGCGCGGCACTGCGTCGCGCTCTCTTGTGTTCCAGCAGAAAAATTATTTTTTCCTGGCAGCAACCGGTCAGCTATTTATATGACGTTTAATTAAGCGCTGAATGTTTCACAAGGTCTGTTAGTTCATCATACAAATCCAACATGTTTTGGACAGGTTTTATTTAAAACTTGTGGTTTATCAAAACTTGTGGTTTAGCAAAAATGTATGAGAAAACTTGTGTTTTTGATCTAGGTTTTCAGCCAAAACCGATATTTTCGCGAAAACCGGGTTTTGGGTTTGGTGTGAAAAGGCGTTAAGTTATAGTTTCGTTCCAATAATTAACCTTTTAATTTTTATTTTATTAATTAGTTAATCTCATATGTAATAATCCGAAAAGATTACAAACTATTCGGTGATATTTCGATCCGCACAGATTATAAACTAAACTGTGATAACTTATCCGCAATGATTAAAAACTATGATCTGTGATATTTACTTGATTTATTCTTAACTTTTATTTATTATTATCTTTATTATTAACAAACTGTGATATTTACAAACTATCTGGCTAACTGTGATTTTTTTTGTATACTTATTTATTATTTATGTATTTATTTATTTATCTAACACTTAAAAAACTACAAACTTATCACTCATAATAACGCTCACCGGTGAAATGTTATGATTAATTATAGTAGATGTTTATTATACTTGATTAGTATAGTCGATGCTTACTATAGTTGATGGTACTTGGAAGGGTGAGGGTCAGTGAGCTGTGTAGGCCAATAAACTTCACACACACCTATAACTGAAAAAAAAGAATATTTATTAAAAAAAAAAAACTACTTAGTACGCTACTCATATATAAATTACTTTTTTGTTACACATCGTCCTGCACCAATAACGGAACTTGGTGTTGGCGGTATTTTTGCCCAGCTTTAGAGCATGGGTTGTTCCCCACACTCCACCTTGCACACACGCCAATTGCAATTGATTCTTCAGTAACATAAAGAAGAGCTATTTAAGATTTGGATCTATTAAAACCAAAAGCGAATCCACAAAAAAAAAAAATATTGTTTCAGAAGTATTTTTTTTTTTTTGGTACAGCAATCGAAGATTTTTTTTTTTCGTTGAGAAATCCTTTCCTTGCCACTGAGATTGCTGATAGCTGATATGCATATAGGTATGTAATATCTAAAAAGAGCTAGAAAGAACTAAATAAAACAATAATAATAAAAAAAAAACTTACCAAAATAATAACTGCTTCTGGCGTAAACAATGAAAATAGAGAAGAGCAAAAAATCACGACCTGTGATTTCGCCGTAGTGTCGTAGTAGCCCGTAGCGTAATGGTTAGTGCGTTCGACTGTCACGCTGGAGGTCTGCGGTTCGCTTCCCAGCCTCGTCCACCTAAAAATTAAAAAGTTTTTTTTCAGGGCTACTGCCTCTTGCGACGAATAAACAAATCCTCCAAGAGTATCACTTGTCACGAATAAGTGCTGCTTGTCTAGCCGTTCGGATTCGGCATAAAATTGTAGGTCCCTTCCATTCCTGTCGAAAGGCGCACACAGGAATGGTTGCGAGTTGTTAGTCACTAGGCCCTGGTTCTTCATGAGCCGTTGTGCCACCCGATTTATTTTTATGTGATTTCGGACCTGTGAGTCAAAAATCACAATCACTACCTGTTACCGATTCAAAAATAAACTGTGATTGCCTTAAATGTGATTTTTGGTATACACCATAACGACATCAAGACGAAACAGTAAAGACTAGAACTCAAAAAAAAATGTTCGTTACCAAAATCACTGCCACACAGAAATCACCAGATATCTTAATCTCAAATTACGACGAAAGTAAGTGAAGTATGAAACAGAATAAAAGGTAGAAGAAGAACGGATGCTGTGATTGTTCACTGGCTCACTGATTGTATAACGCTGTAATAAGATTTTACAAATAAAACTGTTTTACAGAAAAACACACTTTTATACAAAAAAAATTAATCTTTTTAAAAAAAATATAATATTTTTACAAAAAAAATCAACTTTTTTACAAAAAAAAAAAAAAAACTTTTTTACATAAAAAAATTAACTTTTTTACAAAAAAAAAAATAACTTTCTTACACGAAAAAATTAACTTTCCTAAAAAAAAATATCTTTTTTGCAAAAAAAAAATTAACTTTCTTACCAAAAAAAAATAACTTTTTTACAAAAAATAGAATAAACTTTTTACAAAAAAATTAACATTTCTACAAAAAAAAAAATTCAATTTTACAAAAAAAATCAATAATTAAGAACCAAAATAGGATGCACAGATAAGGACTGTGAATTCGAATTTCTTTCCTAGTCATGATTGTGATCTGATTGACTTTTTTTTTTGCCTATTGAGTCGCTCACATAACAAAACAATCGCGACTATAAAATAAATTAAATGTGAGATAAAATTTCACATTTCTTATTAAATGATTCTACATGGTTATTCCTATAAGGTGTGTTACAAAAATAAAGCGCGAGGGGGTGTCTATTCCCTCCCGTTTAGGCAGGAGGGCCAACTTTCTAAAAAAAATTCTAAACACAGACAAACAATAATTAAAAAACAACGATTAACTTTCTACAACAACAAATATGCCTAATAATACCTTTTTCTTAGCCCAAAAAAACCCCTTTCATTTAATTAAAGTTGTTTTAGTAAATAGTTTTTGAAAAATATGTTTTCAAACTTAAAGTTTTGAAAACGAAATGAAAAACATTTTTTTTTTAATTTGAAATTAAGTACTACCTATATATTTTTGTTTTCGAAATTCAATGCTCTTTTAGTTCTTAGTCAAACACTTAGTCCCCTTTTCCTGGAGATTATTTTGAAGTTTTCCTTTAACTGCCTTCCCAAGTAACATTGTTGGAGCTAGTTGAAGCAAAACTGCTCTTCTACAGCTCTAATATAGTGTAATCTGAGGCTATAGCTGTGTAAGAGTTTATAATACAGCTCTTTTTATTTATTTTAAAAATTGTGCTCTATAATAGAGGTTCTGGAATGGTTTCGGCTCTAGCAACTAATAACGTCTCAAGATTCAAAAATATGCTCCTTACTGGAGTTTATAACATTCAAAATAGAGCATTGTCACAATATCAGCGCTCAACGAGTTGTTATAGAACTTTCAACAGCACATGGACAAAATATTAACGCATGCGCCTACCAAAACGTCGAAACATAGCTATAATAGAACCATACAAAAAGTGCGTATAGAGCTGAATACTAATACTTTCACACAAATTGTACCTAATAAAAATATTACTCATGCGCATTGTAAAGTGTCAAAAAAAACATTTACAGAGCTATTGTAAAACCAACACTGATTTTGTAGGGTGTTACAAAATTATATAAATTCAAAAAAATTAATTCAACAAAAAACAAAAAAATAACCATGACTCGAAAATAAATAAAGCCGTGTTTTTTGAGAGAGTGACTAGCAACTCAGTAAAAGTTTTACACGGAAAACACAAACAAAATTCTCTATAATAATTTGTTTTGTTATTGTTTTGCGTATAAACATTTTGCTGAGTTGCTATTCACTCTCTCAAAAAACACGACTTAAATCAATTTCCCTATAAAAGGGTTTTAGAGAAGGAAGTTGT
Organism: Melangyna quadrimaculata; assembly: GCA_949320155.1. Classification (NCBI taxonomy): domain Eukaryota; kingdom Metazoa; phylum Arthropoda; class Insecta; order Diptera; family Syrphidae; genus Melangyna; species Melangyna quadrimaculata. The sequence continues at coordinate 322,478,681 of OX439483.1, forward strand.
ATTAATTATAATTATTTATTATTTTTTTCTATACCCTGAGAAAGCTGAATTACAATAAAAAAAACTCGCTCGTTAAGTTCAAAGTGCATCTCAGGGACACTTACTCTTTAAATAAAAATATACTAGGTATTTGATGTGCAGAATATTCACTCTTTCTTTTATTTTCTAAAACACCCTATTTTATATAAAGCACTGAAAGCAAATCTGTCACCTTGTGGCTACTAGCCCTGAAATAACGCTATTACAGCTCTGAAGCGCTATTACAGCTCTATGGAAAAGAAACTTTTACCCTTATAACAATATGGCGATGAAAAGAAAAATGATTCGAATAACCAATTTTGTTCTCAATTTTTAAAAAGAATAGGTCTCCTTTTTTGATTAAAAAACACAAAACATTTTTTAATTTTAAACAAAATATTTTATTAATAACTGCCAATAGTTCTCAAGATTTTTTTGCTTTGTTCAGATTAATATTTTTCAAAACCTCAGCGTAATATTTATAATTCCGGAAGCGCGTTGTAATTTCGCGAAGTACCTTCAATACCTTTGTGATAAAACAAAACGCGCACTTAAATTTCACAATTATTTTAGCGGAAAAATATAATAATTCCCTTATTCTGTTCGAATCTAAAAAATAACTTATCTGGTTGACATTACGCACTTAATGAAGTTTTACAATACTTATAAATACTTCAAATTAAATAATCCATCACACAAACATAAAATATGTTCTGCCAACTATTATATACTATTCTTCGATTGTATTTAGCACACTTATACCAACAAAAAGCTGCCAAAGGTGCTCCTTAGTGGATACAAAATTCATAACTAAAGAGCTTAAAATCTACTTAGTCCCTGATAACGAGCTTATTACGAATAGAAATTTGCTCTAAATGTCAAAGAATTCCCTGTAAGAGAGCTCGAAAATTACTCTAAATGCGCAACTAGAGCTAATTCTCGAAGTGACGAGCTTTAAGACTTGCTCTGGAAGTGCTGTTAGAGCATTTGAACAGCTAAATTTGTTTCTTCGGTTGTACCTTTCACACAAATAAACAAAATGGCCAGAGTTTTCAAACTTAAAGTTTTGAAAACGAAATGAAAAACATTTTTTTTTTTAATTTGAAATTAAGTACTACCTATATATTTTTGTTTTCAAAATTCAATACTCTTTTAGTTCTTAGTCAAACACTTAGTCCCCTTTTCCTGAAGATTATTTTGAAGTTTTCCTTTTACACAAATAAACAAAATGTCAAACTCAAAACTGACAGCCAACATGTTGGAACTCTGACAGTGGTTATGTTCTTTTTCTTTACAACGTTAGCTATAGTTAACCTTCATCGATTCTTTATTATAAAAAAGAATAATAATGTTTAATATTTTATTTTATGATTCGATTCGAAAAAAAGTTGATAATGATTTAATTTGTAAAAAAAAATGTATTTTTGAAGTGGTAGTGAATTATTTATCAGTAAATTTAACGCAATCAAAATTTTGTCTTGTTTATTATTTCTTATTATTTGTCAACCTCTTCCCATTTTTTCAACTTTGATCGTTCATAAATGAAAAGTAACATTTTTAGCTTTGACATTACGACTACCATAGTCAACTTTAGGCCGACAAAAACATGTTTTGCAACCCTCCTAGTGTAAACTGGTACGCTTGTTTTGTAAGAAAGTATTTTTTGTAAAAAAGTTATTCTTTGTTTATGAAAATGTTGGATTATTTTGCAAGAAAGCTATGTTTTATATTTGTAAAAAACTTATACATATTTTTTTTTGGAAAAAAAGTTATTTTTTTTTGTAAAAAAGTTATTTTTTTTGTATAAAAAAGTTTATTTTTTTTTTGTTTGTTATTTTTTTTTTGTACAAAAGGTAATATTTTTTTGTAAAATAGTTAATTTGTAAAAAATTGATGAAAAGTTATTTTTTTTTTGTGAAAAGTAAATTTTTTTTGGAAAAACAAGTATTTTTTTTTTTAGAAAAGTTAATATTTTATTAGAAAAGTTCAATTTTGTTTTGTAAAAAAGTTAATTTTTTTTGTTGTAAAAAAGTTAATTTTCTTTTGTAAATAAGTTAAATTTTCTTGTAAAAAAGTTATTTTTTTTGTAGAAAAGTTATTTTTTTTTTATAAAAAAAGTTTATTTATTTGGTAGTAGCCCGTAGCGTAATGGTAAGTGCGTTCGACTGTCACGCTGGAGGTCTGGGATCGCTTCCCAGCCTCGTCCACCTAAAAACTAAAAAGTTTTTTTTTCAGGGCTACTGCCTCTTGCGAGGAATTGACAAATCCTCCAAGAGTATCACTTGTCACGAATAAGTGCTTCTCGTCTAGCCATTCGGATTCGTCATAAAATTGTAGGTCCCTTCCCTTCCTTTCGACAGGGGCACACAGGAATGGTTGCGAGTTGTTAGTCACTAGGCCCTGGTTCTTCATGAGCCGTTGTGCCACCCGATTTATTTTTTTTTTATTTTGTAAAATCGCTTGCAGCTTTATACTGTCAGAATAATTGAGTCAGTTTTTCATCCTTTACTTACTTTCCTCGTGATTAGGATTTCTTGTGATTTTTGGTGATAGTGATTTTGGTAATGAACACTTTTTTCCAGTGCTCTTAATTTTTCTGTTTCAAATTTGGTCTGAAACTGTTCGTTTCACTCTTGTATGGCCCCCTTTAAAATATTTTAAATTAAAAATCACAATCACAGGTTAAACTCACAGTGAATTGTAAATCACAATCACAATTACACCTGTGATTGAAAAATCACGACCTTGCTCATCTCTTCAAAGAATAATGAAAATAAAAATGTAGTGTACCCTTCAAGCAAGCGAGCTCGTTTTCGGTCCGCAAACGTATCAAACAACGTAAAGACGACTTCGCATTAGGATCCAAATACAGATCGAAAAACTGCGTTTTGTGGCTCAAATTAGTATTGAAATTAGAGTCACCACGGAGCCATTCAGCCCTATCATAGCTATCAACTATCAACTAGAGACTTGATACATAACAATTTTGATGCATTGGTATTATGGCTATCAACTTGTTTGATGAACTGTGTATTTTATCATTATTGTGAATGATTTTTTGATATACTTGGTATTACGAATATCAACAAAATAGATGCACATCAACTTTTATATCAACCACAAAACCTTGGTTGATACGTATCAAATACTTTTTTAACTGAGGATTATAATTATAAAATGTACGTTTTTTAATTCTCTATAAAATACAATATACATATAAAGAAACAGCGATTTGTATGGTAGCATTTTATTTTAGAAAAATCTTATTGTTGACGATGTTTACTTCTGTCCCTATCTTACTATTTTCGCATGCAAACATAAAAGCTATTTCAGGATTATCAAAAGGAAAATAACTTAAGGGATAATAAATATGACGGAATTGTTTTTTGAAGGGAGTTACGATGGAAGTTAACGCAAATCAGCAAATCAAAATACGCCGAGCGTTACGTGATTCTGCCAACCCATAGATTTGGACGAACACATGTAAGAAGTTACTTTTCTTTAATTCTCAAACGTCAAACGAGATAAAAAAAAACTCATTCACAATCAACTATTCACAATCGGTCTTAAATTACCAGTTGATACTCATAATACCAATTCATCAACAAGTTGATAGATATTATAGACTATCAAATTGATACTCATAATAGGGCTGATTATGTGAATGTATTGTGAGAGAGAGAGTTTTTCAATTCACCATACTCGGAGAACCGAAATCAAATGGAATCTAAAACGGTTCCAAAAAAAATTAATGAATTGAGGCATCCCCAAACCAAATGTATTAAAAAAAACTTCCAATCTAGTCCAGTTTCTCCATTGCCTACAAAAATAAAACAAACAGAATTTTTTCATTTCAAGAGTTTTTTTTATTTATCATTCATAAAAGGTTTAATAAAGACTATTTCGCACTAATAAACATGACATATTTCCACAAATATAAATTTACATTTAATAAATAGAAACTTGCATTTCTGATTGGAAATTTTTCAAAGTTTTAACAAGAAAAAAAGAGATAAAAAAGCAACCGTCTTCGCCACGCTACCTACAAAACTGAACTAAAAAAAAGTGGTAGAAATTAAGGCAAAATAATTGTATATGTATACTTCGCTTATACTCTCTCTAATTCTCGGTGCTTAAAAAAAATACTCTCCATTCTCGTTCTTTTTACATGCGTACACAGAAAATTTGTTATTGTGTGTGAGACACTCATTTTTTTTGGAGTCACAAGTGAACCGAGAAATTTGGGTCCGTGATTTTGCTTGAAGGGTATACCCTTTATAAACGGACCCAAAACCGGATCCAAAACGATTCCAAATCGGATCAAATTAGTATGGAAATTAGAATCACCACGGAGCCATTATGTGAATGTATTGTGAGAGAGAGAGAGAGTATTTCAATTCAGCATACTCAGAGAAAACGGAGCCTAAATGGAATCTAAAACGGACCAATAAAAATGAATGAATCGAGGCATACCCAAATGTATTGTATTAAAAAGAAACTTCCCCATCTAGTCGAGTTTCTTCATTGCATACAAGGAAAAAAAAAAAAACAAACAGAATTTTATTCATTTCAAGACTTTAATTTTATTTATCAATTAGAAAAGTTACATTATATATTTCCACAACTAAACACTAACATTTAATAAACAGTAAACTTGTATTTTTGATTGGAAATTTCTTAAAGTTTTCACAAGAAAAAAAGATAAAAAAGCAATGCTCTTCGCCTAGCTACATAACAAAACTGAACAAAAAAAAAAGTGGTGGAAATTAAAACAAAAAGACTGTACTCTCTCTTTTCTCCATGCATAAAAGAATTCTCTCGACTCTTGTTCTTCTTTTTACATGCGTACACAGAAAAGTTGTTAATGCGTGTGAGACACTCATGCTCGATTCACAATGCGACGTGAAAACGCGACGTGAGCGTGACGAGAACTCGTCGTAGTTGAAAAGCCGATTACAAATCATGTAATTATACGAGGAAACGCCAGGGTATGCTCAATGAAACGTTTCTCGTCGTCACGGCACGCCGGAGTTGAGAAAATTGAAAAAAAACGCTCTCGTCGAGGTTTTTTATTTTTTTTTTTTTTTATTTGACTGATGGTGAATTTTTTAAATTAACAAAAATAAATATAAATTTTGTTGACGATGAAATTATATTTATAGATCTATTTGTGTTGACAATATTATAATATTGTATAGTTTTAATTTCTTTGCATTTTTAGCCGAAAATCATTTCACCAGCCCAATGGACAAACACAATTATAATATTTAAATAAATAAAGTAATTTCAATTTTATTGAATTTTTGAACAACAACAACAACATAAAGGCGCTACCACCAATTGTTTGGCTGGAGATATAGCTATTTCGTGCTTTGCCACTTTTGCACTCATCAGTCTCCTTTTCAGTTTGATTTTGTTCATTATTTTGAACGCACACTGCACAGCAAGAACAAAAATAATAAATAATTTAACGCTGTAAAAAACTCGTCGTCAAAAAACTCGTCGCATTGTGAATTGGGAAACGATTTTATAACTAGAAAAAAATGACAGCGATTCACGTTACGCTCTCGTCACGTTTTCACGTCGCATTGTGAATCGAGCTTCAGTATTTTTGGATTCCCAAGTGGTTCCAAAGTGAACGGAGAAATTCGGGTCCGTGATTTTGGTTGAAGGGTAGTGGTTTGCTTCTGTCACTAAAAGGCTGAAAACCAAATAGACTCAAAAAGAGATGAATTTGCGATATTTCAACTTTTCAACCCTTCAACTTTTCAACCTTCATATAAAGCTAAGGGAAGTTTTTACTAGAGACTGAGCTCTATTATATATACACTGATCTCACAGTACACATATCTAAGGTATTATATTGCGCAGTTTAAGATGGCTGCCAATTGTGCCCATACACAGTAAACAAAAACAAATTTATTGTGACTAATTTTTTTTACTATTGATTTTGACACATGCGCAGAACTGAACGAAAATGAAAACGCTAAAGATATTACTTTTAATATATGTACCTTGCACTGATCTCTTATAATATCCCTTCAAGCAAGCGAGCTCGTTTTCGGTCCGCAAACGTATCAAACAACGTATGGACGACTTCGCATTCGGATCCAAATACGGATCGAAAAACTGCGTTTTGTGGCTCAAATTAGTATGGAAATTAGAATCACCACGGAGCCATTATGTGAATGTATTGTGAGAGAGAGAGTTTTTGAATTCACCATACTCGGAGAACCGAAACCAAATGGAATCTAAAACGGTTCCAAAAAAAATGAATGAATTGAGGCATACCCAACCCAAAAGCATTAAAAAAAACTTCCCATCTAGTCCAGTTTCTCCATTGACTACAAAAATAAAACAAACTGAATTTTTTCATTTCAAGAGTTTTTTTTTATTTATCATTCATAAAAGATTTTCTAAATACTATTTCGCACATGACATCATTCCACAAATATAAATTTACATTTAATAAATAGAAACTTGCATTTCTGATTGGAAATGGTTAAAAGTTTTAACAAGAAAAAAGAGATAAAAAAGCAACCGTCTTCGCCACGCTACCTACAAAACTGAACTAAAAAAAAAAAGTGGTGGAAATTAAGGCAAAATGATTGTATACTTCGCCTATACTCTCTCTATTTTTCGATGCTTGAAAAAAATACTCTCGATTCTCGTTCTTTTTACATGCGTACACAGAAAATTTGTTATTGTGTGTGAGACACTCATTTTTTTTGGAGTCCCAAGTGAACCGAGAAATTTGGGTCCGTGATTTTGCTTGAAGGGATAGAGATCAGTGACGCTAAGTGATGAAAAAAATAGAATTTTAATGTTAATTAGTGAGGTTCGGCGAACTGTCATGTATATTAAAGTTAGTTTTTTTTTACCTTTGAGTATACATAAGTCTGTTAAGTGTTGAAAATAGTGAGGTTCGGTCAGATCTCATTCATAGTAAAATTATTTTTGTTAGACGTGTAAATAGTGAGTTTCGGCAAACTTCAGTTATATAAAAGTAATTTTTTTTCACATTCGGGTACAAAGTCGACTGATAAGAGACAAGAAATTGATTCTTTCAGTGATATTAGCTCAATTAAAGTTGCGTGGTTGATTAGTGTTAGATATTGATTCTCCCATCGTACGGGCGATCTTAGGTTACGTGCTTTAATTGGAATATATCCAATAAAAGTACGAATTTTGTTGTGGACGCCCAAATAGAACTAGTCCACTCCATTTTATAAAGAAAAAAAAATTGCAATTGAGTCTCATCATAATGCAAAATAGGTACAAATGCAAACTGAGGATAAAATTGTTGACCAGTTCTAGCACCCTCTGCTTTGTAGTAGATGAACTATTTTCGGAACAGAACTTGAAATGTCATCGATTCCGAAAACTGAATTCTGTACTGTCAAAGTGATTAGGAAAAAACGTGGTGTCCCTTGACTTGCCAAATTCCGATGTACTGGAATCAAAGGTTATGACGGAAAAAAAAGTAATTTTTAAGAGTGCAAGAATACTTTTTTCGAGTGTGTAGACTAAATTTAAATGCTAAACTTACCTTCTTACAACTCCTTTTTTTTAACCAGTGTAAAGAACCGGTGATTACCACCTTTTTCTTGTTATTTTTTGTTGGATGAATGCTCAGCCAATCTTTAATTTGTACAAATAACGAAACAGAGGGTGAGTCTCACACAGATTTTATTTATTAAACGTGTGTTAAAAGTGTTACATTTTGTAGGTTCATTTTTTCTGGCGGCCACAGGTTGCCAGTGAAGCACTGGGCCGCCACGATTTTAATTGTTTGTTCCCCACGTTTTTGGTTGACCGTCTACTTGTGTGTCCGACTGCCACCTTTGTTCGTCATCCATTTTATACGGCCCATTGTTTCCTGTCTGCAAAGTACGTTGATTACGGCGATTGAGTGTAGCTACAGGAGCCTCACGCGCCAGCCGGAGCACCTACACATACGACCTGTATACGACATAACCTGTCACAGTTCAAGTATAAAAGGCAGCACAGTGAGTCTGTTAAAAACAAAAAAGAAGAGAACAAATTATTTTTAAAGATAATTATTTAATAACAAAAAAAAAAACAATATAAAACAAGATCGGTGTTTTTCTTTGTCGATCCACTGCTGTTCCAGATCAACTTTGAGATCCCGTATTTGTGTTTTGTGATGTCCTTTTTTTATAGTAGGCGGTGAAGTTTTTTTTATTGACATTTACTATATTTTCATTTAATCTTTTATTAATATAGTAATTCTTTAATATTTAAATCAATAATTCTACTTTGTAAGTGAAAAGAATTTATTTTCCAGGGCCTGTCCCATTTGTCTGATATTTGCTTTGTATTTTTCCCCCTTCATTGAGCTCTATGTAGGTAGTTTTTTTGTAGTTGGTTTAGTACTGCGTACCAAAAACGGGACCTATAAACGTCCCAGAATAGTCCTGTTGGGAAATAAATAAATTACACGATTTTTTGTTAGCTTTCAATAATTAATAATTTTGTTTATTTCAATTTTGAATAAATTATTTTGTGAAATTGCAAGGATATTGCAAATTTAAAGTAAATTTTCCAGAAATTTAATTTTCTTTTCCATTGAGTTACTCACTACTTCTTAACTTAACTCACTTCTTCTTGTATTATGCTTTTTAAATTTAATGATAAATAAAACTTCAGTCCAACGCCTATATGGTTGAAAGTTATGTTTTTGTTTGTTTCGTGTAAACGGAACATGATTTATTGAAGAGCAAATTTTAGGGGGTGCCTATGGGAGCCAAGCTCTGTTAGTGAAGATGGTATGATCTGAAGACGATCATCCACCATCTTTGGGGAAATCTAAACAGGGCCGCAGATTTCCAAGGTTGGGTGGGTAATGGCCACACTGCAACAACATCCGCAATGCCCTTCGTGTGTGGTAAGTGTCCGTCCGCTTTTTTACATTTTAACACTTTAACACAAAATACAAGCTTATCACTTTAAAAAACGCTCACCGGTGAAATGTTAATGATTAATTATAGTTGATGTTTATTATAGTTGATTAGTATAGTTGATGTTTACTATAGTTGATGGTACTTGCAAGGGTGAGGGTTAGTGAGCTGTGTAGGCCAATAAATTTCACACACACCTATAACTGAAAAAAAAGAACATTTGTTAAAAAAAAAAAAAACTAACTACTAGTTACGCTACTCATATATAAATAACATTTTTGTTACACGGCGTCCTGCACCAATAACGGGACTTGGTGTTGGCGGTATTTTTGCCCAGCTTTATAGCATGGGTTGCTCCCCACACTCCACCTATTTTTGTTCTGCTCGGCAAAGTACCCACACGCCAATTGCAATTGATTCTTCAGGAACATGAAAAAGACCTATTTAAGATTTGGATCTATTAAAACCAAAATCGAATCCACAAAAAAAAATGTTTTTCACCATACTCGGAGAACCGAAATCAAATGGAATCTAAAACGGTTCCAAAAAAAATTAATGAATTGAGGCATCCCCAACCCAAATGTATTAAAAAAACTTCCAATCTAGTCCAGTTTCTCCATTGCCTACAAAAATAAAACAAACAGAATTTTTTCATTTCAAGAGATTTTTTTTATTTATCACTTATAAAAGGTTTTCTAAAGACTATTTCGCACTAATAAACATGACATATTTCCACAAATATAAATTTACATTTAATAAATAGAAACTTGCATTTCTGATTGGAAATTTTTCAAAGTTTTAACAAGAAAAAAAAAGAGATAAAAAAGCAACCGTCTTCGCCACGCTACCTATATTTCTCCGTGCTTAAAAAAATACTCTCCATTCTCGTTCTTTTTACATGCGTACACAGAAAATTTGTTATTGTGTGTGAGACACTCATTTTTTTGGAGTCCCAAGTGAACCGAGAAATTTAGGTCCGTGATTTTGCTTGAAGGGTATACCCTTCAAGCAAGCGAGTCTGTTTTGGATCCGAAACCAGTTCATAAATGGACCCAAAACCGGATCCAAAACGATTCCAAATCGGATCAAATTAGTATGGAAATTAGAATCACCACGGAGCCATTATGTGAATGTATTGTGAGAGAGTAATTCAATTCACCATACTCAGAGAAAACGGAGCCTAAATGGAATCCAAAACGGACCAATAAAAATGAATGAATCGAGGCATACCCAAATGTATTGTATTAAAAAGAAACTTCCCCATCTAGTCGAGTTTCTACATTGCATACAAGAAAAAAAAAACAAACAGAATTTTATTCATTTCAAGCTTTTCTTTTTATTTATCAATTAGAAAAGTTACATTATATATTTCACAACTAAACATTAACATATAATAAACAGTAAACTTGTATTTTTGATTGGAAATTTCTTAAAGTTTTCACAAGAAAAAAAAGATAAAAAAGCAATGGTCTTCGCCTAGCTACCTAACAAAACTGAACTAAAAAAAAAGTGGTGGAAATTAAAACAAAAAGACTGTACTCTCTCTATTTCTCCGTGCATAAAAGAATTCTCTCGACTCTTGTTCTTCTTTTTACATGCGTACACAGAAAATTTGTTAATGTGTGTGAGACAGTCATACTCGATTCACAATGCGACGTGAAAACTCGACGTGAGCGTGACGAGAACTCGTCGTAGTTGTCAAGCCGATTTCAAATCATGTAATTATACGAGGAAACGCCAGGGTATGCACAATGAAACGTTTTTCGTCGTCACGTCAACCGGAGTTGGGAAAATTGAAAAAAAAAAACGCTCTCGTCGCGGTTTTTTATGTTTTTTTTTTATTTGACTGATGGTGAATTTTTTAAATTAACAAAAATAAATATAAATTTTGTTGACGATGAAATTATATTTATAGATCTATTTGTGTTGACAATATTATAATATTGTATTGTTTTAATTTCTTTGCATTTTTAGCCGAAAATCATTTCATCAGCCCAATGGACAAACACAATTATAATATTTAAATAAATAAAGTACTTTCAATTTTATTGAATTTTTGAACAACAACAACTTAAAGGCGCTACCACCAATTGTTTGGCTGGAGATATAGCTATTTCGTGCTTTGCCCCTTTTGCACTCATCAGTCTCCATTTCAGTTTAATTTTGTTCATTATTTTGAACGCACACTGCACAGCAAGAACAAAAATAATAAATAATTTAACGCTGTCAAAAACTCGTCGTCAAGAAACTCGTCGCATTGTGAATTGGGAAACGATTTTATAACTAGAAAAATATGACAGCGATTCACGTTACGCTCTCGTCACGTTTTCACGTCGCATTGTGAATCAAGCTTCAGTATTTCTGGATTCCCAAGTGGTTCCAAAGTGAACCGAGAAATTCAGGTCCGTGATTTTGGTTGAAGGGTACCCTTCAAGCAAAATCACGGACCCAAATTTCTCGGTTCACTTGGGACTCCAAAAAAAATGAGTGTCTCACACACAATAACAAATTTTCTGTGTACGCATGTAAAAAGAACGAGAATCGAGAGTATTTTTTTCAAGCATCGAGAAATAGAGAGAGTATAGGAGAAGTATACAATCATTTTGCCTTAATTTCCACCACTTTTTTTTTTAGTTCAGTTTTGTAGGTAGCGTGGCGAAGACGGTTGCTTTTTTATCTCTTTTTTCTTGTTAACACTTTTAACCATTTCCAATCAGAAATGCAAGTTTCTATTTATTAAATGTAAATTTATATTTGTGGAATGATGTCATGTGCGAAATAGTATTTAGAAAATCTTTTATGAATGATAAATAAAAAAAAACTCTTGAAATGAAAAAATTCAGTTTGTTTTATTTTTGTAGTCAATGGAGAAACTGGACTAGATGGGAAGTTTTTTTTAATGCTTTTGGGTTGGGTATGCCTCAATTCATTCATTTTTTTTGGAACCGTTTTAGATTCCATTTGGTTTCGGTTCTCCGAGTATGGTGAATTCAAAAACTCTCTCTCTCACAATACATTCACATAATGGCTCCGTGGTGATTCTAATTTCCATACTAATTTGAGCCACAAAACGCAGTTTTTCGATCCGTATTTGGATCCGAATGCGAAGTCGTCCATACGTTGTTTGATACGTTTGCGGACCGAAAACGAGCTCGCTTGCTTGAAGGGTAGTGGTTTGCTTCTGTCAAGAAAAGGCTGAAAACCAAATAGACTCAAAAAGAGATGAATTTGCGATATTTCAACTTTTTAACCCTTCAACTTTTCAACCTTCATATAAAGCTAAGGGAAGTTTTTACTAGAGACTGAGCTCTATTATATATACACTGATCTCACAGTACACATATCTAAGGTATTATATTGCGCAGTTTAAGATGGCTGCCAATTGTGCCCATACACAGTAAACAAAAACAAATTTATTGTGAATAATTTTTTTTACTATTGATTTTGACACATGCGCAGAACTGAACGAAAATGAAAACGCTAAAGATATTACTTTTAATATATGTGCCTTGCACTGATCTCTTATAATGTAGAGATCAGTGACGCTTAGTAATGAAAAAAATAGAATTTTAATGTTAATTAGTGAGGTTCGGCGAACTGTCATGTATATTAAAGTTATTTTTTTTTTACCTTTGAGTATACATAAGTCTGTTAAGTGTTGAAAATAGTGAGGTTCGGTCAGATCTCATTCATAGTAAAATTATTTTTGTTAGACGTGTAAATAGTGAGTTTCGGCAAACTTCAGTTATATAAAAGTAATTTTTTTTCACATTCGGGTACAAAGTCGACTGATAAGAGACAAGAAATTGATTCTTTCAGTGATATTAGCTCAATTAAAGTTGCGTGGTTGATTAGTATTTGATATTGATTCTCCCATCGTACGGGCGATCTTAGGTTACGTGCTTTAATTGGAATATATCCAATAAAAGTACGAATTTTGTTGTGGACGCCCAAATAGAACTAGTCCACTCCATTTTATAAAGAAAAAAAAATTGCAATTGAGTCTCATCATAATGCAAAATAGGTACAAATGGAAACTGAGGATAAAATTGTTGACCAGTTCTAGCACCCTCTGCTTTGTAGTAGATGAACTATTTTCGGAACAGAACTTGAAATGTCATCGATTCCGAAAACTGAATTCTGTACTGTCAAAGTGATTAGGAAAAAACGTGGTGTCCCTTGACTTGCCAAATTCCGATGTACTGGAATCAAAGGTTATGACGGAAAAAAAAAGTAATTTTTAAGAGTGCAAGAATACTTTTTTCGAGTGTGTAGACTAAATTTAAATGCTAAACTTACCTTCTTACAACTCCTTTTTTTTAACCAGTGTAAAGAACCGGTGATTACCACCTTTTTCTTGTTATTTTTTGTTGGATGAATGCTCAGCCAATCTTTAATTTGTACAAATAACGAAACAGAGGGTGAGTCTCACACAGATTTTATTTATTAAACGTGTGTTAAAAGTGATACATTTTGTAGGTTAATTTTTTCTGGCGGCCACAGGTTGCCAGTGAAGCACTGGGCCGCCACGATTTTAATTGTTTGTTCCCCACGTTTTTGGTTGGCCGTCTACTTGTGTGTCCGACTGCCACCTTTGTTCGTCATCCATTTTATACGGCCCATTGTTTCCTGTCTGCAAAGTACGTTGATTACGGCGATTGAGTGTAGCTACAGGAGCCTCACGCGCCAGCCGGAGCACCTACACATACGACCTGTATACGACATAACCTGTCACAGTTCAAGTATAAAAGGCAGCACAGTGAGTCTGTTAAAAACAAAAAAGAAGAGAACAAATTATTTTTAAAGATAATTATTTAATAACAAAAAAAAAACAATATAAAACAAGATCGGTGTTTTTCTTTGTCGATCCACTGCTGTTCCAGATCAACTTTGAGATCCCGTATTTGTGTTTTGTGATGTCCTTTTTTTATAGTAGGCGGTGAAGTTTTTTTTATTGACATTTACTATATTTTCATTTAATCTTTTATTAATATAGTAATTCTTTAATATTTAAATCAATAATTCTACTTTGTAAGTGAAAAGAATTTATTTTCCAGGGCCTGTCCCATTTGTCTGATATTTGCTTTGTATTTTTCCCCCTTCATTGAGCTCTATGTAGGTAGTTTTTTTGTAGTTGGTTTAGTACTGCGTACCAAAAAAGGGACCTATAAACGTCCCAGAATAGTCCTGTTGGGAAATAAATAAATTACACGTTTTTTTGTTAGCTTTCAATAATTAATAATTTTGTTTATTTCAATTTTGAATAAATTATTTTGTGAAATTGCAAGGATATTGCAAATTTGAAGTAAATTTTCCAGAAATTTAATTTTCTTTTCCATTGAGTTACTCACTACTTCTTAACTTAACTCACTTCTTCTTGTATTATGCTTTTTAAATTTAATGATAAATAAAACTTCAGTCCAACGCCTATATGGTTGAAAGTTATGTTTTTGTTTGTTTCGTGTAAACGGAACATGATTTATTGAAGAGCAAATTTTAGGGGGTGCCTATGGGAGCCAAGTTCTGTTGGTGAAGATGGTATGATCTGAAGACGATCATCCACCATCTTTGGGGAAATCTAAACAGGGCCGCAGATTTCCAAGGTTGGGTGGGTAATGGCCACACTGCAACAACATCCGCAATGCCCTTCGTGTGTGGTAAGTGTCCGTCCACTTTTTTACATTTTAACACTTTAACACAAAATACAAGCTTATCACTTAAAATAACGCTCACCGGTGAAATGTTAATGATTAATTATAGTTGATGTTTATTATAGTTGATTAGTATAGTTGATGTTTACTATAGTTGATGGTACTTGCAAGGGTGAGGGTTAGTGAGCTGTGTAGGCCAATAAATTTCACACACACCTATAACTGAAAAAAAAGAACATTTGTTAAAAAAAAAAAAAAAACTATATACTAGTTACGATACTCATATACTTGGTGTTGGCGGTATTTTTGCCCAGCTTTAGAGCATGGGTTGCTCCCCACACTCCACCTATTTTTGTTCTGCTCGGCAAAGTACCCACACGCCAATTGCAATTGATTCTTCAGGAACATGAAAAAGACCTATTTAAGATTTGGATCTATTAAAACCAAAATCGAATCCACAAAAAAAAATGTTTTTCACCATACTCGGAGAACCGAAATCAAATGGAATCTAAAACGGTTCCAAAAAAAATTAATGAATTGAGGCATCCCCAACCCAAATGTATTAAAAAAACTTCCAATCTAGTCCTGTTTCTCCATTGCCTACAAAAATAAAACAAACAGATATTTTTCATTTCAAGAGATTTTTTTTATTTATCATTCATAAAAGGTTTTCTAAAGACTATTTCGCACTAATAAACATGACATATTTCCACAAATATAAATTTACATTTAATAAATAGAAACTTGCATTTCTGATTGGAAATTTTTCAAAGTTTTAACAAGAAAAAAAAGAGATAAAAAAGCAACCGTCTTCGCCACGCTACCTATAAAACTGAACTAAAAAAAGGTGGTGGAAATTAAGGCAAAATATTTGTATATGTATACTTCGCCTATACTCTCTCTATTTCTCCGTGCTTAAAAAAATACTCTCCATTCTCGTTCTTTTTACATGCGTACACAGAAAATTTGTTATTGTGTGTGAGACACTCATTTTTTTGGAGTCCCAAGTGAACCGAGAAATTTGGGTCCGTGATTTTGCTAAGGGTATACCCTTCAAGCAAGCGAGTCTGTTTTGGATCCGAAACCAGTTCATAAACGGACCCAAAACCGGATCCAAAACGATTCCAAATCGGATCAAATTAGTATGGAAATTAGAATCACCACGGAGCCATTATGTGAATGTATTGTGAGAGAGTAATTCAATTCACCATACTCAGAGAAAACGGAGCCTAAATGGAATCCAAAACGGACCAATAAAAATGAATGAATCGAGGCATACCCAAATGTATTGTATTAAAAAGAAACTTCCCCATCTAGTCGAGTTTCTACATTGCATACAAGAAAAAAAAAAAACAAACAGAATTTTATTCATTTCAAGCTTTTCTTTTTATTTATCAATTAGAAAAGTTACATTATATATTTCACAACTAAAAATTAACATATAATAAACAGTAAACTTGTATTTTTGATTGGAAATTTCTTAAAGTTTTCACAAGAAAAAAAAGATAAAAAAGCAATGGTCTTCGCCTAGCTACCTAACAAAACTGAACTAAAAAAAAGTGGTGGAAATTAAAACAAAAAGACTGTACTCTCTCTATTTCTCCGTGCATAAAAGAATTCTCTCGACTCTTGTTCTTCTTTTTACATGCGTACACAGAAAATTTGTTAATGTGTGTGAGACAGTCATACTCGATTCACAATGCGACGTGAAAACTCGACGTGAGCGTGACGAGAACTCGTCGTAGTTGTCAAGCCGATTTCAAATCATGTAATTATACGAGGAAACGCCAGGGTATGCACAATGAAACGTTTCTCGTCGTCACGTCAACCGGAGTTGGGAAAATTGAAAAAAAAAACGCTCTCGTCGCGGTTTTTTATGTTTTTTTTTTATTTGACTGATGGTGAATTTTTTAAATTAACAAAAATAAATATAAATTTTGTTGACGATGAAATTATATTTATAGATCTATTTGTGTTGACAATATTATAATATTGTATTGTTTTAATTTCTTTGCATTTTTAGCCGAAAATCAGTTCATCAGCCCAATGGACAAACACAATTATAATATTTAAATAAATAAAGTACTTTCAATTTTATTGAATTTTTGAACAACAACTTAAAGGCGCTACCACCAATTGTTTGGCTGGAGATATAGCTATTTCGTGCTTTGCCCCTTTTGCACTCATCAGTCTCCTTTTCAGTTTAATTTTGTTCATTATTTTGAACGCACACTGCACAGCAAGAACAAAAATAATAAATAATTTAACGCTGTCAAAAACTCGTCGTCAAGAAACTCGTCGCATTGTGAATTGGGAAACGATTTTATAACTAGAAAAATATGACAGCGATTCACGTTACGCTCTCGTCACGTTTTCACGTCGCATTGTGAATCAAGCTTCAGTATTTCTGGATTCCCAAGTGGTTCCAAAGTGAACCGAGAAATTCGGGTCCGTGATTTTGGTTGAAGGGTAGTGGTTTGCTTCTGGCAAGAAAAGGCTGAAAACCAAATAGACTCAAAAAGAGATGAATTTGCGATATTTCAACTTTTCAACCCTTCAACTTTTCAACCTTCATATAAAGCTAAGGGAAGTTTTTACTAGAGACTGAGCTCTATTATATCGCACCCTCAGTACAATAGAGCGATAAGTCAAAAAATGGCATTTCGAGAAAAACGCATCTTTGAATTCCAGAAACTGAATTTTACCTATAACTTCCAACAACAAATACTTTTTAACGACGTGTTTACTGAAATATATAAAGAAAACTCTTAGATTTCAGATTTTATAGAAAAAAATTATTAAAATCGCTTACGTAACATAAATATTCACCTTTTTTGATTTAATTCTTTGAAACAAAACAAAAAAAATTAGTTCAATACAGCGATTAGTCAAAACATCGCCTTTTTGCATTAAAATAACTCATCAATCGAATGGAGTTATTCCGTTTTGTATCTCTGTTGTACTAAAACTCTCTTTGTTGCATTAGAATGATAGAGCATTTTTAAGGAGCTGAGTATTGCACTAGGATTTGCGTTCAAAAATTCGAAACTAACTTGTTATTTTGAATTGTATTTGTATTGCATTGGAGTTGTTTAAGTTTTTTAGTGAAAAATAGCATATATTTTGAAATAGTTCTATATAGCGTTTGAGCATTTTTAAAATTTTAATTTGTAAGTAAGTCATTTTAATTAATAAAAAATCGTTTATTTAGAAATAGTAGTATAACTCATCTATTTTTTTGAATGTGGTAACACCAGACTCCTTAAATAAAGCTTAATTTTATAACCAACAATTCCTCATTATTAACTCAAAAGTGCCATTTTTTGACTTATCGCTCTATTGTACTGAGGGTGCGATATATTAAAAGTAATATCCTTAGCGTTTTCATTTTCGTTCAGTTCTGCGCATGTGTCAAAATCAATAGTAAAAAAAATTATTCACAATAAATTTGTTTTTGTTTACTGTGTATGGGCACAATTGGCAGCCATCTTAAACTGCGCAATATAATACCTTAGATATGTGTACTGTGAGATCAGTGTATATATCGCACCCTCAGTACAATAGAGCGATAAGTCAAAAAATGGCACTTTTGAGTTAATAATGAGGAATTGTTGGTTATAAAATTAAGCTTTATTTAAGGGGTCTGGTGTTACCACATTCAAAAAAATAGATGAGTTATACTACTATTTCTAAATAAACGATTTTTTTATTAATTAAAATGACTTACTTACAAATTAAAATTTTAAAAATGCTCAAACGCTATATAGAACTATTTCAAAATATATGCTATTTTTCACTAAAAAACTTAAACAACTCCAATGCAATACAAATACAATTCAAAATAACAAGTTAGTTTCGAATTTTTGAACGCAAATCCTAGTGCAATACTCGGCTCCTTAAAAATGATCTATCATTCTAATGCAACAAAGAGAGTTTTAGTACAACAGAGATACAAAACGAAATAACTCTATTCGATTGATGAGTTATTTTAATGCAAAAAGGCGATGTTTTGACTAATCGCTGTATTGAACTAATTTTTTTTGTTTTGTTTCAAAGAATTAAATCAAAAAAGGTGAATATTTATGTTACGTAAGCGATTTTAATAATTTTTTTCTATAAAATCTGAAATCTAAGAGTTTTCTTTATATATTTCAGTAAACACGTCGTTAAAAAGTATTTGTTGTTGGAAGTTATAGGTAAAATTCAGTTTCTGGAATTCAAAGATGCGTTTTTCTCGAAATGCCATTTTTTGACTTATCGCTCTATTGTACTGAGGGTGCGAAATGCATATGTTGCATTTCGTGGATTTCCTTTTTTTGGGTAAAATGCAATAATCTAAGTACTTGATAAATATGCATAATATGTTATATCCATTTCGTATGGTTTTCCTTTTATCGTTTGATAAGCATACATACATTTGATGCATTTGGTGATTTTCCTTTTTTGGATCTCAAGCAAATAATTCTAACACTGGACATATCAGTAATTTTGAATAGTTCTTGTTAAAGAGCCATCGAGTACAGTTCTTTTGAGTGTTTCCAAGTTTAAACTTATGGCATTTATAAATTAAAACCGATAAATACAACAAAAAAAAGTGTTACTAATACAATTTGTCTTCCTATCAAACAAATAAGTGAATCAGTGAACATCTAAGTAATTTTGAATTGTTCTTGCTATAAGTCTAGTGCAGTTCCTTTAAGTTTAAACTTAAAATCGAGAAAAAAGAAGTGTCATTTTTATTTTTTGTCATTGATATAAACAGATATCATTACATTTTTGAAGCTTTGCTTAAAAGCGATGAAACAACAAAATAATAAAACAAAAAACAGTAACTAACAGATCCTAAAAACAGTTAAAAAACTTAATTCTACAAATCTAAGTGCTTCCTTATGAAATTTAATTGTTTAAAAAACAAAAAAAAAACAAAATGGCAATTTTGCTTTGGGTTTGTTTGTGCTGAAAAATTCTCCCATGAAAGTTCTTTCAGTAGGCACATAAAATATGCTCATAAGGGTACCAGTACCAGTAAAGTTCAATGCCCCCAATGTGTAAGAACATTTTCGCGAAAAGATGCTTTGAGTCGCCATGTTCTAAGTTCTCATAAAACCTTAGAGGTTGCTCATGTGAGCAATGCAAACTTAACTGTAAGTGACCAGCCTATCTCAACCAAACGGAAAGCCCATGATGATATTCCTCATTGTTCATCGAACAAACGCAGATGCGGAACCTGTCCAGGAGAGTTTTCGCCTAACCATGAGAGAACAGAAATCCACAGAAACAAGAACATGGTAAAAGTACCAATGAGCCCATTTATGAAGATCCGGAAGTGTTTTAAAGGCATGGTAGAAACCTTCCTTTCGCAAAACAAAAGGCAAGATCTACTAAACATTAAATGTCTTTTGGACAGTTCTAAGACTGATGTATTGCAACTCATTGAAGATTCGTTCCAAAGAAAAGGTAGTGTTAAGTTCAGTATTGAGCTTTTCGCTGAATATGTAAAGTATTCAACATTGACTGGAGGAGAAGAGCAATGCTCTACAAAGCCAAGATATTTCGGAAATATTTACGAAGATGGTAGAATGCATTGACAACAAAAGCGAAGAGTTTGAGATCATGGATTCTGGTTGAAGTCTTCTTTTCATCAAACGAATAGAAGTCAACATCAATGAGTACAAGCTATTGAGAGGATCGAGTTATATTAGACTGCCAAAATCTATTGAAATTAAAAAGCCGTGTGTAAATATAAAAAATAATGATAAATACTGCTTCAAATGGGCAATTTTTTCTGCTCTCCATCCGGCCCATATCAATGTTCAAAGAACCAGCAGCTATCAAATTGGAAATAGCGAAAATGTTATAATAAATTTACCAAGTGGTGTTCGCTTAAATTTCTACAATTTAGCTTTCCCCTTAAAGCTTAAAGATATTACGATCTTCGAAACGCTTACCCCTACTACATATAAGTGTTAACGTTTTTGGAATCGAGCCAAGAGTATTGGGAGTGAAGACTTTAAAGCTTTTGGCCCATATTGCATTACAAGGGGTGTACAGGATATTTAAAACAACTTACTGCTTATCCAAGATGAAGCTAATAACCATTTTATATGGATTAAAAACATTTCGAGGTTGTTAAGTATGCAGATAAATCATGGGAATCACTCCATAAGTATGTGTAATGCGTGCTTATTAACGTTCAATGCTGATAGTGCTTTTCGAAAGCACCAAAAGGAGTGCAACGGTATCGTAACAGAGCTGCCAAAAGAGGATTCTAAAATATTAAAATTCGACCATCTCTCAAGATCTATTGAAGTTCCTTTTGCTATATATGCTGACTTCGAATGTATGCTGGTGAACATCCAAAGTTGTCATCCGGACCCCAGAAATTCCTCAACAACAGCTATTAAAGAGCATATACCTATAGCAGTTTCTTATTACTTGAAATGCTCGTTCGACTCATCTTTGGACAAACTGTTTAAATAGACGGGTAAGCATAGCATATTAAAAAAAAAAAAACAGAAACATTATATATTTAATTTTGTATTTATAAATTTCTAAATTTGATTATAGGGTATTCGTAATTTCCACATCAGCGGGAAATTTAGGGGTGCGGCGCATTCCTCGTGTAATTTAAATTATAAGGTACCCAAATGTTTGCCTATATTTTTCCACAATTTAACTGGCTATGATGCCCATTTATTTATAAAAGATTTGGGTAATACTAATGGGGACATTAGAATTACACCATTAAACAAAGAAAAATATATGCCTATTTCAAAATTAATCGAAATAGATACAATAAATAATGATCATAACGATCTTCTTGAGTTAAGATTCTTAGACTCGTTATGATTTCTCCCCTCGAGCATTGACAATATTTCAAAAACCTTTGCAGAGGATGATTTCAAAATGTTGGCCAAGTTTTGCCAAAGCAATAAGAGATCTTTCGAACTAATGACTCGAAAGGGTGTCTTTTACTATGATTATATAGATTCCAAAGAAAAACTTTTTGAAACGTAATAACCACCTGTTTCAGCGTTTAAGAATTCATTGCTCGACCTAGATTGTAACGAAGATGATTATGAGCATGCTTAAAATGTTTGGAATAATTTCAATTGTTCTACATTAGCTCAATATCCTGAACATTATTTAATAACGGATGTTTTAACTCTATACGATATATTTGAAAAATTCCGTAAGGATTCAAGGCAAACGTATGGTCTAGATCCATGTCATTATTTCACGTTGCCTGGTTTTTCATGGAGCGCTATGCTTAAGCATACAAATGTGAAATTAGAGCTCCTTACGGATATTAATATGTAAAATTTTTGTTAGCAAGGGTATAAGAGGAGGATTGACCCAGTGCAGTTTACGGCACTGTAAGGGTAATAATAAATATATGAAAGAATATGATGAAAGTAAGCCTGAAGAATACTTAATCTACTTAGAAGCTAATAACCTTTACGGTTAGGCTATGTCCGATTACCTCCCACATTCAGGCTTTCAATTCTCCGTGTTTATTTGCAAGGCATACCTTTTACAATCGTAACTGATTGCAGTTCTTTAACAATGACACTGAACAAAAAGAATGTTAATCAAAGAGTTGCTCGATGGGCCTTGGAACTGGAGGATTATGGCTTTAAAGTCAAAGAGAAAACATATCTTAGTGGTGATAGATGCATTTACAAAGTTCACTAAATTGTACCCAGTTGTATCTACAAGCTCAAAAGAAGTATGTTTTTTTTTTTGTATTTGTGCGCGCACTAAAGGGGTTGTGACTACCCTTAATATGTTGAACACAGTGCGAGCTTTAGGAAAATAGGGAAGGATTTAAGAGGAGATGCCGGTGCACATTGGTTTTGAAGTTCTGAATATTAAAATGGGAGGGAAAGATAGAGTCGGGTAAAGCATTCCACATTCGCGTGGTGCGGGAAAAGAAAGAATCCCTGAACTTGACAGTACGTCCGAAGTTGGGCTCAAGGGTAAACTGATGGGCATTCCTAGCAGCGCGAGTATTACGGTTGAATTGTTTAAGGGGAGGAATGCAACTGGTTATTTCGCTTGAGCACTGTTTATGAAAATAACGATAAAATAATGAAATACAAGAAACATTGCGGCGGTGTTCTAGAGAAGCAAATGTATCAGTTATATTTCTTTCACCTATCATTTTCATAGCTCTTCTTTGAATTCTATCCAATAGGCTTAAATGGGTTATTGGAGCACCTGCCCAAACATGAGAGTTGTACTCGAGTTTTGGACGAATAAAGGCTTTATAGATTACAGCCAGATCAGAAGGGGAGACAAATTTCTTGCATCGCCGAAGAAAACCTAAGCACTTAGCAGCATTTTTGGCGACGTCGAATATGTGGTCATTCCACAGAAGGTGGTCTGTTATACACATACCGAGGACTGAAAGCTTTTCGGTTTCCTCAATGCAAGTGCCACTCATGGATAGTGGCATGGGGGGTGGGTTTCTCTTGGGTTTTTGAAGCATTAAATTCCACTCGGTTTTTAATTCCCCATTGGACAATGCTGTCAAGATCGGAATTTAATGAGCTAATCATACGCTGCCGTTCAAGTTCCACATCCGAAGGACATGGATGTGAATCTGAAAACGAATATGAGAAGCTGAGGGTGCTATCATCAGCGAAACAGTTTAATGGATTAAACGTTTCAGACAGAAGATCATTTATGAATATAAGGAAGAGAGTCGGAGACAAAACGGAGCCCTGGGGCACACCAGCATTTATTTTGTGAATTTCAGACTTGAAACCGTCCAATACAACTTGTATTGAACGGTCTGAAAGGTAATTTCTAATCCAACGAAGAAGAGATTCATCGAAACCAAATGCGCGCATTTTCGATAAGATAGCTTGATGCCAAACTCTATCAAACGCTTTTGAAATATCAAGGGCAATGATCTTACTTTCTGCAAAACGATGTAAGGATGTGTTCCACTGTTCGGTGAGATATACCATCAGATCACCAGTGGACCTTTTGCTCCGAAAGCCGTACTGCCGGTCATTAAGAAGCTTTCGTTCCTCGAGATATTTCTTGAGCTGGAAATTAATCAGCGTTTCCATTACCTTGGAAAGAAGGGACGTAAGTGCAATTGGTCGATAGTTTGAGGGTGAGGAAGATACGCCTTTTTTAGGGACAGGCTGGACAAATGCTGTTTTCCATCCACTCGGAAAGAGACCAGTAGAATAGGACAGATGGAAAAGCTTACGCAGTGGTTTTGCCAGCGTTGAAGAACACCTCTTCAGAACAATGGGAGGGATACTATCCGGGCCAGCGGATTTGTGTACGTCGAGATCTTTTAGAACTCTAGCAACTGCACGAGTGCGAAAGAAGATTTGTCCCATGAAATCATTTACGCTCTCAAGTACAGGAGGAGTCATAACACTTTCTGGCAGCGTCGAATTAACAGCAAACTTTGCTGCAAGCAAATTGGCTTTATCTATCGAGCTGACAAAAGGTGTATCGTTGGAGACGAGCGTTGGAACCGACGACGAAGTAGCATTTCGTATACTCTTTGCAAATGACCAAACATTTTTACTACCTGTGGGACATTGTAGTATTTTTTGCCTTAATTTCTGGTTATGCAAAAATTTGGTTCGTCGAATATGAACATTACAGGTCTTTCTAGCTTGTTTGAACTAATTCCGGTTTTCCTCAGTAGGGTTGGCTTTATAACATCGGAAACTTACTTCTCTGACCCTAATAACCTCTTTACAGCTCGAATCAAACCATGAGTTTTCCTTGGGTTTGATAGATTTTACCCTATTCGGGATAAAATTTCTCATTCCACAAAGAATTAAATTTGTGATCATATCTGCACTGGCATCTACGTCACTATCGAGGAAGCATAGTGACCAGTTAAAGTTACTGAAGAAACCATTGAGACCGTCCCAGTTGGCTTTCTCGTATTGCCAAACGGTTCTCGTTGGTACTTTCTCTTTAACTGAGTTTTGTTGGCACGAGAAATTAGCAGATATGACACAATGGTCTGATGAGCCTAGAGGCGATAATACACTAATAGTGTATTTATTAGGGTCAGAGGTAAGAAACAAGTCTAGTGTGTTGGCGGATTGACCTGCAACATCAGGGATTCGAGTTGGCTCGTTAACAAGCTGAGTCAGGTGGTTTAACTCAGCAAAGAGCTCAACATACCTTCTTTCGGGTGTTGTCTGGCGATAAAAGCGAAACCAACTAGAATTGTGTACATTGAAATCGCCCGCAATGACGATTTCAGTGTGAGGATAATGGGCAACAATTCTTAGGATGGAGTCGGACAGAGCATCAAATTCGATATAAGTTGGATTTCTGTCCAGATTTGGGCTTCGATAAATAAAACAGGAATGAATGATTTGCTTATTGACCGTAAATTTGAAGCACATGAAGTTAAAATTTGTGTTTGAGCACAAACCATATTGTGGTTGAAGTTGGTACGCAACATCATTCCTTATATAAACAGCGAGACCGTGATGGGGAAAGAATAATGGCACTAAATTATAACCAGGCAGATTGAATTCCGTATGATCGGAGTTTTCTCCTACCTGAGTTTCACTCAGTGCCAAAGCGGCTGGCCTGCTTTGCGCAGTATAGACGTATACAGCACAGAAATTCTATCTAATCCCCCGAATGTTGCTAAAGTCGACTCTAAATTCACCCACCATTTCAATAAAAAACAAAAACTTACTAAAACCAAATCAGACAATTAACTAAGATGAATGTCTAATCTTAATCCCAATTTGAACTTTACTATAGCAAACTATCGCCAGTGTTATGACTTGGCGACAGACTGCTACAGATCCGGCCCTGGTTACTAAGAAAAGACAAACACCTAGCAGCACTAAGAAAATATTTTCAGTATTATAGAAGGCAATCAAGAGTAATTACTGATAGGGGAACCTGTTTTACATCACTAGAGTTTAGTTCATTCGTTATAGACCAAAATATAGACCATGTTAAGGTGGCAGTTCATTCACCACAAGCCAATGGTCAAGTAGAGCGAGTCAATAGGGTATTAACTAGTATGCTTGCTAAGCTTTCGCAACCGATCGAGCACTCAGATTGCGTTGTTACTCTAACACAAATTGAATTTGGACTAAATAACACTATACATCGAGCTATTCAAAATACACCAAGTCAATTGTTATTCGGTATTAACCAAAGGGGGGTAATAATTGACCAATTAACAGAATTTCTTGATGATAAGCAATTAAGTCAACCGGAAAGAAATCTTGAATTGTCAAGAGAAATTGTCAGAGGCAATCACTAAGATTCAAGAATATAACGCTAAATATTTTGAAGAGCATAGTAACCCAGCAAGTATATACGACGAAGGTGATTATGTGGTAACAAAAAATGTAGACACAACAACCGGTGTAAATAAGAAATTGATTCCAAAATTCAGGGGCCCATATGTTGTTTACAAGATTCTACCTAATGACAGATATGTAATACGTGATACTGAAGGTTGTCAAGTCACACAACTGCCATATGATGGTATTGTCGAGTCTCGAAATATTCGACTCTGGAAGAATCGAGACTCTGAAGGTTCGGTTGATTAAGGGCAATACCTGCCATCCGGCCCAAACATGAGAGTTGTACTCGAGTTTTGGACGAATAAAGGCTTTATAGATTACAGCCAGATCAGAAGGGGAGAAAAATTTCTTGCATCGCCGAAGAAAACCTAAGCACTTAGCAGCATTTTTGGCGACATCGAATATGTGGTCATTCCACAGAAGTTGGTCTGTTATACACATACCGAGGACTGAAAGCTTTTCGGTTTCCTCAATGCAAGTGCCACTCATGGATAGTGGCATGGGGGTGGGTTTCTCTTAGACGACAGTAGACAGCATTGGGTTTTTGAAGCATTAAACTCCACTCGGTTTTTTATTCCCCATTGGACAATGCTGTCAAGATTGGAATTTAATGAGCTAATCATACGCTGCCGTTCAAGTTCCACATCCGAAGGACATGGATGTGAATCTGAAAACGAATATGAGAAGCTGAGGGTGCTGTCATCAGCGAAACAGTTTAATGGATTAAACGTTTCAGACAGAAGATCATTTATGAATATAAGGAAGAGAGTCGGAGACAAAACGGAGCCCTGGGGCACACCAGCATTTATTTTGTGAATTTCAGACTTGAAACCGTCCAATACAACTTGTATTGAACGGTCCGAAAGGTAATTTCTAATCCAACGAAGAAGAGATTCATCGAAACCAAATGCGCGCATTTTCGATAAGATAGCTTGATGCCAAACTCTATCAAACGCTTTTGAAATATCAAGGGCAATAATCTTACTTTCTCCAAAACGATGTAAAGATGTGTTCCACTGTTCGGTGAGATATACCATCAGATCACCAGTGGACCTTTTGCTCCGAAAGTCGTACTGCCGGTCATTAAGAAGCTTTCGTTCCTCGAGATATTTCTTGAGCTGGAAATTAATCAGCGTTTCCATGACCTTGGAAAAAAGGGACGTAAGTGCAATTGGTCGATAGTTTGAGGGTGAGGAAGATACGCCTTTTTGAGGGACAGGCTGGACAAATGCTGTTTTCCATCCACTCGGAAAGAGACCAGTAGAATAGGACAGATGGAAAAGCTTACGCAGTGGTTTTGCCAGCGTTGAAGAACACCTCTTCAGAACAATGGGAGGGATACTATCCGGGCCAGCGGATTTGTGTACGTCGAGATCTTTTAGAACTCTAGCAACTGCACGAGTGCGAAAGAAGATTTGTCCCATGAAATCATTTACGCTCTCAAGTACAGGAGGAGTCATAACACTTTCTGGCAGCGTCGAATTAACAGCAAACTGTGCTGCAAGCAAATTGGCTTTATCTATCGAGCTGACAAAAGGTGTATCGTTGGAGACGAGCGTTGGAACCGACGACGAAGTAGCATTTCGTATACTCTTTGCAAATGACCAAACATTTTTACTACCTGTGGGACATTGTAGTATTTTTTGCCTTAATTTCTGGTCATGCAAAAATTTGGTTCGTCGAATATGAACATTACAGGTCTTTCTAGCTTGTTTGAACTTATTCCGGTTTTCCTCAGTAGGGTTGGCTTTATAACATCGGAAACTTACTTCTCTGACCCTAATAACCTCTTTACAGCTCGAATCAAACCATGAGTTTTCCTTGGGTTTGATAGATTTTACCCTATTCGGGATAAAATTTCTCATTCCACAAAGAATTAAATTTGTGATCATATCTGCACTGGCATCTACGTCACTATCGAGGAAGCATAGTAACCAGTTAAAGTTACTGAAGAAACCATTGAGACCGTCCCAGTTGGCTTTCTCGTATTGCCAAACGGTTCTCGTTGGTACTTTCTCTTTAACTGAGTTTTGTTGGCACGAGAAATTAGCAGATATGACACAATGGTCTGATGAGCCTAGAGGCGATAATACACTAATAGTGTATTTATTAGGGTCAGAGGTAAGAAACAAGTCTAGTGTGTTGGCGGATTGACCTGCAACATCAGGGATTCGAGTTGGCTCGTTAACAAGCTGAGTCAGGTGGTTTAACTCAGCAAAGAGCTCAACATACCTTCTTTCGGGTGTTGTCTGGCGATAAAAGCGAAACCAACTAGAATTGTGTACATTGAAATCGCCCGCAATGACGATTTCAGTGTGAGGATAATGGGCAACAATTCTTAGGATGGAGTCGGACAGAGCATCAAATTCGATATAAGTTGAATTTCTGTCCAGATTTGGGCTCCGATAAATAAAACAGGAATGAATGATGTGCTGATTGACCGTAAATTTGAACCACATGAAGTTAAAATTTGTGTTTGAGCACAAACCATATTGTGGTTGAAGTTGGTACGCAACATCATTCCTTATATAAACAGCGAGACCGTGATGGGGAAAGAATAATGGCACTAAATTATAACCAGGCAGATTGAATTCCGTATGATCGGAGTTTTCTCCTACCTGAGTTTCACTCAGTGCCAAAACGGCTGGTCTGCTTTGCGCAGTATAGACGTATACAGCACAGAAATTCTGTCTAATCCCCCGAATGTTGCTAAAGTCGACTCTAAATTCACCCACCATTTCAATAAAAAACAAAAACTAACTAAAACCAAATCAGACAATTAACTAAGATGAATGTCTAATCTTAATGCCAATTTGAACTTTACTATAGCAAACTATCGCCAGTGTTATGACTTGGCGACAGACTGCTACAGATCCGGCCCTGGTTACTAAGAAAAGACAAACACCTAGCAGCACTAAGAAAATATTTTCAGTATTATAGAAGGCAATCAAGAGTAATTACTGATAGGGGAACCTGTTTTACATCACTAGAGTTTAGTTCATTCGTTATAGACCAAAATATAGACCATGTTAAGGTGGCAGTTCATTCACCACAAGCCAATGGTCAAGTAGAGCGAGTCAATAGGGTATTAACTAGTATGCTTGCTAAGCTTTCGCAACCGATCGAGCACTCAGATTGCGTTGTTACTCTAACACAAATTGAATTTGGACTAAATAACACTATACATCGAGCTATTCAAAATACACCAAGTCAACTGTTATTCGGTATTAACCAAAGGGGGGTAATAATTGACCAATTATCAGAATTTCTTGATGATAAGCAATTAAGTCAACCGGAAAGAAATCTTGAATTGTCAAGAGAAATTGTCAGAGGCAATCACTAAGATTCAAGAATATAACGCTAAATATTTTGAAGAGCATAGTAACCCAGCAAGTATATATGACGAGGGTGATTATGTGGTAATAAAAAATGTAGACACAACAACCGGTGTAAATAAGAAATTGATTCCAAAATTCAGGGGCCCATATGTTGTTTACAAGATTCTACCTAATGACAGATATGTAATACGTGATATTGAAGGTTGTCAAGTCACACAGCTGCCATATGATGGTATTGTCAAGTCTCGAAATATTCGACTCTGGAAGAATCGAGACTCTGAAGGTTCGGTTGATAAAGGGCGATACCTGCCATCTCTCACTTATAACTTAAGACTTGTTTCTTTAATTTAATCGTGGTCGATCAAATTGTCAAATTGGCCGAGTTGTAGTATAAAATTATTAATACACGCAATAATGTGTTATTCCCCTTATGTTTAGGTTTCAGAGTTTCGTAGCTACGTGTCGCACACCGAGCGCGAAATACTGAAACTGAGACATAGAAGCGAGACAAAAAGTTGTTGGTCTCGCTCTAAGTTTTAAATTTGTATTTTAACGTCCATTTTAGTTCTCAGACGTGTCTAAGCAAGATGTATAAAAGTGCTTAAAAGTTAAATAATTATATTTGTTAATAAAGACAGTAATTTTGTATAAATTAATATACCACACTAGGCTTGTTTGGTTATCAATTTTGTTCCAAAAATAACTTATTTATCACTATTAAAATGCTAGCAGACATTATGTGTTACACGACGATAAAGGGCTTCCATCACGTATATTCATTTTTGCTAGCACACATTATCATGGGTACAGAACCCAACGTATCGAACAACACGTAGGTGTTATTAACACCTGCAGCACAACTAACACGATCACTATTACACTGAGCCATCGCCCACTTAGCCACCACCCACTTACCGATCCAACAACTAGGCCATCTACCTAAAACAGCCACCACCCACTGACCTATCCACCAATTAGGCTTCAAGCCTATACGAACCCTTTTGCACTGAAACATCGCCCACTTAGCCACCACCCATCCACCACTTAGGTCAGAAGCCTGCATGACCCCTATCACAATGAGCCACCGCCCGATTAGCCACCACTCACTTGCCACCACACACTTAGCCACTACCCACTTACCTTTTTCAACTTTTACCTGGTACTGTCTCACCTGAACACACCTGTTCTCACCTGTATCACCTGCTCACCTGTCTCAGCTGTCGTACCTGTCTCACCTGTGCTCACCTGTTTTTTTTTAATTAAACGCGTATTAAAGGCGTTCTTACTACCCTTAAAATGATTGAGCACAGTGCGGGCGTTAGAAAAATAAGGAAGGATTTAAGAGGAGATGCCGGTGCACATTGGTTTTGAACCTTTGAATATCAAAATTCTTGTAGTGCGACTAAAAAAAGAATCTCTATACTAAACAGTTCGTCGGAGGTTGGGCTCGAGGGTAAACTGATGTGCATTCCTAGAAATACGAGTATTACGGTTGAATTGTTTTAGGGGAGGAATGCAACTGGCTATTTCGCAAGAGCACTGTTTATGAAAATAACGGTAAAATAACGAAAGACATGAAACATTGCGGCGGTGTTCGAGAGGTGCAAATGCTTCCGTTATATTTCTATCACCTATCATTTTCATAGCTCTTCTTTGAATTCTATCCAATAGACTCAAGTGAGTTATTGGAGCACCTGCCCAAACATGAGAATTGTACTCAAGTTTTGGACGAATAAAGGCTTTATAGATAACAGCCAGATCAGAAGGGTTGAAAAATTTCTTGCATCGCCGGAGAAAACCTAAGCACTTAGCAGCATTTTTGGCAACATCAAATATGTGATCATTCCACAAGAGGTGGGCTGTGATACACATACCGAGGACTGAAAGCTTTTCGGTTTCCTCAATGCAAGTGCCACTCATGGATAGTGGCATGGGGGGTGGGTTTCGTTTTGACGACACTAAACAGCATTGAGTTTTTGAAGCATTAAATTCTACGCGACTTTTGATTCCCCATTGGGCAATGCTGTCAAGATCAGAATTTAATGAGCTTATCATATGCTGCCGTTCAAGTTCCACATCCGAAGGACATGGATGTGAATCTGAAAAGCTGAGGGTACTGTCGTCAGCAAAACAGTTTAATGGATTAGAAGTTTCAGACAGCATATCATTAATGAATATGAGGAAGAGGGTCGGAGACAAAACGGAGCCCTGGGGCACACCAGTATTTATTTTGTGGTTTTCAGACTTGAAACCATCCAATACAACTTGTATTGAGCGGTCCGACAGGTAATTTCTAATCCAACGAAGAAGAGATTCATCGATACCAAATGTGCGCATTTTCGATAAGAGAGCTTTATGCCAAATTCTATCAAACGCTTTTGAAATATCAAGCGCAATAATCTTACTTTCTCCAAAACAATGTAAAGATTTGTTCCACTGTTCGGCGAGATATACCATCAGATCACCAGTGGATCTATTGCTACGAAAGCCATACTGCCGGTCATTAAAAAACTTTCGTTCTTCGAGATATTTCTTGAGCTGAAAATTGATCAGCGTTTTCATGACCTTGGAAAGAAGGGACGTAAGTACAATTGAACGATAGTTTGAGGGTGAAGAAGATACGCCTTTCTTAGGTACAGGCTGGACAAATGCTGTTTTCCATCCACTCGGAAAGAGACCAGTAGAATAGGACAGATGAAAAAGCTTACGCAGTGGTTTTGCCAGCGTTGAACAAAACCTCTTCAGAACAATGGGAGGGATACTATCCTTGCACCTGTCGCACCTGTCTCACCTGTGTCCCACCTGTGTCCCACCTGTGTCTCACCTGTGCACACCTGTTCTCACCTGTGCACACCTGTTACCCACTTAGCCACTGTTCTAGAACGCCCTTAAACCAACTACTACTTTCAACTGCTATTGTACCGGTTTCTGACGTCGAAGGAAATTGGATTAACTGTCAAGCACTTCTTGATAATGGTTCTCAAGTTCGTTTCATCACAAGATCCTTGCAGAAAAAATTAAAACTTGAAAGTGTCTCGGCGAATAAAACTATTGAAGGTATTGCAAAAAATGTATCAAACATAAAGGAAAGGCTTAACGTCTGTATAAAATCCAAACAGTCAGATTACAGAGCGAATTTAGATGTTCTGGTAGTTCCACAAATCATATCAGATTTGCCCGCAAAGTCGTTCCAGGAAAGTTGCCTGGCCGCTTTGAGCTAGCAGACCCTAATTATTTTATCCCAAGTTGCATAGATATGTTAATCGGTGCTGAGTTGTCTTACGAGATTTTATTCAAGGTAAACGTTCGACTAGAAAAACATAAAATGCTTATACAACATACAGCTCTTATAGATAACCCTGTTCTCTGCTGTAAGGAAGTATCTTATGTAGAAAACAGGAAAACAGTTTAGACTAACATTTACAAAATTGGGAAATAGAAGAAATGGAAAAAGAGTGTGAACTGACCAAAGAAGAAATTCAGTGTAAAGAGAATTTCGAAAAAACTGTTTGTAGAAGTGAAGATGGTAAGTTCGTTGTTCAGCTTCCCTTTAAATCTAAGAAACCCAATTTGGGCAAGTCAGAAATTATTGCTAAACGACGATTTCTTGCTATTGAACGTAAATTAAAAAATAACCCTGAGTTAAAAACCCAATACTACTTCTTTTTTACAAGAGTACTTAGAACTTGGGCATATGGAGTTGGTCGAAAATATTTCAGGCGAGGGATACTATCCCCATCACTTTATGTTAAGACCTGAAAGTACTTCGACCAAATTGAGAGTAGTTTTTGATGCTGCATGTAAGACTTATTTAAATAATGATTTGATAATTCGCCCACTTATAATTTGTTTGATATCCTGTTAAGATTTAGAAAACATAAATATGTTATTTCCGGTGACATTGAAAAAATGTTTAGGCAAATATGGGTACACGAAACGCATCGTAATTACCAAATGATATTTTGGCGCTGGAACCCATCCCATAATCTGCAGACATACTGTTTAAATACTGTTACTTATGGAACAAATTATGCTCCGTATCTAGCTACTAAATGCTTAAAAATAATGGCAAATTCTGTTAAAGACAAATATCCAAAAGCTGCTGAGATAATAGCATATGAATTTTATATGGATGACTTATTGAGAGGCAGTGATTCCTTGGATGAGTTGAAGACCCTACAGTTGCAGGTCTATAGTTTTTTAAATATCACAGATTTCCCTTAAGAAAATGGTGCGGTGGACTTTGAGATTATAAATAGCCTCTTCTTGTTTTTGTAAGTTTTGTTTAAGTTCCTCGTTCTCGACTTTAAGTGCATCAATTTCGGTTTGTTTCGATTCCAAGACCGATAAACGGTTGTTTACAGCTTGAAGAGACGACCTAAGAGCTCCTACTTCAACGTCAATTTTTTCGGTTATTCTCTTTTCAGAGTCGGAAATTTGCAGCATGATTTTTTCTAATTTTTCGGAAATAGAGCAGCCATCGGGAGAATTTTTTCATTTGAACCAGCCATCGGAGAAGTTTCAAGCTGCGAGTTTTGTGAAACAGTAAATTGTAACAGTGTATCAGAATTTGAATTTGAATGTGTGAGACGTGAAAGTGTTTATATTTTTTGCGGTTGTGAAGGCGAAGGAGATTGGGAGAATTGTTCTCTAGAACGTCTGTTCGACATCAAATAGAGTTTTCATGTATATATTAATGTTTGTGTCTAAATTAATGTCTGGGTAGGTTGGGGAAAACTTTATTCAGCTGTTTATATGAGGGAGAGAAATGCACTGATTTGATTTAAGGTTAGTTTTTGTTGACAGTCATCAAAATTTTTAATGATTAAAACTTGTTATTTTGAACAGTTTTTTATGTAATAAATTCGCATTTACAATCACTGAGCATTTTAAAAAGCGATAGTACAGCATATAGAAGTAAATCATGGTTTAAGCATTCCGCCTTTTTTTGGTACACTGAAATTGGGAAAAACATGTTTTTTTTTTCGTTAGATTTAGATTTTTTCACAAGTTTGAAATAATATCAAAATAATTTATAAATGAAATAATTTACACAATAATTAGGATATTATAAGCTTTACCCTGAGGTCACACGAGCTAGTACTGGCTTACCACTGTTCTCTATAGTACACTGGATAGTGTATTCCTTACAAATATACCAGTTTTGTTTGACTCAATTGAAGATGACAAGTACGCGCCAAGTCAACTATTTGACGTCTTCCAGTCGCAAAAAAATAAGTATTGGCCTGGTACACAAACCAATTGCCGCGTTCGGATACGTAAACAAAGGTATCTGGATTTGTTCGTGTTGTTCTTATGCCTAATATTACGTTTTCACTGGGCCAAATGAGGTTATTTCATTGCAAATTTCCAAATCAGATCCGAAAATACCTCATTTCCCATAAAAATTCTCGTTCTCAAATGAGCTAATTTCAACAAAACGAAGCTAATTACAACAATACGAACAAATCTAGATACCCTTGGGCGACGTACCCGAACGCGGCCATTGTGTAGTTTTATGTTCATTTGACAGCAGGTAGGTAGGGATGAGTTTTGTTCATCGATGATGGGAAAATATCGATGTAAGATGAAGAACATCGATGTTTACACATATGAAACATCGCAACATCGATGTTAAGATTGAGCACATCAACTTTAAAACAGCTCAAAAATTGCAAAATAATTCATAATTATACTTTTTTCTTCCTTTAAGCACTCGTTACATTTGAAATCTTTTTTCTATGACCTGAAAAAGGTAATTTTGGAAGGTAAGATTGAGTTGAAAAAAACATTCATAATATGAATACCTTCCTTCGTATATTTAAAACCTTTTGTTCCATTGCAGAATGTGCAAAGAAAAAATTCCCACTGGCAAGGGGGAGCGACATCAGCACCATTATAAAGAAATGGTTCCATTATGCCAAAGACAGAACAAGACGACCATTAATAAGACAAAGTGGAACTGCTGTGTAGTACCAAAAATGTACATATTATGTATAGATTTATTCTTAATTTTTATGTAAATACCTTCCTATTTTGATTTTGTTTTTTTTTTTTTTCGAGGCAGAAAAGAAGACCTCTTTTTATTTTTTTTTTGTAAGTTTATTTATTAAGGAATCAAATTGAATTAATTTTATTATTAGCATTATTATTATAATTGTGTTCAACAATAACAAAAAAAAAACAAACAAAACTGAAAAGAAACACCTATTTTTTTTTATTCGTTCATTTTTTGTGATTTGGATTCCATTTAGGCTCCGTTTTCTCGGAGTATGGTGAATTAGAATACTCTCTCTCTCTCTCTCTCTCAATACATTCCCATAATGGCTCCGTGGTGATTCTAATTTCCATACTAATTTTATCCGATTTGGAATCGTTTTGGATCCGGTTTCGGGTCCATTTATGAACTGGTTTCGGATCCAAATCGGACTCGCTTGCTTGAAGGGTAAGAAAAAGAAAAGATGGGTTCCATCAGATACATTCTATTGGATGCGTTCAATTGAATGCGTTCAACAATGTTTATTCAACAGATCTACCTATAGGCAAAGGCGAATTTGTTTTGCCAATGAACCCCTTAAAGCTAGATATGTAGAACTTATGTAGGAAAAATAAGTAAACCCAAGACCATGCCTATTTATTCAACAACAATTTTCAAGTTTATGCTCTGTCCAATGAATATGTGCAGTACAGGGGAGATAGTGCGTTTGTATCTTACTCTAACTGCAAAGGAATCCCATTTAGTTGTGTGAAAGAAATAATTGTCAAGGGTCTCCGCACTCCATACTATAAAAATGCAAAAAGTTCAGAAGGGCTGCCATCTATGCTTTATTATTTAGTTTAAAACAAAGAAAATCATTTTACAGAAGTCATTAATTGATATCTTAAAATGCAAATTCTAAAATCTAGAAACACAAATAATTATATCTCGTATATGAAAATTACGAAATGCAAAATCTTAAATGTGAAAATTTGGAAAATGTCAAGATTTTCTAGTTCAGAGTTTTTATATTTTTGCTGAAATAAAATAAAAGGTGCGTTTTTTT
The DNA here is from genome assembly GCA_949320155.1 of Melangyna quadrimaculata. Classification (NCBI taxonomy): domain Eukaryota; kingdom Metazoa; phylum Arthropoda; class Insecta; order Diptera; family Syrphidae; genus Melangyna; species Melangyna quadrimaculata. The sequence goes on from OX439483.1 coordinate 322,514,979, forward strand.
AAGGGTATCCGCAGCTTCTGTCTTGTTCTTTAAATGTGCATAGAATTTTTTTGTTGCCAAAACTATTTCTTTTTTTTTGGCGCTTTAATCCTTTACAATTGAACAATTTGAAGCTATTTTAATTATGTAACTTACATTAATATTCACAGTTTGTATGGCAATATATATGTGTGTGCTTGGTTCAAAAGTAGAAGCAAAAACACAATTAATCTTACACAGCAACAACACAGTTTATCACAGCGGCAGCACTAATAAATAAGTTTGAGCATTTAATTTTTTCGTTTCACAACCAGAAATCAACATGATTATAGGTAAACGCACTATATTAATACTTCACATCAATACAAATTATGTGCCAAACCGCACGCGCTTGATAATTCGCTCAAATAAACCCTTTTTTTCTTATTTCAATTAGCCGAATACTTTGTTAATGGCTTTTAATTTTCTCCAAACTACCAGGAAAAAACCAAATCTATGAAAAAAAAAGCAAACGGTAACACTTTTGTCTTCAAGTATCCTTAAAAGCGAAGAAAAAGCTTCTATCCTGAATGCTCCCTTATAAAATCCAAAGGAAAATATGTGTTTGTAAGCATTACCATTGGATCGGTAACTCTGATTTGATGTGCTTATTTTCGGCACACACAAAGAGGATTGTTAGCGAAGATACGATCAGTACGGCTCGGCTCGAGCCGTTCGAAAGGCATGTTATAGTAGGGTGTACGCTTGATAATACGAGAAAATGAACATACAGACAGTGGTTATTTAAGGGGATTTGAGATATTTTTATATGCAGCAGCAGCAGGCACCCTTTGGAGAAGGAAAGCTCTCCCATAAGGCCTGTACTGCACATATTCATTGGACAGAGTATAGTAAACATCTAATAATTCTAAAAAAGAAACAACATATTACTCCACTATTTCCTAGTTTAATGAGGGTCATTATTAATTTGATAAAATTTGGAAAACAAATTCGCCTTTGACTTTGTCATGGCCTATGGTCTCTCTTAAGAACTGGGGGGAAGCCGGAAATGTGTTACTCCAGTAACGTAGATATTCTAGTGTTCAAATATGTTAATACAAACTGAAACTACGGTGAGGGCGAAACATCGGATTTGCGGCCGCACAACGGTGCATATAGAAGTAAACCATGGTTTAAGCATTCCGCCTTTTTTTGGTACACTGAAATTGGATAAAACATGTTTTTTTTTTCGTTAGATTTAGATTTTTTCACAAGTTTGAAATAATATCAAAATAATTTATAAATGAAACAATTTACACAATAATTAGGATATTATAAGCTTTACCCTGAGGTCAAACGAGCTAGTACTGGCTTACCACTGATCTTTATAGTACACTGGATAGTGTATTCCTTACAAATATAACAGTTTTGTTTGACTCAATTGAAGATGACAAGTACGCGCCAAGTCAACTATTTGACGTCTTCCAGTCGCAAAAAAAAAGTATTGGCCTCGTTCACAAACCAATTGCCGCGTTCGGATACGTAAACAAAGGTATCTGGATTTGTTCGTGTTGTTCTTATGCCTAATATTACGTTTTCACTGGGGCAAATGAGGTTATTTCATTACAAATTTCCAAATCAGATCCGAAAATACCTCATTTCCCATAAAAATTCTCGTTCTCAAATGAGCTAATTTCAACAAAACGAAGCTAATTACAACAATACGAACAAATCTAGATACCCTTGGGCGACGTACCCGAACGCGGCCATTGTGTAGTTTTATGTTCATTTGACAGCAGGCAGCTAGGGATGAGTTTTGTTCATCGATGATGGGAAAATATCGATGTAAGACGAAGAACATCGATGTTAAAACATGTGAAACATCGCAACATCGATGTTAAGATTGAGCACATCAACTTTAAAACAGCTCAAAAATTGCAAAATAATTCATAATTATACTTTTTTGTTGCCTTTAAGCACTCGTTACATTTGAAATCTTTCGTCTATGACCTCATGCTTATAAAAAAGGTAATTTTGGAAGGTAAGATTAAGTTGAAAAAAACATTCATAATATGAATACCTTCCTACGTATATTTAAAACCTTTTGTTCCATTGCAGAATGTGCAAAGAAAAAATTCCCACTGGCAAGGGGGAGCGACATCAGCACCATTATAAAGAAATGGTTCCATTATGCCAAAGACAGAACAAGACGACCATTAATAAGACAAAGTGGAACTGCTGTGTAGTACCAAAAATGTACATATTATGTATAGATTTATTCTTAATTTTTATGTAAATACCTTCCTATTTTGATTTTGTTTTTTTTTTTCGAGGCAGAAAAGAAGACCTCTTTTTATTTCTTTTTAGTAAGTTTATTTATTAAGGAATCAAATTGAATTAATTTTATTATTTGCATTATTATTATAATTGTGTTCAACAATAACAAAAAAAAACAAACAAAACTGAAAAGAAACACCTATTTTTTTTTATTCGTTCATTTTTTGTTGGTCCGATTTGGATTCCATTTAGGCTCCGTTTTCTCGGAGTATGGTGAATTAGAATACTCTCTCTCTCTCTCTCTCTCAATACATTCCCATAATGGCTCCGTGGTGATTCTAATTTCCATACTAATTTTATCCGATTTGGAATCGTTTTGGATCCGGTTTCGGGTCCATTTATGAACTGGTTTCGGATCCAAATCGGACTCGCTTGCTTGAAGGGTAAGAAAAAGAAAAGATGGGTTCCATCAGATACATTTTATTGGATGCGTTTAATTGAATGCGTTCAACAATGTTTATTCAACAGATCTACCTATAGGCAAAGGCGAATTTGTTTTGCCGAATTTCATCAAATTAACAATGAACCCCTTAAAGCTAGATATGTAGAACTTATGTAGGAAAAATAAGTAAGCCCAAGACCATGCCTATTTATTCAACAACAATTTTCAAGTTTATGCTCTGTCCAATGAATATGTGCAGTACAGGGGAGATAGTGCGTTTGTATCTTACTCTAACTGCAAAGGAATCCCATTTAGTTGTGTGAAAGAAATAATTGTCAAGGGTCTCCGCACTCCATACTATAAAAATGCAAAAAGTTCAGAAGGGCTGCCATCTATGCTTTATTATTTAGTTTAAAACAAAGAAAATCATTTTACAAAAGTCACTAATTGATATCTTAAAATGCAAATTCTAAAATTTAGAAACACAAATAATTATATCTCGTATATGAAAATTACGAAATGCAAAATCTTAAATGTGAAAATTTGGAAAATGTCAAGATTGTTGTTGTGTTGAGATATTTTTATATGCAGCAGCAGCAGGCACCCTTTGGAGAAGGAAAGCTCTCCCATAAGGCCTGTACTGCACATATTCATTGGACAGAGTATAGTAAACATCTAATAATTCTAAAAAAGAAACAACATATTACTCCACTATTTCCTAGTTTAATGAGGGTCATTATTAATTTGAAAAATTTGGAAAACAAATTCGCCTTTGACTTTGTCATGGCCTATGGTCTCTCTTAAGAACTGGGGGGAAGCCGGAAATGTGTTACTCCAGTAACGTAGATATTCTAGTGTTCAAATATGTTAATACAAACTGAAACTACTGTGAGGGCGAAACATCGGATTTGCGGACGCACAGCGGTGCATATAGAAGTAAACCATGGTTTAAGCATTCTGCCTTTTTTTGGTACACTGAAATTGGATAAAACATGTTTTTTTTTCGTTAGATTTAGATTTTTTCACAAGTTTGAAATAATATCAAATTAATTTATAAATGAAACAATTAACACAATAATTAGGATATTATAAGCTTTACCCTGAGGTCAAACGAGCTAGTACTGGCTTACCACTGATCTTTATAGTACACTGGATAGTGTATTCCTTACAAATATAACAGTTTTGTTTGACTCAATTGAAGATGACAAGTACGCGCCAAGTCAACTATTTGATGTCTTCCAGTCGCAAAAAAAAGTATTGGCCTCGTTCACAAACCAATTGCCGCGTTCCGATACGTAAACAAAGGTATCTGGATTTGTTCGTGTTGTTCTTATGCCTAATATTACGTTTTCACTGAGGCAAATGAGGTTATTTCATTACAAATTTCCAAATCAGATCCGAAAATACCTCATTTCCCATAAAAATTCTCGTTCTCAAATGAGCTAATTTCAACAAAACGAAGCTAATTACAACAATACGAACAAATCTAGATACCCTTGGGCGACGTACCCGAACGCGGCCATTGTGTAGTTTTATGTTCATTTGACAGCAGGCAGCTAGGGATGAGTTTTGTTCATTGATGATGGGAAAATATCGATGTAAGACGAAGAACATCGATGTTAAAACATGTGAAACATCGCAACATCGATGTTAAGATTGAGCACATCAACTTTAAAACAGCTCAAAAATTGCAAAATAATTCATAATTATACTTTTTTCTTGCCTTTAAGCACTCGTTACATTTGAAATCTTTTGTCTATGACCTAATGCTTATAAAAAAGGTAATTTTGGAAGGTAAGATTGAGTTGAAAAAACATTCATAATATGAATACCTTCCTACGTATATTTAAAACCTTTTTTTCCATTGCAGAATGTGCAAAGAAAAAATTCCCACTGGCAAGGGGGAGCGACATCAGCACCATTATAAAGAAATGGTTCCATTATGCCAAAGACAGAACAAGACGACCATTAATAAGACAAAGTGGAACTGCTGTGTAGTACCAATAATGTACATATTATGTATATATTTATTCTTAATTTTTATGTAAATACCTTCCTATTTTGATTTTTTTTTTTTTTTTTTTTGAGGCAGAAAAGAAGACCTCTTTTTATTTCTTTTTAGTAAGTTTATTTACTAAGGAATCAAATTGAATTAATTTTATTATTAGCATTATTATTATAAAGGTTAGACCGCACTAGGCGGAACTGCACTGCAGCGGAACTGCGATTCAAAATAATTTGTATGAAATTTAATGAAGTTCAGTTGCCGCTTAGTGCGATATAGCTCATACAATTTCATACTAATAATGTTTTGCCGCGTCATGAAGTGTAGTTCCGCTGCAGTTATGTGCGGTCGAACCTTAATTGTGTTCAACAATAAAAAAAAAAACAAACAAAACTGAAAAGAAACACCTATTTTTATTTTTGTTTTGGTTGTCAAAAAATGGAAGTGACACCGAACCACCGATTGATTTCGAGACTCGATTTTCATATTTCTCGATTCGTTCATTTTTTGTTGGTCCGATTTGGATTCCATTTAGGCTCCGTTTTCTCGGAGTATGGTGAATTAGAATACTCTCTCACAATACATTCCCATAATGGCTCCGTGGTGATTCTAATTTCCATACTAATTTTATCCGATTTGGAATCGTTTTGGATCCGCTTTCGGGTCCATTTATGAACTGGTTTCGGATCCAAATCGGACTCGCTTGCTTGAAGAGTAAGAAAAAGAAAAGATGGGTTCCATCAGATACATTCTATTGGATGCGTTCAATTGAATGCGTTCAACAATGTTTATTCAACAGATCTACCTATAGGCAAAGGCGAATTTGTTTTGCCGAATTTCATCAAATTAACAATGAACCCCTTAAAGCTAGATATGTAGAACTTATGTAGGAAAAATTAGTAAACCCAAGACCATGCCTATTTATTCAACAACAATTTTCAAGTTTATGCTCTGTCCAATGAATATGTGCAGTACAGGGAAGATAGTGCGTTTGTATCTTACTCTAACTGCAAAGGAATCCCATTTAGTTGTGTGAAAGAAATAATTGTCAAGGGTCTCCGCACTCCATACTATAAAAATGCAAAAAGTTCCGAAGGGCTGCCATCTATGCTTTATTATTTAGTTTAAAACAAAGAAAATCATTTTACAAAAGTCATTAATTGATATCTTAAAATGCAAATTCCAAAATCTAGAAACACAAATAATTATATCTCGTATATGAAAATTACGAAATGCAAAATCCTAAATGTGAAAATTTGGAAAATGTCAAGATTTTCTAGTTCAGAGTTTTTATATGTTTGCTGAAATAAAATAATAGGTGCGTTTTTTTAAGGGTATCCGCAGCTTCTGTCTTTTTCTTTAAATGGACATAGAATTTATTTGTTGCCAAAACTATTTCTTTTTTTTTTGGCGCTTTAATCCTTCACAATTGAACAATTTGAAGCTATTTTAATTATGTAACTTACATTAATATTCACAGTTTGTATGGCAACATATATGTATGTGCTTGGTTCAAAAGTAGAAGCAAAAACACAATTAATCTTACACAGCAACAACACAGTTTATCACAGCGACAGCACTAATAAATAAGTTTGAGCATTTAATTTTTTCGTTTCACAACCAGAAATCAATACGATTATAAGTAAACGCACTATATTAATACTTCACATCAATACAAATTATGTGCCAAACCGCACGCGCTTGATAATCCACTCAAATAAACCCTTTTTTTCTTATTTCTATTAGCCAAATACTTTTTTATTGGCTTTTAATTTTCTCCAAACTACCAGGAAAAAACCAAATCTATGAAAAAAAAGCAAACGGTAACACTTTTGTCTTCAAGTATCCTTAAAAGCGAAGAAAAAGCTTCTATCCTGAATGCTCCCTTATAAAATCCAAAGGAAAATATGTGTTTGTAAGCATTACCATTGGATCGGTAACTCTGATTTGATGTGCTTATTTTCGGCACACACAAAGAGGATTGTTAGCGAAGATACGATCAGTACGGCTCGGCTCGAGCCGTTCGAAAGGCATGTCATAGTAGGGTGTACGCTTGATAATACGAGAAAATGCACATACAGACAGTGGTTATTTAAGGGGATTTGAGATATTTTTATAAGCAGCAGGCACCCTTTGGAGAAGGAAAGCTCTCCCATAAGGCCTGTACTGCACATATTCATTGGACAGAGTATAGTAAACATCTAATAATTCTAAAAAAGAAACAACATATTACTCCACTATTTCCTAGTTTAAAGAGGGTCATTATTAATTTGATAAAATTTGGAAAACAAATTCGCCTTTGACTTTGTCATGGCCTATGGTCTCTCTTAAGAACTGGGGGGAAGCCGGAAATGTGTTACTCCAGTAACGTAGATATTCTAGTGTTCAAATATGTTAATACAAACTGAAACTACGGTGAGGGCGAAACATCGGATTTGCGGCCGCACAAAGGTGCATATTTCTATTTCATATTTCATATTTTTATTTGAATAGATTTATGCAATAAGATACAATATCTTTTAAAATAGTATATACTTAATTATTATTTACAAGGATGTGTGTGCATTTGCTTATGTAGAGTTTAAAAATTTAAAAATTGTATGTGAACAGTTTTCAGAAAAGAGAAAAAGAAAATCATTAAAGCAAAATCGAAATCAAAATTTATAACTAAAGAGAAAAAAAAAAAAAAAAAATAAATACAAAATCAAATCATCACTACCTCAAAGTTTGCAAATATTCTTTCAGTTTTAATTCGAAGAGTTTAGTATAGCTTATCATTCTTAAAGATCGTGGTAGACAGACGAATCGCAGTTATGAAAAATTGGCGTTCCGATATTAAGAACGTGTAACGTAAAGGTACAAGATTTAAAGATCTAGAATAATGCGAGTGACATATCTTATCATAAAGGTACGGTGGTTGACGCGTTTGCATAACATTATTCAGCAATAAAAGTGATCTGAACTTGGAAAGGCTTTCAAGAGTAATGCCAAAGATAGATCTTGAAAATTCAGAAACGTGATCGTATCTTCTTAATCCAAAAATGTATCTAGCTATACTGTTGTATGCAACATTAAGTTTGCGCTTGTGTTCATAATCACAGTTATGAAAAATGTCACAACCGTAGAGCATTATAGGCACAAGCAATGTTTTGGCTAGGATAATGCGTGTTTTAAGTGGTGTTATCTGATGGTTTGTCCATAATAGACGAAGACCTCAGTAAATAAGACCTATTGTCAATCTAATGTGGTAATTCCAAGAAAGTGTTTTTGTAAACATTAAACCTAAGCTTCTGGCCGATTTGACAAACTCAATTTGTTTATTATTTAAGAGTATCTCAGGAAAATAGGACGTGTCGATGGCTTTTCTTGAAATTACCAAACATTTTGATTTTACTGGATTGAGGCAAAGTCCATTTTTCTCCGACCAAGAATGAATATTGGCAAGGTCTTCATTGACATTGAAAAATCAAGGAGAACTAAAAAGGTGACATTGTCGCGATCAACAGCTTGCCTTATATTTTCTACAACGTTAATAAGAGTTGTGGTGCAGCTGTGCTTAGGACGAAAGCCAGATTGGTTACCACAAAGCAAATTGTTTTCAGTTAGGTATGCCCTTATCTGACTATTCATTATCCTCTCTAAAACCTTGGAAAGAAATGGTAAGATCGCAATCGGTCGAAACTCACGGTCATTTTTGGAATTGGGACAATTTTTGCTTGTTTCCAAGCTGACGGAAAAACATTTGACATTAAAATTGTATTATACAGGTGTGTTAAGTATCTAAGAATGTAAGACAGTATAGCTTTAACAAAGACGGGGTGAATTTCATCTATTCCAATAGAGTTTGATTTTACATTAACGCAACTCTGTAAAACATCAGCGTCAGTAACCTGTGAGAAACTAAAACAAGGAAATGAAAAAGATGCATTCTCAAATGAAGCAGACGGCGTTTCACTAATAACTTCCGAGTTTGGAAGCGACAACATTTTTTTATTGAGTTCATTGCAGTCAACATCATCATAGTTCCTATTTTTGTGCTTGCCTATGCCAATTTCACGAAGGTTTTTCCAAAGGTTTCGTCCAGTTTGTGAGGGATCTAATTTTGGTGCGAAATAACGTCTTTTTGCATCTCGTATCTCAGTTGTAACTTTGTTTCTTAGGCATTTAAATGCAGCATACAACGTATTTAGTCTAAAACGCTTCCAACGTTAATAGGCCTGGTCGCGTTCAGATATTAGATTTTGTATGTGCGTATTAAACCACGAAGTTTTTTGTGTTGTCATCGTTTTTGTGATCAGAGGAATATGTGTTTCGAATAAGTCCCTTATGTTCTCTTGAATGAAAAAAACTTGATCGTCGACAAAAGGCATTTCATAAACTCGAAACCATTCAATTCTTTTTAAATCATCTTCCAATTGACTCACATTCACTCGTTTGAAATCGCGAAAACTTATAGTTTTACTCGAAATCAATGGTTCACATTGAAATGTCATATGAATTAGGTCGTGACGCGAAAAGGCAGGCAGAGATATTTGATTAAACTTGAGAACTTTATATATATGACTGACGAAAAATACATCAAGAAGGGTGCTACTGTGAGAAGTTAAATGAGTGGGTGATGAAGTGTTAACAGGAAAGAGATTTAAGGTACTCATATTGTTGACAAGAGATGAATCATTTAATATGTTGCAATTAAAGTCACCAACAACAACAACAAAAGGTGATATAAAAGATAATTCATCAATTACTGCTAAGACAGGTGTGATATCAGTGTTTTTGTTAGGTCTGTATACTGAGCCAAGCAAGATTTTATTTTCGTTACACAATACTTCTAAAAACACATAATCTGTCTTACTTCCAGGCTCCGCTTTTCTTAAAACTTTGCAATTTATCTCCCCGCGCACAAAAATAGCTACACCCCCACCGCATCTTCCAATCCTATCACAACGAAAAAGCGTATGAAATCCATTTAATGAACAAACATTATCACCAATATTAATTGAAAGCCAAGTCTCTGAGACACACACAACGTCAACCCTCGAACCTTCAAACAAGAATCTAAATTCATCAATTTTTGGCAAAATACTTTGCGCATTTATATGAACAATATGTAAACCGGATTCCTGATAGCATAAAACATTAATCATTGCACGTTCTATACAATTTCGGAGCGAATCGTCTGTGTAACTTCTGGTTAAATTATTTATTTTAACCATATTCAAAAACTAAGATGCAAAATAAAATCAACCTGCGATCCAAAAGAATGAATAACTCATTTGAGGAAAAAAACAATAAACAAATAGGCAAAAAGTGTGATGATAAGAGGTATTTATGGCAAAAAAATATTACTAAAAAATAAATCAATATTAAAAAATCAAGAAACATGTTTAAAATTAAAAATAAAAGAAATAATATATAACAAAATTTGTAAAAGAAAAAAGAATAATAATTCATTGCATTAAAAAATATAAAGGTGATATCTTTCATCAGTTCAAAGGTTTCCATCAGTTTAAAGCGTTGTTGTTGGTAACGTTGTGGTGAAAAACGGCAAGGTCATCAGTAGTTTGAATTAGTTTCGCATTTTCTTATTTAGTCTTCTTAACGTAAACAAGACCATGAAAGGTAAGTGCTGATTGAATTTTTTTCTCTCGTTTGAATTTGAGTGCGTATTGAAGGAGATTACCATTACGCACCGTTAAGCATTCGTGGATGTAAACGGGAGAAATTTTGTTGTTGACACCATCACAATCGTTAAGTCCAAGATCACGGAGACAAAGCTGCACTTTTTCATTATCGGTGGTGCAAGTGAATTGTTTTTTGCTCTTAGCCGAAATATGTTTTTAACGGTCGGTGGTTTAATTTTTAAGCAATCGCAGAGTTTATGAAAAATAATTTCTAAGTTTTCGTTCGGTAAATTGTGGAATTCCATGCAAAAGTGCATCGCTAATTATCTCCTTGAGTTCTTGTTTTTCTTCATTTGACTCCACGTGGACTTTGAGATTATAAATAGCCTCTTCTTGTTTTTGTAAGTTTTGTTTAAGTTCCTCGTTCTCGACTTTAAGTGCATCAATTTCGGTTTGTTTCGATTCCAAGACCGATAAACGGTTGTTTACAGCTTGAAGAGACGACCTAAGAGCTCCTACTTCAACGTCAATTTTGTCGGTTATTCTCTTTTCAGAGTCGGAAATTTGCAGCATGATTTTTTCTAATTTTTCGGAAATAGAGCAGCCATCGGGAGAATTTTTTTCATTTGAACCAGCCATCGGAGAAGTTTCAAGCTGCGAGTTTTGTGAAACAGTAAATTGTAACAGTGTATCAGAATTTGAATTTGAATGTGTGAGACGTGAAAGTGTTTATATTTTTTGCGGTTGTGAAGGCGAAGGAGATTGGGAGAATTGTTCTCTAGAACGTCTGTTCGACATCAAATAGAGTTTTCATGTATGTATTAATGTTTGTGTTTAAATTAATGTCTGGGTAGGTTGGGGAAAACTTTATTCAGCTGTTTATATGAGGGAGAGAAATGCACTGATTTGATTTAAGGTTAGTTTTTGTTGACAGTCATCAAAATTTTTAATGATTAAAACTTGTTATTTTGAACAGTTTTTGATGTAATAAATTCGCATTTACAATCACTGAGCATTTTAAAAAGCGATAGTACAGCATATAGAAGTAAACCATGGTTTAAGCATTCCGCCTTTTTTTGGTACACTGAAATTGGGAAAAACATGTTTTTTTTTTCGTTAGATTTAGATTTTTTCACAAGTTTGAAATAATATCAAAATAATTTATAAATGAAATAATTTACACAATAATTAGGATATTATAAGCTTTACCCTGAGGTCACACGAGCTAGTACTGGCTTACCACTGATCTCTATAGTACACTGGATAGTGTATTCCTTACAAATATAACAGTTTTGTTTGACTCAATTGAAGATGACAAGTACGCGCCAAGTCAACTATTTGACGTCTTCCAGTCGCAAAAAAATAAGTATTGGCCTCGTTCACAAACCAATTGCCGCGTTCGGATACGTAAACAAAGGTATCTGGATTTGTTCGTGTTGTTCTTATGCCTAATATTACGTTTTAACTGGGCCAAATGAGGTTATTTCATTGCAAATTTCCAAATCAGATCCGAAAATACCTCATTTCCCATAAAAATTCTCGTTCTCAAATGAGCTAATTTCAACAAAACGAAGCTAATTACAACAATACGAACAAATCTAGATACCCTTGGGCGACGTACCCGAACGCGGCCATTGTGTAGTTTTATGTTCATTTGACAGCAGGCAGCTAGGGATGAGTTTTGTTCATCGATGATGGGAAAATATCGATGTAAGATGAAGAACACCGATGTTTAAACATGTGAAACATCGCAACATCGATGTTAAGATTGAGCACATCAACTTTAAAACAGCTCAAAAATTGCAAAATAATTCATAATTATACTTTTTTCTTGCCTTTAAGCACTCGTTACATTTGAAATCTTTTTTCTATGACCTCATGCTTATAAAAAAGGTAATTTTGGAAGGTAAGATTGAGTTGAAAAAAACATTCATAATATGAATACCTTCCTACGTATATTTAAAACCTTTTGTTCCATTGCAGAATGTGCAAAGAAAAAATTCCCACTGGCAAGGGGGAGCGACATCAGCACCATTATAAAGAAATGGTTCCATTATGCCATTATGCCAATTTTATTATTAGCATTATTATTATAATTGTGTTCAACAATAAAAAAAAAAAAAACAATCAAAACTGAAAAGAAACACCTATTTTTATTTTTATTTTGGTTGTCAAAAAATGGAAGTGACACCGAACCACCGATTGATTTCGAGACTCGATTTTCATATTTCTCGATTCGTTCATTTTTTGTTGGTCCGATTTGGATTCCATTTAGGCTCCGTTTACTCGGAGTATGGTGAATTAGAATACTCTCTCTCTCTCTCTCTCTCAATACATTCCCATAAAAGCTCCGTGGTGATTCTAATTTCCATACTAATTTTATCCGATTTGGAATCGTTTTGGATCCGGTTTCGGGTCCATTTATGAACTGGTTTCGAATCCAAATCGGACTCGCTTGCTTGAAGGGTAAGAAAAAGAAAAGATGGGTTCCATCAGATACATTCTATTGGATGCGTTCAATTGAATGCGTTCAACAATGTTTATTCAACAGATCTACCTATAGGCAAATGCGAATTTGTTTTGCCGAATTTCATCAAATTAACAATGAACCCCTTCAAGCTAGATATGTAGAACTTATGTAGGAAAAATAAGTAAACCCAAGACCATGCCTATTTATTCAACAACAATTTTCAAGTTTATGCTCTGTCCAATGAATATGTGCAGTACAGGGAAGATAGTGCGTTTGTATCTTACTCTAACTGCAAAGGAATCCCATTTAGTTGTGTGAAAGAAATAATTGTCAAGGGTCTCCGCACTCCATACTATAAAATGCAAAAAGTTCAGAAGGGCTGCCATCTATGCTTTATTATTTATTTTAAAACAAAGAAAATCATTTTACAAAAGTCATTAATTGATATCTTAAAATCCAAATTCCAAAATCTAGAAACACGTATATGAAAATTACGAAATGCAAAATCTTAACTGTGAAAATTTGGAAAATGTCAAGATTTTCTAGTTCAGAGTTTTTATATGTTTGCTGAAATAAAATAATAGGTGCGTTTTTTAAGGGTATCCGCAGCTTCTGTCTTGTTCTTTAAATGGGCATAGAATTTATTTGTTGCCAAAACTATTTCTTTTTTTTGGGGCTTTAATCCTTTACAATTGAACAATTTGAAGCTATTTTAATTATGTAACTTACATTAATATTGACAGTTTGTATGGCAATATATATGTGTGTGCTTGGTTCAAAAGGAGAAGCAAAAACACAATTAATCTTACACAGCAACAACACAGTTTATCACAGCGACAGCACTAATAAATAAGTTTGAGCATTTAATTTTTTCGTTTCACAACCAGAAATCAACACGATTATAAGTAAACGCACTATATTAATACTTCGCATCAATACAAATTATGTGCCAAACCGCACGCGCTTGATAATCCACTCAAATAAACCCTTTTTTTCTTATTTCAATTAGCCAAATACTTTGTTAATGGCTTTTTATTTTCTCCAAACTACGCGGAAAAAACCAAATCTATGAAAAAAAAAAGCAAACGGTAACAGTTTTGTCTTCAAGTATCCTTAAAAGCGAAGAAAAAGCTTCTATCCTGAATGCACCCTTATAAAATCCAAAGGAAAATATGTGTTTGTAAGCATTACCATTGGATCGGTAACTCTGATTTGATGTGCTTATTTTCGGCACACACAAAGAGGATTGTTAGCGAAGATACGATCAGTACGGCACGGCTCGAGCCGTTCGAAAGGCATGTTATAGTAGGGTGTACGCTTGATAATACGAGAAAATGAACATACAGACAGTGGTTATTTAAGGGGATTTGAGATATTTTTATATGCAGCAGCAGCAGGCACCCTTTGGAGAAGCAAAGCTCTCCCATAAGGCCTGTACTGCACATATTCATTGGACAGAGTATAGTAAACATCTAATAATTCTAAAAAAGAAACAACATATTACTCCACTATTTCCTAGTTTAATGAGGGTCATTATTAATTTGATAAAATTTGGAAAACAAATTCGCCTTTGACTTTGTCATGGCCTATGAAATGTGTTACTCCAGTAACGTAGATATTCTAGTGTTCAAATATTTTAATACAAACTGAAACTACGGTGAGGGCGAAACATCGGATTTGCGGTCGCACAACGGTGCATGGTTTAAGCATTCCGCCTTTTTTTGGTACACTGAAATTGGATAAAACATGTTTTTTTTTTTCGTTAGATTTAGATTTTTTCACAAGTTTGAAATAATATCAAAATTATTTATAAATGAAACAATTTACACAATAATTAGGATATTATAAGCTTTACCCTGAGGTCAAACGAGCTAGTACTGGCTTACCACTGATCTTTATAGTACACTGGATAGTGTATTCCTTACAAATATAACAGTTTTGTTTGACTCAATTGAAGATGACAAGTACGCGCCAAGTCAACTATTTGACGTCTTCCAGTCGCAAAAAAAAAGTATTGGCCTCGTTCACAAACCAATTGCCGCGTTCGGATACGTAAACAAAGGTATCTGGATTTGTTCGTGTTGTTCTTATGCCTAATATTACGTTTTCACTGGGCCAAATGAGGTTATTTCATGGCAAATTTCCAAATCAGATCCGAAAATACCTCATTTCCCATAAAAATTCTCGTTCTCAAATGAGCTGATTTCAACAAAACGAAGCTAATTACAACAATACGAACAAATCTAGATACCCTTGGGCGACGTACCCGAACGCGGCCATTGTGTAGTTTTATGTTCATTTGACAGCAGGCAGCTAGGGATGGGTTTTGTTCATCGATGATGGGAAAATATCGATGTAAGACGAAGAACATCGATGTTAAAACATGTGAAATATCGCAACATCGATGTTAAGATTGAGCACATCAACTTTAAAACAGCTCAAAAATTGCAAAATAATTCATAATTATACTTTTTTGTTGCCTTTAAGTACTCGTTACATTTGAAATCTTTTGTCTATGACCTCATGCTTATAAAAAAGGTAATTTTGGAAGGTAAGATTGAGTTGAAAAAAACATTTATAATATGAATACCTTCCTACGTATATTTAAAACCTTGTGTTCCATTGCAGAATGTGCAAAGAAAAATTCCCACTGGCAAGGGGGAGCGACATCAGCACCATTATAAAGAAATGGTTCCATTATGCCAAAGACAGAACAAGACGACCATTAATAAGACAAAGTGGAACTGCTGTGTAGTACCAATAATGTACATATTATGTATAGATTTATTCTTAATTTTTATGTAAATACCTTCCTATTTTGATTTTGTTTTTTTTTTTTTCGAGGCAGAAAAGAAGACCTCTTTTTATTTCTTTTTAGTAAGTTTATTTATTAAGGAATCAAATTGATTTAATTTTATTATTAGCATTATTATTATAATTGTGTTCAACAATAACAAAAAAAAACAAACAAAACTGAAAAGAAACACCTATTTTTATTTTTGTTTTGGTTGTCAAAAAATGGAAGTGACACCGAACCACCGATTGATTTCGAGACTCGATTTTCATATTTCTCGATTCGTTCATTTTTTGTTGGTCCGATTTGGATTCCATTTAGGCTCCGTTTTCTCGGAGTATGGTGAATTAGAATACTCTCTCACAATACATTCCCATAATGGCTCCGTGGTGATTCTAATTTCCATACTAATTTTATCCGATTTGGAATCGTTTTGGATCCGGTTTCGGGTCCATTTATGAACTGGTTTCGGATCCAAATCGGACTCGCTTGCTTGAAGGGTAAGAAAAAGAAAAGATGGGTTCCATCAGATACATTCTATTGGATGCGTTCAATTGAATGCGTTCAACAATGTTTATTCAACAGATCTACCTATAGGCAAAGGCGAATTTGTTTTGCCGAATTTCATCAAATTAACAATGAACCCCTTAAAGCTAGATATGTAGAACTTATGTAGGAAAAATAAGTAAACCCAAGACCATGCCTATTTATTCAACAACAATTTTCAAGTTTATGCTCTGTCCAATGAATATGTGCAGTACAGGGAAGATAGTGCGTTTGTATCTTACTCTAACTGCAAAGGAATCCCATATAGTTGTGTGAAAGAAATAATTGTCAAGGGTCTCCGCACTCCATACTATAAAAATGCAAAAAGTTCAGAAGGGCTGCCATCTATGCTTTATTATTTAGTTTAAAACAAAGAAAATCATTTTACAAAAGTCATTAATTGATATCTTAAAATGCAAATTCTAAAATCTATGAAAATTACGAAATGCAAAATCTTAAATGTGAAAATTTGGAAAATGTCAAGATTTTCTAGTTCAGAGTTTTTATATTTTTGCTGAAATAAAATAATAGGTGCGTTTTTTTAAGGGTATCCGCAGCTTCTGTCTTGTTCTTTAAATGTGCATAGAATTTTTTTGTTGCCAAAACTATTTCTTTTTTTTTGGCGCTTTAATCCTTTACAATTGAACAATTTGAAGCTATTTTAATTATGTAACTTACATTAATATTCACAGTTTGTATAGAAACATATATGTGTGTGCTTGGTTCAAAAGTAGAAGCAAAAACACAATTAATCTTACACAGCAACAACACAGTTTATCACAGCGACAGCACTAATAAATAAGTTTGAGCATTTAATTTTTTCGTTTCACAACCAGAAATCAACACGATTATAAGTAAACGCACTATATTAATACTTCACATCAATACAAATTATGTGCCAAACCGCACGCGCTTGATAATCCACTCAAATAAACCCTTTTTTTCTTATTTCAATTAGCCGAATACTTTGTTAATGGCTTTTTATTTTCTCCAAACTACCAGGAAAAAACCAAATCTATGAAAAAAAAGCAAAAGGTAACACTTTTGTCTTCAAGTATCCTTAAAAGCGAAGAAAAAGCTTCTATCCTGAATGCTCCCTTATAAAATCCAAAGGAAAATATATGTTTGTAAGCATTACCATTGGATAGGTAACTCTGATTTGATGTGCTTATTTTCGGCACACACAAAGAGGATTGTTAGCGAAGATACGATCAGTACGGCTCGGCTCGAGCCGTTCGAAAGGCATGTTATAGTAGGGTGTACGCTTGATAATACGAGAAAATGAACATACAGACAGTGGTTATTTAAGGGGATTTGAGATATTTTTATATGCAGCAGCAGCAGGCACCCTTTGGAGAAGGAAATCTCTCCCATAAGGCCTGTACTGCACATATTCATTGGACAGAGTATAGTAAACATCTAATAATTCTAAAAAAGAAACAACATATTACTCCACTATTTCCTAGTTTAATGAGGGTCATTATTAATTTGATAAAATTTGGAAAACAAATTCGCCTTTGACTTTGTCATGGCCTATGGTCTCTCTTAAGAACTGGGGGGAAGCCGGAAATGTGTTACTCCAGTAACGTAGATATTCTAGTGTTCAAATATGTTAATACAAACTGAAACTACGGTGAGGGCGAAACATCGGATTTGCGGCCGCACAACGGTGCATATAGAAGTAAACCATGGTTTAAGCATTCCGCCTTTTTTTGGTACACTGAAATTGGATAAAACATGTTTTTTTTTCGTTAGATTTAGATTTTTTCACAAGTTTGAAATAATATCAAAATAATTTATAAATGAAACAATTTACACAATAATTAGGATATTATAAGCTTTACCCTGAGGTCAAACGAGCTAGTACTGGCTTACCACTGATCTTTATAGTACACTGGATAGTGTATTCCTTACAAATATAACAGTTTTGTTTGACTCAATTGAAGATGACAAGTACGCGCCAAGTCAACTATTTGACGTCTTCCAGTCGCAAAAAAAAAGTATTGGCCTCGTTCACAAACCAATTGCCGCGTTCGGATACGTAAACAAAGGTATCTGGATTTGTTCGTGTTGTTCTTATGCCTAATATTACGTTTTCACTGGGCCAAATGAGGTTATTTCATTGCAAATTTCCAAATCAGATCCGAAAATACCTCATTTCCCATAAAAATTCTCGTTCTCAAATGAGCTAATTTCAACAAAACGAAGCTAATTACAACAATACGAACAAATCTAGATACCCTTGGGCGACGTACCCGAACGCGGCCATTGTGTAGTTTTATGTTCATTTGACAGCAGGCAGCTAGGGATGGGTTTTGTTCATCGATGATGGGAAAATATCGATGTAAGACGAAGAACATCGATGTTAAAACATGTGAAACATCGCAACATCGATGTTAAGATTGAGCACATCAACTTTAAAACAGCTCAAAAATTGCAAAATAATTCATAATTATACTTTTTTGTTGCCTTTAAGTACTCGTTACATTTGAAATCTTTTGTCTATGACCTCATGCTTATAAAAAAGGTAATTTTGGAAGGTAAGATTGAGTTGAAAAAAACATTTATAATATGAATACCTTCCTACGTATATTTAAAACCTTTTGTTCCATTGCAGAATGTGCAAAGAAAAAATTCCCACTGGCAAGGGGGAGCGACATCAGCACCATTATAAAGAAATGGTTCCATTATGCCAAAGACAGAACAAGACTACCATTAATAAGACAAAGTGGAACTGCTGTGTAGTACCAATAATGTACATATTATGTATAGATTTATTCTTAATTTTTATGTAAATACCTTCCTATTTTGATTTTGTTTTTTTTTTTTTTCGAGGCAGAAAAGAAGACCTCTTTTTATTTCTTTTTAGTAAGTTTATTTATTAAGGAATCAAATTGATTTAATTTTATTATTAGCATTATTATTATAATTGTGTTCAACAATAACAAAAAAAAACAAACAAAACTGAAAAGAAACACCTATTTTTATTTTTGTTTTGGTTGTCAAAAAATGGAAGTGACACCGAACCACCGATTGATTTCGAGACTCGATTTTCATATTTCTCGATTCGTTCATTTTTTGTTGGTCCGATTTGGATTCCATTTAGGCTCCGTTTTCTCGGAATATGGTGAATTAGAATACTCTCTCACAATACATTCCCATAATGGCTCCGTGGTGATTCTAATTTCCATACTAATTTTATCCGATTTGGAATCGTTTTGGATCCGGTTTCGGGTCCATTTATGAACTGGTTTCGGATCCAAATCGGACTCGCTTGCTTGAAGGGTAAGAAAAAGAAAAGATGGGTTCCATCAGATACATTCTATTGGATGCGTTCAATTGAATGCGTTCAACAATGTTTATTCAACAGATCTACCTATAGGCAAAGGCGAATTTGTTTTGCCGAATTTCATCAAATTAACAATGAACCCCTTAAAGCTAGATATGTAGAACTTATGTAGGAAAAATAAGTAAACCCAAGACCATGCCTATTTATTCAACAACAATTTTCAAGTTTATGCTCTGTCCAATGAATATGTGCAGTACAGGGAAGATAGTGCGTTTGTATCTTACTCTAACTGCAAAGGAATCCCATATAGTTGTGTGAAAGAAATAATTGTCAAGGGTCTCCGCACTCCATACTATAAAAATGCAAAAAGTTCAGAAGGGCTGCCATCTATGCTTTATTATTTAGTTTAAAACAAAGAAAATCATTTTACAAAAGTCATTAATTGATATCTTAAAATGCAAATTCTAAAATCTAGAAACACAAATAATTATATCTCGTATATGAAAATTACGAAATGCAAAATCTTAAATGTGAAAATTTGGAAAATGTCAAGATTTTCTAGTTCAGAGTTCTTATATTTTTGCTGAAATAAAATAATAGGTGCGTTTTTTTAAGGGTATCCGCAGCTTCTGTCTTGTTTTTTAAATGTGCATAGAATTTTTTTGTTGCCAAAACTATTTCTTTTTTTTTGGCGCTTTAATGCTTTACAATTGAACAATTTGAAGCTATTTTAATTATGTAACTTACATTAATATTCACAGTTTGTATGGCAACATATATGTATGTGCTTGGTTCAAAAGTAGAAGCAAAAACACAATTAATCTTACACAGCAACAACACAGTTTATCACAGCGACAGCACTAATAAATAAGTTTGAGCATTTAATTTTTTCGTTTCACAACCAGAAATCAACACGATTATAAGTAAACGCACTATATTAATACTTCACATCAATACAAATTATGTGCCAAACCGCACGCGCTTGATAATCCACTCAAATAAACCCTTTTTTTCTTATTTTAATTAGCCGAATACTTTGTTAATGGCTTTTTATTTTCTCCAAACTACCAGGAAAAAACCAAATCTATGAAAAAAAAAGCAAACGGTAACACTTTTGTCTTCAAGTATCCTTAAAAGCGAAGAAAAAGCTTCTATCCTGAATGCTCCCTTATAAAATCCAAAGGAAAATATGTGTTTGTAAGCATTACCATTGGATCGGTAACTCTGATTTGATGTGCTTATTTTCGGCACACACAAAGAGGATTGTTAGCGAAGATACGATCAGTACGGCTCGGCTCGAGCCGTTCGAAAGGCATGTTATAGTAGGGTGTACGCTTGATAATACGAGAAAATGAACATACAGACAGTGGTTATTTAAGGGGATTTGAGATATTTTTATATGCAGCAGCAGCAGGCACCCTTTGGAGAAGGAAAGCTCTCCCATAAGGCCTGTACTGCATATATTCATTGGACAGAGTATAGTAAACATCTAATAATTCTAAAAAAGAAACAACATATTACTCCACTATTTCCTAGTTTAATGAGGGTCATTATTAATTTGATAAAATTTGGAAAACAAATTCGCCTTTGACTTTGTCATGGCCTATGGTCTCTCTTAAGAACTGGGGGGAAGCCGGAAATGTGTTACTCCAGTAACGTAGATATTCTAGTGTTCAAATATGTTAATACAAACTGAAACTACGGTGAGGGCGAAACATCGGATTTGCGGCCGCACAACGGTGCATATAGAAGTAAACCATGGTTTAAGCATTCCGCCTTTTTTTGGTACACTGAAATTGGATAAAACATGTTTTTTTTTTCGTTAGATTTAGATTTTTTCACAAGTTTGAAATAATATCAAAATTATTTATAAATGAAACAATTTACACAATAATTAGGATATTATAAGCTTTACCCTGAGGTCAAACGAGCTAGTACTGGCTTACCACTGATCTTTATACTACACTGGATAGTGTATTCCTTACAAATATAACAGTTTTGTTTGACTCAATTGAAGATGACAAGTACGCGCCAAGTCAACTTTTTGACGTCTTCCAGTCGCAAAAAAAAAGTATTGGCCTCGTTCACAAACCAATTGCCGCGTTCGGATACGTAAACAAAGGTATCTGGATTTGTTCGTGTTGTTCTTATGCCTAATATTACGTTTTCACTGGGGCAAATGAGGTTATTTCATTACAAATTTCCAAATCAGATCCGAAAATACCTCATTTCCCATAAAAATTCTCGTTCTCAAATGAGCTAATTTCAACAAAACGAAGCTAATTACAACAATACGAACAAATCTAGATACCCTTGGGCGACGTACCCGAACGCGGCCATTGTGTAGTCTTATGTTCATTTGACAGCAGGCAGCTAGGGATGAGTTTTTTTTCATTGATGATGGGAAAATATCGATGTAAGACGAAGAACATCCATGTTAAAACATGTGAAACATCGCAACATCGATGTTAAGATTGAGCACATCAACTTTAAAACAGCTCAAAAATTGCAAAATAATTCATAATTATACTTTTTTCTTGCCTTTAAGCACTCGTTACATTTGAAATCTTTTGTCTATGACCTCATGCTTATAAAAAAGGTAATTTTGGAAGGTAAGATTGAGTTGAAAAAAACATTCATAATATGAATACCTTCCTACGTATATTTAAAACCTTTTTTTCCATTGCAGAATGTGCAAAGAAAAAATTCCCACTGGCAAGGGGGAGCGACATCAGCACCATTATAAAGAAATGGTTCCATTATGCCAAAGACAGAACAAGACGACCATTATTAAGACAAAGTGGAACTGCTGTGTAGTACCAATAATGTACATATTATGTATATATTTATTCTTAATTTTTATGTAAATACCTTCCTATTTTGATTTTTTTTTTTGAGGCAGAAAAGAAGACCTCTTTTTATTTCTTTTTAGTAAGTTTATTTATTAAGGAATCAAATTGAATTTATTTTATTATTAGCATTATTATTATAATTGTGTTCAACAATAAAAAAAAAAAAAAAACAAACAAAACTGAAAAGAAACACCTATTTTTATTTTTATTTTGGTTGTCAAAAAATGGAAGTGACACCGAACCACCGATGGATTTCGAGACTCGATTTTCATATTTCTCGATTCGTTCATTTTTTGTTGGTCCGATTTGGATTCCATTTAGGCTCCGTTTTCTCGGAGTATGGTGAATTAGAATACTCTCTCACAATACATTCCCATAATGGCTCCGTGGTGATTCTAATTTCCATACTAATTTTATCCGATTTGGAATCGTTTTGGATCCGCTTTCGGGTCCATTTATGAACTGGTTTCGGATCCAAATCGGACTCGCTTGCTTGAAGGGTAAGAAAAAGAAAAGATGGGTTCCATCAGATACATTCTATTGGATGCGTTCAATTGAATGCGTTCAACAATGTTTATTCAACAGATCTACCTATAGGCAATGGCGAATTTGTTTTGCCGAATTTCATCAAATTAACAATGAACCCCTTAAAGCTAGATATGTAGAACTTATGTAGGAAAAATAAGTAAACCCAAGACCATGCCTATTTATTCAACAACAATTTTCAAGTTTATGCTCTATCCAATGAATATGTGCAATACAGGGAAGATAGTGCGTTTGTGTCTTACTCTAACTGCAAAGGAATCCCATTTAGTTGTGTGAAAGAAATAATTGTCAAGGGTCTCCGCACTCCATACTATAAAAATGCAAAAAGTTCAAGAGGGCTGCCATCTATGCTTTATTATTTAGTTTAAAACAAAGAAAATCATTTTACAAAAGTCATTAATTGATATCTTAAAATGCAAATTCCAAAATCTAGAAACACAAATAATTATATCTCGTATATGAAAATTACGAAATGCAAAATCCTAAATGTGAAAATTTGGAAAATGTCAAGATTTTCTAGTTCAGAGTTTTTATATTTTTGCTGAAATAAAATAATAGGTGCGTTTTTTTAAGGGTATCCGCAGCTTCTGTCTTGTTCTATAAATGGACATAGAATTTATTTGTTGCCAAAACTATTTCTTTTTTTTTTTTGGCGCTTTAATCCTTCACAATTGAACAATTTGAAGCTATTTTAATTATGTAACTTACATTAATATTCACAGTTTGTATGGCAACATATATGTATGTGCTTGGTTCAAAAGTAGAAGCAAAAACACAATTAATCTTACACAGCAACAACACAGTTTATCACAGCGACAGCACTAATAAATAAGTTTGAGCATTTAATTTTTTCGTTTCACAACCAGAAATCAATACGATTATAAGTAAACGCACTATATTAATACTTCACATCAATACAAATTATGTGCCAAACCGCACGCGCTTGATAATCCACTCAAATAAACCCTTTTTTTCTTATTTCTATTAGCCAAATACTTTTTTAATGGCTTTTAATTTTTTCCAAACTACCAGGAAAAAACCAAATCTATGAAAAAAAAGCAAACGGTAACACTTTTGTCTTCAAGTATCCTTAAAAGCGAAGAAAAAGCTTCTATCCTGAATGCTCCCTTATAAAATCCAAAGGAAAATATGTGTTTGTAAGCATTACCATTGGATCGGTAACTCTGATTTGATGTGCTTATTTTCGGCACACACAAAGAGGATTGTTAGCGAAGATACGATCAGTACGGCTCGGCTCGAGCCGTTCGAAAGGCATGTCATAGTAGGGTGTACGCTTGATAATACGAGAAAATGCACATACAGACAGTGGTTATTTAAGGGGATTTGAGATATTTTTATAAGCAGCAGGCACCCTTTGGAGATGGAAAGCTCTCCCATAAGGCCTGTACTGCACATATTCATTGGACAGAGTATAGTAAACATCTAATAATTCTAAAAAAGAAAACATATTACTCCACTATTTCCTAGTTTAAAGAGGGTCATTATTAATTTGATAATATTTGGAAAACAAATTCGCCTTTGACTTTGTCATGGCCTATGGTCTCTCTTAAGAACTGGGGGGAAGCCGGAAATGTGTTACTCCAGTAACGTAGATATTCTAGTGTTCAAATATGTTAATACAAACTGAAACTACGGTGAGGGCAAAACATCGGATTTGCGGCCGCACAACGGTGCATATTTCTATTTCATATTTCATATTTCATATTTTTATTTGAATAGATTTATACAATAAGATACAATATCTTTTAAAATAGTATAAACTTAATTATTATTTACAAGGATGTGTGTGCATTTGCTTATGTAGAGTTTAAAAATTTAAAAATTGTATGTGAACAGTTTTCAGAAAAGAGAAAAAGAAAATCATTAAAGCAAAATCGAAATCAAAATTTATAACTAAAGAGAAAAAAAAAAAAATAAATAAATACAAAATCAAATCATCACTACCTCAAAGTTTGCAAATATTCTTTCAGTTTTAATTCGAAGAGTTTAGTATAGCTTATCATTCTTAAAGATCGTGGTAGACAGTTCCACAGACGAATCGCAGTTATGAAAAATTGGCGTTCCGATATTAGGAACGTGTAACGTAAAGGTACAAGATTTAAAGATCTAGAATAATGCGAGTGACATATCTTATCATAAAGGTACGGTGGTTGACGCGTTTGCATAACATTATTCAGCAATAAAAGTGATCTGAACTTGAAAAGGCTTTCAAGAGTAATGCCAAAGATAGATCTTGAAAATTCAGAAACGTGATCGTATCTTCTTAATCCAAAAATGTATCTAGCTATACTGTTGTATGCAACATTAAGTTTGCGCTTGTGTTCATAATCACAGTTATGAAAAATTTCACAACCGTAGAGCATTATAGGCACAAGCAATGTTTTGGCTAGGATAATGCGTGTTTTAAGTGGTGTTATCTTATGGTTTGTCCATAATAGACGAAGACCTCAGTAAATACGACCTATTGTCAATCTAATGTGGTAATTCCAAGAAAGTGTTTTTGTAAACATTAAACCTAAGTTTCTGGCCGATTCGACAAACTCAATTTGTTTATTATTTAAGAGTATCTCATGAAAATAGGACGTGTCGATGGCTTTTCTTGAAATTACCAAACATTTTGATTTTACTGGATTGAGACAAAGTCCATTTTTCTCCGACCAAGAATGAATATTGGCAAGGTCTTCATTGACATTGAAAAATCAAGGAGAACTAAAAAGGTGACATTGTCGCGATCAACAGCTTGCCTTATATTTTCTACAACGTTAATAAGAGTTGTGGTGCAGCTGTGCTTAGGACGAAAGCCAGATTGGTTACCACAAAGCAAATTGTTTTCAGTTAGGTATGCCCTTATCTGACTATTCATTATCCCCTCTAAAACCTTGGAAAGAAATGGTAAGATCGCAATCGGTCGAAACTCACGGTCATTTTTGGAATTGGGACAATTTTTGCTTGTTTCCAAGCTGACGGAAGAACATTTGACATTAAAATTGTATTATACAGGTGTGTTAAGTATCTAAGAATGTAAGACAGTATAGCTTTAACAAAGACGGGGTGAATTTCATCTATTCCAATAGAGTTTGATTTTACATTAACGCAACTCTGTAAAACATCAGCGTCAGTAACCTGCGAGAAACTAAAACAAGGAAATGAAAAAGATGCATTCTCAAATGAAGCAGACGGCGTTTCACTAATAACTTCCGAGTTTGGAAGCGACAAAATTTTTTTATTGAGTTCATTGCAGTCAACATCATCATAGTTCCTATTTTTGTGCTTGCCTATGCCAATTTCACGAAGGTTTTTCCAAAGGTTTCGTCCAGTTTGTGAGGGATCTAATTTTGGTGCGAAATAACGTCTTTTTCCATCTCGTATCTCAGTTGTAACTTTGTTTCTTAGGCATTTAAATGCAGCATACAACGTATTTAGTCTAAAACGCTTCCAACGTTAATAGGCCTGGTCGCGTTCAGATATTAGATTTTGTATGTGCGTATTAAACCACGAAGTTTTTTTTGTTGTCATCGTTTTTGTGATCAGAGGAATATGTGTTTCGAATAAGTCCCTTATGTTCTCTTGAATGAAAAAAACTTGATCGTCGACAAAAGGCATTTCATAAACTCGAAACCATTCAATTCTTTTTAAATCATCTTCCAATTGACTCACATTCACTCGTTTGAAATCGCGAAAACTTATAGTTTTACTCGAAATCAATGGTTCACATTGAAATGTCATATGAATTAGGTCGTGACGCGAAAAGGCAGGCAGAGATATTTGATTAAACTTGAGAACTTTATATATATGACTGACGAAAAATTCATCAAGAAGGGTGCTACTGTGAGAAGTTAAATGAGTGGGTGATGAAGTGTTAACAGGAAAGAGATTTAAGGTACTCATATTGTTGACAAGAGATGAATCATTTAATATGTTGCAATTAAAGTCACCAACAACAACAACAAAAGGTGATATAAAAGATAATTCATCAATTACTGCTAAGACAGGTGTGATATCAGTGTTTTTGTTAGGTCTGTATACTGAGCCAAGCAAGATTTTATTTTCGTTACACAATACTTCTAAAAACACATAATCTGTCTTACTTCCAGGCTCCGCTTTTCATAAAACTTTGCAATTTATCTCCCCGCGCACAAAAATAGCTACACCCCCACCGCATCTTCCAATCCTATCACAACGAAAAGGCGTATGAAATCCATTTAATGAACAAACATTATCACCAATATTAATTGAAAGCCAAGTCTCTGAGACACACACAACGTCAACCCTCGAACCTTCAAACAAGAATCTAAATTCATCAATTTTTGGCAAAATACTTTGCGCATTTATATGAACAATATGTATACCGGATTCCTGATAGCATAAAACATTAATCATTGCACGTTCTATACAATTTCGGAGCGAATCGTCTGTGTAACTTCTGGTTAAATTATTTATTTTAACCATATTCAAAAACTAAGATGCAAAATAAAACCAACCTGCGATCCAAAAGAATGAATAACTCAGTTGAGGAAAAAAACAATAAACAAATAGGCAAAAAGTGTGATGATACGAGGTATTTATGGCAAAAAATATTACTAAAAAATAAATCAATATTAAAAAATCAAGAAACATGTTTAAAATTAAAAATAAAAGAAATAATATATAAAAAAATTTGTAAAAGAAAAAAGAATAATAATTCATTGCATTAAAAAATATAAAGGTGATATCTTTCATCAGTTCAAAGTTTTCCATCAGTTTAAAGCGTTGTTGTTGGTAACGTTGTGGTGAAAAACGGCAAGGTCATCAGTAGTTTGAATTTGTTTCGCATTTTCTTATTTAGTCTTCTTAACGTAAACAAGACCATGAAAGGTAAGTGCTGATTGAATTTTTTTCTCTCGTTTGAATTTGAGTGCGTATTGAAGGAGATTACGATTACGCACCGTTAAGCATTCGTGGATGTAAACGGGAGAAATTTTGTTGTTGACACCATCACAATCGTTAAGTCCAAGATCACGGAGACAAAGCTGCACTTTTTCATTATCGGTGGTGCAAGTGAATTGTTTTTTGTTCTTAGCCGAAATATGTTTTTAACGGTCGGTGGTTTAATTTTTAAGCAATCGCAGTTTATGAAAAATAATTTCTAAGTTTTCGTTCGGTAAATTGTGGAATTCCATGCAAAAGTGCATCGCTAATTACCTCCTTGAGTTCTTGTTTTTCTTCATTTGACTCCACGTGGACTTTGAGATTATAAATAGCCTCTTCTTGTTTTTGTAAGTTTTGTTTAAGTTCCTCGTTCTCGACTTTAAGTGCATCAATTTCGGTTTGTTTCGATTCCAAGACCGATAAACGGTTGTTTACAGCTTGAAGAGACGACCTAAGAGCTCCTACTTCAACGTCAATTTTTTCGGTTATTCTCTTTTCAGAGTCGGAAATTTGCAGCATGATTTTTTCTAATTTTTCGGAAATAGAGCAGCCATCGGGAGAATTTTTTTCATTTGAACCAGCCATCGGAGAAGTTTCAAGCTGCGAGTTTTGTGAAACAGTAAATTGTAACAGTGTATCAGAATTTGAATTTGAATGTGTGAGACGTGAAAGTGTTGATATTTTTTGCGGTTGTGAAGGCGAAGGAGATTGGGAGAATTGTTCTCTAGAACGTCTGTTCGACATCAAATAGAGTTTTCATGTATGTATTAATGTTTGTGTTTAAATTAATGTCTGGGTAGGTTGGGGAAAACTTTATTCAGCTGTTTATATGAGGGAGAGAAATGCACTGATTTGATTTAAGGTTAGTTTTTGTTGACAGTAATCAAAATTTTTAATGATTAAAACTTGTTATTTTGAACAGTTTTTTATGTAATAAATTCGCATTTACAATCACTGAGCATTTTAAAAAGCGATAGTACAGCATATAGAAGTAAACCATGGTTTAAGCATTCCGCCTTTTTTTGGTACACTGAAATTGGGAAAAACATGTTTTTTTTTCGTTAGATTTAGATTTTTTCATAAGTTTGAAATAATATCAAAATAATTTATAAATGAAATAATTTACACAATAATTAGGATATTATAAGCTTTACCCTGAGGTCACACGAGCTAGTACTGGCTTACCACTGATCTCTATAGTACACTGGATAGTGTATTCCTTACAAATATAACAGTTTTGTTTGACTCAATTGAAGATGACAAGTACGCGCCAAGTCAACTATTTGACGTCTTCCAGTCGCAAAAAAAAAGTATTGGCCTCGTTCACAAACCAATTGCCGCGTTCGGATACGTAAACAAAGGTATCTGGATTTGTTCGTGTTGTTCTTATGCCTAATATTACGTTTTCACTGGGCCAAATGAGGTTATTTCATTGCAAATTTCCAAATCAGATCCGAAAATACCTCATTTCCCATAAAAATTCTCGTTCTCAAATGAGCTAATTTCAACAAAACGAAGCTAATTACAACAATACGAACAAATCTAGATACCCTTGGGCGACGTACCCGAACGCGGCCATTGTGTAGTTTTATGTTCAATTGACAGCAGGCAGCTAGGGATGAGTTTTGTTCATCGATGATGGGAAAATATCGATGTAAGATGAAGAACATCGATGTTTAAACATGTGAAACATCACAACATCGATGTTAAGATTGAGCTTACTTACTTTACTTTACTTTTGATGGCGCTCACAGCCCAGGATGGGCTTCGGCCTCAACTAACATGCCCCTCCAGCCAGCTCTGTCCCTAGCTAGCCGCTTCCAGTTGCGCACACCGAGTGCTTTGATGTCGTCATTCACTTGATTGCGCCACCTGTTACGGGTTCTTCCTCTGCTGCGTACCCCATCGGGGTTGGATTCGAAGACTCGTCGGGCAGGTCATACGCTCCACGAGCCCCAGCCATCTCAGCCGCTGTATTTTCAGCTTTTTGACCAGGTCAACGTCGCTGTATAGCCCGTATAGCTCGTCGTTGAATCTTCTCTTCCATACTCCTTCGATACACACCGGACCGAAAATCACACGAAGAATCTTCCTCTCAAAGCACCCTAGCAGATTTTTATCCGAATCTTTCAGTGTCCATGCTTCTGACCCATAAAGCAGGACCGGGATGATTAGGGTTTTGTATAAAGTCTCCTTGGTTCTCTGGAGACTTAAATGCCTTCTTAGACCGAAGAAACAGCGGTTGGCAAGAGTAATTCTTCGCTTGATCTCTGCACTGATGTCATTCTGCGATGTAATAGTGGAGCCAAGGTAGACAAAGTCCCTGACAACTTCGAAGTTATATCTGTCCATCGTGATATTTTGCCCGAGTCGACGATGTTGAGATTCCTCTCTCGATAACAGCATATACTTCGTCTTGTCCTGATTAACCGCCAATCCCATTCTAGCCGCCTCCGATTCAGTGCTCGCAAATGCCCCTGCCACAGCTCGCTTCGTTCTGCCGACAATGTCTATGTCATCCGCATATGCAAGCAATTGAACGGACTTTTGATAGATTGTACCGCTGGTGTTGACATGTGCGTTGCGTACAATGGCTTCAAGAATTGAATAGGTTGCATGATAACGCGTTGCCTTGCCTCAATCCTTTCTCAACATCAAAGGAATCGGTGGCGTTCTTACCAATTTTGACGGAGCAGCGATATTTCTCCATCGTCATCCTGCACAAGCGGACGAGTTTGGCAGGGATGCCGAGACTCGACATGGCTCTGTATAATTCGTCCCTTTTCACGCTATCATACGCGACTTTAAAATCGATAAAAAGGTGGTGTGTATCGATCTGGAATTCCCGGGATTTTTCTAAAATCTGTTGGAGTGTGAACATTTGATCGACGGTTGACTTGCCTGGCCTAAAACCGCACTGATAAAGGCCGATCAGATCGTTAACAAAAGGTTTTAAGCGGTCACACAGGATGGCCGACAAGATTTTATAAGCGACGTTTAGGAGACTAATTCCTCTGTAGTTGGTACATTTCAGAACATCTCCCTTTTTATGGATGGGGCACACTATACCGAGGTTCCATTCATCGGGCATACTTTCCTCCGACCAAATTTTGCAGATGAGCTGGTGTATGCTCCTAGCCAATTCATCTCCCGCTGATTTAAATAGTTCGGCTTGTAAGCCATCCGCACCTGCAGCCTTGTACGACTTAAGTTTGGATATCGCCAGCCGAACTTCGGTTAGGTCGGGTGGACGGAACTCTTGGCCATCATCGTCCAAGTTGAATGGAGCGTTCTGCCTATTAGCGGCATCTTGGCTGTCTTCGCCATTAAGCAGTCTAGAGAAGTGTTCTTTCCAGATACTCAGCAATGACTGTGTGTCTACTACCATATTCCCACTCTCATCTCGGCAGGCTTCCGTTCTAGCCTTGAATCCTTGGGTGGATCGCTTCACCCTCTGATAAAATTTTCGAACATCTCCCCTACCGCTACAACCCTCAATAGACTCTACCACCCGCTTCTCGTGCTCTCTCTTTTTCCTCCTGAGAAGTCGGCGTTCCTCTTTGCGTTTCAGCCCGTAGAGCTCCCGGGCCACTCTCTCAGCAGCTCTTGTTCGAGTCTGCAGCATTGCTTGGTAGGCCTCGTCCTTAGCTGCATGCGCTAGCCGGCACTCTTCATCGAACCAGGGGTTTCGTTGTATTCGCCAGTGAAACCCAGCACATCAGAGGCGGCACTTCTGATGGCTTGTTGACAGTGTTCCCACTGGTCCTCTGCACTTGATGCTGGTGGCGGACCTCCTGAGAGATTAAGAGTTACGTGGTCTGCAAAAGTTCTGGCAGTCTCTTGCGATTTAAGCTTCTCGACATCGAATCTTTTCACAGCATCTGCTCTGCGTTGTCGCGTCATGGATATCCGCATACGTAGTCTAGCTACCACCAGGTAGTGATCCGAGTCAATGTTGGCCCCTCGGAACGTTCGGACGTCCAAGATACTGGAAGCATGTCTCGCGTCAATCGCAACGTGGTCGATTTGGTTGACGGTTACTTGATCACGCGAACGCCAAGTCCCCTTGTGTATATTGAGGTGTGGGAAGTAGGTGCTTGAGATGATGACATTTCGCCCCGCCGCAAAGTCTGCCAGCCTGTGTCCGTTGCCGGAAGTTTCGTCGTGTAGGCTGTGTCCTCCGACTATCGAACCAAAGATGCCCTCCTTTCCGAATCTTGCGTTGAAGTCACCAAGAATGATCTTCACGTCGTACTTCGGGCACATATCATACGTTGTCTCCAGGAGATCGTAGAATGCTTCTTTGGTTGAGTCCTCTCTCCTTTCATGGGGGGCGTGAACACAGATCAGCGAAATGTTCTTAAATTTGCCTTTGATGCGGATTGTGACCAGGCGCTCGCTTACACTTCGGAAGCCCAAGACTTCTTGCCTAAGTCTTCCCCTTATTACAAAACCACAACCAAAGAGCCGCTGACCCTGTTCCTTCAAGCACCCGCCGTAGTAGATGTCACACGTTTTCAGTCTCCGTACGCCCTCTCCATCCCATCGCACTTCCTGGATGGCTGTTACGTCAGCCTTTAGCCTGTCCAGGTTCTCCACTAATTGTTCGGCTGCACGTGTTCTGTATAAGGACAGGACGTTCCACGTGCAGATCCGAAATTCATTGTCCTTGTTTCGTTTGCTGGGGTCGTCAACTTTAAAATCATCCATATCCGAGGCTTGTTGGTGTTTCGGAACAACTTTTTTTTACGTGGTAGGGAAGTTACCCCGACGCACAACCCCCGACCCGGAGGACCAGACCCTTCGTATAACTCCAAGGGTAGGGAGAATTCGTCCGCTGCCGCCTCGAAGAAAGGAGAAGTGCCTTAGTGGGAACACTCCTCCCCCCCCCTCTCTCGTTGGCCATCCCCAACAGCTTTCCACGGGGATTTAAACCCCGTCTCCAGCTGAGGTACTAGACACCCGATGTTCACCACGTGGAGGTGAGAGTAGGAGTTGGTAGACAGAGGTGGGTTTTGAGAAAAACCTGTGGACGCTTGTGTCCTCTTGAATGCACATAACTACCCTTTTGAACATCCATTGAGATTGAGCACATCAACTTTAAAACAGCTCAAAAATTGCAAAATAATTCATAATTATACTTTTTTGTTGCCTTTAAGCACTCGTTACATTTGAAATCTTTTTTCTATGACCTCATGCTTATAAAAAAGGTAATTTTGGAAGGTAAGATTGAGTTGAAAAAAACATTCATAATATGAATACCTTCCTACGTATATTTAAAACCTTTTGTTCCATTGCAGAATGTGCAAAGAAAAAATTCCCACTGGCAAGGGGGAGCGACATCAGCACCATTATAAAGAAATGGTTCCATTATGCCAAAGACAGAACAAGACGACCATTAATAAGACAAAGTGGAACTGCTGTGTAGTACCAATAATGTACATATTATGTATATATTTATTCTTAATTTTTATGTAAATACCTTCCTATTTTGATTTTGTTTTTTTTTTTCGAGGCAGAAAAGAAGACCTCTTTTTATTTCTTTTTAATAAGTTTATTTATTAAGGAATCAAATTGAATTTATTTTATTATTAGCATTATTATTTTAATTGTGTTCAACAATAAAAAACAAAAAAAACAAACAAAACTGAAAAGAAACACCTATTTTTATTTTTATTTTGGTTGTCAAAAAATGGAAGTGACACCGAACCACCGATTGATTTCGAGACTCGATTTTCATATTTCTCGATTCGTTCATTTTTTGTTGGTCCGATTTGGATTACATTTAGGCTCCGTTTTCTCGGAGTATGGTGAATTAGAATACTCTCTCTCTCTCACAATACATTCCCATAATGGCTCCGTGGTGATTCTAATTTCCATACTAATTTTATCCGATTTGGAATCGTTTTGGATCCGGTTTCGGGTCCATTTATGAACTGGTTTCGGATCCAAATCGGACTCGCTTGCTTGAGGGGTAAGAAAAAGAAAAGATGGGTTCCATCAGATATATTCTATTGGATGCGTTCAATTGAATGCGTTCAACAATGTTTATTCAACAGATCTACCTATAGGCAAAGGCGAATTTGTTTTGCCGAATTTCATCAAATTAACAATGAACCCCTTAAAGCTAGATATGTAGAACTTATGTAGGAAAAATAAGTAAACCCAAGACCATGCCTATTTATTCAACAACAATTTTCAAGTTTATGCTCTGTCCAATGAATATGTGCAGTACAGGGAAGATAGTGCGTTTGTATCTTACTCTAACTGCAAAGGAATCCCATTTAGTTGTGTGAAAGAAATAATTGTCAAGGGTCTCCGCACTCCATACTATAAAAATGCAAAAAGTTCCGAAGGGCTGCCATCTATGATTTATTATTTAGTTTAAAACAAAGAAAATCATTTTACAAAAGTCATTAATTGATATCTTAAAATGCAAATTCCAAAATCTAGAAACACAAATAATTATATCTCGTATATGAAAATTACGAAATGCAAAATCTTAAATGTGAAAATTTGGAAAATGCCAAGATTTTCTAGTTCAGAGTTTTTATATGTTTGCTGAAATAAAATAATAGGTGCGTTTTTTTAGGGGTATCCGCAGCTTCTGTCTTGTTCTTTAAATGGGCATAGAATTTATTTGTTGCCAAAACTATTTCTTTTTTTTTTGCGCTTTAATCCTTTACAATTGAACAATTTGAAGCTATTTTAATTATGTAACTTACATTAATATTCACAGTTTGTATGGAAACATATATGTATGTGCTTGGTTCAAAAGTAGAAGCAAAAACACAATTAATCTTACACAGCAACAACACAGTTTATCACAGCGACAGCACTAATAAATAAGTTTGAGCATTTAATTTTTTCGTTTCACAACCAGAAATCAACACGATTATAAGTAAACGCACTATATTAATACTTCACATCAATACAAATTATGTGCCAAACCGCACGCGCTTGATAATCCACTCAAATAAACCCTTTTTTTCTTATTTCAATTAGCCAAATACTTTGTTAATGGCTTTTAATTTTCTCCAAACTACCAGGAAAAAACCAAATCTATGAAAAAAAAAAAAGCAAACGGTAACAGTTTTGTCTTCAAGTATCCTTAAAAGCGAAGAAAAAGCTTCTATCCTGAATGCTCCCTTATAAAATCCAAAGGAAAATATGTGTTTGTAAGCATTACCATTGGATCGGTAACTCTGATTTGATGTGCTTATTTTCGGCACACACAAAGAGGATTGTTAGCGAAGATACGATCAGTACAGCTCGGCTCGAGCCGTTCGAAAGGCATGTCATAGTAGGGTGTACGCTTGATAATACGAGAAAATGAACATACAGACAGTGGTTATTTAAGGGGATTTGAGATATTTTTATATGCAGCAGCAGCAGGCACCCTTTGGAGAAGGAAAGCTCTCCCATAAGGCCTGTACTGCACATATTCATTGGACAGAGTATAGTAAACATCTAATAATTCTAAAAAAGAAACAACATATTACTCCACTATTTCCTAGTTTAAAGAGGGTCATTATTAATTTGATAAAATTTGGAAAACAAATTCGCCTTTGACTTTGACATGGCCTATGGTCTCTCTTAAGAACTGGGGGGAAGCCGGAAATGTGTTACTCCAGTAACGTAGATATTCTAGTGTTCAAATATGTTAATACAAACTGAAACTACGGTGAGGGCGAAACATCGGATTTGCGGCCGCACAACGGTGCATATTTCTATTTCATATTTCATATTTTTATTTGAATAGATTTATACAATAAGATACAATATCTTTTAAAATAGTATAAACTTAATTATTATTTACAAGGATGTGTGTGCATTTGCTTATGTAGAGTTTAAAAATTTAAAAATTGTATGTGAACAGTTTTCAGAAAAGAGAAAAAGAAAATCATTAAAGCAAAATCGAAATCAAAATTTATAACTAAAGAGAAAAAAAAAAAAAATAAATAAATACAAAATCAAATCATCACTACCTCAAAGTTTGCAAATATTCTTTCAGTTTTAATTCGAAGAGTTAAGTATAGCTTATCATTCTTAAAGATCGTGGTAGACAGTTCCACAGACGAATCGCAGTTATGAAAAATTGGCGTTCCGATATTAAGAACGTGTAACGTAAAGGTACAAGATTTAAAGATCTAGAATAATGCGAGTGACATATCTTATCATAAAGGTACGGTGGTTGACGCGTTTGCATAACATTATTCAGCAATAAAAGTGATCTGAACTTGGAAAGGCTTTCAAGAGTAATGCCAAAGATAGATCTTGAAAATTCAGAAACGTGATCGTATCTTCTTAATCCAAAAATGTATCTAGCTATACTGTTGTATGCAACATTAAGTTTGCGCTTGTGTTCATAATCACAGTTATGAAAAATGTCACAACCGTAGAGCATTATAGGCACAAGCAATGTTTTGGCTAGGATAATGCGTGTTTTAAGTGGTGTTATCTGATGGTTTGTCCATAATAGACGAAGACCTCAGTAAATAAGACCTATTGTCAATCTAATGTGGTAATTCCAAGAAAGTGTTTTTGTAAACATTAAACCTAAGCTTCTGGCCGATTTGACAAACTCAATTTGTTTATTATTTAAGAGTATCTCAGGAAAATAGGACGTGTCGATGGCTTTTCTTGAAATTACCAAACATTTTGATTTTACTGGATTGAGGCAAAGTCCATTTTTCTCCGACCAAGAATGAATATTGGCAAGGTCTTCATTGACATTGAAAAATCAAGGAGAACTAAAAAGGTGACATTGTCGCGATCAACAGCTTGCCTTATATTTTCTACAACGTTAATAAGAGTTGTGGTGCAGCTGTGCTTAGGACGAAAGCCAGATTGGTTACCACAAAGCAAATTGTTTTCAGTTAGGTATGCCCTTATCTGACTATTCATTATCCTCTCTAAAACCTTGGAAAGAAATGGTAAGATCGCAATCGGTCGAAACTCACGGTCATTTTTGGAATTGGGACAATTTTTGCTTGTTTCCAAGCTGACGGAAAAACATTTGACATTAAAATTGTATTATACAGGTGTGTTAAGTATCTAAGAATGTAAGACAGTATAGCTTTAACAAAGACGGGGTGAATTTCATCTATTCCAATAGAGTTTGATTTTACATTAACGCAACTCTGTAAAACATCAGCGTCAGTAACCTGTGAGAAACTAAAACAAGGAAATGAAAAAGATGCATTCTCAAATGAAGCAGACGGCGTTTCACTAATAACTTCCGAGTTTGGAAGCGACAACATTTTTTTATTGAGTTCATTGCAGTCAACATCATCATAGTTCCTATTTTTGTGCTTGCCTATGCCAATTTCACGAAGGTTTTTCCAAAGGTTTCGTCCAGTTTGTGAGGGATCTAATTTTGGTGCGAAATAACGTCTTTTTGCATCTCGTATCTCAGTTGTAACTTTGTTTCTTAGGCATTTAAATGCAGCATACAACGTATTTAGTCTAAAACGCTTCCAACGTTAATAGGCCTGGTCGCGTTCAGATATTAGATTTTGTATGTGCGTATTAAACCACGAAGTTTTTTGTGTTGTCATCGTTTTTGTGATCAGAGGAATATGTGTTTCGAATAAGTCCCTTATGTTCTCTTGAATGAAAAAAACTTGATCGTCGACAAAAGGCATTTCATAAACTCGAAACCATTCAATTCTTTTTAAATCATCTTCCAATTGACTCACATTCACTCGTTTGAAATCGCGAAAACTTATAGTTTTACTCGAAATCAATGGTTCACATTGAAATGTCATATGAATTAGGTCGTGACGCGAAAAGGCAGGCAGAGATATTTGATTAAACTTGAGAACTTTATATATATGACTGACGAAAAATACATCAAGAAGGGTGCTACTGTGAGAAGTTAAATGAGTGGGTGATGAAGTGTTAACAGGAAAGAGATTTAAGGTACTCATATTGTTGACAAGAGATGAATCATTTAATATGTTGCAATTAAAGTCACCAACAACAACAACAAAAGGTGATATAAAAGATAATTCATCAATTACTGCTAAGACAGGTGTGATATCAGTGTTTTTGTTAGGTCTGTATACTGAGCCAAGCAAGATTTTATTTTCGTTACACAATACTTCTAAAAACACATAATCTGTCTTACTTCCAGGCTCCGCTTTTCTTAAAACTTTGCAATTTATCTCCCCGCGCACAAAAATAGCTACACCCCCACCGCATCTTCCAATCCTATCACAACGAAAAGGCGTATGAAATCCATTTAATGAACAAACATTATCCAAGTCCCTGAGACACACACAACGTCAACCCTCGAACCTTCAAACAAGAATCTAAATTCATCAATTTTTGGCAAAATACTTTGCGCATTTATATGAACAATATGT
Source organism: Melangyna quadrimaculata (assembly GCA_949320155.1). NCBI lineage: Eukaryota > Metazoa > Arthropoda > Insecta > Diptera > Syrphidae > Melangyna > Melangyna quadrimaculata. The sequence goes on from OX439483.1 coordinate 322,553,081, forward strand.
AAACCGGATTCCTGATAGCATAAAACATTAATCATTGCACGTTCTATACAATTTCGGAGCGAATCGTCTGTGTAACTTCTGGTTAAATTATTTATTTTAACCATATTCAAAAACTAAGATGCAAAATAAAACCAACCTGCGATCCAAAAGAATGAATAACTCATTTGAGGAAAAAAACAATAAACAAATAGGCAAAAATTGTGATGATAAGAGTTATGGCAAAAAAATATTACTAAAAAATAAATCAATATTAAAAAATCAAGAAACATGTTTAAAATTAAAAATAAAAGAAATAATATATAACAAAATTTGTAAAAGAAAAAAGAATAATAATTCATTGCATTAAAAAATATAAAGGTGATATCTTTCATCAGTTCAAAGGTTTCCATCAGTTTAAAGCGTTGTTGTTGGTAACGTTGTGGTGAAAAACGGCAAGGTCATCAGTAGTTTGAATTAGTTTCGCATTTTCTTATTTAGTCTTCTTAACGTAAACAAGACCATAAAAGGTAAGTGCTGATTGAATTTTTTTCTCTCGTTTGAATTTGAGTGCGTATTGAAGGAGATTACGATTACGCACCGTTAAGCATTCGTGGATGTAAACGGGAGAAATTTTGTTGTTGACACCATCACAATCGTTAAGTCCAAGATCACGGAGACAAAGCTGCACTTTTTCATTATCGGTGGTGCAAGTGAATTGTGTTTTGCTCTTAGCCGAAATATGTTTTTAAACGGTCGGTGGTTTAATTTTTAAGCAATCGCAGAGTTTATGAAAAATAATTTCTAAGTTTTCGTTCGGTAAATTGTGGAATTCCATGCAAAAGTGCATCGCTAATTATCTCCTTGAGTTCTTGTTTTTCTTCATTTGACTCCACGTGGACTTTGAGACTATAAATAGCCTCTTCTTGTTTTTGTAAGTTTTGTTTAAGTTCCTCGTTCTCGACTTTAAGTGCATCAATTTCGGTTTGTTTCGATTCCAAGACCGATAAACGGTTGTTTACAGCTTGAAGAGACGACCTAAGAGCTCCTACTTCAACGTCAGTTTTTCGGTTATTCTCTTTTCAGAGTCGGAAATTTGCAGCATGATTTTTTCTAATTTTTCGGAAATAGAGCAGCCATCGGGAGAATTTTTTTCATTTGAACCAGCCATCGGAGAAGTTTCAAGCTGCGAGTTTTGTGAAACAGTAAATTGTAAGTGTATCAGAATTTGAATTTGAATGTGTGAGACGTGAAAGTGTTGATATTTTTTGCGGTTGTGAAGGCGAAGGAGATTGGGAGAATTGTTCTCTAGAACGTCTGTTCGACATCAAATAGAGTTTTAATGTATGTATTAATGTTTGTGTTTAAATTAATGTCTGGGTAGGTTGGGGAAAACTTTATTCAGCTGTTTATATGAGGGAGAGAAATGCACTGATTTGATTTAAGGTTAGTTTTTGTTGACAGTCATCAAAATTTTTAATGATTAAATTTTTTAATGATTAGGTTGGGAAAACTTTATTCAGCTGTTTATATGAGGGAGAGAAATGCACTGATTTGATTTAAGGTTAGTTTTTGTTGACAGTCATCAAAATTTTTAATGATTAAAACTTGTTATTTTGAACAGTTTTTTATGTAATAAATTCGCTTTTACAATCACTGAGCATTTTAAAAAGCGATAGTACAGCATATAGAAGTAAACCATGGTTTAAGCATTCCGCCTTTTTTTGGTACACTGAAATTGGGAAAAACATGTTTTTTTTTTTCGTTAGATTTAGATTTTTTCACAAGTTTGAAATAATATCAAAATAATTTATAAATGAAATAATTTACACAATAATTAGGATATTATAAGCTTTACCCTCAGGTCACACGAGCTAGTACTGGCTTACCACTGATCTCTATAGTACACTGGATAGTGTATTCCTTACAAATATAACAGTTTTGTTTGACTCAATTGAAGATGACAAGTACGCGCCAAGTCAACTATTTGACGTCTTCCAGTCGCAAAAAAATAAGTATTGGCCTCGTTCACAAACCAATTGCCGCGTTCGGATACGTAAACAAAGGTATCTGGATTTGTTCGTGTTGTTCTTATGCCTAATATTACGTTTTCACTGGGCCAAATGAGGTTATTTCATTGCAAATTTCCAAATCAGATCCGAAAATACCTCATTTCCCATAAAAATTCTCGTTCTCAAATGAGCTAATTTCAACAAAACGAAGCTAATTACAACAATACGAATAAATCTAGATACCCTTGGGCGACGTACCCGAACGCGGCCATTGTGTAATTTTATGTTCATTTGACAGCAGGCAGCTAGGGATGAGTTTTGTTCATCGATGATGGGAAAATATCGATGTAAGATGAAGAACATCGATGTTTAAACATGTGAAACATCGCAACATCGATGTTAAGATTGAGCACATCAACTTTAAAACAGCTCAAAAATTGCAAAATAATTCATAATTATACTTTTTTGTTGCCTTTAAGCACTCGTTACATTTGAAATCTTTTTTCTATGACCTCATGCTTATAAAAAAGGTAATTTTGGAAGGTAAGATTGAGTTGAAAAAAACATTCATAATATGAATACCTTCCTACGTATATTTAAAACCTTTTGTTCCATTGCAGAATGTGCAAAGAAAAAATTCCCACTGGCAAGGGGGGGCGACATCAGCACCATTATAAAGAAATGGTTCCATTAATAAGACAAAATGGAACTGCTGTGTAGTACCAATAATGTACATATTATGTATATATTTATTCTTAATTTTTATGTAAATACCTTCCTATTTTGATTTTGTTTTTTTTTTTTTTTTTTTTTCGAGGCAGAAAAGAAGACCTCTTTTTATTTCTTTTTAGTAAGTTTATTTATTAAGGAATCAAATTGAATTTATTTTATTATTAGCATTATTATTATAATTGTGTTCAACAATAAAAAAAAAAAAAAAACAAACAAAACTGAAAAGAAACAACTATTTTTATTTTTATTTTGGTTGTCAAAAAATGGAAGTGACACCGAACCACCGATTGATTTCGAGACTCGATTTTCATATTTCTCGATTCGTTCATTTTTTGTTGGTCCGATTTGGATTACATTTAGGCTCCGTTTTCTCGGAGTATGGTAAATTAGAATACTCTCTCTCTCTCTCACAATACATTCCCATAATGGCTCCGTGGTGATTCTAATTTCCATACTTATTTTATCCGATTTGGAATCGTTTTGGATCCGGTTTCGGGTCCATTTATGAACTGGTTTCGGATCCAAATCGGACTCGCTTGCTTGAGGGGTAAGAAAAAGAAAAGATGGGTTCCATCAGATATATTCTATTGGATGCGTTCAATTGAATGCGTTCAACAATGTTTATTCAACAGATCTACCTATAGGCAAAGGCGAATTTGTTTTGCCGAATTTCATCAAATTAACAATGAACCCCTTAAAGCTAGATATGTAGAACTTATGTAGGAAAAATAAGTAAACCCAAGACCATGCCTATTTATTCAACAACAATTTTCAAGTTTATGCTCTGTCCAATGAATATGTGCAGTACAGGGAAGATAGTGCGTTTGTATCTTACTCTAACTGCAAAGGAATCCCATTTAGTTGTGTGAAAGAAATAATTGTCAAGGGTCTCCGCACTCCATACTATAAAAATGCAAAAAGTTCCGAAGGGCTGCCATCTATGCTTTATTATTTAGTTTAAAACAAAGAAAATCATTTTACAAAAGTCATTAATTGATATCTTAAAATGCAAATTCCAAAATCTAGAAACACAAATAATTATATCTCGTATATGAAAATTACGAAATGCAAAATCTTAAATGTGAAAATTTGGAAAATGTCAAGATTTTCTAGTTCAGAGTTTTTATATGTTTGCTGAAATAAAATAATAGGTGCGTTTTTTTTAGGGGTATCCGCAGCTTCTGTCTTGTTCTTTAAATGGGCATAGAATTTATTTGTTGCCAAAACTATTTCTTTTTTTTTTGCGCTTTAATCCTTTACAATTGAACAATTTGAAGCTATTTTAATTATGTAACTTACATTAATATTCACAGTTTGTATGGCAACATATATGTATGTGCTTGGTTCAAAAGTAGAAGCAAAAACACAATTAATCTGACACAGCAACAACACAGTTTATCACAGCGACAGCACTAATAAATAAGTTTGAGCATTTAATTTTTTCGTTTCACAACCAGAAATCAACACGATTATAAGTAAACGCACTATATTAATACTTCACATCAATACAAATTATGTGCCAAACCGCACACGCTAGATAATCCACTCAAATAAACCCTTTTCTTCTTATTTCAATTAGCCAAATACTTTTTTAATGGCTTTTAATTTTCTCCAAAATACCAGGAAAAACCCAAATCTATGAAAAAAAAAACAAACGGTAACACTTTTGTCTTCAAGTATCCTTAAAAGCGAAGAAAAAGCTTCTATCCTGAATGCTTCCTTATAAAATCCAAAGGAAAATATGTGTTTGTAAGCATTTCCATTGGATCGGTAGCTCTGATTTGATGTGCTTATTTTCGGCACACACAAAGAGGATTGTTAGCGAAGATACGATCAGTACGGCTCGGCTCGAGCCGTTCGAAAGGCATGTCATAGTAGGGTGTACGCTTGATAATACGAGAAAATGAACATACGGACAGTGGTTATTTAAGGGGATTTGAGATATTTTTATATGCAGCAGCAGCAGGCACCCTTTGGAGAAGGAAAGCTCTCCCATAAGGCCTGTACTGCACATATTCATTGGACAGAGTATAGTAAACATCTAATAGTTCTAAAAAAGAAACAACATATTACTCCACTATTTCCTAGTTTAAAGAGGGTCATTATTAATTTGATACAATTTGGAAAAAATAAATATTTCAAAATGCAGAAAAGGGATAGTTATCAAATAAACAAAGATGTTTTTAATATGTGTAAACGGGCAAAAATAAGTGAAAAAGATGAGGAAATGCCAAGCACCGACTCAATCTCCACGACAAAAGATAATCGTGAAAACTTTATTGAAGAGGAAAATTTAGATTATTTAAACGAAATAGATTTTTTTGTTCCTACTAAGCTAATAAACAGCATAGGAAATAAATTAGTGGAGTGGTCGGTTGAAAATAATGTGACAAATAAAGTGGCAAATTCCCTTTTAAAAATTTTAAAAAAATATCACCCGACCCTCCCTAGTGATATACGATCAAATAAAAAACGTGAAAAATAAAAATACTATAATGGACATGGACAATGGAACATATTGCCATGTAGGTTTAGAAAAAGAACTAAGTGAATTCATTGAACTCCATCATCCAAGGGAAAATGTTATAAAAATGGACGTTGGAATAGATGGAGTTCCAGTTGCTAAGAGTTCTAATAGTCAACTGTGGCCCATTTTAGGCAATATTATCGGATCGCGAAAATTTTTTGTAATAGGTTTATTTAATGGCCATAAAAAACCCGAGTTCATTGATGAAATTTTGGAATTTCAGCAAAATAAGATTATACACGAAGATCGAATTTATGAACTGGAACTGCGTTCCTTTATTTGCGATGCACCAGCTCGAGCTTTTGTTTTGGGTAAGTTTTTCTATAAAGGTATCTTTTCAGTTATAATAATTAGCCCCATTCTGCTATACGAACCGATCGAATCTTTTGATTCACGTGAATAATTCCTTACATTTTCCTCAAAATGTTTCTTGAAATCATCCATCATTTGAGTTCAAAGCTTTAACAATATTTATTGAACTTCAAAAGCGAATGTAATTGTTTAAATTTTATTTTGCTATAAATTTATATGCATTGTGAACCATTTCTTCCATCTATCGCATAGCGGCATAAAAAACATTCACGTGAACGTTTAGCAGAATAGGACTGAATATTTCAACAATGCAAAATTAGAAGTATGTAATATTGTTGGATTGCCTAGATTATGATGTTTGGACTTAAGGAAAACGAAAGAGCATCATAAGATATATTTTTTTAAATTTATTGAAATGGTAATACCATCCTCTGTGAAAAAAATTGAAAAATCACCCCCGCCAGAGGCTGACAAAAAAATCTGCCAGACGGTGGTTTTCGATACCACTATATATGCGCTTAGATACCAACATACTCATATTTTGGATTTTACTACACTCCTAAAATTTACTGTCGGCTCTTGGTCTATAAGGCCAGTTGTTCAACATTTGATCTGTGGTTCAGCAATTTTAGCTCGACGATTCACACTGAAGTCTGGTCAAAAAAACTCTTCAATTAATTGACCAGGGAGATTTTTTTCACTTCCCTTACTTCCTTCCTCCTAAAAACTTAAATATGCTGAGAACTAAGTTTCTTCGTGTTTAAGGATATATATGTACATACTTATCAAGAAACCTATTCGAATTGAATTAACAATTCTTTTTAAGGCTTTAACGCATTTCTTAATTAAGCAGCTCAACAAAACACGCCTAATGGCTCTCCCAAACCAATGCGAAACGTCCGCCTTAACGGATTGATCTACACACTCTAGCTTTTTGTCGCATCTTATGCCAATCACCCTGTAATAACATGCAAAACACTTAGAAAAAGGCAAACCTAAACAATAGAAGTTATACCATTTACTAACTTAGTAATAAAGTTCTGTTTTACGTTGTTATGTACTTCACTGTACTTGTCTTCTACTTTGCGTTGATCATAACACATGTTTAAACTATATTTCATAAAATTTCATAGATACATTGAGGTAGGTCTTTACGTTAATATTAAGATTTCAAGTTTTTACAAAAATATTTTTGGCCAGTTAAAAATTGAGCCTGTTTCGACTGTATTTTTTTGAATTTGTAAAATTTGTAGCACCTGATTCTTTCTTTAATTTTATATCAGAAAGATGTCAAGTCCAAATATGTGTGAAGACCGTAAGTTCATTTTTCGATTTTCTAAAATGCTTTACTCCTTCTGTAACATTTACTCAACTGAAAAATTAACTGATTTCTTTTTTGTAGAGGAAATAGAAAATTCACAAGATTTCGCTGGCGATGAATCAGAAAATTGCAATGAGTTTCTTAAAATCGACTCATTTATGAGACCAGCTACCAGCACACAAAAGCCTTTCTCCCAAAAGCAATACCAATAAAATCGAAGCCTGAAGAAAACATCACCAACAGCATTAGGTTAGTTGCCTTTGAAAATATTAAACTTAAATTAAATTATAAGATCAATTTCCTTATGTTGTTATGCATGTAACTAATAATATGTTAAAATAACAAATTTCATTTATATGGAATAACATTTTACTTTTTATTTGAAAGAAACTAATAAAAGCAAAATTCTTTTCAATTACAGGCTTATTCAATGAAAAAAAAATTGGACCGATACAAGCAACTCACATGATACCTGCCAACGCAGCAGAAGAAGGACCAACCCTAAAGTCTATTGAAAACCAGGTCAAAATACTTTATGAAAGTGTTGAAGAGCTGAGTCATCTTGTAGCCAACAATATAAAGGAAACGAAGTATCTACGCAGAGAATTACAGGAGCTTAAAAAAGCTCCTGAAAAAAGCGCCGCGCCCACACTGTTGCCATTTATAGACATTCCATGCGTCACCAAGGATCATCTAAGCTCCTTCGAAGCAGAAATAAAAGACGGTGACCGTGGAGCAGCAAAGGCATTGGTAACAACACTATATATTCATTTAATTAATTTGTTTCTAAGGTTTCCTTTTTGCAGGAGAATTTGTTGGATAAGATGCCCGATGTTTCAATAGAGAAATTCCTTAGATACAGCTTAAAATCTATATTTACTGACACGTTGGCTTCCCAATGTTCTTTCTATGGAAAAAACAACAACATTGAAGTCCAGCATTTAGGATGCATTCTTATTTTGGAAGGTAAGATTGAGTTGAAAAAAACATTCATAATATGAATACCTTCCTACGTATATTTAAAACCCCCACTGGCAAGGGGGAGCGACATCAGCACCATTATAAAGAAATGGTTCCATTATGCCAAAGACAGAACAAGACGACCATTAATAAGACAAAGTGGAACTGCTGTGTAGTACCAATAATGTACATATTATGTATATATTTATTCTAAATTTGTATGTAAATACCTTCCTATTTTGATTTTGTTTTTTTTTCGAGGCAGAAAAGAAGACCTCTTTTTATTTCTTTTTAGTAAGTTTATTTATTAAGGAATCAAATTGAATTAATTTTATTATTAGCATTATTATTATAATTGTGTTCAACAATAAAAAAAAAAGTAACAAACAAAACTGAAAAGAAACACCTATTTTTATTTTTATTTTGGTTGTCAAAAAATGGAAGTGACACCGAACCACCGATTGATTTCGAGACTCGATTTTCATATTTCTCGATTCGTTCATTTTTTGTTGGTCCGATTTGGATTCCATTTAGGCTCCGTTTTCTCGGAGTATGGTGAATTAGAATACTCTCTCTCTCTCTCTCTCTCTCAATACATTCCCATAATGGCTCCGTGGTGATTCTAATTTCCATACTAATTTTATTTGATTTGGAATCGTTTTGGATCCGGTTTCGGGTCCATTTATGAACTGGTTTCGAATCCAAATCGGACTCGCTTGCTTGAAGGGTAAGAAAAAGAAAAGATGGGTTCCATCAGATACATTCTATTGGATGCGTTCAATTGAATGCGTTCAACAATGTTTATTGAACAGATCTACCTATAGGCAAAGGCGAATTTGTTTTGCCGAATTTCATCAAATTAACAATGAACCCCTTAAAGCTGATATGTAGAACTTATGTAGGAAAAATAAGTAAACCCAAGACCATGCCTATTTATTCAACAACAATTTTCAAGTTTATGCTCTGTCCAATGAATATGTGCAGTACAGGGAAGATAGTGCGATTGTATCTTACTCTAACTGCAAAGGAATCCCATTTAGTTGTGTGAAAGAAATAATTGTCAAGGGTCTCCGCACTCCATACTATAAAAATGCAGAAAGTTCAGAAGGGCTGCCATCTATGCTTTATTATTTAGTTTAAAACAAAGAAAATCATTTTACAAAAGTCATTAATTGATATCTTAAAATCCAAATTCCAAAATCTAGAAACACAAATAATTATATCTCGTATATGAAAATTACGAAATGCAAAATCTTAAATGTGAAAATTTGGAAAATGTCAAGATTTTCTAGTTCAGAGTTTTTATATGTTTGCTGAAATAAAATAATAGGTGCGTTTTTTTAGGGGTATCCGCAGCTTCTGTCTTGTTCTTTAAATGGGCATAGAATTTATTTGTTGCCAAAACTATTTCATTTTTTTTGGCGCTTTAATCCTTTACAATTGAACAATTTGAAGCTATTTTAATTATGTAACTTACATTAATATTCACAGTTTGTATGGCAATATATATGTGTGTGCTTGGTTCAAAAGGAGAAGCAAAAACACAATTAATCTTACACAGCAACGACACAGTTTATCACAGCGACAGCACTAATAAATAAGTTTGAGCATTTAATTTTTTCGTTTCACAACCAGAAATCAACACGATTATAAGTAAACGCACTATATTAATACTTCACATCAATACAAATTATGTGCCAAACCGCACGCGCTTGATAATCCACTCAAATAAACCCTTTTTTTCTTATTTCAATTAGCCAAATACTTTGTTAATGGCTTTTAATTTTCTCCAAACTGTGAGGAAAAAACCAAATCTATGAAAAAAAAAAAAGCAAACGGTAACAGTTTTGTCTTCAAGTATCCTTAAAAGCGAAGAAAAAGCTTCTATCCTGAATGCTCCCTTATAAAATCCAAAGGAAAATATGTGTTTGTAAGCATTACCATTGGATCGGTAACTCTGATTTGATGTGCTTATTTTCGGCACACACAAAGAGGATTGTTAGCGAAGATACGATCAGTACAGCTCGGCTCGAGCCGTTCGAAAGCCATGTCATAGTAGGGTGTACGCTTGATAATACGAGAAAATGAACATACGGACAGTGGTTATTTAAGGGGATTTGAGATATTTTTATATGCAGCAGCAGCAGGCACCCTTTGGAGAAGGAAAGCTCTCCCATAAGGCCTGTACTGCACATATTCATTGGACAGAGTATAGTAAACATCTAATAATTCTAAAAAAGAAACAACATATTACTCCACTATTTCCTAGTTTAAAGAGGGTCATTATTAATTTGATAAAATTTGGAAAACAAATTCGCCTTTGACTTTGTCATGGCCTATGGTCTCTCTTAAGAACTGGGGGGAAACCGGAAATGTGTTACTCCAGTAACGTAGATATTCTAGTGTTCAAATATGTTAATACAAACTGAAACTACGGTGAGGGCAAAACATCGGATTTGCGGCCGCACAACGGTGCATATAGAAGTAAACCATGGTTTAAGCATTCCGCCTTTTTTTGGTACACTGAAATTGGGAAAAACATGTTGTTTTTTTCGTTAGATTTAGATTTTTTCACAAGTTTGAAATAATATCAAAATAATTTATAAATGAAACAATTTACACAATAATTAGGATATAATAAGCTTTACCCTGAGGTCTAACGAGCTAGTACTGGCTTACCACTGATCTTTATAGTACACTGGATAGTGTATTCCTTACAAATATAACAGTTTTGTTTGACTCAATTGAAGATGACAAGTACGCGCCAAGTCAACTATTTGACGTCTTCCAGTCGCAAAAAAAAAGTATTGTCCTCGTTCACAAACCAATTGCCGCGTTCGGATACGTAAACAAAGGTATCTGGATTTGTTCGTGTTGTTCTTATGCCTAATATTACGTTTTCACTGGGCCAAATGAGGTTATTTCATGGCAAATTTCCAAATCAGATCCGAATATACCTCATTTCCCATAAAAATTCTCGTTCTCAAATGAGCTAATTTCAACAAAACGAAGCTAATTACAACAATACGAACAAATCTAGATACCCTTGGGCGACGTACCCGAACGCGGCCATTGTGTAGTTTTATGTTCATTTGACAGCAGGCAGCTAGGGATGAGTTTTGTTCATCGATGATGGGAAAATATCGATGTAAGACGAAGAACATCGATGTTAAAACATGTGAAACATCGCAACATCGATGTTAAGATTGAGCACATCAACTTTAAAACAGCTCAAAAATTGCAAAATAATTCATAATTATACTTTTTTGTTGCCTTTAAGTACTCGTTACATTTGAAATCTTTCGTCTATGACCTTATGCTTATAAAAAAGGTAATTTTGGAAGGTAAGATTGAGTTGAAAAAAACATTCATAATATGAATACCTTCCTACGTATATTTAAAACCTTTTGTTCCATTGCAGAATGTGCAAAGAAAAAATTCCCACTGGCAAGGGGGAGCGACATCAGCACCATTATAAAGAAATGGTTCCATTATGCCAAAGACAGAACAAGACGACCATTAATAAGACAAAGTGGAACTGCTGTATAGTACCAAAAATGTACATATTATGTATAGATTTATTCTTAATTTTTATGTAAATACCTTCCTATTTTGATTTTGTTTTTTTTTTTTTTTCGAGGCAGAAAAGAAGACCTCTTTTTATTTCTTTTTAGTAAGTTTATTTATTAAGGAATCAAATTGAATTAATTTTATTATTAGCATTATTATTATAATTGTGTTCAACAATAACAAAAAAAAACAAACAAAACTGAAAAGAAACACCTATTTTTTTTATTCGTTCATTTTTTGTTGGTCCGATTTGGATTCCATTTAGGCTCCGTTTTCTCGGAGTATGGTGAATTAGAATACTCTCTCTCTCTCTCTCTCTCAATACATTCCCATAATGGCTCCGTGGTGATTCGAATTTCCATACTAATTTTATCCGATTTGGAATCGTTTTGGATCCGGTTTCGGGTCCATTTATGAACTGGTTTTGGATCCAAATCGGACTCGCTTACTTGAAGGGTAAGAAATAGAAAAGATGGGTTCCATCAGATACATTCTATTGGATGCGTTCAATTGAATGCGTTCAACAATGTTTATTCAACAGATCTACCTATAGGCAAAGGCGAATTTGTTTTGCCGAATTTCATCAAATTAACAATGAACCCCTTAAAGCTAGATATGTAGAACTTATGTAAGAAAAATAAGTAAACCCAAGACCATGCCTATTTATTCAACAACAATTTTCAAGTTTATGCTCTGTCCAATGAATATGTGCAGTACAGGGAAGATAGTGCGTTTGTATCTTACTCTAACTGCAAAGGAATCCCATTTAGTTGTGTGAAAGAAATAATTGTCAAGGGTCTCCGCACTCCATACTATAAAAATGCAAAAAGTTCAGAAGGGCTGCCATCTATGCTTTATTATTTAGTTTAAAACAAAGAAAATCATTTTACAAAAGTCATTAATTGATATCTTAAAATGCAAATTCTAAAATCTAGAAACACAAATAATTATATCTCGTATATGAAAATTACGAAATGCAAAATCTTAAATGTGAAAATTTGGAAAATGTCAAGATTTTCTAGTTCAGAGTTTTTATATTTTTGCTGAAATAAAATAATAGGTGCGTTTTTTTAAGGGTATCCGCAGGTTCTGTCTTGTTCTTTAAATGTGCATAGAATTTTTTTGTTGCCAAAACTATTTCTTTTTTTTTGGCGCTTTAATCCTTTACAATTGAACAATTTGAAGCTATTTTAATTATGTAACTTACATTAATATTCACAGTTTGTATTGCAACATATATGTGTGTGCTTGGTTCAAAAGTAGAAGCAAAAACACAATTAATCTTACACAGCAACAACACAGTTTATCACAGCGACAGCACTAATAAATAAGTTTGAGCATTTAATTTTTTCGTTTCACAACCAGAAATCAACACGATTATAAGTAAACGCACTATATTAATACTTCACATCAATACAAATTATGTGCCAAACCGCACGCGCTTGATAATCCACTCAAATAAACCCTTTTTTTCTTATTTCAATTAGCCGAATACTTTGTTAATGGCTTTTAATTTTCTCCAAACTACCAGGAAAAAACCAAATCTATGAAAAAAAAGCAAACGGTAACACTTTTGTCTTCAAGTATCCTTAAAAGCGAAGAAAAAGCTTCTATCCTGAATGCTCCCTTATAAAATCCAAAGGAAAATATGTGTTTGTAAGCATTACCAATGGATCGGTAACTCTCATTTGATGTGCTTATTTTCGGCACACACAAAGAGGATTGTTAGCGAAGATACGATCAGTACGGCTCGGCTCGAGCCGTTCGAAAGGCATGTTATAGTAGGGTGTACTCTTGATAATACGAGAAAATGAACATACAGACAGTGGTTATTTAAGGGGATTTGAGATATTTTTATATGCAGCAGCAGCAGGCACCCTTTGGAGAAGGAAAGCTCTCCCATAAGGCCTGTACTGCACATATTCATTGGACAGAGTATAGTAAACATCTAATAATTCTAAAAAAGAAACAACATATTACTCCACTATTTCCTAGTTTAATGAGGGTCATTATTAATTTGATAAAATTTGGAAAACAAATTCGCCTTTGACTTTGTCATGGCCTATGGTCTCTCTTAAGAACTGGGGGGAAGCCGGAAATGTGTTACTCCAGTAACGTAGATATTCTAGTGTTCAAATATGTTAATACAAACTGAAACTACGGTGAGGGCGAAACATCGGATTTGCGGCCGCACAACGGTGCATATAGAAGTAAACCATGGTTTAAGCATTCCGCCTTTTTTGGTACACTGAAATTGGATAAAACATATTTTTTTTTTTCGTTAGATTTAGATTTTTTCACAAGTTTGAAATAATATCAAAATAATTTATAAATGAAACAATTTACACAATAATTAGGATATTATAAGCTTTACCCTGAGGTCAAACGAGCTAGAACTGGCTTACCACTGATCTTTATAGTACACTGGATAGTGTATTCCTTACAAATATAACAGTTTTGTTTGACTCAATTGAAGATGACAAGTACGCGCCAAGTCAACTATTTGACGTCTTCCAGTCGCAAAAAAAAAGTATTGGCCTCGTTCACAAACCAATTGCCGCGTTCGGATACGTAAACAAAAGTATCTGGATTTGTTCGTGTTGTTCTTATGCCTAATATTACGTTTTCACTGGGGCAAATGAGGTTATTTCATTACAAATTTCCAAATCAGATCCGAAAATACCTCATTTCCCATAAAAATTCTCGTTCTCAAATGAGATAATTTCAACAAAACGAAACTAATTACAACAATACGAACAAATCTAGATACCCTTGGGCGACGTACCCGAACGCGGCCATTGTGTAGTTTTATGTTCATTTGACAGCAGGCAGCTAGGGATGGGTTTTGTTCATTGATGATGGGAAAATATCGATGTAAGACGAAGAACATCGATGTTAAAACATGTGAAACATCGCAACATCGATGTTAAGATTGAGCACATCAACTTTAAAACAGCTCAAAAATTGCAAAATAATTCATAATTATACTTTTTTGTTGCCTTTAAGCACTCGTTACATTTGAAATCTTTTGTCTATGACCTCATGCTTATAAAAAAGGTAATTTTGGAAGGTAAGATTGAGTTGAAAAAAACATTCATAATATGAATACCTTCCTACGTATATTTAAAACCTTTTTTTCCATTGCAGAATGTGCAAAGAAAAAATTCCCACTGGCAAGGGGGAGCGACATCAGCACCATTATAAAGAAATGGTTCCATTATGCCAAAGACAGAACAAGACTACCATTAATAAGACAAAGTGGAACTGCTGTGTAGTACCAATAATGTACATATTATGTATATATTTATTCTTAATTTTTATATAAATACCTTCCTATTTCGATATTTTTTTTTTTTTTTTGAGGCAGAAAAGAAGACCTCTTTTTATTTCTTTTTAGTAAGTTTATTTACTAAGGAATCAAATTGAATTAATTTTATTATTAGCATTATTATTATAATTGTGTTCAACAATAAAAAAAAAAAAACAAACAAAACTGAAAAGAAACACCTATTTTTATTTTTGTTTTGGTTGTCAAAAAATGGAAGTGACACCGAACCACCGATTGATTTCGAGACTCGATTTTCATATTTCTCGATTCGTTCATTTTTTGTTGGTCCGATTTGGATTCCATTTAGGCTCCGTTTTCTCGGAGTATGGTGAATTAGAATACTCTCTCACAATACATTCCCATAATGGCTCCGTGGTGATTCTAATTTCCATACTAATTTTATCCGATTTGGAATCGTTTTGGATCCGGTTTCGGGTCCATTTATGAACTGGTTTCGGATCCAAATCGCACTCGCTTGCTTGAAGGGTAAGAAAAAGAAAAGATGGGTTCCATCAGATACATTCTATTGGATGCGTTCAATTGAATGCGTTCAACAATGTTTATTCAACAGATCTACCTATAGGCAAAGGCGAATTTGTTTTGCCGAATTTCATCAAATTAACAATGAACCCCTTAAAGCTAGATATGTAGAACTTATGTAGGAAAAATAAGTAAACCCAAGACCATGCCTATTTATTCAACAACAATTTTCAAGTTTATGCTCTGTCCAATGAATATGTGCAGTACAGGGAAGATAGTGCGTTTGTATCTTACTCTAACTGCAAAGGAATCCCATTTAGTTGTGTGAAAGAAATAATTGTCAAGGGTCTCCGCACTCCATACTATAAAAATGCAAAAAGTTCAAGAGGGCTGCCGTCTATGCTTTATTATTTAGTTTAAAACAAAGAAAATCATTTTACAAAAGTCATTAATTGATATCTTAAAATGCAAATTCCAAAATCTAGAAACACAAATAATTATATCTCGTATATGAAAATTACGAAATGCAAAATCCTAAATGTGAAAATTTGGAAAATGTCAAGATTTTCTAGTTCAGAGTTTTTATATGTTTGCTGAAATAAAATAATAGGTGCGTTTTTTGAAGGGTATCCGCAGCTTCTGTCTTGTTCTTTAAATGGACATAGAATTTATTTGTTGCCAAAACTATTTCTTTTATTTTTTGGCGCTTTAATCCTTCACAATTGAACAATTTGAAGCTATTTTAATTATGTAACTTACATTAATATTCACAGTTTGTATGGCAACATATATGTATGTGCTTGGTTCAAAAGTAGAAGCAAAAACACAATTAATCTTACACAGCAACAACACAGTTTATCACAGCGACAGCACTAATAAAAAAGTTTGAGCATTTAATTTTTTCGTTTCAGAACCAGAAATCAATACGATTATAAGTAAACGCACTATATTAATACTTCACATCAATACAAATTATGTGCCAAACCGCACGCGCTTGATAATCCACTCAAATAAACCCTTTTTTTCTTATTTCTATAAGCCAAATACTTTTTTAATGGCTTTTAATTTTCTCCAAACTACCAGGAAAAAACCAAATCTATGAAAAAAAAAGCAAACGGTAACACTTTTGTCTTCAAGTATCCTTAAAAGCGAAGAAAAAGCTTCTATCCTGAATGCTCCCTTATAAAATCCAAAGGAAAATATGTGTTTGTAAGCATTACCATTGGATCGGTAACTCTGATTTGATGTGCTTATTTTCGGCACACACAAAGAGGATTGTTAGCGAAGATACGATCAGTACGGCTCGGCTCGAGCCGTTCGAAAGGCATGTCATAGTAGGGTGTACGCTTGATAATACGAGAAAATGCACATACAGACAGTGGTTATTTAAGGGGATTTGAGATATTTTTATAAGCAGCAGGCACCCTTTGGAGAAGGAAAGCTCTCCCATAAGGCCTGTACTGCACATATTCATTGGACAGAGTATAGTAAACATCTAATAATTCTAAAAAAGAAACAACATATTACTCCACTATTTCCTAGTTTAAAGAGGGTCATTATTAATTTGATAAAATTTGGAAAACAAATTCGCCTTTGACTTTGTCATGGCCTATGGTCTCTCTTAAGAACTGGGGGGAAGCCGGAAATGTGTTACTCCAGTAACGTAGATATTCTAGTGTTCAAATATGTTAATATAAACTGAAACTACGGTGAGGGCGAAACATCGGATTTGCGGCCGCACAACGGTGCATATTTCTATTTCATATTTCATATTTTTATTTGAATAGATTTATACAATAAGATACAATATTTTTTAAAATAGTATAAACTTAATTATTATTTACAAGGATGTGTGTGCATTTGCTTATGTAGAGTTTAAAAATTTAAAAATTGTATGTGAACAGTTTTCAGAAAAGAGAAAAAGAAAATCATTAAAGCAAAATCGAAATCAAAATTTATAACTAAAGAGAAAAAAAAAAATAAATAAATACAAAATCAAATCATCACTACCTCAAAGTTTGCAAATATTCTTTCAGTTTTAATTCGAAGAGTTTAGTATAGCTTATCATTCTTAAAGATCGTGGTAGACAGTTCCACAGACGAATCGCAGTTATGAAAAATTGGCGTTCCGATATTAAGAACGTGTAACGTAAAGGTACAAGATTTAAAGATCTAGAATAATGCGAGTGACATATCTTATCATAAAGGTACGGTGGTTGACGCGTTTGCATAACATTATTCAGCAATAAAAGTGATCTGAACTTGAAAAGGCTTTCAAGAGTAATGCCAAAGATAGATCTTGAAAATTCAGAAACGTGATCGTATCTTCTTAATCCAAAAATGTATCTAGCTATACTGTTGTATGCAACATTAAGTTTGCGCTTGTGTTCATAATCACAGTTATGAAAAATTTCACAACCGTAGAGCATTATAGGCACAAGCAATGTTTTGGCTAGGATAATGCGTGTTTTAAGTGGTGTTATCTTATGGTTTGTCCATAATAGACGAAGACCTCCGTAAATAAGACCTATTGTCAATCTAATGTGGTAATTCCAAGAAAGTGTTTTTGTAAACATTAAACCTAAGTTTCTGGCCGATTCGACAAACTCAATTTGTTTATTATTTAAGAGTATCTCAGGAAAATAGGACGTGTCGATGGCTTTTCTTGAAATTACCAAACATTTTGATTTTACTGGATTGAGGCAAAGTCCATTTTTCTCCGACCAAGAATGAATATTGGCAAGGTCTTCATTGACATTGAAAAATCAAGGAGAACTAAAAAGGTGACATTGTCGCGATCAACAGCTTGCCTTATATTTTCTACAACGTTAATAAGAGTTGTGGTGCAGCTGTGCTTAGGACGAAAGCCAGATTGGTTACCACAAAGCAAATTGTTTTCAGTTAGGTATGCCCTTATCTGACTATTCATTATCCTCTCTAAAACCTTGGAAAGAAATGGTAAGATCGCAATCGGTCGAAACTCACGGTCATTTTTTGGAATTGGGACAATTTTTGCTTGTTTCCAAGCTGACGGAAAAACATTTGACATTAAAATTGTATTATACAGGTGTGTTAAGTATCTAAGAATGTAAGACAGTATAGCTTTAACAAAGACGGGGTGAATTTCATCTATTCCAATATAGTTTGATTTTACATTAATGCAACTCTGTAAAACATCAGCGTCAGTAACCTGCGAGAAACTAAAACAAGGAAATGAAAAAGATGCATTCTCAAATGAAGCAGACGGCGTTTCACTAATAACTTCCGAGTTTGGAAGCGACAAAATTTTTTTATTGAGTTCATTGCAGTCAACATCATCATAGTTCCTATTTTTTGCTTGCCTATGCCAATTTCACGAAGGTTTTTCCAAAGGTTTCGTCCAGTTTGTGAGGGATCTAATTTTGGTGCGAAATAACGTCTTTTTGCATCTCGTATCTCAGTTGTAACTTTGTTTCTTAGGCATTTAAATGCAGCATACAACGTATTTAGTCTAAAACGCTTCCAACGTTAATAGGCCTGGTCGCGTTCAGATATTAGATTTTGTATGTGCGTATTAAACCACGAAGTTTTTTTTGTTGTCATCGTTTTTGTGATCAGAGGAATATGTGTTTCGAATAAGTCCCTTATGTTCTCTTGAATGAAAAAAACTTGATCGTCGACAAAAGGCATTTCATAAACTCGAAACCATTCAATTCTTTTTAAATCATCTTCCAATTGACTCACATTCACTCGTTTGAAATCGCGAAAACTTATAGTTTTACTCGAAATCAATGGTTCACATTGAAATGTCATATGAATTAGGTCGTGACGCGAAAAGGCAGGCAGAGATATTTGATTAAACTTGAGAACTTTATATATATGACTGACGAAAAATACATCAAGAAGGGTGCTACTGTGAGAAGTTAAATGAGTGGGTGATGAAGTGTTAACAGGAAAGAGATTTAAGGTACTCATATTGTTGACAAGAGATGAATCATTTAATATGTTGCAATTAAAGTCACCAACAACAACAACAAAAGGTGATATAAAAGATAATTCATCAATTACTGCTAAGACAGGTGTGATATCAGTGTTTTTGTTAGGTCTGTATACTGAGCCAAGCAAGATTTTATTTTCGTTACACAATACTTCTAAAAACACATAATCTGTCTTACTTCCAGGCTCCGCTTTTCTTAAAACTTTGCAATTTATCTCCCCGCGCACAAAAATAGCTACACCCCCACCGCATCTTCCAATCCTATCACAACGAAAAGGCGTATGAAATCCATTTAATAAACAAACATTATCACCAATATTAATTGAAAGCCAAGTCTCTGAGACACACACAACGTCAACCCTCGAACCTTCAAACAAGAATCTAAATTCATCAATTTTTGGCAAAATACTTTGCGCATTTATATGAACAATATGTAAACCGGATTCCTGATAACATAAAACATTAATCATTGCACGTTCTATACAATTTCGGAGCGAATCGTCTGTGTAACTTCTGGTTAAATTATTTATTTTAACCATATTCAAAAACTAAGATGCAAAATAAAACCAACCTGCTATCCAAAAGAATGAATAACTCATTTGAGGAAAAAAACAATAAACAAATAGGCAAAAATTGTGATGATAAGAGGTATTTATGGCAAAAAAATATTACTAAAAAATAAATCAATATTAAAAAATCAAGAAACATGTTTAAAATTAAAAATAAAAGAAATAATATATAACAAAATTTGTAAAAGAAAAAAGAATAATAATTCATTGCATTAAAAAATATAAAGGTGATATCTTTCATCAGTTCAAAGGTTTCCATCAGTTTAAAGCGTTGTTGTTGGTAACGTTGTGGTGAAAAACGGCAAGGTCATCAGTAGTTTGAATTAGTTTGGCATTTTCTTATTTAGTCTTCTTAACGTAAACAAGACCATGAAAGGTAAGTGCTGATTGAATTTTTTTCTCTCGTTTGAATTTGAGTGCATATTGAAGGAGATTACGATTACGCACCATTAAGCATTCGTGGATGTAAACGGGAGAAATTTTGTTGTTGACACCATCACAATCGTTAAGTCCAAGATCACGGAGACAAAGCTGCACTTTTTCATTATCGGTGGTGCAAGTGAATTGTTTTTTGCTCTTAGCCGAAATATGTTTTTAACGGTCAGTGGTTTAATTTTTAAGCAATCGCAGAGTTTATGAAAAATAATTTCTAAGTTTTCGTTCGGTAAATTGTGGAATTCGATGCAAAAGTGCATCGCTAATTATCTCCTTGAGGTCTTGTTTTTCTTCATTTGACTCCACGTGGACTTTGAGATTATAAATAGCCTCTTCTTGTTTTTGTAAGTTTTGTTTAAGTTCCTCGTTCTCGACTTTAAGTGCATCAATTTCGGTTTGTTTCGATTCCAAGACCGATAAACGGTTGTTTACAGCTTGAAGAGACGACCTAAGAGCTCCTACTTCAACGTCAATTTTTTCGGTTATTCTCTTTTCAGAGTCGGAAATTTGCAGCATGATTTTTTCTAATTTTTCGGAAATAGAGCAGCCATCGGGAGAATTTTTTTCATTTGAACCAGCCATCGGAGAAGTTTCAAGCTGCGAGTTTTGTGAAACAGTAAATTGTAACAGTGTATCAGAATTTGAATTTGAATGTGTGAGACGTGAAAGTGTTGATATTTTTTGCGGTTCTGAAGGCGAAGGAGATTGGGAGAATTGTTCTCTAGAACGTCTGTTCGACATCAAATAGAGTTTTCATGTATGTATTAATGTTTGTGTTTAAATTAATGTCTGGGTAGGTAGGGGAAAACTTTATTCAGCTGTTTATATGAGGGAGAGAAATGCACTGATTTGATTTAAGGTTAGTTTTTGTTGACAGTCATCAAAATTTTTAATGATTAAAACTTGTTATTTTGAACAGTTTTTTATGTAATAAATTCGCATTTACAATCACTGAGCATTTTAAAAAGCGATAGTACAGCATATAGAAGTAAACCATGGTTTAAGCATTTCGCCTTTTTTTGGTACTCTGAAATTGGGAAAAACATGTTTTTTTTTTTCGTTAGATTTAGATTTTTTCACAAGTTTGAAATAATATCAAAATAATTTATAAATGAAATAATTTACACAATAATTAGGATATTATAAGCTTTACCCTCAGGTCACACGAGCTAGTACTGGCTTACCACTGATCTCTATAGTACACTGAATAGTGTATTCCTTACAAATATAACAGTTTTGTTTGACTCAATTGAAGATGACAAGTACGCGCCAAGTCAACTATTTGACGTCTTCCAGTCGCAAAAAAATAAGTATTGGCCTCGTTCACAAACCAATTGCCGCGTTCGGATACGTAAACAAAGGTATCTGGATTTGTTCGTGTTGTTCTTATGCCTAATATTACGTTTTCACTGGGCCAAATGAGGTTATTTCATTGCAAATTTCCAAATCAGATCCGAAAATACCTCATTTCCCATAAAAATTCTCGTTCTCAAATGAGCTTATTTCAACAAAACGAAGCTAATTACAACAATACGAACAAATCTAGATACCCTTGGGCGACGTACCCGAACGCGGCCATTGTGTAGTTTTATGTTCATTTGACAGCAGGCAGCTAGGGATGAGTTTTGTTCATCGATGATGGGAAAATATCGATGTAAGATGAAGAACATCGATGTTTAAACATGTGAAACATCGCAACATCGATGTTAAGATTGAACACATCAACTTTAAAACAGCTCAAAAATTGCAAAATAATTCATAATTATACTTTTTTCTTGCCTTTAAGCACTCGTTACATTTGAAATCTTTTTTCTATGACCTCATGCTTATAAAAAAGGTAATTTTGGAAGGTAAGATTGAGTTGAAAAAAACATTCATAATATGAATACCTTCCTACGTATATTTAAAACCTTTTGTTCCATTGCAGAATGTGCAAAGAAAAAGTTCCCACTGGCAAGGGGGAGCGACATCAGCACCATTATAAAGAAATGGTTCCATTATGCCAAAGACAGAACAAGACGACCATTAATAAGACAAAGTGGAACTGCTGTGTAGTACCAATAATGTACATATTATGTATATATTTATTCTTAATTTTTATGTAAATACCTTCCTATTTTGATTTTTTTTTTTTTTTTCGAGGCAGAAAAAAAGACCTCTTTTTATTTCTTTTTAGTAAGTTTATTTATAAAGGAATCAAATTGAATTTATTTTATTATTAGCATTATTATTATAATTGTGTTCAACAATAAAAAAAAAAAAAACAAACAAAACTGAAAAGAAACACCTATTTTTATTTTTATTTTGGTTGTCAAAAAATGGAAGTGACACCGAACCACCGATTGATTTCGAGACTCGATTTTCATATTTCTCGATTCGTTCATTTTTTGTTGGTCCGATTTGGATTCCATTTAGGCTCCGTTTTCTCGGAGTATGGTGAATTAGAATACTCTCTCTCTCTCTCTCTCTCAATACATTCCCATAATGGCTCCGTGGTGATTCTAATTTCCATACTTATTTTATCCGATTTGGAATCGTTTTGGATCCGGTTTCGGGTCCATTTATGAACTGGTTTTGGATCCAAATCGGACTCGCTTGCTTGAGGGGTAAGAAAAAGAAAAGATGGGTTCCATCAGATATATTCTATTGGATGCGTTCAATTGAATGCGTTCAACAATGTTTATTCAACAGATCTACCTATAGGCAAAGGCGAATTTGTTTTGCCGAATTTCATCAAATTAACAATGAACCCCTTAAAGCTAGATATGTAGAACTTATGTAGGAAAAATAAGTAAACCCAAGACCATGCCTATTTATTCAACAACAATTTTCAAGTTTATGCTCTGTCCAATGAATATGTGCAGTACAGGGAAGATAGTGCGTTTGTATCTTACTCTAACTGCAAAGGAATCCCATTTGGTTGTGTGAAAGAAATAATTGTCAAGGGTCTCCGCACTCCATACTATAAAAATGCAAAAAGTTCCGAAGGGCTGCCATCTATGCTTTATTATTTAGTTTAAAACAAAGAAAATCATTTTACAAAAATCATTAATTGATATCTTAAAATCCAAATTCCAAAATCTAGAAACACAAATAATTATATCTCGTATATGAAAATTACGAAATGCAAAATCTTAAATGTGAAAATTTGGAAAATGTCAAGATTTTCTAGTTCAGAGTTTTTATATGTTTGCTGAAATAAAATAATAGGTGCGTTTTTTAAGGGTATCCGCAGCTTCTGTCTTGTTCTTTAAATGGACATAGAATTTATTTGTTGCCAAAACTATTTCTTTTATTTTTTGGCGCTTTAATCCTTCAATTGAACAATTTGAAGCTATTTTAATTATGTAACTTACATTAATATTCACGGTTTGTATGGCAACATATATGTATGTGCTTGGTTCAAAAGTAGACGCAAAAACACAATTAATCTTACACAGCAACAACACAGTTTATCACAGCGACAGCACTAATAAATAAGTTTGAGCATTTAATTTTTTCGTTTCACAACCAGAAATCAACACGATTATAAGTAAACGCACTATATTAATACTTCACATCAATACAAATTATGTGCCAAACCGCACACGCTAGATAATCCACTCAAATAAACCCTTTTCTTCTTATTTCATTTAGCCAAATACTTTTTTAATGGCTTTTAATTTTCTCCAAACTACCAGGAAAAAACCAAATCTATGAAAAAAAAAAAGCAAACGGTAACACTTTTGTCTTCAAGTATCCTTAAAAGCGAAGAAAAAGCTTCTATCCTGAATGCTCCCTTATAAAATCCAAAGGAAAATATGTGTTTGTAAGCATTTCCATTGGATCGGTAACTCTGATTTGATGTGCTTATTTTCGGCACACACAAAGAGGATTGTTAGCGAAGATACGATCAGTACGGCTCGGCTCGAGCCGTTCGAAAGGCATGTCATAGTAGGGTGTACGCTTGATAAAACGAGAAAATGAACATACAGACAGTGGTTATTTAAGGGGATTTGAGATATTTTTATATGCAGCAGCAGCAGGCACCCTTTGGAGAAGGAAAGCTCTCCCATAAGGCCTGTACTGCACATATTCATTGGACAGAGTATAGTAAACATCTAATAATTCTAAAAAAGAAACAACATATTACTCCACTATTTCCTAGTTTAAAGAGGGTCATTATTAATTTGATAAAATTTGGAAAACAAATTCGCCGGAAATGTGTTACTCCAGTAACGTAGATATTCTAGTGTTCAAATATGTTAATACAAACTGAAACTACGGTAAGGGCGAAATATCGGATTTGCGGCAGCACAACGGTGCATATAGACAAAACCATGGTTTAAGCATTCCGCCTTTTTTTGGTACACTGAAATTGGGAAAAACATGTTTTTTTTCCGTTAGATTTAGATTTTTTCACAAGTTTGAAATAATATCAAAATAATTTATAAATGAAACAATTTACACAATAATTAGGATATTATAAGCTTTACCCTGAGGTCACACAAGCTAGTACTGGCTTTCCACTGATCTCTATAGTACACTGGATTGTGTATTCCTTACAAATATAACAGTTTTGTTTGACTCAATTGAAGATGACAAGTACGCGCCAAGTCAACTATTTGACGTCTTCCAGTCGCAAAAAAAAGTATTGGCCTCGTTCACAAACCAATTGCCGCGTTCGGATACGTAAACAAAGGTATCTGGATTTGTTTGTGTTGTTCTTATGCCTAATATTACGTTTTCACTGGGCCAAATGAGGTTATTTCATTGCAAATTTCCAAATCAGATCCGAAAATACCTCATTTTCCATAAAAATTCTCGTTCTCAAATGAGCTAATTTCACCAAAACGAAGCTAATTACAACAATACGAACAAATCTAGATACCCTTGGGCGACGTACCCGAACGCGGCCATTGTGTAGTTTTATGTTCATTTGACAGCAGGCAGCTAGGGATGAGTTTTGTTCATCGATGATGGGAAAATATCGATGTAAGACGAAGAACATCGATGTTAAAACATGTGAAACATCGCAACATCGATGTTAAGATTGAGCACATCAACTTTAAAACAGCTCAAAAATTGCAAAATAATTCATAATTATACTTTTTTCTTGCCTTTAAGCACTCGTTACATTTGAAATCTTTTGTCTATGACCTCATGCTTATAAAAAAGGTAATTTTGGAAGGTAAGATTGAGTTGAAAAAAACATTCATAATATGAATACCTTCCTACGTATATTTAAAACCTTTTGTTTCATTGCAGAATGTGCAAAGAAAAAATTCCCACTGGCAAGGGGGAGCGACATCAGCACCATTATAAAGAAATGGTTCCATTATGCCAAAGACAGAACAAGACGACTATTAATAAGACAAAGTGGAACTGCTGTGTAGTACCAAAAATGTACATATTATGTATATATTTATTCTTAATTTTTATGTAAATACCTTTCTATTTTGATTTTGATTTTGTTTTTTTTTTTTTTTTCGAGGCAGAAAAGAAGACCTCTTTTTATTTCCTTTTAGTAAGTTTATTTATTAAGGAATCAAATTGAATTAATTTTATTTTTAGCATTATTATTATAATTGTGTTCAACAATAAAAAAAAAAAAACAAACAAAACTGAAAAGAAACACCTATTTTTATTTTTATTTTGGTTGTCAAAAAATGGAAGTGACACCGAACCACCGATTGATTTCGAGACTCGATTTTCATATTTCTCGATTCGTTCATTTTTTGTTGGTCCGATTTGGATTCCATTTAGGCTCCGTTTTCTCGGAGTATGGTGAATTAGAATACTCTCTCTCTCTCACTCTCAATACATTCCCATAATGGCTCCGTGGTGATTCTAATTTCCATACTAATTTTATCCGATTTGGAATCGTTTTGGATCCGGTTTCGGGTGCATTTATGAACTGGTTTCGGATCCAAATTGGACTCGCTTGCTTGAAGGGTAAGAAAAAGAAAAGATGGGTTCCATCAGATACATTCTATTGGATGCGTTCAATTGAATGCGTTCAACAATGTTTATTCAACAGATCTACCTATAGGCAATGGCGAATTTGTTTTGCCGAATTTCATCTAATTAACAATGAACCCCTTAAAGCTAGATATGTAGAACTTATGTAGGAAAAATAAGTAAACCCAAGACCATGCCTATTTATTCAACAACAATTTTCAAGTTTATGCTCTGTCCAATGAATATGTGCAGTACAGGGAAGATAGTGCGTTTGTATCTTACTCTAACTGCAAAGGAATCCCATTTAGTTGTGTGAAAGAAATAACTGTCAAGGGTCTCCGCACTCCATACTATAAAAATGCAAAAAGTTCAAGAGGGCTGCCATCTATGCTTTATTATTTAGTTTAAAACAAAGAAAATCATTTTACAAAAGTCATTAATTGATATCTTAAAATGCAAATTCCAAAATCTAGAAACACAAATAATTATATCTCGTATATGAAAATTACGAAATGCAAAATCCTAAATGTGAAAATTTGGAAAATGTCAAGATTTTCTAGTTCAGAGTTTTAATATGTTTGCTGAAATAAAATAATAGGTGCGTTTTTTTAAGGGTATCCGCAGCTTCTGTCTTGTTCTTTAAATGGGCATAGAATTTATTTGTTGCCAAAACTATTTCTTTTTTTTTTTTGGCGCTTTAATCCTTTACAATTGAACAATTTGAAGCTATTTTAATTATGTAACTTACATTAATATTCACAGTTTGTATGGCAACATATATGTATGTGCTTGGTTCAAAAGTAGAAGCAAAAACACAATTAATCTTACACAGCAACAACACAGTTTATCACAGCGACAGCACTAATAAATAAGTTTGAGCATTTATTTTTTTCGTTTCACAACCAGAAATCAACACGATTATATTTAAACGCACTATATTAATACTTCACATCAATACAAATTATGTGTCAAACCGCACGCGCTTGATAATCCACTCAAATAAACCCTTTTTTCTTATTTCTTTTAGCCAAATACTTTTTTAATGGCTTTTAATTTTCTCCAAACTACCAGGAAAAAACCAAATCTATGAAAAAAAAGCAAACGGTAACACTTTTGTCTTCAAGTATCCTTAAAAGCGAAGAAAAAGCTTCTATCCTGAATGCTCCCTTATAAAATCCAAAGGAAAATATGTGTTTGTAAGCATTACCATTGGATCGGTAACTCTGATTTGATGTGCTTATTTTCGGCACACACAAAGAGGATTGTTAGCGAAGATACGATCAGTACGGCTCGGCTCGAGCCGTTCGAAAGGCATGTTATAGTAGGGTGTACGCTTGATAATACGAGAAAATGAACATACAGACAGTGGTTATTTAAGGGGATTTGAGATATTTTTATATGCAGCAGCAGCAGGCACCCTTTGGAGAAGGAAAGCTCTCCCATAAGGCCTGTACTGCACATATTCATTGGACAGAGTATAGTAAACATCTAATAATTCTAAAAAAGAAACAACATATTACTCCACTATTTCCTAGTTTAATGAGGGTCATTATTAATTTGATAAAATTTGGAAAACAAATTCGCCTTTGACTTTGTCATGGCCTATGGTCTCTCTTAAGAACTGGGGGGAAGCCGGAAATGTGTTACTCCAGTAACGTAGATATTCTAGTGTTCAAATATGTTAATACAAACTGAAACTACGGTGAGGGCGAAACATCGGATTTGCGGCCGCACAACGGTGCATATAGAAGTAAACCATGGTTTAAGCATTCCGCCTTTTTTTGGTACACTGAAATTGGATAAAACATGTTTTTTTTTTTCGTTAGATTTAGATTTTTTCACAAGTTTGAAATAATATCAAAATAATTTATAAATGAAACAATTTACACAATAATTAGGATATTATAAGCTTTACCCTGAGGTCACACAAGCTAGTACTGGCTTTCCACTGATCTCTATAGTACACTGGATTGTGTATTCCTTACAAATATAACAGTTTTGTTTGACTCAATTTGACGTCTTCCAGTCGCAAAAAAAAAGTATTGGCCTCGTTCACAAACCAATTGCCGCGTTCGGATACGTAAACAAAGGTATCTGGATTTGTTCGTGTTGTTCTTATGCCTAATATTACGTTTTCACTGGGCCAAATGAGGTTATTTCATTGCAAATTTCCAAATCAGATCCGAAAATACCTCATATTCCATAAAAATTCTCGTTCTCAAATGAGCTAATTTCACCAAAACGAAGCTAATTACAACAATACGAACAAATCTAGATACCCTTGGGCGACGTACCCGAACGCGGCCATTGTGTAGTTTTATGTTCATTTGACAGCAGGCAGCTAGGGATGAGTTTTGTTCATCGATGATGGGAAAATATCGATGTAAGACGAAGAACATCGATGTTAAAACATGTGAAACATCGGAACATCGATGTTAAGATTGAGCACATCAACTTTAAAACAGCTCAAAAATTGCAAAATAATTCATAATTATACTTTTTTGTTGCCTTTAAGTACTCGTTACATTTGAAATCTTTCGTCTATGACCTTATGCTTATAAAAAAGGTAATTTTGGAAGGTAAGATTGAGTTGAAAAAAACATTCATAATATGAATACCTTCCTACGTATATTTAAAACCTTTTGTTCCATTGCAGAATGTGCAAAGAAAAAATTCCCACTGGCAAGGGGGAGCGACATCAGCACCATTATAAAGAAATGGTTCCATTATGCCAAAGACAGAACAAGACTACCATTAATAAGACAAAGTGGAACTGCTGTGTAGTACCAATAATGTACATATTATGTATATATTTATTCTTAATTTTTATGTAAATACCTTCCTATTTTGATTTTTTTTTTTTTTTCGAGGCAGAAAAAAAGACCTCTTTTTATTTCTTTTTAGTAAGTTTATTTATTAAGGAATCAAATTGAATTTATTTTATTATTAGCATTATTATTATAATTGTGTTCAACAATAAAAAAAAAAAAAACAAACAAAACTGAAAAGAAACACCTATTTTTATTTTTATTTTGGTTGTCAAAAAATGGAAGTGACACCGAACCACCGATTGATTTCGAGACTCGATTTTCATATTTCTCGATTCGTTCATTTTTTGTTGGTCCGATTTGGATTCCATTTAGGCTCCGTTTTCTCGGAGTATGGTGAATTAGAATACTCTCTCTCTCTCTCTCTCTCTCAATACATTCCCATAATGGCTCCGTGGTGATTCTAATTTCCATACTTATTTTATCCGATTTGGAATCGTTTTGGATCCGGTTTCGGGTCCATTTATGAACTGGTTTTGGATCCAAATCGGACTCGCTTGCTTGAGGGGTAAGAAAAAGAAAAGATGGGTTCCATCAGATATATTCTATTGGATGCGTTCAATTGAATGCGTTCAACAATGTTTATTCAACAGATCTACCTATAGGCAAAGGCGAATTTGTTTTGCCGAATTTCATCAAATTAACAATGAACCCCTTAAAGCTAGATATGTAGAACTTATGTAGGAAAAATAAGTAAACCCAAGACCATGCCTATTTATTCAACAACAATTTTCAAGTTTATGCTCTGTCCAATGAATATGTGCAGTACAGGGAAGATAGTGCGTTTGTATCTTACTCTAACTGCAAAGGAATCCCATTTAGTTGTGTGAAAGAAATAACTGTCAAGGGTCTCCGCACTCCATACTATAAAAATGCAAAAAGTTCAAGAGGGCTGCCATCTATGCTTTATTATTTAGTTTAAAACAAAGAAAATCATTTTACAAAAGTCATTAATTGATATCTTAAAATGCAAATTCCAAAATCTAGAAACACAAATAATTATATCTCGTATATGAAAATTACGAAATGCAAAATCCTAAATGTGAAAATTTGGAAAATGTCAAGATTTTCTAGTTCAGAGTTTTTATATGTTTGCTGAAATAAAATAATAGGTGCGTTTTTTTAAGGGTATCCGCAGCTTCTGTCTTGTTCTTTAAATGGGCATAGAATTTATTTGTTGCCAAAACTATTTCTTTTTTTTTTTTGGCGCTTTAATCCTTTACAATTGAACAATTTGAAGCTATTTTAATTATGTAACTTACATTAATATTCACAGTTTGTATGGCAACATATATGTATGTGCTTGGTTCAAAAGTAGAAGCAAAAACACAATTAATCTTACACAGCAACAACACAGTTTATCACAGCGACAGCACTAATAAATAAGTTTGAGCATTTATTTTTTTCGTTTCACAACCAGAAATCAACACGATTATAAGTAAACGCACTATATTAATACTTCACATCAATACAAATTATGTGTCAAACCGCACGCGCTTGATAATCCACACAAATAAACCCTTTTTTCTTATTTCTCTTAGCCAAATACTTTTTTAATGGCTTTTAATTTTCTCCAAACTACCAGGAAAAAACCAAATCTATGAAAAAAAAGCAAACGGTAACACTTTTGTCTTCAAGTATCCTTAAAAGCGAAGAAAAAGCTTCTATCCTGAATGCTCCCTTATAAAATCCAAAGGAAAATATGTGTTTGTAAGCATTACCATTGGATCGGTAACTCTGATTTGATGTGCTTATTTTCGGCACACACAAAGAGGATTGTTAGCGAAGATACGATCAGTACGGCTCGGCTCGAGCCGTTCGAAAGGCATGTTATAGTAGGGTGTACGCTTGATAATACGAGAAAATGAACATACAGACAGTGGTTATTTAAGGGGATTTGAGATATTTTTATATGCAGCAGCAGCAGGCACCCTTTGGAGAAGGAAAGCTCTCCCATAAGGCCTGTACTGCACATATTCATTGGACAGAGTATAGTAAACATCTAATAATTCTAAAAAAGAAACAACATATTACTCCACTATTTCCTAGTTTAATGAGGGTCATTATTAATTTGATAAAATTTGGAAAACAAATTCGCCTTTGACTTTGTCATGGCCTATGGTCTCTCTTAAGAACTGGGGGGAAGCCGGAAATGTGTTACTCCAGTAACGTAGATATTCTAGTGTTCAAATATGTTAATACAAACTGAAACTACGGTGAGGGCGAAACATCGGATTTGCGGCCGCACAACGGTGCATATAGAAGTAAACCATGGTTTAAGCATTCCGCCTTTTTTTGGTACACTGAAATTGGATAAAACATGTTTTTTTTTTTCGTTAGATTTAGATTTTTTCACAAGTTTGAAATAATATCAAAATAATTTATAAATGAAACAATTTACACAATAATTAGGATATTATAAGCTTTACCCTGAGGTCACACAAGCTAGTACTGGCTTTCCACTGATCTCTATAGTACACTGGATTGTGTATTCCTTACAAATATAACAGTTTTGTTTGACTCAATTGAAGATGACAAGTACGCGCCAAGTCAACTATTTGACGTCTTCCAGTCGCAAAAAAAAAGTATTGGCCTCGTTCACAAACCAATTGCCGCGTTCGGATACGTAAACAAAGGTATCTGGATTTGTTCGTGTTGTTCTTATGCCTAATATTACGTTTTCACTGGGCCAAATGAGGTTATTTCATTGCAAATTTCCAAATCAGATCCGAAAATACCTCATATTCCATAAAAATTCTCGTTCTCAAATGAGCTAATTTCACCAAAACGAAGCTAATTACAACAATACGAACAAATCTAGATACCCTTGGGCGACGTACCCGAACGCGGCCATTGTGTAGTTTTATGTTCATTTGACAGCAGGCAGCTAGGGAGGAGTTTTGTTCATCGATGATGGGAAAATATCGATGTAAGACGAAGAACATCGATGTTAAAACATGTGAAACATCGCAACATCGATGTTAAGATTGAGCACATCAACTTTAAAACAGCTCAAAAATTGCAAAATAATTCATAATTATACTTTTTTCTTGCCTTTAAGCACTCGTTACATTTGAAATCTTTTGTCTATGACCTCATGCTTATAAAAAAGGTAATTTTGGAAGGTAAGATTGAGTTGAAAAAAACATTCATAATATGAATACCTTCCTACGTATATTTAAAACCTTTTGTTCCATTGCAGAATGTGCAAAGAAAAAATTCCCACTGGCAAGGGGGAGCGACATCAGCACCATTATAAAGAAATGGTTCCATTATGCCAAAGACAGAACAAGACGACTATTAATAAGACAAAGTGGAACTGCTGTGTAGTGCCAAAAATGTACATATTATGTATATATTTATTCTTAATTTTTATGTAAATACCTTCCTATTTTGATTTTGTTTTTTTTTTTTTTTTCGAGGCAGAAAAGAAGACCTCTTTTTATTTCATTTTAGTAAGTTTATTTATTAAGGAATCAAATTGAATTAATTTTATTATTAGCATTGTTATTATAATTGTGTTCAACAATAAAAAAAAAAAAAACAAACAAAACTGAAAAGAAACACCTATTTTTATTTTTATTTTGGTTGTCAAAAAATGGAAGTGACACCGAACCACCGATTGATTTCGAGACTCGATTTTCATATTTCTCGATTCGTTCATTTTTTGTTGGTCCGATTTGGATTCCATTTAGGCTCCGTTTTCTAGGAGTATGGTGAATTAGAATACTCTCTCTCTCTCACTCTCAATACATTCCCATAATGGCTCCGTGGTGATTCTAATTTCCATACTAATTGTATCCGATTTGGAATCGTTTTGGATCCGGTTTCGGGTCCATTTATGAACTGGTTTCGGATCCAAATTGGACTCGCTTGCTTGAAGGGTAAGAAAAAGAAAAGATGGGTTCCATCAGATACATTCTATTGGATGCGTTCAATTGGATGCGTTCAACAATGTTTATTCAACAGATCTACCTATAGGCAAAGGCGAATTTGTTTTGCCGAATTTCATCTAATTAACAATGAACCCCTTAAAGCTAGATATGTAGAACTTATGTAGGAAAAATAAGTAAACCCAAGACCATGCCTATTTATTCAACAACAATTTTCAAGTTTATGCTCTGTCCAATGAATATGTGCAGTACAGGGAAGATAGTGCGTTTGTATCTTACTCTAACTGCAAAGGAATCCCATTTAGTTGTGTGAAAGAAATAACTGTCAAGGGTCTCTCCCATACTATAAAAATGCAAAAAGTTCAAGAGGGCTGCCATCTATGCTTTATTATTTAGTTTAAAACAAAGAAAATCATTTTACAAAAGTCATTAATTGATATCTTAAAATGCAAATTCCAAAATCTAGAAACACAAATAATTATATCTCGTATATGAAAATTATGAAATGCAAAATCCTAAATGTGAAAATTTGGAAAATGTCAAGATTTTCTAGTTCAGAGTTTTTATATGTTTGCTGAAATAAAATAATAGGTGCGTTTTTTTAAGGGTATCCGCAGCTTCTGTCTTGTTCTTTAAATGGACATAGAATTTATTTGTTGCCAAAACTATTTCTTTTTTTTTGGCGCTTTAATCCTTTACAATTGAACAATTTGAAGCTATTTTAATTATGTAACTTACATTAATATTCACAGTTTGTATGGCAACATATATGTATGTGCTTGGTTCAAAAGTAGAAGCAAAAACACAATTAATCTTACACAGCAACAACACAGTTTATCACAGCGACAGCACTAATAAATAAGTTTGAGCATTTATTTTTTTCGTTTCACAACCAGAAATCAACACGATTATAAGTAAACGCATTATATTAATACTTCACATCAATACAAATTATGTGTCAAACCGCACGCGCTTGATAATCCACTCAAATAAACCCTTTTTTCTTATTTCTATTAGCCAAATACTTTTTTAATGGCTTTTAATTTTCTCCAAACTACCAGGAAAAAACCAAATCTATGAAAAAAAAGCAAACGGTAACACTTTTGTCTTCAAGTATCCTTAAAAGCGAAGAAAAAGCTTCTATCCTGAATGCTCCCTTATAAAATCCAAAGGAAAATATGTGTTTGTAAGCATTACCATTGGATCGGTAACTCTGATTTGATGTGCTTATTTTCGGCACACACAAAGAGGATTGTTAGCGAAGATACGATCAGTACGGCTCGGCTCGAGCCCTTCGAAAGGCATGTCATAGTAGGGTGTACGCTTGATAATACGAGAAAATGCACATACAGACAGTGGTTATTTAAGGGGATATGAGATATTTTTATATGCAGCAGCAGCAGGCACCCTTTGGAGAAGGAAAGCTCTCCCATAAGGCCTGTACTGCACATATTCATTGGACAGAGTATAGTAAACATCTAATAATTCTAAAAAAGAAACAACATATTACTCCACTATTTCCTAGTTTAAAGAGGGTCATTATTAATTTGATAAAATTTGGAAAACAAATTCGCCTTTCATGGCCTATGGTCTCTCTTAAGAACTGGGGGGAAGCCGGAAATGTGTTACTCCAGTAACGTAGATATTCTAGTGTTCAAATATGTTAATACAAACTGAAACTACGGTGAGGGCGAAACATCGGATTTGCGGCCGCACAACGGTGCATATTTCTATTTCATATTTCATATTTTTATTTGAATAGATTTATACAATAAGATACAATATCTTTTAAAATAGTATAAACTTAATTATTATTTACAAGGATGTGTGTGCATTTGCTTATGTAGAGTTTAAAAATTTAAAAATTGTATGTGAACAGTTTTCAGAAAAGAGAAAAAGAAAATCATTAAAGCAAAATCGAAATCAAAATTTATAACTAAAGAGAAAAAAAAAAAAAAATAAATAAATACAAAATCAAATCATCACTACCTCAAAGTTTGCAAATATTCTTTCAGTTTTAATTCGAAGAGTTTAGTACAGCTTATCATTCTTAAAGATCGTGGTAGACAGTTCCACAGACGAATCGCAGTTATGAAAAATTGGCGTTCCGATATTCAGAACGTGTAACGTAAAGGTACAAGATTTAAAGATCTAGAATAATGCGAGTGACATATCTTATCATAAAGGTACGGTGGTTGACGCGTTTGCATAACATTATTCAGCAATAAAAGTGATCTGAACTTGAAAAGGCTTTCAAGAGTAATGCCAAAGATAGATCTTGAAAATTCAGAAACGTGATCGTATCTTCTTAATCCAAAAATGTATCTAGCTATACTGTTGTATGCAACATTAAGTTTGCGCTTGTGTTCATAATCACAGTTATGAAAAATTTCACAACCGTAGAGCATTATAGGCACAAGCAATGTTTTGGCTAGGATAATGCGTGTTTTAAGTGGTGTTATCTTATGGTTTGTCCATAATAGACGAAGACCTCCGTAAATAAGACCTATTGTCAATCTAATGTGGTAATTCCAAGAAAGTGTTTTTGTAAACATTAAACCTAAGTTTCTGGCCGATTCGACAAACTCAATTTGTTTATTATTTAAGAGTATCTCAGGAAAATAGGACGTGTCGATGGCTTTTCTTGAAATTACCAAACATTTTGATTTTACTGGATTGAGGCAAAGTCCATTTTTCTCCGACCAAGAATGAATATTGGCAAGGTCTTCATTGACTTCAACGGCAGCGTTTTCAACCAATCCTAAAGGAAAACATTTTCGTATTTGGACATCGTCAGCATACATATCCAATTGACAGTTTTGCATACATAAGCGTAAATCATTAATGTACATAGAGAAAAATAGTGGTCCCAATATTGAACCCTGCGGAACCCCTCTTTTAACCATAAGAAATTCTGAAGCGGAACTGTTTGCAATAACTGCTTGGGATCGTAAGTTCAGATAAGAATGAACAAGCCTTGCTGAAGAGTTTGTAAAATTAAACTGGTTTATTAGTTTACTTAGTAGTATTTTATGATTGACAGTGTCAAACGCCTTTGAAAAATCAAGGAGAACTAAAAAGGTGACATTGTCGCAATCAACAGCTTGCCTTATATTTTCTACAACGTTAATAAGAGTTGTAGTGCAGCTGTGCTTAGGACGAAAGCCAGATTGGTTACCACAAATCAAATTGTTTTCAGTTAGGTATGCCCTTATCTGACTATTCATTATCCTCTCTAAAACCTTGGAAAGAAATGGTAAGATCGCAATCGGTCGAAACTCACGGTCATTTCTTGGAATTGGGACAATTTTTGCTTGTTTCCAAGCTGACGGAAAAACATTTGACATTAAAATTGTATTATACAGGTGTGTTAAGTATCTAAGAATGTAAGACAGTATAGCTTTAACAAAGACGGGGTGAATTTCATCTATTCCAATAGAGTTTGATTTTACATTAACGCAACTCTGTAGAACATCAGCGTCAGTAACCTGCGAGAAACTAAAACAAGGAAATGAAAAAGATGCATTCTCAAATGAAGCAGACGGCGTTTCACTAATAACTTCCGAGTTTGGAAGCGACAAAATTTTTTATTGAGTTCATTGCAGTCAACATCATCATAGTTCCTATTTTTTTGCTTGCCTTTGCCAATTTCACGAAGATTTTTCCAAAGGTTTCGTCCAGTTTGTGAGGGATCTAATTTTGGTGCGAAATAACGTCTTTTTGCATCTCGTATCTCAGTTGTAACTTTGTTTCTTAGGCATTTAAATGCAGCATACAACGTATTTAGTCTAAAACGCTTCCAATGTTAATAGGCCTGGTTGCGTTCAGATACTAGATTTTGTATGTGCGTATTAAACCACGAAGATTTTTTTGTTGTCATCGTGTTTGTGATCAGAGAAATATGTGTTTCGAATAAGTCCCTTATGTTCTCTTGAATGAAAAAAACTTGATCGTCGACAAAAGGCATTTCATAAACTCGAAACCATTCAATTCTTTTTAAATCATCTTCCAATTCACTCGTTTGAAATCGCGAAAACTTATAGTTTTACTCGAAATCAATGGTTCACATTGAAATGTCATATGAATTAGGTCGTGACGCGAAAAGGCAGGCAGAGATATTTGATTAAACTTGAGAACTTTATATATATGACTGACGAAAAATACATCAAGAAGGGTGCTACTGTGAGAAGTTAAATGAGTGGGTGATGAAGTGTTAACAGGAAAGAGATTTAAGGTACTCATATTGTTGACAAGAGATGAATCATTTAATATGTTGCAATTAAAGTCACCAACAACAACAACAAAAGGTGATATAAAAGATAATTCATCAATTACTGCTAAGACAGGTGTGATATCAGTGTTTTTGTTAGGTCTGTATACTGAGCCAAGCAAGATTTTATTTTCGTTACACAATACTTCTAAAAACACATAATCTGTCTTACTTCCAGGCTCCGCTTTTCTTAAAACTTTGCAATTTATCTCCCCGCGCACAAAAATAGCTACACCCCCACCGCATCTTCCAATCCTATCACAACGAAAAGGCGTATGAAATCCATTTAATGAACAAACATTATCACCAATATTAATTGAAAGCCAAGTCTCTGAGACACACACAACGTCAACCCTCGAACCTTCAAACAAGAATCTAAATTCATCAATTTTTGGCAAAATACTTTGCGCATTTATATGAACAATATGTAAACCGGATTCCTGATAGCATAAAACGTTAATCATTGCACGTTCTATACAATTTCGGAGCGAATCGTCTGTGTAACTTCTGGTTAAATTATTTATTTTAACCATATTCAAAAACTAAGATGCAAAATAAAACCAACCTGCTATCCAAAAGAATGAATAACTCATTTGAGGAAAAAAACAATAAACAAATAGGCAAAAATTGTGATGATAAGAGGTATTTATGGCAAAAAAATATTACTAAAAAATAAATCAATATTAAAAAATCAAGAAACATGTTTAAAATTAAAAATAAAAGAAATAATATATAACAAAATTTGTAAAAGAAAAAAGAATAATAATTCATTGCATTAAAAAATATAAAGGTGATATCCTTCATCAGTTCAAAGGTTTCCATCAGTTTAAAGCGTTGTTGTTGGTAACGTTGTGGTGAAAAACGGCAAGGTCATCAGTAGTTTGAATTAGTTTGGCATTTTCTTATTTAGTCTTCTTAACGTAAACAAGACCATGAAAGGTAAGTGCTGATTGAATTTTTTTCTCTCGTTTGAATTTGAGTGCATATTGAAGGAGATTACGATTACGCACCGTTAAGCATTCGTGGATGTCAACGGGAGAAATTTTGTTGTTGACACCATCACAATCGTTAAGTCCAAGATCACGGAGACAAAGCTGCACTTTTTCATTATCGGTGGTGCAAGTGAATTGTTTTTTGCTCTTAGCCGAAATATGTTTTTAACGGTCGGTGGTTTAATTTTTAAGCAATCGCAGAGTTTATGAAAAATAATTTCTAAGTTTTCGTTCGGTAAATTGTCGAATTCCATGCAAAAGTGCATCGCTAATTATCTCCTTGAGTTCTTGTTTTTCTTCATTTGACTCCACGTGGACTTTGAGATTATAAATAGCCTCTTCTTGTTTTTGTAAGTTTTGTTTAAGTTCCTCGTTCTCGACTTCAAGTGCATCAATTTCGGTTTGTTTCGATTCCAAGACCGATAAACGGTTGTTTACAGCTTGAAGAGACGACCTAAGAGCTCCTACTTCAACGTCAATTTTTTCGGTTATTCTCTTTTCAGAGTCGGAAATTTGCAGCATGATTTTTTCTAATTTTTCGGAAATAGAGCAGCCATCGGGAGAATTTTTTTCATTTGAACCAGCCATCGGAGAAGTTTCAAGCTGCGAGTTTTGTGAAACAGTAAATTGTAACAGTGTATCAGAATTTGAATTTGAATGTGTGAGACGTGAAAGTGTTGATATTTTTTGCGGTTCTGAAGGCGAAGGAGATTGGGAGAATTGTTCTCTAGAACGTCTGTTCGACATCAAATAGAGTTTTCATGTATGTATTAATGTTTGTGTTTAAATTAATGTCTGGGTAGGTTGGGGAAAACTTTATTCAGCTGTTTATATGAGGGAGAGAAATGCACTGATTTGATTTAAGGTTAGTTTTTGTTGACAGTCATCAAAATTTTTAATGATTAAAACTTGTTATTTTGAACAGTTTTTTATGTAATAAATTCGCATTTACAATCACTGAGCATTTTAAAAAGCGATAGTACAGCATATAGAAGTAAACCATGGTTTAAGCATTCCGCCTTTTTTTGGTACTCTGAAATTGGGAAAAACATGTTTTTTTTTTTTCGTTAGATTTAGATTTTTTTCACAAGTTTGAAATAATATCAAAATAATTTATAAATGAAATAATTTACACAATAACTAGGATATTATAAGCTTTACCCTCAGGTCACACGAGCTAGTACTGGCTTACCACTGATCTCTATAATACACTGGATAGTGTATTCCTTACAAATATAACAGTTTTGTTTGACTCAATTGAAGATGACAAGTACGCGCCAAGTCAACTATTTGACGTCTTCCAGTCGCAAAAAAATAAGTATTGGCCTCGTTCACAAACCAATTGCCGCGTTCGGATACGTAAACAAAGGTATCTGGATTTGTTCGTGTTGTTCTTATGCCTAATATTACGTTTTCACTGGGCCAAATGAGGTTATTTCATTGCAAATTTCCAAATCAGATCCGAAAATACCTCATTTCCCATAAAAATTCTCGTTCTCAAATGAGCTAATTTCAACAAAACGAAGCTAATTACAACAATACGAACAAATCTAGATACCCTTGGGCGACGTACCCGAACGCGGCCATTGTGTAGTTTTATGTTCATTTGACAGCAGGCAGCTAGGGATGAGTTTTGTTCATCGATGATGGGAAAATATTGATGTAAGATGAAGAACATCGATGTTTAAACATGTGAAACATCGCAACATCGATGTTAAGATTGAGCACATCAACTTTAAAACAGCTCAAAAATTGCAAAATAATTCATAATTATACTTTTTTCTTGCCTTTAAGCACTCGTTACATTTGAAATCTTTTTTCTATGACCTCATGCTTATAAAAAAGGTAATTTTGGAAGGTAAGATTGAGTTGAAAAAAAATTCATAATATGAATACCTTCCTACGTATATTTAAAACCTTTTGTTCCATTGCAGAATGTGCAAAGAAAAAGTTCCCACTGGCAAGGGGGAGCGACATCAGCACCATTATAAAGAAATGGTTCCATTATGCCAAAGACAGAACAAGACGACCATTAATAAGACAAAGTGGAACTGCTGTGTAGTACCAATAATGTACATATTATGTATATATTTATTCTTAATTTTTATGTAAATACCTTCCTATTTTGATTTTGTTTTTTTTTTTTTTTTTTTCGAGGCAGAAAAGAAGACCTCTTTTTATTTCTTTTTAGTAAGTTTATTTATTAAGGAATCAAATTGAATTTATTTTATTATTAGCATTATTATTATAATTGTGTTCAACAATAAAAAAAAAAAAAAAAACAAAACTGAAAAGAAACACCTATTTTTATTTTTATTTTGGTTGTCAAAAAATGGAAATGACACCGAACCACCGATTGATTTCGAGACTCGATTTTCATATTTCTCGATTCGTTCATTTTTTGTTGGTCCGATTTGGATTCCATTTAGGCTCCGTTTTCTCGGAGTATGGTGAATTAGAATACTCTCTCTCTCTCTCTCTCTCAATACATTCCCATAATGGCTCCGTGGTGATTCTAATTTCCATACTAATTTTATCCGATTTGGAATCGTTTTGGATCCGGTTTCGGGTCCATTTATGAACTGGTTTCGGATCCAAATCGGACTCGCTTGCTTGAGGGGTAAGAAAAAGAAAAGATGGGTTCCATCAGATATATTCTATTGGATGCGTTCAATTGAATGCGTTCAACAATGTTTATTCAACAGATCTACCTATAGGCAAAGGCGAATTTGTTTTGCCGAATTTCATCAAATTAACAATGAACCCCTTAAAGCTAGATATGTAGAACTTATGTAGGAAAAATAAGTAAACCCAAGACCATGCCTATTTATTCAACAACAATTTTCAAGTTTATGCTCTGTCCAATGAATATGTGCAGTACAGGGAAGATAGTGCGTTTGTATCTTACTCTAACTGCAAAGGAATCCCATTTAGTTGTGTGAAAGAAATAATTGTCAAGGGTCTCCGCACTTCATACTATAAAAATGCAAAAAGTTCCGAAGGGCTGCCATCTATGCTTTATTATTTAGTTTAAAACAAAGAAAATCATTTTACAAAAGTCATTAATTGATATCTTAAAATGCAAATTCCAAAATCTAGAAACACAAATAATTATATCTCGTATATGAAAATTACGAAATGCTAAATCTTAAATGTGAAAATTTGGAAAATGTCAAGATTTTCTAGTTCAGAGTTTTTATATGTTTGCTGAAATAAAATAATAGGTGCGTTTTTTAAGGATATCCGCAGCTTCTGTCTTGTTCTTTAAATGGGCATAGAATTTATTTGTTGCCAAAACTATTTCTTTTTTTTTTGCGCTTTAATCCTTTACAATTGAACAATTTGAAGCTATCTTAATTATGTAACTTACATTAATATTCACAGTTTGTATGGCAACATATATGTATGTGCTTGGTTCAAAAGTAGAAGCAAAAACACAATTAATCTTACACAGCAACAACACAGTTTATCACAGCGACAGCACTAATAAATAAGTTTGAGCATTTAATTTTTTCGTTTCACAACCAGAAATCAACACGATTATAAGTAAACGCACTATATTAATACTTCACATCAATACAAATTATGTGCCAAACCGCACACGCTAGATAATCCACTCAAATAAACCCTTTTCTTCTTATTTCAATTAGCCAAATACTTTTTTAAT
The DNA here is from genome assembly GCA_949320155.1 of Melangyna quadrimaculata. Taxonomy (NCBI): domain Eukaryota; kingdom Metazoa; phylum Arthropoda; class Insecta; order Diptera; family Syrphidae; genus Melangyna; species Melangyna quadrimaculata. The sequence goes on from OX439483.1 coordinate 322,594,869, forward strand.
GGCTTTTAATTTTCTCCAAACTACCAGGAAAAAACCAAATCTATGAAAAAAAAAGCAAACGGTAACACTTTTGTCTTCAAGTATCCTTAAAAGCGAAGAAAAAGCTTCTATCCTGAATGCTCCCTTATAAAATCCAAAGGAAAATATGTGTTTGTAAGCATTTCCATTGGATCGGTAACTCTGATTTGATGTGCTTATTTTCGGCACACACAAAGAGGATTGTTAGCGAAGATACGATCAGTACGGCTCGGCTCGAGCCGTTCGAAAGGCATGTCATAGTAGGGTGTACGCTTGATAAAACGAGAAAATGAACATACAGACAGTGGTTATTTAAGGGGATTTGAGATATTTTTATATGCAGCAGCAGCAGGCACCCTTTGGAGAAGGAAAGCTCTCCCATAAGGCCTGTACTGCACATATTCATTGGGCAGAGTATAGTAAACATCTAATAATTCTAAAAAAGAAACAACATATTACTCCACTATTTCCTAGTTTAATTTGATAAAATTTGGAAAACAAATTCGCCTTTGACTTTGACATGGCCTATGATCTCTCTTAAGAACGGGGGGGAAGCCGGAAATGTGTTACTCCAGTAACGTAGATATTCTAGTGTTCAAATATGTTAATACAAACTGAAACTACGGTAAGGGCGAAATATCGGATTTGCGGCAGCACAACGGTGCATATAGAAGTAAACCATGGTTTAAGCATTCCGCCTTTTTTTGGTTCACTGAAATTGGGAAAAACATGTTTTTTTTTTCGTTAGATTTAGATTTTTTCACAAGTTTGAAATAATATCAAAATAATTTATAAATGAAACAATTTACACAATAATTAGGATATTATAAGCTTTACCCTGAGGTCACACAAGCTAGTACTGGCTTTCCACTGATCTCTATAGTACACTGGATTGTGTATTCCTTACAAATATAACAGTTTTGTTTGACTCAATTGAAGATGACAAGTACGCGCCAAGTCAACTATTTGACGTCTTCCAGTCGCAAAAAAAAAGTATTGGCCTCGTTCACAAACCAATTGCCGCGTTCGGATACGTAAACAAAGGTATCTGGATTTGTTCGTGTTGTTCTTATGCCTAATATTACGTTTTCACTGGGCCAAATGAGGTTATTTCATTGCAAATTTCCAAATCAGATCCGAAAATACCTCATTTTCCATAAAAATTCTCGTTCTCAAATGAGCTAATTTCACCAAAACGAAGCTAATTACAACAATACGAACAAATCTAGATACCCTTGGGCGACGTACCCGAACGCGGCCATTGTGTAGTTTTATGTTCATTTGACAGCAGGCAGCTAGGGATGAGTTTTGTTCATCGATGATGGGAAAATATCGATGTAAGACGAAGAACATCGATGTTAAAACATGTGAAATATCGCAACATCGATGTTAAGATTGAGCACATCAACTTTAAAACAGCTCAAAAATTGCAAAATAATTCATAATTATACTTTTTTCTTGCCTTTAAGCACTCGTTACATTTGAAATCTTTTGTCTATGACCTCATGCTTATAAAAAAGGTAATTTTGGAAGGTAAGATTAAGTTGAAAAAAACATTCATAATATGAATACCTTCCTACGTATATTTAAAACCTTTTGTTCCATTGCAGAATGTGCAAAGAAAAAAATTCCCACTGGCAAGGGGGAGGGTCATCAGCACCATTATAAAGCAATGGGTTCCATTATGCCAAAGACAGAACAAGACGACTATTAATAAGACAAAGTGGAACTGCTGTGTAGTACCAAAAATGTACATATTATGTATATATTTATTCTTAATTTTTATGTAAATACCTTCCTATTTTGATTTTGATTTTGTTTTTTTTTTTTTTTTTCGAGGCAGAAAAGAAGACCTCTTTTTATTTCCTTTTAGTAAGTTTATTTATTAAGGAATCAAATTGAATTAATTTTATTATTAGCATTATTATTATAATTGTGTTCAACAATAAAAAAAAAAACAAACAAAACTGAAAAGAAACACCTATTTTTATTTTTATTTTGGTTGTCAAAAAATGGAAGTGACACCGAACCACCGATTGATTTCGAGACTCGATTTTCATATTTCTCGATTCGTTCATTTTTTGTTGGTCCGATTTGGATTCCATTTAGGCTCCGTTTTCTCGGAGTATGGTGAATTAGAATACTCTCTCTCTCTCACTCTCAATACATTCCCATAATGGCTCCGTGGTGATTCTAATTTCCATACTAATTTTATCCGATTTGGAATCGTTTTGGATCCGGTTTCGGGTCCATTTATGAACTGGTTTCGGATCCAAATTGGACTCGCTTGCTTGAAGGGTAAGAAAAAGAAAAGATGGGTTCCATCAGATACATTCTATTGGATGCGTTCAATTGAATGCGTTCAACAATGTTTATTCAACAGATCTACCTATAGGCAAAGGCGAATTTGTTTTGCCGAATTTCATCAAATTAACAATGAACCCCTTAAAGCTAGATATGTAGAACTTATGTAGGAAAAATAAGTAAACCCAAGACCATGCCTATTTATTCAACAACAATTTTCAAGTTTATGCTCTGTCCAATGAATATGTGCAGTACAGGGAAGATAGTGCGTTTGTATCTTACTCTAACTGCAAAGGAATCCCATTTAGTTGTGTGAAAGAAATAATTGTCAAGGGTCTCCGCACTCCATACTATAAAAATGCAAAAAGTTCAAGAGGGCTGCCATCTATGCTTTATTATTTAGTTTAAAACAAAGAAAATCATTTTACAAAAGTCATTAATTGATATCTTAAAATGCAAATTCCAAAATCTAGAAACACAAATAATTATATCTCGTATATGAAAATAACGAAATGCAAAATCTTAAATGTGAAAATTTGGAAAATGTCAAGATTTTCTAGTTCAGAGTTTTTATATGTTTGCTGAAATAAAATAATAGGTGCGTTTTTTTAAGGGTATCCGCAGCTTCTGTCTTGTTCTTTAAATGCGCATAGAATTTATTTGTTGCCAAAACTATTTCTTTTTTTTTTTGGCGCTTTAATCCTTTACAATTGAACAATTTGAAGCTATTTTAATTATGTAACTTACATTAATATTCACAGTTTGTATGGCAACATATATGTATGTGCTTGGTTCAAAAGTAGAAGCAAAAACACAATTAATCTTACACAGCAACAACACAGTTTATCACAGCGACAGCACTAATAAATAAGTTTGAGCATTTAATTTTTTCGTTTCACAACCAGAAATCAACACGATTATAAGTAAACGCACTATATTAATACTTCACATCAATACAAATTATGTGCCAAACCGCACACGCTAGATAATCCACTCAAATAAACCCTTTTCTTCTTATTTCAATTAGCCAAATACTTTTTTAATGGCTTTTAATTTTCTCCAAACTACCAGGAAAAAACCAAATCTATGAAAAAAAAAGCAAACGGTAACACTTTTGTCTTCAAGTATCCTTAAAAGCGAAGAAAAAGCTTCTATCCTGAATGCTCCCTTATAAAATCCAAAGGAAAATATGTGTTTGTAAGCATTTCCATTGGATCGGTAACTCTGATTTGATGTGCTTATTTTCGGCACACACAAAGAGGATTGTTAGCGAAGATACGATCAGTACGGCTCGGCTCGAGCCGTTCGAAAGGCATGTCATAGTAGGGTGTACGCTTGATAAAACGAGAAAATGAACATACAGACAGTGGTTATTTAAGGGGATTTGAGATATTTTTATATGCAGCAGCAGCAGGCACCCTTTGGAGAAGGAAAGCTCTCCCATAAGGCCTGTACTGCACATATTCATTGGACAGAGTATAGTAAACATCTAATAATTCTAAAAAAGAAACAACATATTACTCCACTATTTCCTAGTTTAAAGAGGGTCATTATTAATTTGATAAAATTTGGAAAACAAATTCGCCTTTGACTTTGACATGGCCTATGATCTCTCTTAAGAACTGGGGGGAAGCCGGAAATGTGTTACTCCAGTAACGTAGATATTCTAGTGTTCAAATATGTTAATACAAACTGAAACTACGGTAAGGGCGAAATATCGGATTTGCGGCAGCACAACGGTTCATATAGAAGTAAACCATGGTTTAAGCATTCCGCCTTTTTTTGGTTCACTGAAATTGGGAAAAACATGTTTTTTTTTTCGTTAGATTTAGATTTTTTCACAAGTTTGAAATAATATCAAAATAATTTATAAATGAAACAATTTACACAATAATTAGGATATTATAAGCTTTACCCTGAAGTCACACAAGCTAGTACTGGCTTTCCACTGATCTCTATAGTACACTGGATTGTGTATTCCTTACAAATATAACAGTTTTGTTTGACTCAATTGAAGATGACAAGTACGCGCCAAGTCAACTATTTGACGTCTTCCAGTCGCAAAAAAAAAGTATTGGCCTCGTTCACAAACCAATTGCCGCGTTCGGATACGTAAACAAAGGTATCTGGATTTGTTCGTGTTGTTCTTATGCCTAATATTACGTTTTCACTGGGCCAAATGAGGTTATTTCATTGCAAATTTCCAAATCAGATCCGAAAATACCTCATTTTCCATAAAAATTCTCGTTCTCAAATGAGCTAATTTCACCAAAACGAAGCTAATTACAACAATACGAACAAATCTAGATACCCTTGGGCGACGTACCCGAACGCGGCCATTGTGTAGTTTTATGTTCATTTGACAGCAGGCAGCTAGGGATGAGTTTTGTTCATCGATGATGGGAAAATATCGATGTAAGACGAAGAACATCGATGTTAAAACATGTGAAATATCGCAACATCGATGTTAAGATTGAGCACATCAACTTTAAAACAGCTCAAAAATTGCAAAATAATTCATAATTATACTTTTTTCTTGCCTTTAAGCACTCGTTACATTTGAAATCTTTTGTCTATGACCTCATGCTTATAAAAAAGGTAATTTTGGAAGGTAAGATTGAGTTGAAAAAAACATTCATAATATGAATACCTTCCTACGTATATTTAAAACCTTTTGTTCCATTGCAGAATGTGCAAAGAAAAAATTCCCACTGGCAAGGGGGAGGGTCATCAGCACCATTATAAAGAAATGGTTCCATTATGCCAAAGACAGAACAAGACGACTATTAATAAGACAAAGTGGAACTGCTGTGTAGTACCAAAAATGTACATACTATGTATATATTTATTCTTAATTTTTATGTAAATACCTTCCTATTTTGATTTTGTTTTTTTTTTTTTTGAGGCAGAAAAGAAGACCTCTTTTTATTTCCTTTTAGTAAGTTTATTTATTAAGGAATCAAATTGAATTAATTTTATTATAAGCATTATTATTATAATTGTGTTCAACAATAAAAAAAAAAAAAAACAAACAAAACTGAAAAGAAACACCTATTTTTATTTTTATTTTGGTTGTCAAAAAATGGAAGTGACACCGAACCACCGATTGATTTCGAGACTCGATTTTCATATTTCTCGATTCGTTTATTTTTTGTTGGTCCGATTTGGATTCCATTTAGGCTCCGTTTTCTCGGAGTATGGTGAATTAGAATACTCTCTCTCTCTCTCTCTCTCAATACATTCCCATAATGGCTCCGTGGTGATTCTAATTTCCATACTAATTTTATCCGATTTGGAATCGTTTTGGATCCGGTTTCGGGTCCATTTATGAACTGGTTTCGGATCCAAATTGGACTCGCTTGCTTGAAGGGTAAGAAAAAGAAAAGATGGGTTCCATCAGATACATTCTATTGGATGCGTTCAATTGAATGCGTTCAACAATGTTTATTCAACAGATCTACCTATAGGCAAAGGCGAATTTGTTTTGCCGAATTTCATCTAATTAACAATGAACCCCTTAAAGCTAGATATGTAGAACTTATGTAGGAAAAATAAGTAAACCCAAGACCATGCCTATTTATTCAACAACAATTTTCAAGTTTATGCTCTGTCCAATGAATATGTGCAGTACAGGGAAGATAGTGCGTTTGTATCTTACTCTAACTGCAAAGGAATCCCATTTAGTTGTGTGAAAGAAATAATTGTCAAGGGTCTCCGCACTCCATACTATAAAAATGCAAAAAGTTCAAGAGGGCTGCCATCTATGCTTTATTATTTAGTTTAAAACAAAGAAAATCATTTTACAAAAGTCATTAATTGATATCTTAAAATGCAAATTCCAAAATCTAGAAACACAAATAATTATATCTCGTATATGAAAATTACGAAATGCAAAATCCTAAATGTGAAAATTTGGAAAATGTCAAGATTTTCTAGTTCAGAGTTTTTATATGTTTGCTGAAATAAAATAATAGGTGCGTTTTTTTAAGGGTATCCGCAGCTTCTGTCTTGTTCTTTAAATGGGCATAGAATTTATTTGTTGCCAAAACTATTTCTTTTTTTTTTTTTGGCGCTTTAATCCTTTACAATTGAACAATTTGAAGCTATTTTAATTATGTAACTTACATTAATATTCACAGTTTGTATGGCAACATATATGTATGTGCTTGGTTCAAAAGTAGAAGCAAAAACACAATTAATCTTACACAGCAACAACACAGTTTATCACAGCGACAGCACTAATAAATAAGTTTGAGCATTTATTTTTTTTCGTTTCACAACCAGAAATCAACACGATTATAAGTAAACGCACTATATTAATACTTCACATCAATACAAATTATGTGTCAAACCGCACGCGCTTGATAATCCACTCAAATAAACCCTTTTTTCTTATTTCTATTAGCCAAATACTTTTTTAATGGCTTTTAATTTTCTCCAAACTACCAGGAAAAAACCAAATCTATGAAAAAAAAGCAAACGGTAACACTTTTGTCCTCAAGTATCCTTAAAAGCGAAGAAAAAGCTTCTATCCTGAATGCTCCCTTATAAAATCCAAAGGAAAATATGTGTTTGTAAGCATTACCATTGGATCGGTAACTCTGATTTGATGTGCTTATTTTCGGCACACACAAAGAGGATTGTTAGCGAAGATACGATCAGTACGGCTCGGCTCGAGCCGTTCGAAAGGCATGTCATAGTAGGGTGTACGCTTGATAATACGAGAAAATGCACATACAGACAGTGGTTATTTAAGGGGATATGAGATATTTTTATATGCAGCAGCAGCAGGCACCCTTTGGAGAAGGAAAGCTCTCCCATAAGGCCTGTACTGCACATATTCATTGGACAGAGTATAGTAAACATCTAATAATTCTAAAAAAGAAACAACATATTACTCCACTATTTCCTAGTTTAAAGAGGGTCATTATTAATTTGATAAAATTTGGAAAACAAATTCGCCTTTCATGGCCTATGGTTTCTCTTAAGAACTGGGGGGAAGCCGGAAATGTGTTACTCCAGTAACGTAGATATTCTAGTGTTCAAATATGTTAATACAAACTGAAACTACGGTGAGGGCGAAACATCGGATTTGCGGCTGCACAACGGTGCATATTTCTATTTCATATTTCATATTTTTATTTGAATAGATTTATACAATAAGATACAATATCTTTTAAAATAGTATAAACTTAATTATTATTTACAAGGATGTGTGTGCATTTGCTTATGTAGAGTTTAAAAATTTAAAAATTGTATGTGAACAGTTTTCAGAAAAGAGAAAAAGAAAATCATTAAAGCAAAATCGAAATCAAAATTTATAACTAAAGAGAAAAAAAAAAAAATAAATAAATACAAAATCAAATCATCACTACCTCAAAGTTTGCAAATATTCTTTCAGTTTTAATTCGAAGAGCTTAGTACAGCTTGTCATTCTTAAAGATCGTGGTAGATTGGCGTTCCGATATTAAGAACGTGTAACGTAAAGGTACAAGATTTAAAGATCTAGAATAATGCGAGTGACATATCTTATCATAAAGGTACGGTGGTTGACGCGTTTGCATAACATTATTCAGCAATGAAAGTGATCTGAACTTGAAAAGGCTTTCAAGAGTAATGCCAAAGATAGATCTTGAAAATTCAGAAACGTGATCGTATCTTCTTAATCCAAAAATGTATCTAGCTATACTGTTGTATGCAACATTAATTTTGCGCTTGTGTTCATAATCACAGTTATGAAAAATTTCACAACCGTAGAGCATTATAGGCACAAGCAATGTTTTGGCTAGGATAATGCGTGTTTTAAGTGGTGTTATCTTATGGTTTGTCCATAATAGACGAAGACCTCCGTAAATAAGACCTATTGTCAATCTAATGTGGTAATTCCAAGAAAGTGTTTTTGTAAACATTAAACCTAAGTTTCTGGCCGATTCGACAAACTCAATTTGTTTATTATTTAAGAGTATCTCAGGAAAATAGGACGTGTCGATGGCTTTTCTTGAAATTACCAAACATTTTGATTTTACTGGATTGAGGCAAAGTCCATTTTTCTCCGACCAAGAATGAATATTGGCAAGGTCTTCATTGACTTCAACGGCAGCGTTTTCAACCAATCCTAAAGGAAAACATTTTCGTATTTGGACATCGTCAGCATACATATCCAATTGACAGTTTTGCATACATAAGCGTAAATCATTAATGTACATAGAGAAAAATAGTGGTCCCAATATTGAACCCTGCGGAACCCCTCTTTTAACCATAAGAAATTCTGAAGCGGAACTGTTTGCAATAACTGCTTGGGATCGTAAGTTCAGATAAGAATGAACAAGCCTTGCTGAAGAGTTTGTAAAATTAAACTGGTTTATTAGTTTACTTAGTAGTATTTTATGATTGACAGTGTCAAACGCCTTTGAAAAATCAAGGAGAACTAAAAAGGTGACATTGTCGCAATCAACAGCTTGCCTTATATTTTCTACAACGTTAATAAGAGTTGTAGTGCAGCTGTGCTTAGGACGAAAGCCAGATTGGTTACCACAAAGCAAATTGTTTTCAGTTAGGTATGCCCTTATCTGACTATTCATTATCCTCTCTAAAACCTTGGAAAGAAATGGTAAGATCGCAATCGGTCGAAACTCACGGTCATTTCTTGGAATTGGGACAATTTTAGCTTGTTTCCAAGCTGACGGAAAAACATTTGACATTAAAATTGTATTATACAGGTGTGTTAAGTATCTAAGAATGTAAGACAGTATAGCTTTAACAAAGACGGGGTGAATTTCATCTATTCCAATAGAGTTTGATTTTACATTAACGCAACTCTGTAGAACATCAGCGTCAGTAACCTGCGAGAAACTAAAACAAGGAAATGAAAAAGATGCATTCTCAAATGAAGCAGACGGCGTTTCACTAATAACTTCCGAGTTTGGAAGCGACAAAATTTTTTTATTGAGTTCATTGCAGTCAACATCATCATAGTTCCTATTTTTTTGCTTGCCTTTGCCAATTTCACGAAGGTTTTTCCAAAGGTTTCGTCCAGTTTGTGAGGGATCTAATTTTGGTGCGAAATAACGTCTTTTTGCATCTCGTATCTCAGTTGTAACTTTGTTTCTTAGGCATTTAAATGCAGCATACAACGTATTTAGTCTAAAACGCTTCCAACGTTAATAGGCCTGGTCGCGTTCAGATACTAGATTTTGTATGTGCGTATTAAACCACGAAGATTTTTTTGTTGTCATCGTTTTTGTGATCAGAGGAATATGTGTTTCGAATAAGTCCCTTATGTTCTCTTGAATGAAAAAAACTTGATCGTCGACGAAAGGCATTTCATAAACTCGAAACCATTCAATTCTTTTTAAATCATCTTCCAATTGACTCACATTCACTCGTTTGAAATCGCGAAAACTTATAGTTTTACTCGAAATCAATGGTTCACATTGAAATGTCATATGAATTAGGTCGTGACGCGAAAAGGCAGGCAGAGATATTTGATTAAACTTGAGAACTTTTTGAACTTTTTGACTGACGAAAAATACATCAAGAAGGGTGCTTCTGTGAGAAGTAAAATGAGTGGGTGATGAAGTGTTAACAGGAAAGAGATTTAAGGTACTCATATTGTTGACAAGAGATGAATCATTTAATATGTTGCAATTAAAGTCACCAACAACAACAACAAAAGGTGATATAAAAGATAATTCATCAATTACTGCTAAGACAGGTGTGATATCAGTGTTTTTGTTAGGTCTGTATACTGTGCCAAGCAAGATTTTATTTTCGTTACACAATACTTCTAAAAAAACATAATCTGTCTCACTTCCAGGCTCCGCTTTTCTTAAAACTTTGCAATTTATCTCCCCGCGCACAAAAATAGCTACACCCCCACCGCATCTTCCAATCCTATCACAACGAAAAGGCGTATGAAATCCATTTAATAAACAAACATTATCACCAATATTAATTGAAAGCCAAGTCTCTGAGACACACACAACGTCAACCCTCGAACCTTCAAACAAGAATCTAAATTCATCAATTTTTGGCAAAATACTTTGCGCATTTATATGAACAATATGTAAACCGGATTCCTGATAGCATAAAACATTAATCATTGCACGTTCTATACAATTTTGGAGCGAATCGTCTGTGTAACTTCTGGTTAAATTATTTATTTTAACCATATTTAAAAACTAAGATGCAAAATAAAACCAACCTGCGATCCAAAAGAATGAATAACTCATTTGAGGAAAAAAACAATAAACAAATAGGCAAAAAGTGTGATGATAAGAGGTATTTATGGCAAAAAAATATTACTTAAAAATAAATCAATATTAAAAAATCAAGAAACATGTTTAAAATTAAAAATAAAAGAAATAATATATAAAAAAATTTGTAAAAGAAAAAAGAATAATAATTCATTGCATTAAAAAATATAAAGGTGATATCCTTCATCAGTTCAAAGGTTTGCATCAGTTTAAAGCGTTGTTGTTGGTAACGTTGTGGTGAAAAACGGCAAGGTCATCAGTAGTTTGAATTAGTTTCGCATTTTCTTCTTTAGTCTTCTTAACGTAAACAAGCCCATGAAAGGTAAGTGCTGATTGAATTTTTTTCTCTCGTTTGAATTTGAGTGCGTATTGAAGGAGATTACGATTACGCACCGTTAAGCATTCGTGGATGTAAACGGGAGAAATTTAGTTGTTGACACCATCACAATCGTTAAGTCCAAGATCACGGAGACAAAGCTGCACTTTTTTTGTTTTTCGGTAGTTGCCGATCGACCTCAGAAGAAGACTCTTGTCACTTGGCGAGGGTAATTTTATCATTATGGGTGGTGCAAGTGAATTGTTTTTTGCTCTTAGCCGAAATATGTTTTTAACGGTCGGTGGTTTAATTTTTAAGCAATCGCAGAGTTTATGAAAAATAATTTCTAAGTTTTCGTTCGGTAAATTGTGGAATTCCATGCAAAAGTGCATCGCTAATTATCTCCTTGAGTTCTTGTTTTTCTTCATTTGACTCCACGTGGACTTTGAGATTATAAATTGCCTCTTCTTGTTTTTGTAAGTTTTGTTTCAGTTCCTCGTTCTCGACTTTAAGTGCATCAATTTCGGTTTGTTTCGATTCCAAGACCGATAAACGGTTGTTTACAGCTTGAAGAGACGACCTAAGAGCTCCTACTTCAACGTCAATTTTTTCGGTTATTCTCTTTTCAGAGTCGGAAATTTGCAGCATGATTTTTTCTAATTTTTCGGAAATAGAGCAGCCATCGGGAGAATTTTTTCCATTTGAACCAGCCATCGGAGAAGTTTCAAGCTGCGAGTTTTGTGAAACAGTAAATTGTAACAGTGTATCAGAATTTGAATTTGAATGTTTGAGACGTGAAAGTGTTGATATTTTTTGCGGTTGTGAAGGCGAAGGAGATTGGGAGAATTGTTCTCTAGAACGTCTGTTCGACATCAAATAGAGTTTTCATGTCTGTATTAATGTTTGTGTTTAAATTAATGTCTGGGTAGGTTGGGGAAAACTTTATTCAGCTGTTTATATGAGGGAGAGAAATGCACTGATTTGATTTAAGGTTAGTTTTTGTTGACATTCATCAAAATTTTTAATGATTAAAACTTGTTATTTTGAACAGTTTTTAATGTAATAAATTCGCATTTACAATCACTGAGCATTTAAAAAAGCGATAGTACAGCATATAGAAGTAAACCATGGTTTAAGCATTCCGCCTTTTTTTGGTACACTGAAATTGGGAAAAACATGTTTTATTTTTCGTTAGATTTAGATTTTTTCACAAGTTTGAAATAATATCAAAATAATTTATAAATGAAATAATTTACACAATAATTAGGATATTATAAGCTTTACCCTGAGGTCACACGAGCTAGTACTGGTTTACCACTGATCTCTATAGTACACTGGATAGTGTTTTCCTTACAAATATAACAGTTTTGTTTGACTCAATTGAAGATGACAAGTACGCGCCAAGTCAACTATTTGACGTCTTCCAGTCGCAAAAAAAAAGTATTGGCCTCGTTCACAAACCAATTGCCGCGTTCGGATACGTAAACAAAGGTATCTGGATTTGTTCGTGTTGTTCTTATGCCTAATATTACGTTTTCACTGGGCCAAATGAGGTTATTTCATTGCAAATTTCCAAATCAGATCCGAAAATACCTCATTTTCTATAAAAATTCTCGTTCTCAAATGAGCTAATTTCACCAAACCGAAGCTAATTACAACAATACGAACAAATCTAGATACCCTTGGGCGACGTACCCGAACGCGGCCATTGTGTAGTTTTATGTTCATTTGACAGCAGGCAGCTAGGGATGAGTTTTGTTCGTCGATGATGGGAAAATATCGATGTAAGACGAAGAACATCGATGTTAAAACATGTGAAACATCGCAACATCGATGTTAAGATTGAGCACATCAACTTTAAAACAGCTCAAAAATTGCAAAATAATTCATAATTATACTTTTTTCTTGCCTTTAAGCACTCGTTACATTTAAAATCTTTTGTCTATGACCTCATGCTTATAAAAAAGAATCACATTACAACCGCTATATTGCTTTCATCAAATTTGTTTGATATTCGGTGGTCATGTACACAAAACAAAAATATACAATAAAAGAAAAAAAAAAACCCAACTTTAAATCACTAATCAGAAAAAAAATAATTTATAAAATAATGATAGTCATTTTTTGTTTATAAAAAGTATTTTGATTGGTTGCATCAGATATTTTGACTTTTCCAAAGAAACTATCGATAGCAAAATGGTAATTCGATTTGGTAGTACTTTTTCTATGTGAACCGAAAATTATCTGAACTTGGATTTGTTTATGTGTTGTATTTACGTTCGTTTAGATATCGTGTTTTTGGTCCAAATCTATCTGGACCTGAAAAAAAAACAAGGCTATTAAAATCAGCGATGTTCAGAAAGATAAAGGCACTGTTTACAAATTATATTTTGTATATCAGACTTATAAAGCCGGTGTGTTGTGAGTCGTGTGTCGCTGTCATTCCATATAATATACACCACACAACCACACTATATACGAGACAAATGTGGTTATATGGATATGAATAATATTGTAGCGATTACAACACTACACGAGACAAGTGTGGTTGGCCTAAGACGTTCATTCATGTTAAAAAATTTAACATCGATGTTTAAACATTAAAATCATCGATGTTCACAAAGGAAAGACGCCGTCTACACAAGATTTTTTTACCTACTACTTATTAGATGATCAAGAATTAAAAACATCTTGTAAAGAAAATAACGTTTAAAATTATCGCTACAACTTTCAAAACAATATAGGTATTTTGAACTTATTATAAAATGTATTTTTAATCGATTTTTGAACGTGCTTTTACTATGCAAAAAAATATATTAAATTATCGATGTTAAAAACGATTTTTCTGATTCGATAATTTTGACATCGATGTTGGTTCTTCGATGTTTTTTCAATGTCGTTCATCACTAGCAGGTACTCTATATTTTGTTATGCTGTTATATACTGTAATACAAAAAAAGCCAGCTCAACTATAACAATTCTTCAAATGGAGTCAACCCTTCTGTACGAATACGCTATCCAGTGTATTATAGAGATCAGTGTGGCTTACAAGTTACAAACTTTTAAATTTTCTTACTAACATATACAAACCTGAGCAACTTGCTCAACTGGCTTGCCATTTTCGAAGCCAGTTGGGAAGCCAGTAGAGAAGACAGTGGCCTCGTTCAGACTTGTATATAAAGCTATATAGATAGTTCCTTCACGTGGCAGGCACCTTGTCGTGGTGCGGAGACTTAAGTTTCAAAGATTCATCTGACCCGCCGTAATTTGGGACCACCAAAAGCGGTTGTGATTTTGAGGAGTTACGACTAAGACCTGCCCCCCCTAATCCAGGGTGTAAAGTGGACCGTGCCTTTTGGATGTTTTGCAGTCAGGGGGTATACCCACTGTATTATAACGGTGCCTCTTTGTAACCATGTCGAATCAAAAAGTATGGCTCCTTCTGATATGGCGGACCCCATTATTTCTCTAGCTACTCGTGGGAACAACATGCCAAAACAACAAAAACAAAAAAAAACAATCAAAACTACAAAAAATTCAACACTCCGCGGGATGTTACTGCAAGTGAATACGCAGATCGGATGGAGAGAGATCTCCGAGGCGAAGATCTGAGACCGGAATGTAGTAAGTACCTGAAGAGGATGCCTCACGGGACCTTTCTAAACTGGGCAGTAGAAGGGACGTCAGCCTCGAATCAAGGGGGAATACCTCCTAGACATGAGAAAGACGTCACCCCAGATGCAGATTCCACTGGCAAGGGGAGAATACCTCCCGTGCAGGTGAATACTGTAGGGCCTAAAGCCACAGAAGGCGCAAACGATGGGAAGCTACCATCTTCAAACGCCGCAACTCAACCAAAGAAGCCACAGAAACGGCATCGCCGAACTAACCCGCTTCCAAAACTGGGTGAATCAGGTGCCCTGGATGACCCGTTTAGGAAGGGGCTAAGTGGAGCGGGCATAAAATGGTATGCCCGGTTCCTTGCTGAGGGTATGTCTCCGCAGGAAGCCCGGAAGAAGGTGGATGCGAGAAAAGTATCACCAAATAGTGACAACAAAAGCTTGGGCGAGGGTAAGAGGAAAAGTAGCCAAATAACTCCACCTCCAAGGCAAAAAGCCAAAAAACCCAAGACGGCGGCTACATCTTATGCAGAACCCAAATCCGCTAAGATTAATCCCGTTGATCACAGGCCCTCCTACGCTGGTGCGGCCTTGAGCGTCAGAATTGCTGTCATGCCGAGGGACTATCCTCAGGTCACCCTGAATGCCGAAGAGTTGTCGGCACTTGAGGAGGCCATTATTGAGGAAGTTTCACTCGGCTCGAAGCACAAACTGAAGTTCAACGGTCTGCATTTCTGAACAGGTCTGCTTTTGGTCGATAGTGCTGGCAAAGATACAGCAGATTGGCTCAAAGAGAGTGTACCTAAGCTGAGCACTTGGAAGGATGCAAGATGCATACCATCACGATGTTCTTGCCAAGAAGTATGGGGCAAGATGACAAGAAATCCTTGGCACTTGTTCAAGCCCAAAATAAAGCCAAGTTGAGGTAAGGGTCAACTGCTTGTGATCAGCATCGACACCAAGTCAGTTGAGACCATCATCAAAGCGAACCATCAGCTCCACTACAAACTCGGCAAAATAGCGGTTTTTGGATTAAAGAAAACAGCCCCTAGCTCCTTCTTCGGACCGGAGAGAGGAATAAACACCAAGACATCCCTACCTACCAATGTCTCCAATTTCTGTCCACCCACTATCTAAGTCCTTGACACACCACCACCCACACTCTCCCCCACACCACCCATACCATCCTCCCCAACACCTATCTCTACGCCCACAACAATGGATGAACAATCGATCTCCGGCAGCCAGGTAATGTCACTGGCAAACATGGAGCTGGGTCCAACAGACAAAGAGATAGAGAGCATAGACCTCTCTCCAAGTCGAATGGACCACGACGAAGTGCTTCCCACGAAGAGGAAGAAGAACACCTTTTGGCAGATGAGGGGGCAGTCGCCCCCATCTGCTAAAAATACACCCTAATGACGGGATCAGTACCAAGCTAGCCCAAGTGAACATCCACCACGCAAAGGCGGCATCAGCTGTTTTAGCGAGGAAGTTTACTGCGGACAACTTGGGGTTAGCTCTGATCCAAGAACCCTGGATCTACGGGGGTCAGGTAAGAGGGTTGATAAGTAGCGACTCTAAGTTAATATGGGACACGAGGGATGACTCGCCCAGAGCTTGCATACAAATTAGAAATAATATAAATTTTATATGTCTTTCAGATTTTATGACGAGGGACTTGGTCCCAATACAGGCCCAAATAAATATTGAGGGTAACAACCAAACGATGGTTGTAGCAGCAGCCTACTTCGCCGGTGACGAGGCCAACATTCCACCAACCGAAGTACAAAGGCTAATGGATTACTGCAGCCGGAAAAAGCTGTCCTTGTTGGTAGATTGTGACGCTAATGCCCACCACACTTTATGGGAGAGAGTACCTTTTAGACTATATATTGGTAAAAAATCTATCAATATTTAATGTAGGGAATACCCCTACTTTTGTTACTAGAACTAGAAAAGAAGTTTTAGACATTACTTTCGGAACACCGAACATAGGCCGTCTAATAAGGGATTGGAGAGTATCCAATGAACCCTCGATGTCAGATCACAGAATAATTGTGTTTATCTTAGATGGCCTTCTCATAGAGAATTTCCGGAAGGAACCCTAAGAAAACAATTCGGGACCTATACAAAAACGTTCTTAAGTCAAATCTGGAACAAACAGGTCCAGTAAGTACGACAAATACCTTGAATTAGAATTTATAGTTAATGAGTTTAATGGGGCTATACAGGAGGCTTTTGAACTCAGTTGCCCTCTTAAACCCATTAAAAGACAGAAAGACGCCCAATGGTGGAATTCAAATCTGTCAACATTAAGATCCAAGGTTAGAAAGCTCTTTTCAATGAGGCAAAAAGAACTGGGGAATGGGATAATTACACCGCAGAATTGACAAAATACAATAAAGAGATAAGAAAAGCCAAAAGAAATAGTTTTACGTCTTTCTGTGAGGGTATTTCCTCAACCCCTGCTGCGGCAAGACTTCACAAAGCTCTTGCAAAGGAGAAGACATTAACAGAGGGCCACTCTACTACTTAATACGCACTTTCCAGGCAGCCTACCATTGGTAGGAAACTCAGTAGAGAGAATACCTCTCAAACCTAATAGAGAAGACTGGAAAATTGCTGAAAATATTTGCTCAGGCAAAAGGATGGAGTAGGCGAATAGTACCTTTCACCAGGGGCAGATGGTATCTTCCCAGCCCTTTTGCAAAAGGGTAAGGATGATCTTATGCCCTACCTTATTAGTATTCTTCGAAGTAGTATTGCTCTTGGGTATATACCAAGACTATGGAGGAGAGCTAAAGTAATCTTTATTCATAAAATTGGGAAAAAAGATACAACCCAAAGTCTTTCAGGCCAATAAGCTTAACATCCTTCGTAGTGAAAACTTTAGAGAAAATAATAGACAAGTCTTTCAGGCCAATAAGCTTAACATCCTTCGTAGTGAAAACTTTAGAGAAAATAATAGACAACTTCATAAGAACAGAAGTTTAAATAACAAGGCCTGTTAATCTGTGACAACATGCCTATAGAGCGGGTAGATCCACAGTAACCGCTCTTTTCGAGCCCACTAATACCTTAGGTAGGTAGGTAGAAATGGCGGCCACGGGCAGTCTAGCCCATAGCCCAATTAGCGCTAAAGTGCGCCGTTTTGATACCATAACTCGTTTGAACCTGAGGATGGAATTGAAGAGAGAGAATATGGGCATATCCTCAGGATATCGTGCCTTTTTATTTAGTTTAGAATAGGAGTTTGTTGTAGCTTTTAGCACAATCATCAGAAAGTGGATCACTCACTCAACCAGATCAGCACCCGCAACCGCACCATCCACAGTTAGCCCACTAGGCAGTTCGTTGGCTGACACTGGAGCGTCCACTGATCTGGTTGGATGATCTGTGCACCACAAACCCCCACCAGAACCCTAGTCCAATATCTTATCTTGTGATCATAGGGAATCGACGGAAGGTATAATGCAGAAGTAGCCGAAATTTGTCCTAGAGCCATTTCGTCGCGTTGAGAAAAGAAATGAAGTCTTTGATCTTCATTTCAGTAAGTTCGTTAATGTCGTCAAAGAATGCTCTTCCGGGTGACTGTTTTCTAGCTTTGGCCAGAGCAGGGCATTTGCAGAGGAAATGAACTACTGTTTCCTTTTCCTGCTGGTCCTCACAGCTCCGACAGTGAGTATTGTGAGGTACGCCCAGCTTCGTTGCATGCTCTCCTATTGGCCAGTGTCCGCTATTGGTTGCAACTACCCTGGCTATGTCTTGCCTGGATCTGCGTATTAGATCAATTGTTCGGTTCTTGTCATAGGTGGGCCAAATCTTCCAGGATATAATACAGTTTTATAAACTGGTCCACCTACGGTTTGCTTTAGTAAGATTAATTGAGAGAATGTTGCCCTTCATAACTCCAAGCGGTATGTTGACTCTTTCCGCAAGTGAGCCATGAAGGGCTGAACCTTGCCTGGCCAGATCGTCAGCCCGTTCATTGCCCTCAATGCCACTGTGAACCGGGACCCAGATAAGAGTGACATTGAGGTCAGTGTTCAGACCCGCAAGCTCATACCCGGCGTTGCTGGACTAGTTTGGAGGATGCTGTAGCTGAATTAATGACTTTAACAGCCGCTTGACTGTCTGTAATAATAGCTGCATTACGGTTTTGGTTTGGATCTGCTTTTAGTAACTTGCAAGCTTCCCTGATTGCCAGCAATTCAGCTTGTAAGACGCTAGCAAGGTCAGGTCGCCGAAAGGACCTAGATACATTTAGAGACTCAGAGAAGATTCCTGCACCAACGCCATACTCCATCTTTGAGCCATCAGTAAAGATAGTTGTGTCGAAATCTTTCGTCACGACGTTATCATTCCAATCTTTCCTGGATGGAAATTTAACTTTGAAATCCTTACTGATACTCATTGTAAGGATGCAGTAGTCAGTGGGAGTCGAAAACATTTCCATTGGAATCAAGTATGTGATATTGCTGTGACCATAGGGCTTGGCAAACCAAGAGTTTGATTCTTTAAGTCGTAAAGCGCTGCAAGATACTAGATATTTAATATGTAAATCAAGTGGTAGAAAAACACTAAAGGCATCAGTCGGGCAGGATCTTATAGCCCCTGTCGCTAGCAGTTCTTTGAACCTTCCTAAGTCTATCAATGTTATATTTTTTGTTAAGTGCAGGCCACCATACAATCGAACCGTTTGTGAGGATCGGTCGTACCACGGCTGTGTACGTCCACAGGATCATCTTCGACTGAAGTAAAACTTTTTACCAAAAGTTTTACTACAGGCATAGAATGCTATGCAGGCCTTCTTGACCCTTTCTTCAATGTTCAACTTCCAATTTAATTTGGGGTCGAGAATAACACCTAAATATTTAGCTTTAGAGGAGAGTGAGAGTGTTTGGCCGTTGAGTCGGGGTAAAGTGAAGGGGTGTATCGTAGTCTTGGTAGTAAATAGCATCAGTTCAGTTTTGCTTTGGTTTACTCCTGGTCCACAGCTCGTGGCCCAAATACTGACCTTCCTTAAAGCCATTTCTGTGATCTCACTTAACACAGGATGTAAACTTCCCTGACACTAGTATCACCAAATCATCAGCATATGCCACCGCCTTTACTCCACATCTTTCCAACTTAACAAGAATTTTATTCATGACTTAAAGCCATAGAAGATGGGAAAGAACCCCACCCTGGGGTGTACCTCTACTTACATGTTTGGTGGAGTTTGTATTACCTAAAGTAGCTTGAATCCGTCTGTCTCTGAGCATGGATATTATCCATTCCCTTATGTAGTCTTCTACACCAAAATCAACTAAAGACTCTAGAATGAATTCAGTAAGCACGTTGTTGAAAGCCCCTTCAACATCTAAGAAAGTGGCAAGAGTATATTCTTTAGAGTTTATAGTTTTCTCAATAGTGCGCACTACCTCATGCAGGGCTATTTCAGTGGATTTGCCTTTAAGGTATGCGTGTTGAGAGTTTTCAAGTGGACATCTATCCAGGATGTCTCTAATATGGATGTCGAGGATGTGCTCTAAGGTTTTAAGCACAAAAGAGGTTAGACTAATTGGACGGAAATCCCTCGCACATTCATGGGGGCCTACCGACTTTCGGTATAAAAACCACTCTTCCATGTCTCCAGGACTCGGGAACATAGTTAAGAGATAAACAATTTTAAAAATTGTTTCCAGCCAGGGAACTGCTATCTCTTGCAGTTTCTGGAGCATAATTGGCAGTATGCCGTCCAGGCCTGGAGACTTATACGGTGAGAATGTATTAATTGCCCCGGCAATTTTTTCTTTTGAATTTTTGAACAACAACAACAACTTAAAGGCGCTACCACCAATTGTTAGTTTTTGTTGTTGTTGAAAAATTCAATGAAATTGACGGAATAATAATAATAACAATTATAATTTTTTCTTTTGTTATAACGGTATTTATTTGCTCTACTCGAGCTGAAGACATGTCCCAAGGTTCCAGCGTCGCTAACCTACTGTTCTCGCAGCCCGGGAAGTGCGTCGTCATTAATAGCTCCAAAGACTCAGCTGGAGAGACTGTCCAGGAACCATCAGGCTTTTTCAAGAATGATGGATTACAATGTTCCTTAGATAGAATTTTACCGAGCCTTGCGGAATCTTTTATATTTTCAATTGACTGACAGAATTCTCTCCAGCCTTGTTGCTTGGTTGATGCGAGAGCTCGCTTGTAAACCTTGAGACAGTCTTTATAGAGTTGATAAAACTTATGTTTGTGGCAGATATTAAAGATTGTTCTAGTCATTTTCCTTAGATTAGATAGGTCTTCATTCCACCAAGGGGGTAGTGTTTTACGGCTATATTTTATTGGACAGGAGACCTTAAAAGCAGTGCTCATTGATGCCTCAAAGGATTTCACCGTTGACTTAAGATCTACCACCGAGTCTGGGGTAGGTTCGGTATATTGCCCAGTTTAGATTTTACAACTTGACTGAATTTCTTCCAGTCTTTTCTTTTGGGATTTCTATAAGTGGATTTATTTTCGGTTTTGAAATTAATGTTGAAGAGTATCCATCTATGGTCCGAAAAAGATTTCAGACGGGATACCCTCCAGTTTTCTACTATTAGATTCATTTTGTTATTTGCGATCGTAACATCCAGTACGTATCCGAGCTCGGAAATACAAAGGTGGGAGGGCTACCTCTGTTGCAGACCGTCAGGTTATTTTCAGTAATAAAATCAAAAAGCGACTCAGCTCGTTCATTGCTCTGAACTACCCCATAGGGTATGTCGTGCATTAGCATCATTACCAATCACAAGGTTAGTCCCTTTGGCTTAAGCTTCATTTGTAAGGGTTCGCAACTCTTCTGGCGGTGACTACCTGTCATGGGCCGAGTACGCCGAGGCAAACAATAAGCCGTCTGCATTTTTATCCTCCAACCTTACAACTGTTAGATCAGAACTGCTGATCAGAACTGCTGATCAGAACTGCAGATTTGGACACAAAAAAGCTTTTAAGTGTTTGCTAGCTAAAATACAAGTTCTATGCTTACCTTGGTCTGGGCTTGCGATTTTATAAAACAGGTCGTATTGGTGATCTTGGAGGCCTCTTTCTCTGAGTCCATTCACCCATGGTTCTTGAATGACCGCTACGTCGACGTTTTCCTCCCTCAAGAAAACCCGCAGATTATCCGAGGCACATTTAGAGTGCTTCAGATTAATCTGTACGACTCGCAGCGCGTTTTTAATTTTGTGAGCAGCCTACACAGTCAGAGCCCGGCGGATCGCTAGGGACAACGACATCACCAACAACTTCGTCGATCTCGACTTTGTCATCAGGGGCCTATTTCAGCGCTACTACATCAAGTGCAATGTAGCATTTTGACTGTTGTATTACATCAGTTTTGTTTCATAGGTTCGTTTGATTTTCAGTTGTAGTACTTCAGTGTAGATACGGAGAATCTACTGGAATCTACTGGAAAATGTATAATTCTGTCTCATAGCTTTTTGTGCTACATTAGTCTTGGTAGTAAATAGCATCAGTTCAGTTTTGCTTTGGTTTACTCCTGGTCCACAGCTCGTGGCCCAGTTACTAACCTTCCTTAAAGCCATTTCCGTGATCTCACTTAACACAGGATGTAAACTTCCCTGACACTAGTATCACCAAATCATCAGCATATGCCACCGCCTTTACTCCACATCTTTCCAACTTAACAAGAATTTTATTCATGATGGGTGTACCTCTACTTACATGTTTGGTGGAGTTTGTATTACCTAAAGTAGCTTGAATCCATCTGTCTCTGAGCATGGATATTATCCATTCCCTTATGTAGTCTTCTACACCAAAATCAACTAAAGACTCTAGAATGAATTCAGTAAGCACGTTGTTGAAAGCCCCTTCAACATCTAAGAAAGTGGCAAGAGTATATTCTTTAGAGTTTATAGCAGGGCTATTTCAGTGGATTTGCCTTTAAGGTATGCGTGTTGAGAGTTTTCAAGTGGACATCTATCCAGGATGTCTCTAATATGGATGTCGAGGATGTGCTCTAAGGTTTTAAGCATAAAAGAGGTTAGACTAATTGGAGAATCTACTGGAATCTACTATCTAAATGTATGATTCTGTCTCATAGCTTTTTGTGCTACATTGATGTAATACAAATAACTTTCAATTAATGCTACATTCATACAATATAAATTTTTGATGTAGAAGCGCAAAGCAAATCAGTTTTCAGTTTTATAAATATATATTTTTTAAGGATTAAGAATGTTTGTATACAAAAGAAAGTATACAAAAGAAAGTAGTTTTAATAAAAACATAAGTAATACATATTATATCGTTTATTTTTGTAATTTCAATTTACATCGTACTATATTGGTTGCATTCAATTCGATGCGCAAAAAATGCGCCCAAGCATTGAACTAAATACTCCAAACAAACGCTTGGCATTCTGAAACGCTCCACAAAATATAGATCTTAAAATTAACACGTTCTAATATATATTTTGCCTTCTTTGAACTCTTAAGGCAAGACCGCACTCAACTTCAGCGGAACTACACTTCTCGAAACGGCAAATTATTATTATTTGTATAAAACTGTATGAACTATTTTGCACTAAGCGGCAACTGAACTTCATACGAATCCGTCTGAAGTGTAGTTCCGCTTCAGTGCAGTTCCGTCGAAATCATCATCAAAAAAATTAAAAACCTCAAAATCCATTATATTTTTTTATTATTAATTTTCTTTCGTTATTTTGACGTTCATGGATTTTGGGGTTATTTTGTGATAAAAAAAAGTTTTTTTAATCACTTCATTCTCAAAAATACTTGTATATAAATTATACTCAATTACGAAAAACTATTATCCAACTCAATCACTTTTATTCAAATCGTTTTTTGCTAACTTATGGTGGATTAACATGTCTGCATAATGCAGAAAAGTAGAGCAGGACAGATGCATACAAAAAATTCGAGCGAGTGAAAGAGAACCATTAAGAAGATGAACATGTTCGTCTTTATTTCTGAATTATGGCACTTTCCTATAATGCAGAAACGATGTTCTTCTGCATTTGGATCTTTTCTCTCTATCTAACAATTATACATTTTGTATTTGGCATCCCTTTTTTTTTTTTGCAGAAACCAAATGCAGATACATGTAAGTCCACCATTAAAGACGAAAGACGAAACAACCAAAAAAACGAATGGTGTAATCGGGGTCTAGATCTACATCATCCAGCTACATCATACAACTCTTCTACTACGTTTCCACCAGACATTAAACCGAGATTTAACAAGATTATCACAAATCTCCTTGAAATCTACAAGATTTACCATACAAATTTTAATCTCCACAAATGAAGATTTCAAATAAAACTCAATCAAATGTACTTGGAAACATTTGTTTGTGAAATCAAACAAACTTTTTTTTCGAAGAATAATTGTGGAACCGACCTATTTTCGTTTATTGACAGATGGAAATGTAAAAACAAACTATCTATCTCACTTCCACTTCATATCAAAAAAATGAAACATCATTTGAATGTTTTGCCATAATCCTTTTTGTGCAGTGGAAACACCAAACAAATCTCATTACCTAAATCTCGGTTTAGTGGTTGGTGGAAACGTAGTATTCCAGTGGGATATGTGAAACAGAAAAATGTAGCTGGTGTAGTTTTAGAAAGTAGTTGTATGATGTAGTTGATGTAATGTAATAGTTGATGTAAAATAGGCCCCAGCTTTGTCGGGGTCTTCTCCCTGACTATGCAAGATTTTAATACGGATCATACGTATGCCAAACTTCAGCTTGAAATCGGCCTTCTCGAGAGCTCCCCGGCTTTCTTCGCTGATCCTCAGAAGATAAGATCTGCTGTTCTTCTGCGGTTCCTCTGCCTTAATGACAGCCCAGTCATGCATAGGAACCAGCGGATTTAGCCTCTGAAGTCCGCAGATCAGTTCTTGTCCGCTCGGCTTGGTGCCCATGAGGGGCAACCAAATGCGAACCATTGGTTGTCTAGGGATATCCTTAGCTGAGATAAGCTTGAGCTGCCCTCCCAGTCATTGCTGATCTTAGCAACGTTTTAACTAAGGAAATCCCTAGAGAACCCGTCCTCACACTTAATTACCCTATATCCCCTGAGCACCTCACTAGAGTCGAAACCAGGATAGGGACCCTCACTTGCCGATAAAGTATATAAAAACACCATCTCTGAGAGCTTGGCCTCGATGAGGTTCCACGCAGCCAACAGACCTTTGTTGTTTGTGGAGAGCTCATCCACAACCGATACCTGGAGATCGTCTCTGACAACTTCCGGAGCATGCGGTTGCGCTGCTCTGAGAGGTGGCATTTGTCCACTCCTACTAGGGTTGTCTAGCCTACTCTTCTTCTGCGGTTGTGTGGTCTCTTCTTGAGACCTATTTCGCTTGAGGGCGTTTTCTTGTATAGCCAGAAGACCGTTGTAATCTTCAACGATCTTCTGGTACATTATTTTGTCAGCGGCGTCCCTCTCATGGACCGTTCCAGCTTCCTCATTCTTGACTATCTTGTCAAGAAAGTAGGAAGCTCTCTTGAACTGGGCCTTGAGAAGGGCGCTCGCTGATTGTCTTTAGGTTTTGCGGGATTTATTGGTGGGTTTGGAAGGTACAAGGGTACTATGTCTAGCACTGCTTGTGCTTCCTGAAGGTCCGGGTGGCCCATGAGTACCGAGACTTCCGGTGCTCACTGAGCTACCCTTAAGGGTTTCTTGGCTAGAGGCCAAGAGTTCATCCTCTGTGTCGGCGGATGGTTCTACGTCTGTATTGTCAGTATCGTCCATAGTGTAAAGCAAAAAAATTGTATTCCCACGAGTAGGTCGGAAAGGAAAGGTCAGCCCCGGCAGAGCCGATATACCGGGGTAAGGCAAGGAATATGGCGGACTCTGCCAAGGCGTCCGAAAGAGCTCGTTTGTGACTGGTTTACCCCCCAGCCTTCCATTTCTTCGGCACGGATTATGAAAACGCTCACACCACCACTGACCGTATCTATGGTCAAATCGCATTGCTGAGTGTTGAACTATTGAGTAAAGGAACACTACAACAATTCGACCTGACCTTAGCTGATCCCTATCTTGACATCGCACAAGATTAGCTGTGGTCCAAAAGATCCAAAACTTGGAAAGAACTCCCAAAGCTAAGACAGGCTAAACTTTTACTTGGGAATTATAACCAACAACGTTTTACAGACTGTATCAGTTTAAGTAGGAACAACCTAAGAATTATAACGGGTCTCCTCACTGGGCACTGCAAACTAAAAAGACACCTTAGTATACTTGGCCTAGTAAGAAGTGCTACATGCAGACTCTGTGACACAGATGAGGAAACGCCGGACCACATTCTAGGCAGATGTAGCACACTCTTACATCAAAGAAAAAAATACCTGGGACGCTACCAGGTAGAAGAGACAAACTTACCATCTCTTAAAATACTCCAAATACTCCAATTCTTGAGAGGAATACATCTGGAGGAAGAGCTGTGAGATGAGCAGGCCTCATCCAGCTCTAGGTGGGGGGCACAATAGATCTCAAGGTCGCAGTGCAATATCCCTCAAATTTTCTATTCATTCATTCATATATAGATAGTTTTTCGTTGAAAATTGAATGAAAAATAAAATATTCTTTCTACTACATCTTTTAATGTGAGGAAGGACCAAGAAATTTTAACATTTTAAAAATAGGCAACTGTCAAATATGATTGAAGGATGGCTTTGATCATGATGAATTATACAAAACCTCTTTAAAATCCCAAGTTTGTGAGAGTATATGTTTTGCTTGGGAAAAATGAGAGTTTCGGGGACATTTCAGAACATTCTGTTACCGATTTGTCAAGCCATAGACTGTCAAATTAAATTGAATGATTGCTACGGAGATGATGCATTAAAAAACTTAAAGATATCTAATTTTTTGCGTGGAAAAAGGCGATTTTAGCGCCTTTGGGTGACATTTTGGAACGAAATATTCATCGTAAGACGTAATTTAGTTTCTTACCTATCTGTCAACGTATAAACTGTCAAATTCCATTAAAGGATGGCTACGATGATGATGGATTTAAAAAACTCCAAAAAATCAAATTTTTTTAAAAATTATTTTTAAAAAACCGACATTTTTGAATTTATATGAAAATCAATCCATGTTACTTTTATGCGAAAGAAAAATCTATCAATGCATCGGTCAACGCATTAGCACTATTATGCGATGACCATCGCAAGACTTGATGCATAATTCGACGTCATTTTTTGTTAAGTAAGAAAAAATCGTAGTCCGATGCCAAAGCAAATTCAATAAAAATGTGTTTAGAATCCTAGATAGACTATTCTGGTAAAAGCTGGACGTTACCGCAGATACTTGAAAGCAACTTGCTTACAAGTTGCGTGCCGCCTGCGTCACAGCAAATTCACGTATACGAACTTGACAGTCAATCTATGTAGCCAACTGGCTTGCCAGTACTGTCTCGTGTGGCTACTTGCTTTTAAAAACTTAATAATTCATTATATAACTAAAATACACCTTTATTTTTACCTTTAACTTAATCATTTTTTTTCGGTGTCGAAAAAGAGAAAAATTCTTCGCAAATGTATTCTTGATCTTTTAAGACCGTCACTGGATTTTTCGCCAACTAATGCACTCGAAGTTTCGGTCACCATCTTCACGCAGCGCCCAAGTGCTCTTGCCATCAAAATATTTTCTGGTTGTGGAAAATAACAATTGCGTTAGATAACGGGGTCAACTATTTCTCTTGCATTTAAAATAAAGCATATTTACAAATTTGCTAACTCGAACTTTCTTTTTTAACTCTAATTAACCTGAAAATCAACAAAAAAAAAATGTAGGTGATTTTTTTTAATTCTGTCAAAATAGTTATTTTTCCATATGAATCAATTCAAACAACAAAGCTTTTTTCATTTTTAATCACAAAACGAATATGAATACAACATACTCAAAAACAAAATAAAGGTCGTTTCACTTATGCGGAGTTGAATAAAGCTCGATTCACAATGCGACGTGAAAACGCGACGAGAGCGTGACGTGAGTCGCTGTCATATTTTTTCTAGTTATAAAATCGTTGCCCAATTCACAATGCGACGAGTTTCTTGACGACGAGTTTTTTGACAGCGTTAAATTATTTTTGTTCTTGCTCTGCAGTGTGCGTTCAAAATAATGAATAAAATCAAACTGAAATTAGTTTTATTATTTTAATATTGTAATTGTGTTTGTAGCTGATTTCATGTTCTATTCCTCGGAAAACGATTTGCGGCTAAAAATGCAAAGAATTTATAACAATACAACATTATAATATTGTCAACGAAAATAGATCTATAAATATAATTTCATTGTCAACAAAATTTATATTTGTTTTTGTTTATTTCCACTTATCTTTATTCTTTTCTACAATTTCACAAAATTCACCATCAGTCAAATATAAAAAAACATAAAACATACTTACATGGTTTGAAATCGGTTTGACAACTACTACGATTTCTCGTCACGCTTACGTTGCGTTTTCACGTCGCATTGTGAATCGAGCTAAAGGCTGGTATTCACCGATCGCTCATAAACTGCTCTTACCCTGAGGCTACACGGGCAAGTACTGGGAAGCAAGTTGCTATACAAACAAATTTTTTTTACTAATACATACAAACATGAGCAACTTGCTCGTAAACTGGCATGGAATTTCTGAAGCATTAGAGAAGCAAATTGAAAGGCAAGTGGACTCGTTCAGACTTGTATATAAAGCGATATCTAGAAAGCTTTTCGTGAATTATTTGGAATTGAATATTCAACATTTAATGAGGAGAGGGACCAAGAAATTTAAACATTTCAAAAATAGGCAACAACTGTCAAATATTATTGAAGGATGGCTATGATTATGATGGATTATACAAAATATCTTTAAAATCTTAATTTTGTGAGTGTATATTTTTTGCTTGGAAAGAATGAGAGTTTTGGAGATTTCGGGTTACATTCGGGACATTCTGATTTGTCAAGCCATAGGCTGTCAAATTAAACTGAAAGATTGCTACGGAGATGATGAATTGAAAAAACTTAAAGAAATCGGAATGTTTTGAGATTAAATTTTTTGCGTGGGAAAAAGCGATTTTGGCGCTTTTGGGTGACATTTGGACGAAATATTCCTCACACGACATAATATAGTTTCTTAGCTTTCTGTCAAGGTATGAATTGTCAAATTCCATTAAAGGATGCCTATGATAATGATAGATTAAAAATCATCCAAAAAATCCGATTTTGTAAAGAATTATTATACAAAAAAATCGAAATTTTGGAAATTTAATTTTTAAATAAAAAAATACCGAAATTTATGATTCAGATGAAGTACAAACCCATGTGAGATTGCGATTTTGTGGTTTTATTTTCATTTTCGTCATAAGTACGATTTACCATATTTTAAGCAATTTTAATCAAAATGTAAGATCGAACCCTAAAAAGGCTAGCAGAACGTAGCCAATAAAAAACTTGAAAGCAACTTGCCCGGCAACTTGCCTGGCAAGGTGCTTGCCGCCTACGTCACAGCATATTCACTTATAGGAGTTAGACAGTCAATCTATGTAGCCAACTTGCTTGCCAGTACTTGCCCGTGTAGCCTCATGAGCCCTATGAGCTTCTTAAGGCTTAACTACATAGGCCTACTTTTGTACAAAAGTACAAAAATGAGAACTAAATATCTATTCTGAAGACACCTGCTTGCAAAAAAACAATGGAAAATTGTGCATGGTGGTTTAATTTATGTGTAAGAACAATTTTCGTATGTTTTTTTGCAAGCATGTTTCTTTAGAGAGCATTTTAATTTCTCACGTTTGTACTTTTGTACAAAAGTAGGTCTATGGAGTTAAGGCTTTATCTTGAAAATTTGTTGTGCTATTCACCAACCACTCACGTTTTTTTCCATGTTCAAAAAAGAGAGCCAATGTTTGAATATAAGGGCAAATGTCCGAAAAACCAACTAAATCTTCCCAATTGAAAAGGATAGACAGCTGGCTAGGAAGACGCCAAAAGAATATCAAGAAACTCAAAACATTTTTTACTTTTGTCTATAAATAGGTGTAATCTCTGAACAAAAATAATAGGTCTTAGTTTTTTTAAGAATTTAACATTACAATATTATGTTATTCTATTATCATCTAAAAATAACTCTTTTGAATGCTATAATTTTGACTTCTTTAAACAAAAAACAATAACAAAAGATGATTGTGAGCTGTGACGCATAGAAAATATGATACCATGATGTCGAATTGGGTGCATCAAATTAGTATACTTTTTTTTGTTTATCTTGGGGAGAGAGACGTTTTATTGTGAAAGTTTTCGGTCAACCTTTCGAAAAAGCGCTCGTTAATTAGAAGTGGTCTCGACCACTCATAACATTTGCGAGCGCTCGTAAATGTCCATTAATATCGCTTGGTGAATGGGTTTATGAGGCTCTTAAGTTATGATCGCTCGGTGAATACCAGCCTATGTACAAAATGTTCATTTAAGGCAAACAATTTTGTTTCAACTACCCGGAGTTTGCAATTAAGTGGAGTTCAGTTATGCGAAGCAATTTGTGTGTAAAATTCTCCAAAAGCCTCCGGAATAAGTTTATTATTTGAGATAACCGATATTTTCAGTTAAGCGGAGTTGACTGTCCAGGCAAGCAAGTTGGCTACATAGACGTGAATATGATGTGATGTAGGCGGCAAGCAACTTGCCAGGCAAGTTGCCGGGGAAGTTGCTTTCAAGTTTTCTTACTGGCTACGTTCTGTTTTTAAGGGATAGCCTTTCTAGGGTTTTGATCGTATATTTTAATTAAAATTGCTTAAAATATTGCAAAATCGTATTGTAAGTCGAAATCTCACATGGGACGCCACCTTCATCTGAATCATAAATAAATTTTTTTTTAATATAATTTAATTTTAATTCAATCTCAAAAATTTCGATTTTTTTAAAAAAATTCTTTAAAATCAGATTTTGGATGGTTTTTAATCCATTATAAACGTACCCATCCTTTAATGGAATTCTACAGCTCATACTTTGGCGGATAGGTAAGAAACTAAATTTTTGCGATCACAGAATATTTCGTTCCAAAAGTCACCCAGAAGCCCTAAAATCACCTTTTCCCGCGCAATTTCTTTAAGGTTTTTCAATGCATCATCTTCGTAGCAAACTATAAATTCATAAACGTCAAATAATATTCGCATCACTTCTTTTTTGCGATGCTGATGCACAACGTAGTTGATGCATTTGCAATGCATCAGCAAAAAAGCATCAAGAATTTTTTTGATTTTCTTTTGTTTGAAGTTTGCAAAAACTTTACACAAAAAGTGATGCTGATTTGATACATTTATGAATGTGTGACGAAAGTGATAACGCTTCATTATTGCAGCGATGCGTTTGTGAATTAACCCGAATCCTTCAGTTTAAGTCTGTGGTCCTTCAACCCTTTAAAAGTTGTTTCAAAGAATATTTTTGAAATCCAAAAATTTTCGCGAAAAGCTATTATAGCCTTTTCACACCAAACCCAAAACGCGGTTTTCGCAAAAATATCGGTTTTGGCAAAAACCCCAAATCGAAAACTCAAGTTTTCCCATACATTTTTGCTAAACCACAAGTTTTGATAGACCACACGTTTTAAATAAAACCTGTCGAAAACTAGTTGGATTTGCAAGATGAACTAAAAAAACATACCTTGTGAGACATTCAGTGCTCAATTAAACGTCAAATAAATAGCTGACTGGTTGCTGCCAGTGAAAAAATTATTTTACTGCGGGAACACAAGAGACCTCGTTGCAGTGTCGCGCAACATTAACAAAACGAATCAGGATTCATTGCATTCCCATTTTTAAATTACAATATTTATATATTGTCTTTTAATTTCGCATAAAACGTTAAATTTGATACCATGACTAAATTTTGTCGTCAAAATTTAACTTGCTCAGGAGCAAGTGGATACATTTTGACGCTGGTACTAAGTTTCTTGCACATTACTTCCACCATCGACCTATTATACCTGGACTGCTGGCAGCAATTGTGTAAACTTTTGACTTTTTACATGTACAAAGAAGATTACAATAGCAAAATTAATGACAGAAACACGTACAAGACGATGCGTACAGACCCTACACAAAAACTACAAAAACAAAACAACGAAATTGTAAATGATTTACAAAAAAACAAACACATTGATCAGCGGCAAAAAAATAAACTTTACAGCTCAGCAGCAACCGCACCAAGACTTTATGGATTACCGAAAATACACAAAACAGATCTTCCACTAAGACCAATTGTCTCTTCTACTAATGTACCTTGCTACCAGATGTCAAAATACTTAAGTACAATACTCAAAAATATTATTTCTGACAAATACAATGTTCAAATTTGTTAGAAACTTAAAGAAATACTAGGAGACACTATTTTGGAGGAACGGGACAAACTAGTTTTTTTTCGATGTTATCTCGATATTCGTACATACCTGGCTATAAAAATTATAATGAAACACTGGTCAACAATAGAAACATTTACAACAATACCAACAAAAAACAGTTTTTACGAATGTTGGAATTTTGTATAAAGGAAAACAACTTTTTCCAATATGATACAAAATTATTCAACCAAACATTTGGGATACCCATGGGGCACCCTTTATCTCCTACAATAGAGGATATACTATTAGATGACCTTCTTGACAATGCAATAAAAAACTTAAGTGAAAAACACATAACTATCAAACATATTTCCAAATATGTCGATGATATTTTTGCTATGATTAAGGAACGAGATAAAGAAGCGATTTTCAAAACACTCAATAACTATCACTTGAAAATACAATTTAATACCGAAATGGAACAAATTAAAAGCCTGCCATATTTAGGTGTAAAATTACATAGAATAAATAAAAAAATAATATTTAATTGGTATTCAAAACCAACATCGTCGGGAAGAATGATCAATTATTTATCCACACAACCCTTCACACAAAAACTTAACACTGCAACGAATTTCATTAATAAAGCGTTGGACATAAGCGACCCACAATTTCAGGACAATAACATTAGAACAATAAAAACTATTCTAACCAAAAATAATTTTCCAACCTATCTAATAAATAATTTAATTCAAAAGAAAACAAAACAAAAAACCGACCCAACGAATAACACGACAACCAACTACACAGCATCAGGTATATACCCAAATTAACTGATAACAGAAACTTAAAGACAATGCATCTTATGCATATAAACCAAATTCGATACTGCGAAACATTTTTACGAACACCAAAGCTCCAATAGACAAAAGCCAACAACACAACGTCGTTAATGAAGTAAGCTGCGGTGGGAAAGGGGAAAAGACAACTAGGTATTAGAATGACAGAGCACAAAGCAGACATCAAAAAAGGAAAGCAATTGACAGGGCTCTCACAACATATATTTGACAGCGGCCACACACCGAACTTTGACGATGTTAAGGTACTGGACAAGGAGAAGAGAGCAAATGCAAGATTCACTCTTGAAAGTCTACGAATTCAAGACAAATTGACAGAGACCATGAACACGAAAGAAGATAGAGAAAACACCATAGTGAGCTACGCTCTAGCCATAAAATAAGTACCTGCCTGCCTACACTGTGATAATTTTCTGTTTGTTTTTTTGAGATTATTAGTGTCCATATTTATTTATTTATTGTAATTGTTTCAATGTTAACGTATTAAAACAGTGCCAGTTTTATAGTATACAGGGTGTCCAGTAAATAATGGATAACCTTGCAAGCGCTTATAGCTGGCATTAAGACCTTTCAGAAAAAAATATAAAAAAAATATTTTCCTTGTAGTCTTTAGGTTATGAAAAAATAAAAAAGTACAACATGCCTCAAATACTTGAACATAACTACCACGGTTGAATGATTATTATTATTTATTTTTTATTTTTATAATATTCTTGAATAATTGTACTTATAGATGTTATACCAAATTTAACACTTGCTGTTGCAGTTTTTTTATAATATTTTTTTTAATTTATTTTTTTTTATACAAGAATAAGTTTTTTTTTTATTTTCACATAAGTTTGACTATCTCTAAAATAAAAAAAATGTATGAAAGCATAAGTGGCCAACTATTTTAAAAAGTTGTCTGTTTAACGTATTTTCTAAAATGGTACAAAACATGCGTCTATCTTTCAAAATAAGCAATCAAATTTGATATTAATCTACTAAAGGAGCTTTTCTCAAATGTAAATAAGAAACAGTGAATAGCCAATTTTAATTAGTTTCTTAAAAGTAAATAATATGTGGAATGGTAAAAAGTATGACGCTTGGTGTAGGTCGATCCTAGTTTGAGTCTGTGCGTACCACGGCCCCTTTGCTTGTGTTCATGAGGGGTATACGTGTAAGGAAAATTGCACTAGAAGCGAAATGAGAACAGGATTTCTGGTCTTCAAAAAGAAGCCAAGGAAATGGTCTACAATAAACCAATAGTATCCATTGCGGAACTACGTCGCAATGTTCAGGAAGCAGTTTTTAAAATTAATGACTGCCAATATGCGCGTTTTCTTGAATGATCTTCTCTTAAGAGATGCAGAGCATGTATCATGGTCAATGGACTACAATTTGACCATCTATTGTGATTTAATTTTAATGATAATAAATAAACATGTACAAGTACATACCTAATTATTGTTTCTTTTATTAATAGCGTTTCTCATTTCACTTTTTGTGCAATTTTTCTTACAGGTATACCCCTCATGAACACAAGCGAAGGGGCCGTGGTAGCACAGAATCAAACTAAGGTCGACTTACACCAAGCGTCATACTTTTTACCATTCCACATATTATTTACTTTTAAGAAACTAATTAAAATTGGCTATTCACTGTATCTTATTTACATTTGAGAAAAGCTCCTTTAGTAGATTAATATCAAATTTGATTCTTATTTTGAAAGATACGCGCATGTTTTGTACCATTTTAGAAAATAAATTAAACAGACAACCTTTTAAAATAGTTGGCCACTTATGCTCCCATACATTTTTTTTTATTTTAAAGATAGTCAAACTTTTGTGAAAATAAAAAAAAAATCTTATTTTTGTATAAAAAAAATATTATAAAAAAACGGCAATAGCAAGTGTTAAATTTGGTATAACATCTATTAGTACAATTATTCAAGAATATTATAAAAATAAAAAAACAATAATAATCATTCAACCGTGGTGGTTATGTTCAAGTATTTGAGGCGTGTCGTACTTTTTTATTTTTTTTTTTTTGAAAAAAATCATAACCTAAAAACTACAAGGAAAATATTTTTTTTATATTTTTTTTCTGAAAGGTCTTAAGGCCAGCTATAACCGGTTGCAAGGTTATCCATTATTTACTGGACACCCTGTATATAAAAAATATTTTATTTATTTAAGCAACATTTTCGATGTAGACAAAACAAAATTTAAAATAAGTTAGTTTCTTTTTAAATAAAATTAATACAACTAAATTAAAATTGTACACATATAATAATTTTACACACATTAAAGATCTCCAAGAACCCCTGAAGAAGTCGTGGATAGCGACGAAACATTGGGTAAACGATGAAATAAAGTAGAAAACCATAAATTGACCAAAAAAGCCTGATAAAAACAATTTAAAAAATTATACGCATAAAATAATCACATTTTTATTTATTACTACTGATTATTTTTTTACAAACCATTTTTTGCGAACCATGTAACCATGAATGTTCGTGCCTGTCAAAAAGACGAAACGAACGTGACGAAACGAACGTGACGAAACGTGAACAGTTTTGTCAAACAGGTTTGATAATGTGTACCCCGCTTAAGGCTCTTCCAAACCAACGCCAAACATTCGGTGCGGCAGAGAATCATTTGCTGTTGGATTGCGCACTCTCATTTTTATCTGCATGCAAATAAATGTTGACTAGTGTAATGTATTAATTTGTAGTATTATGTGATTTGTTATTTATTTGTTGCACTAAGAAATGTTAAATGTAGATTTAGCCTTATATGCCGTTTTCACTGGGCCAAATGAGGCTATTTCGTTGCAAATTTCCAAATGAGATCCGAAATTACCTTATTTCCCATACAAAATCACATTTCGAAATGAGGTAATTTCAACCTCTATTGCACGAAATTAGGTTGGAAATTAGGTGAATGCATCCAGCGGGAAACAGTTTCAAAAGCTCTTAAAAGTTTTTGTATTAAAATA
The DNA here is from genome assembly GCA_949320155.1 of Melangyna quadrimaculata. Classification (NCBI taxonomy): domain Eukaryota; kingdom Metazoa; phylum Arthropoda; class Insecta; order Diptera; family Syrphidae; genus Melangyna; species Melangyna quadrimaculata. The sequence continues at coordinate 322,630,572 of OX439483.1, forward strand.
TCAATACACTATACTCAAAAACATAAAACAGAAAGAGAAAACAACAAAAATAAACGGCTAACTGCCATTCCAAATTCAAAATGAAATGAGATGTCAAATGAAATTAGCAAATTTGATAATGAAAACACTTTTTTGCCAAATTTCGAAATTACCTCATTTCGGCTCTAATCAAAACGTAGTATTAAGCTATTTCTTAACTTTTATACTCTTGTAATGCCACCTTGCGGTCATCACAATATCAACTTAAGAAATGAACCAGCACTAACTTCAAACGAAGGGATTTTCAAATAGAGAGTAAAACGAAATATAAGGTATCTCTAATATCCAACCGCCGCTGTGAAACGACGCCTTATTAGAAGAAAAGAATAAAACTTGATTAATTTCTTGAGCTGAATGTTTTGTTTTAATTAAAATTCTTTTATTATAACTTCAGGTGTGGGGTTCAAACTAAAAAACAATAATATTAAATAAAAGTCACGCGAATCATGTGTATTTCGACGAAAACGACAAAGCAGACGATAGTCGACGCCCTCATTGCCGCCGACATAGAAATTCCAGCAGCTGCTACGATACAACAACTGAGAGCATTATATCAGAAGCTGACTGATGGTCAATCCATCGAACCAACAGTAAACCCAGCTGATGAGAACACCGAGGAGCCTGTCGATAAAGACGACGACACAGTTTTGTCCCAAACAGACCAGCTGGAGACTCAATTCAAAGTATTGAAGCTGCAACATGAAGTGGTAAATCTGCAACAACAGATCCGCACAATGCAGCAGTGGCCGATTACGGAAAGCGCGGCGGATCGCTTTCAATAGCGGATTTGTATTTTCTTATTCCCAAAAGCACTTTCGCTTTCCATTTTTTGTATGAAAGCGATAGGTTCCTAGGTGACGGATTGGTGGCGAATTGAAAACAAAAATGCAAAAAAATGAATTTGCAAATATATCTTCTTATCTTCCTTCTTAACATTATCATTTTAAATCACACTTATTTGGTTCATTTAAATGTTTTATTTAATGACTAATAGCAACAAAATCGAATAAATATACAAAAAAATTATTCTTTTGGCACAAAATGTTAATAAAGAAGTTTCACATCAAAAAATTCTTCGACGGCCAAGAACAACTGTCATTTTTTGTTGGAAAAATTGAAAAGTGGAAGTAAAAATGGAATATTTTTTGGAAAAATTGAGAGAGTGGAAAATAAAAATGGAAGTGGGCTGGAAATATTTGATATTAATATAAACAAACTGGAACGGTCGGTTTCTTCTACTTTCGCTTTTGAGAATAACCTAAAGCGAAGACGGTCTAAATTGAAATATTGCTTTCAATACGATCCGCCGCGGTTTCCGGAATCGGCCCACTGGGCGCGGCCGAAAGCAGTCCCCATCAAGCAGTCAGTTTCGAACATCTGGAGAATTCCCTCAACACATTTACTGGCAAGAACCACTAAGACATCAGAAAGTGGTGCGAGGTGGGAGTGCCAGCAGTACACCGCGACACGTTCGTTCACGCAAGACGATATGTGCTTGGGTGTGCGCCGGCTGATGAAGGAGACGGCAAGAGATTTCATCAACGCACAAGGTGTTGTCGACTACCAGCAGCTGAAGGCGTCTCTCATCGAAACTTTCGGACGACAAGTTACGCATCTATCGACAGTTGGAGCACCGAAAGATCCGTCCAGATGAATCATGCCTGGAATTTGTCATTGCTATGAAGTCCATAGCAGCCAAAACTGATGTGCCTGCAGCAGAATTGTGCACATTCATCATCGATGGGTTCAATGATGAGAGCACAAACAACGCTCATCAATGATAGCAGGACACTTAGTTAGTTGTTGTCGAGGCTCGACCGCTACGAGCAAAAGCAATCATCGACACGCCAACTGAAATCTATTGCTGTTGCATCATCCTCAGTTGCCAGCAAACCGAAGCCAAACACCGCTGTAAAACAACAAAACCTATCCAAAGTCAGACGTTACAATTGCAGCCGTTTTGGACACCCAAAGCCACCTAGACCCATTGATGCGTGCTTCATCTGTAAAATCGGGCACATGCACTAAAGCTGCCCGAAAGCACGACGAAGACATCAGAAGATTGTTGTAGTTGTTACACGTCTATTAGCCTATTCAGACAATGATGACGAGGTGACAGGCCCATTAAACGTCATACAAATGGTAAGTGTAGCCTTTTGTAACAGCCAAGTTCGGCGTACTGATTTTACGAATGTTTTCTCTTTATTGGATACCGGCAGTGAAATTAGTATCATCAAAGGTTCATTAGTGCCAGATAGTGTCAGATTGTCGGACGTACCAGGATCAACGAGATATTCCGGAATTGGGCGTATAAGAATCCAGTCATATGGTATTATACAAACTTACATAATGTCTCTAATCTCTCTATGTCCTTCCAGACAATTCGATGACGTTACCGTTGATCCTGGGACGCGACTTTTTGCACAAATTTCATATCCATTTAGGGCAAAATAAACTTAAAAATCAAAATGCGAACTCACATATAAATAAAGATTTACTTTCAAAGCATCCGTATCTTCATGCGTTCGATTTGGTTAATTCAGATAAAGTAGTTGGTTGTAGTGGTAGTCCGATGACCTCATCGGTGTGAATATTGTGTCTGGTAAAAGTTTAGTTGGGGAAGCTGATGGTGTCGAGAGTCCGTTGTCTAATGGGGATAAAATAAGGTGTCAGTGTGGGCAAATTCCTAAACGCAAAACTTGCGCAAATTATGATAAGCAAATAGTTCCTAAATGCAAACATTTAAATCCCTGCAAAGCAAATTGTCCCAAAACGCAGTCGACTTTTTTACTTGCGCAAATGTAAAAAGTATCTTGCGCACTTCACTTGGTTTTGTTTGGCATTAGTTGTGTCTGGAATTTTTCTACACTTACTTTATTTGTTTTTTGAAGAAAAGTAATTTATATTTACTAAAAGACAAAAAATAACTATTTTATGACTAATTTTAAAAGTATGGAAAACTGAAGTCTTAAAAAGCTTCTGGGGTCAAGTTCTTAAGGAAATATTTGAAAACAGTCCTCAATTTTCTTTTACAAAAGAAGAAATGCTTCGCAAATTAAGCAACCTTCTTATAACATATAAAACAAAGGAATTGGGAAACTGGGAGTACCTACTATGACTTGTTTGTTTCATGAAGTGTAGATATAGAACAAAGCAAAATTAACTCAGTAAAATCTTTACTAAAATAATTTTTGTTTGGGGATCCATAATTCATTCCAGCAAAAATCAACAAACAACGCAAATGTCCGTTCCGAATCGTCATAGGTATACATGCTGTGCAAACATGCTTTTAACATTTCAACTTGCTTTTTATATATGCTTTGCATGTATTTTGCTTTGCAAATGTTGTGTTTAGGACTTTGGCCTGTGCCTCTGTCCCGCCGAGTGATATTATTGCGCCGCCGATACAGTGTGCTGATAGTTATGATGAGTGTATTTCACAGATGTGTGCTATAGATATATGTAGGTAGCTTAGAAGTTGATATGGATATATGCCCAAGGTTGGGAAAAGGCCAGGTAGAAGCATTCACAGCAGTTATTGATAGGGCTTATTTAAAACCTTTAAATACACAGCGTAATCCCCACAACTACAAAATGAAGATTCGTCTTACCGATGACACACCCTTTTATTGACCGCCTAGACGATTATCAGTATATGAACAAACAGAGGTACGGAAAAATATAAATAATTTGCTTGAACGAAAAATAATCCGACATAGTAAGTCACCATATGCTTCGGCGCGGCGGAAAAAGAAGAACGGTGAATTACGTATGTGTAAAGACCATCGCTTGCTGAATAAGAAAACCATTCGCGATAATTTTCCTCTTCCATTGATAGAGAATTGCCTTGAGTACATGGAAGGTAAGCGATGGTTTACATTGCTCGATTTGAAAGACGGTTTTAATCAGGGGTGGAATCGCGTAAGGCGATAGTTGATTGTTCATCATCAAAATAAACGCTTTTGCTTCACGTAAGGTGATTATCAAATTGACTATCACTTTTTTGCTAAGGTTTGTGAGTGACAGCTATTTAGGTGTCACTTTCATACATTTTGCTTAATATTTTTGAGAAAGATAAGTTGTGTTAGCTTAAGCTCCGCCATAAATCGATAGTTAAATGAAAAAAAGTTATCAAAGTTAAAATAAAATATAAGTGAACAGTAATGTTTGTATAATATACATATATAGGGGGAAGAGTACGATAACTCAGGCGCCAAGAAATGATAACGGTTTTTTGAAGTACGTTTAAATACAAACATTTTATACAGGAGGGGGGGTCTATCTCCCCCCGTTTGGGCGGGAGGAGCAATTTAAAAAAGTACTAAAAATAAAAAAAAAATTATCAAAAAATAACGGTAATAGTAACAATTAAGTTTTACGTCTTTATTTAAAGCCAATACTTTGTTCTATTAGCAAGTTTTTAAATCAAGTGAAATCTATGCATAGTTTTTGAAAAAATGGGTTTTGAACTCAAAATTTGGGGAAAAAAAACATAAAAAAAAGTTTAAATAGTAATTTTTCAGAACTGTAAAATTATATATATTATTTTTTGTTTGTTCGTTGCTCTAATTAATTCCTAATCGAAAACTAAAAACTAGATGATTTTTGTCTTCTACTTCTTGAGAAAATTAAAAATTACTAAAACTACTTTTTTATGAAATTTTTTTTGCTCGCTGCAGCAAATTTATATATTTTCTTAATATTAATGTTTGTGTCTTACATACCTATGTAATGCAATTGTAATGTTTAAAGTATGTTTACCTACTTAGATCATTAAAAAAAACCAACAAACAATCGAATTTTGTACCGTTGTTTTTTCATGCACGTGTGGTCTACAAATTATTATATTTACGAAGGTTATTATTTGTTCAACCTTTGAATGAAGTGTTTTTCTTTTGTTAATTAACAATCGCAGCTAAGCATTCATAACTCAAAAGTTTTTCAATGTTTTGTTCGTTTGGGGATTTGGTATCTTCGGTATGACTTCATTGATAAAACTAACATACATTTTTAAGACATTTTAAAACACGGACTTGACTATTTAAACTTAACAAATGGACTGATACCGTCTACACACGAATTGACTGACTCGGACGTGGAATGCCTCCTCGCGGTGCATTCTGGATAACGCTTAATGACTTTCTAAATTGAAACTTAGCATACACCCAACCTCGCACCTACCCCAAATCCTATAGTCTGCCCAAGCATGGGGGTTGCAGGGGAGCAGCATGCTCCCCTTCCATACCTCACTGTTTATATATACATCGTAATGCTGGACACTATATTTATCTAAGCAAGCAAAAAAAAAAAACAAAAGTCTCATAAAAAACTAGTTTCAGTAATTTTTAATTTTATCAAGAAGTAGAAGACGAAAAATCATCTAGTTTTCAGTTTTCGATAAGGAATTAAATAGAGCAACGAATTTTAGAAAAAAAATTATATATATAATTTTACAGTTCTGAAAATTACACTTTAAACTTTTTTTCCCCAAATTTTGAGTTCAATTTTTCTATGCGCCAACCAAAACGACATTACAAAAATTTACATTAATTTTAAATCAGTTAAGCATCGTACTATCCCCTAACATTTTACTTATGTTAAAATCACCACCTCTTTATTTTTATCTTTTTAGTATCGTACTTAATCCATATGAGAAATTTTGAGAAATTTACTCCGGTATAGGATGGACCAGAATGTTCCAGGTTCGAGTCCTGCTGGTACCCAACTTTTTTTTTCTTTTTTACTTTTTTTTTTGTAAATAATGAAGTTAAACTAACAAAAATATAAATATTGGGTACTTATTTTAAGCACATGATGGTTTTCCATCATAAAATAATTAATTTACAACGCATAAAAACAATAATTGTGTTTATCAAATTCAAACCCTACAAATGATCTGCTTTTTTTAATATCACTCTACGCAGAACAAAGAAAAGTTGATAATCAAAATTGATTATCAAAACAGCGACAGTCAACTATCGCCTAAGCCGATTCCAACCCAGCTTGGAGTTGAAGATGATTCTGTACAGTTGGTAAGGTATACATCTTTTGAAAATCCAGATGGGCAGGACGAATATCTGCGAATGCCATTCGGACTGAAGTATGCCCCAGCCGACTTCGAACGATTCGTCCATCAAATATTTCAAGATCTGATAGAGGCAGGTAAAATTATTATATACTTGGACGACATAGCTATTGCGACCGCTGACTTCGATTCGTATTTAGAAATACTTGGTGAAGTTTTACGACGACTTTATGAAAAGGATGGATGAGTAAATGCGAGATTGGGTACGATGAGATTGATTACTTAGGATATGCAGTTAATGCTTCGGGCATACGACCAACAAACGCCCACATTCAATCTATAGATTAGTTTTGTACCATCATTTTCGAAAATAGCTAACCCATTGCTAGACTTGCTGCACAAAGAAGTTAGGTATGCTTTCAATGACGAATGTTTGGGAGCTTTTAAAGAATTACGTAGTAGATTGGTTTCCGCCCCAGTCCTCGCCATTTTCAATCCACAAGGGGAAACCGAACTACATTGTGATGCTAGTAGCCATGGGTTTGGCTCAGCCCTGGTGCAAAGCTAGGATGATGGAAAATTCCATTCAGTTGCCTTCTTTTCAAAGACGACAACCCCATCTGAGGCAAAGTTCCACAATTTTGAACTCGAGACACTAGCAATCTTATACTCGCTCCAACGGTTTCGGGTATGCCTTGAGGGCATACCATATAAGATTATCACGGACTGTAATTCTTTAACTCTCACGTTATACAAAAAGCAAGTTAATGCAAGAATAGCAAGATGGGCTTAAAACTTGAAAATTAAAACTATTCTATTCAGTATAGGAGTGGTACGTCAATGGGCCATGTGGACGCTCTAAGTCGAAATCCATAAGTTGCTAACATTAACCCCTATTACGAAATTCGTATTATTAAGTCGTATTTGGTCGTATGTTGGGCTTGTGATTTGCTTAATGGCAAAATGTAATCTTTTTTGGTACAAAGCTTTTGAAAATGTACGAATAGAGACATTGCAATGGTGGCATTTAAACTTAACAATATCATCATCAAAAGACATGGCTAAAAGAACTATTTGTGTTCTTTCGAACAATTTTTGTTCTTTTCGCCATGTCTGTTGACAAATATGTTGTTAAGTTTTAATACCAGCATCGCAGTCTCTCAGCCCTATCGAGGTATCCGTTCGGAGAAATTGTTTTTCCGATCTATTCGAAATCGGAGAATTTTCTACCGAGGTATCCGTTCCCATTGACAGATCGGACAATCTTCCGATAAAATGCAACGACTATCATCGCATAGCGATGAAGTGCGTTCAGTCCAGAATTGTTGACAGTTGTGCGTTAAATTTCTTCCGAAATTCTCCGACAGAAAATAGTTGCGGAATATTTTAAGAAAAGTAAGCAAAAAAATATAATTTTGTTTCGCTAGTGCAATAAACAACGAAGACGACTCAGCAAGAGAGGTTGGTTGAAATAACAAATAGATGATAAAGCAATATTATCCATTTTTGTGGACCAATTTATAAACTTTTCAACATCACAAAGATTTTCACTTATTGAACTAATCCGGACGAAGGTGTCAAATAAATGCGATTGTATGCTTTATCTTTTTTGTTCCGAAGTGGATACCTCGAACGAAATCTAAGTTCCGATCGGAACGGACTATCGTTTCGGAACTTTTTCCCAATGGATACCTCGATAGGGCTGTCTATTCGTTAATTCTCAAAATCTTTGAACCGAAAAAGATGATACTTTACCATTATGGAAACTTCAAACCCAACATACGACTAAATACGACTTAAAAATACGAATTTCTTAATAGGGGTGATTAATGGAGACGAGGTAGATTTTCATATTCAGCTAGCTCAGAATATAAACAATAAATAAATCCGGTGGCACAACGGCTCATGAAGAACCAGGGCCTAGTGACTAACAACTCGCAACCATTCCTGTGTGCGCCTTTCGACAGGAATGGAAGGGACCTACAATTTTATGCCGAATCCGAACGGCTAGACGAGAAGCACTTATTCGTGACAAGTGATACTCTTGGAGGATTTGTCAATTCCTCGTGATCTACAGACATTCAAAACCAATGTACATCGGTTTCTCCTTTCAAATCCCCTCCAACCTACCTAATCGCTCGTGCTGTGTTTATCGCTTTAAGGGTATTCATAACCCCTTTAGCGCGTGCTAAAAAAAAAAAAAAAGAGGCAGTAGCCCTGAAAAAAAACTTTTTAGTTTTTAGGTGGACGAGGCTGGGAAGCGATCCCAGACCTCCAGCGCTAGCTCCGAATAGGGATGTCAAAATTAGAAAGCTCAGAAGAAAACTTGAGACACTTTTACATCCCACATCACTCACAGTGCTTTGTCATTATATGCAGTGTGTGTATGTATCATACCATACAATGCTTATAATTGATTGAGCCAAAGCATATCAGATAAATTGTTGTTATTGATTGTGGGTATCCAGGGGCGGATCAGTGCATTTGCTATTTAGGCATAACACTAGTAGTATTTGTACTGGGAAGTTTTTTGGGGCCCAAAATTGATAACAGCATAGTTAACTGTCTGATTTGGTTTCTTGTGTCTGTTTTTTCGTAGTGGGGGGTGAATTTAGGGTTGAATACAGCAACATTCGGGGACTTAGGCAGAATTTTTGTGCTGCATATGTCCATACTGTGAAAAACAGGCCAGCTGTTTTGGCACTTAGTGAAACGCAGGTAAGGGAAAATACCGATCACTCGGAATTCAGCCTACATGGTTATAGCTTAGTGCCTTTATTATTTTGTCATCATGGTCTCGCCGTGTATGTTCGAAACGATGTTGCTTATCAGCTTCAACCACAAAACGGTTCTTGTTTGAATACAAACTTTAATTTCATGTGGTTTAAATTCACCATCCATAAGCGCATCATCCATACTTGTTTTGTTTATCGTAGTCCTAGTTTGGATGGTAATTCGACTTCCAATGAACTCGATGCACTATCTGACTCCATCCAGAGAATTATTTCCCATTTTCCGCAGAGTGAAATCGTTGTTACGGGCGATTTCAATGTACATAATTCTTCGTGGCTACGCTATTCGGGTCAGACAACACCCGAAGGAAGGTACGCCGAGATTTTTGCTGAGTTAAACAACTTAACTCAGCTTGTTGACGAGCCTACTCGGATTCCTGACGTTGCAGGTCAATCCGCTAACACTCTAGACTTGTTCCTTACCTCTGACGCTGATAAATACACTATTAGTATATTATCGCCTCTAGGCACATCAGACCATTGTGTCATATCTGCAAATTTCTCATGCCAACAAAATCCAGTTAGAGAAAAAACTCCCAAGAGAACCGTTTGGTAATACGAGAAAGCCAACTGGGACGGTCTCAATAATTTCGGTCTCAATAATTCCTCGATAGTGATGTTGACGCCAGTGTAGATATGATTATAAACTTGATTCTTTGTGGAATGAGAAATTTTATCCCGAATAGGGTGAAATCTATCAAACCCAAAGAAAACTCATGGTTTGATTCGAGCTGTAAAGAGGTTATTAGGATTAGAGAAGTAAGCTTCCGATGTTATAAAGCTAGAAAGACCTGTAACGTTCATATTCTTAGAACCAAATTTTTACATGATCAAAAAATACGGCAAAAAATACTACAATGTCCCAAAGGTAGTAAACATTTTTGGTCATTTGTAAGAAACATACGAAATACCATCTCGTCCTCGGTTCCAACGCTCGTCTACAATGATACTCCTTTTGTCAGCTCGCAAGATAAAGCCAAATTGCTTGCAGCACAGTTTGCTGTTAATTCAACGCTGCCAGAAAGTGTTATGACTCCTCCTGTACTTGAGAGCGTAAATGATTTTATGGGAAAAATCTTCTTTCGCACTCATGCAGTTGCTAGAGTTCTAAAGGATCTCCATGTACACAAATCCGCTGGCCCGGATAGTATCCCTCCCATTGTTCTGAAGAGGTGTTCTTCAACGCTGGCAAAACCACTGCGTAAGCTTTTCCATCTGTCCTACTCTACTGGTCTCTTTCCGACTGGATGGAAAACAGCATTTGTGCAGCCTGTCCCTTAAACAGGCGTATCTTCTTCACGCTCTAACTATCGACCAATTGCACTTACGTCCCTTCTTTCCAAGTTCATCGAAACGCTGATTAATTTCCAGCTCAAGAAATATCTCGAGGAACGAAAGCTTCTTAATGACCGGCAGTACGGCTTTCGTAGCAATAGGTCCACTGGTGATCTGATGGTATATCTCACCGAACAGTGGAACAAATCTTTACAGCGTTTTGGAGAAAGTAAGACTATTGCACTTGATATTTCAAAAGCGTTTGATAGAGTTTGGCACCAAGCTCTCTTATCGAAAATGCGCGCATTTGGTTTGGATGAACCTCTTCTTCGTTGGATTAGAAATTACCTTTCGGACCGTTCAATACAAGTCGTATTGGACGGTTTCAATTCTGAAATCCACAAAATAAATGCTGGTGTGCCCCAGGGCTCCGTTTTGTCTCCGACTCTCTTCCTTATTTTTGTAAATGATCTTTTGTCTGAAACTTCTAATCCATTAAACTGTTTTGCTGATGATAGTACCCTCAGCTTCTCATATTCGTTTACAGATTCTCATCCATGTCCTTCGGATGTGGAATTTGAACGGCAGCGTATGATAAGCTCATTAAGTTCTGATCTCGACAGCATTGTCCAATGGGGAATCAAAAACCGCGTAGAATTTAATGCTTCTAAAACTCAATGTTGTATCCTGTCGTTAAAGCGAAACCCACCCCCAAGGCCGCTATCCATGGGCGGCACTTGCATCGAGGAAACCGAACAGCTCTCAGTTCTCGGTATGTGTGTCACAAGACCACCTTTTGTGGAATGACCACATATTTGATGTCGCCAAAAACGCTGCAAAGTGTTTTGGGTTTATCCGTAGATGCTAGAAGTTTTTTTCCCCTTCTGATCTGGCTGTGATCTACAAAGCCTTTATTCGTCCAAAACTTGAGTTCAATTCTCATGTTTGGGCAGGAGCTCCAAAAACTCACTTGAGTTTGTTGGACACAATTCAAAAAAGAGCTTAAATGATAGGCGAAAGATCTATAACAGAAACAATTACATCTCTCGAACACCGTAATGTTTCGTGTCTTTCTCTATTTTATCGCTATTATTATAATCAATATTCTAGTGAAATAGCCAGTTGCATTCCTCCCCCTAAAAAATTCAACCGTAATACCCGCGCTTCTAGGAATGCCCATCAGTTCACCCTTGAGCCCAACTTCGGACGTACTGTAATGTACAGAGATTCTTTCTTCAGTGGCACCACACGAATGTGGAATGCTTTACCTGACTCGACTTTCCCCTCCTATTTCGATGTGCAAACGTTCAAAACCAATGTGCCTCGGTATCTCCTTCTAACCCCTTTTGCGCGCGTGGAATAAAAAAATCTGTTTTGCTACAAATGTGGCTACAGTTACATGTAAGAAGCATTTGGTGGGAAACCGATTGATGGGCGAGATGGCTAATTCTATTGGCAATAAATTTGATGCGCAAAACCAAAAAGATAATATAACTATATTGAAAAGAGCATCTAACATTTTAGATACACCTTTAGACATTAAACCATTTTATATTGATTTGCACCAAAGGAAATTAAATTATTCAAAAGCTCGTTCTAGAATCTTTAAGGCCGAACCATCCAAACAAATTTTGAAGGCGAGAGAAAGATTTAGGAAACGAAAGAATTTCCGTTCAGCTATAGAATCGACACAAATATGTACGGATACTGATGCACGACCTTTCATCAGTATTCGTATCGGTACCGAAACAATATTGTCACTTCTTGATTCCGGTGCATCAGTCAGTGCCTTAGGTAGAGAAAATTTAGAGTTCATAGAGCGCAATCAGATTAAGATAGAGAAAGTGCAATCTTCTATCAGTACTGCTGATGGTTCCAAACAGAATATCATTGGTTATTGTCGGATTCCTGTGACTTTTAACCAAATTTCAAAAGGAGTTTTATTCTTTGTTGTCCCGTCGCTCCGAAAAAAAGTTTATTTAGGCATAAACTTCTGGAGAGATTTTCAAATAGCCCCTAATATTATATCCGAAATATGCCTTGACAGTAATTCTGCTTCAACCCTGTCTAAATTACATAAATTTGACCAATGTCAAAAATATGAACTTGACAAAGTAGTACGAAGATTTCCATCTTTTGCCAATCAAGGTCTACTTACTTACTTACTTAGGTCCTCGGACCTATTACGTCCGTGATGTTTCCCTTACGGGACATAGGGCCTCCACTACACCTACGCGCCATCGTGTACGATTTCTTGAAATGTATTTCAGTTCTCTCCAACTTTTCCCCAGTCGTGCCGATTCCTGTTCGATCGTTCTTCGCCATGTACTTCTAGGCCGGCTCACTTGTCTTACCTCCTGTGTGAGCGGGTTCCACTGCATTGCTTGAGATGCAATGCACCGATCGCCTTTTCGAAGCGTATGGCCAATCCACTGCCACTTTCTTCTTCGTATAATAGAGTCTATGGGCTCCTGACCAGTTCTCGCATGAAGTTCGGCATTGGAGATACGGTTGGGCCAGAAAATCCTCAAGATGTTTCGTAGACATCTATTAACGAAGGTTTGCAGCTTTCTAGTGACAGTTTCAGTGACTTTCCAAGTGCTGCAGCCGTAAAGCAGAACGGATTCAACATTGGCGCGGAACAGTCGTAGTTTGGTCTTTAAGCTAAAAGAGTTGTTTCTCCATATTTTGGACAGCATTCCGAACGCAGCCTTTGCTTTTCTGATTCGGCTGTTTACGTCCAGTTCAGTTCCGCCACCCGTAGAGACAATACTCCCAAGATATTGGAAATCCTGTACCATCTCTACGGGTTGTCCAGAAATATTTACTTGGATTGATGAGGAAGTTCCAAGGCTGATCCATTTAGTTTTTGCCGAGTTGATCTTAAGCCCTACGATTTCTGCTTCTCTCTCCACCCTTGTTGTCATTTGATGGAGATCCATGATCCTATGAGAGAGTAAGCATACGTCGTCCGCGTAGTCCAGATGTTTTAGGTGAGATTGCAGAGTCCACTGAATTCCTCCATTTCCATTTGACAAAGCTGCGTGCAGTACGTCACTTACCACCAACAGGAACAGTATTGGTGACAGTATACAGCCTTGCCTAACTCCACTTTGGATTTCAAACTCCTCTGACAGCCTACCTTTGTGCAAAACGTGACACCTGGATCCATCATATGTAGCCTTGATAATAGCAATCAATTTATCTGGGATGCCCCTCCTGTGCAAAGCAAGCCAAATAAATTCTCTATTGACACTGTCGAACGCCTTTTCAAAATCGATGAACAGCAGGTGAAGTGGTGATCGATATTCAACGCACTGTTCGATGATGATCCGCAAGGTGTTGATGTGATCCACACAGGAAGATCCAGTGCGGAAACCTGCTTGTTCGGCGTCAAGTGTGTCTTCGAGGTGGTCTTTAATTCGGTCCAATATTATCCTTGCTATTATCTTGGCTACTGCAGGCAGAACGCATATTCCTCTCCAGTTTTCGCACTGTGTGAGATCTCCTTTCTTTGGAAGCTTGACAATCATTCCTTTTTTCCACTCTTCAGGAAAGCTCTCTGTTTCCCAAGCTCTCTTAATAAGTGGGTGCAGTAGCTCGCTCGATGTCGTTGGGGCTGCTCCTAAGAGCTCTGCAGGAATACCATCAAGTCCAACCGCTTTGTTGTTCTTCAGTGCTCTGATGGCGGTGATAATTTCTTCTTTACTGGGGGGTACGGTGCGTATTCGGGAAATTGTTACTTCGGGTAGCTCAGTGGGAATAGGGTTCACTTCACTTGCGAAAACGCGGTTTAAAACCGCAGAAAAGTGTTCCCTCCACCTTATGAGCTGGTCCTCATCCGAAATTAGCAGGGATCCGTTTGTGTCTTTAACCAGGTGTTGTTTAGAGCTCTGGACACCAGTGAGCTCTTTGGTAATTCTGTAGACGGTCCTACTGTCACACCTACTAGCGGCTTCTTCTGCTTCTGTAGCCAGTGCGTTGATGTAGTTACGCTTATCACGTCTCACACTACGGTGAACTTCCCTCATCTTCATGCGGTACGTAGACTCAAGCTCGTTTCTCCCTGCTGCTGGGGTAGCTGCGATGCGAGCTTTAAGGTGTTTCCTTTCTTCGATCCTTGCCCAAGTTTCGTCGGAAAGCCAAGCACTATTTCTCCCTTGTGCCCGGCCGACTATACTTTCAGCACCGGATATGAACACATTTTTCACAGCACACCAATGATTTTCGATGGATGTGGTTTCCGTGCTGCTGATTGCGTTCAATCCTTGTGAAAGGTGGTCCCCTAGTTGTTGGCGCACTGCGGGATCCTTTAGTCTATCTGTATTAAACTGGGGCATTCGAGTGTTTCCTTGGGATCTACGAACTGCAGCTGTACGAAATCTTACGGTAGCAACCATCAGATGGTGGTCCCGGGCCATTCCCATGTCAGCACCTCTTCTGTTACGGACGTCCTGAAGACTGCTTCTAAAACGCCGGCTGATCGCGAAGTGGTCAATTTGGTTGGAAGTTGCTTGTCTGTCAGTCGACACCCAACTGACTTTGTGGCACGTCTTATGCTCGAACATGGTCCCTCCAATAACAAGGCCGTTAGCGTTGCAGAAATCGACAAATCGTTCGCCATTGTCGTTTCGGTTACCAACACCATGTTTTCCCATGACATGCCTTAGCCCAAAGTTGTCATTGCCAACCTTGGCATTTAAGTCTCCCATCACCATAACTATATCACCTCGTGGAACGCTATCATAAGCAGCACTCAGCCGGTTATAAAAGGCCTCCTTCTCCTCGTCAGAAGAGAGCAAAGTTGGGGCGTAACACTGTATGATGGTGACGTGACGTACTCTAGTCCGGAACCTGGCTTTCAGGATCCTGTCACCTAAAGGCTCCCAGGAAATTAGGCTTTTGAGAGCTGTTTTGGAAAGCAGCAATCCAACGCCAGATTCCCGAGCGCTTCCAGGTGTTTTTCCGGAATAGAATAGTACAGTGTTACGGGTTGGTGACTTGAACTTCCCCGAACCCAGCCATCTAACTTCACTTATCCTTAAGATGTCCATCCTATACCGCATGAATTCCCTCTCTAGTTGCAGGAATCTGGCATTCTGAGGACCTTCTTTTCCGTTGTCAAGAAGCGTCTTCACATTCCAGAAACCAATCTTTGTCCGGGTACAATAGCCAAAAGTCGTCAACGAGTTATCATTAATTATCCGAGGCGTAGTGTTGGTTTCGGTAGCGGGTTGATTTCAGTTACGGAGAATGCTAACCTCCGTAACCTATCCTAGAAAGCTAGGCCTTTTCGCACTTGTAATTTTGGCCTATTTATGTATATTGGGATACATAAATAGTTGCCCGGGGACCACCACGAGGAGGTAAAACAAGCACTTCATCGTGACTGATTGTTGCGCTACTGGCCCAGACCAAGTTCTGAGCAATCAATAGTTTCCCGATCAGGCACGATGCAGGTCGCCCAATCAAGGTCTAGGACGAACACATTTAATAACGCATTCAATCGATAGTGGTGATACGCCTCCCATCAAATCAAAATATTTTCCGCTTTCACCACCAAGACAAGAAGAGGCATTCAAACAAATTAAAGAAATGCTAAAATTAAAAGTAATAGAACCGAGTGATAGTCCATGGTCTAGTCCGATTGTTCTCGTTAATAAAGGAGATATGATGAAATGGCAGGTTAGCTCGGTGGAGCTTGAAGCTTCAGGCTTTTGATTTCACTATTGAACACAGGAAGGGATCACTTAATGTAGTACCTGATGCCCTGTCGAGAATTGATATGGAAGAACTCGTTGTAGGGGACATTCCATCTGAGATTGCTTTGAATTCTCAAGAATTAGTAAGTGAAGAATACAGGGATTTACGGGAAGAAATTCAATCCAATTGTGAAATTCTTCCCAATTTATGCGTCTCTGAGAATTTCATTTACAAAAGAACAAAGTTTAGAGAAGGAAGTGTCGATGAAGAAGACCATCTGTGGATGCTTTGGCTTCCCAAGGGTTTGACTGGAAGAGTAATTGAATATGCGCATCTTTCCGCAACGACATGTCATGGCGGATATGCCAAAACACTTTTTCGTATTCGTCAAAAATACTTTTGGCAAACATGGCACGTGATGTTAAAGCGTTAATAGATTGTTGCAACATGTGTAAGGGAGTAAAAGCCACCAATAAAATTCTCCGCTCGGTCATGGGAAACCAAATTGTCACGGAACGGCCTTTCCAAAGGCTATACGTGGATTTCCTTGGTCCATATCCGAGGACCAAAAATGGAAACTCAATTATCTTCATATTTATCGATCACTTTTATAAATTTCTCTTTCTTAAGGCAATGAAAAAGGCAACGTCCTTGAATGTATGTAATTACTTGCAGTCCGAAGTATTTAACCTCGTTGGTGTTCCACAGTATTTTCACAGTGATAATGGTCGGCAATTTCTCTCCAAAGATTTCACTGCCTTTTTAAATGCTTATGGATTTCAGCACATAACAACAGGATTGTATTCCCCACAAGCTAATGTGTCTAAAAGAGCTAACCGAGAAATAGTTGCGAAATTACGTTGTTTTATTGGACGAGACCACACTAAGTGGGATGAATATATGTCACAAATAACAGCTATACTGAGAAGTGATAACCACAGTGCCATAAAGTGCTCTCCGTATTTTTCTACATTTGGTCAAAATATGATACAACATGGATCGGCTTATAGTATCCTAAACAAAATTAAATGTATGCAAGAGCCCTCTATTAACATTTTGACGAGTTCAGACAGACTAAATAATTTACGAGAAAATATCGCAACAAAATTGGACTAAGCTCATTTAAGATCAGCCAAGTTATACAATACCAGATCGAAACCTGTCATATTCAAGGTTGGACAAGAAGTTTACAAAAGAAATTTCGAACAGAGCAGTTTCGCTGAAGCTCGTATTGCTAAATTTTCCCATAAATTTTTAAAATGCAGAATTCGAAAAAGGGTGGGCAATAGTCTCTTTGAATTAGAAAAACTCAATGGCGAATATAAAGGGAAATATCACGCCAAGGATATTAAACCTTGAAGCTTTTGCCCGGCTTTTCGTGGGTCGAGCCACACATCAAATCAGGCTCATTCCTTATCCTTTTTGTTTACTCCTTCTTTATCGCAAACAAAGCAGGTTTGTTGCATGAAAACTACCTTCCGAAATTAAAATTCAAAAAAAAAAGATCAAAAGCAAAGAGAAAAATTTTAATTAAGTTTTTAAAATCGAACTGAATATTTTTCAGTCAGCGCAGAAATTTCAGTTCAAACGTTTAAATTTAAAGACAAAAAAAAAAAAATTTTCCTTAAAAAGTTTAAAACCAGTCAGAAAACCCAACAAGAAAAGAATTCCCTGATGAAGAGGAATAATTCCTTGGAGTAACTTCAATCGAATTTTGATCATTAAATTGGAACTGACCAATTTCTAATTTGACTATTTCCCACGATCCCGAAGAATCAAAGAGGAAAAGTTACTATTTTTGAGGCCAATGAGACGAAGATATATTAATTCGATTCAGTGATGGTGCGACGATTCTGCAAATAATTCTAATTTAAAAATAATTCGATTCTAAAAATAAAACTCTTTGAAAACGCTGATTAATTTTTGGAATTCTTATAACCTGCCATTCGAGAACATTTTGATTCAACTAGATATAAAGAAAAAAGGAATAATCAAGAAATACCGGACCTAATTAATCATTCATAATTTTAATCATATATTTACTTTGTTTAAATTTACTTTCATTTTTAATTTTAAATCTTAAGTTCAATTTCAATTTTATATTTTAATTTCGTTTTCAATTTTTATTGTTTAAATTCATTTTGTTTTGCATACAAAATATATATTTTAAAGTTTATGTTGTGCGGGTGTGGAACAAAATAAAATAATAAGTGAATCATTTAGCTTCAGCAGGTTCAAGATTGAATATGTGCGCACATCTTCGTCAGGAATCAATCAAGTAAGTTGCTTTGTTCTTTTTTTTAAACTAATATGAAACGCCTTCCAAAAACCATGACAGACTCTTTAATATGTTTACTATAATAGCATTATTTTAAATTCTTTTTTATACCATATCTATTAATATTAATTTTTTCCTTAAACCTTAACGTAGTTATTCAAATAAATCCGTTTTGATCCATTTTCTAATAACCTTTTATTTAAAATTGTGAATAATTGTTTAAAATGAGTTGAAATGTATGTCAGATTGTTTCAAAAGAATGATGAATGAAGTCTAAGTATTTTTTTGGGGAATTGCTTAGGATGTCCAAGAGGCAAGCGAAATAGGAAAAAGTTGATTTAATGTAGGGGTAACATTACAATAAGAATACGTGTGTTGCCAAGGAGATCTAAGGGTGGGTCAAATGTATTTGGATAAATGAACACCAATTTACCCTTTGCCAATACCTTGTGCTGTCCGTCCGCGTAAATCGTTTTAGAAGAGTCATAAAATTTGTATGATTAGTCCGGCATGATAGTTTTATTTTGTTATTTCCTTTAGATCCATTTGAGTTACAAGAACTCTCCCCTCCGACGAGCTAAGTCTTATCTAGCATGCCACCGTAGCTCAAATGAGATCAAACTTTGAAATTATGGAATAACAAATATGTTGCCCAACGAATAGGCTTTCGATTTTATACTTTTCAGTTTTATGAGTTTAGTTCATCGGATAATTCGATAACGCGTTGCCATGAATAGCATTTTTTCTTAAATAACATAGTCAAATCTTTAAGACCAAGTCAGGAAGGTTTATGCATGTAACATTTTTGTTTTTTTTTTTTAAAACTTCATTATTATAATATTGTTAGTCTGTGATTTACAGCCCCAGCTGAATCCGCATCGCGACAAATTATAATGATTCATTTTTGTTATATCATATCATAAGTCCTTAAGTACAAGTAGCTTTGTTAAAAAGAAGCTATGGTCATATCCAGTTCAAGTAAAATTTTTTTAATAATTTATTTATATTACAAGATATTGGCAAAACGACTCGCTTGATCCTCGACGACATCCAACAGCAACCCCAACTTCCTTACAAATACAACTAATTAATTAGCAAATAATGACCCCAGGCTCGAAGAAAAAAAATACTCCTAAAAATAAAAATTCTAAAAAAATTAATCAGAATGAAAAATTCTCTAGTAATAACGAAAGTTTTTAAGAACAATTAAATACCGGTACAATTCCTAAAGTTATTCATACTCCAAAAGATAAGATAATGTCATATCAAGTTCAAGATGGTCTAAATCAGGCATCAGGAGTTTCTCCTTCATTAAATTCTTCTTTGGTCGAACTTAATCCGACAGATGTTTATCCAGATTCAAATGACATTAATAAAATAGTACAAGCTCTTCAACGAACTATAATTGACTATCAGAAAACCTTAATGCTCAAATATTTCAAAGACAATATAACCGATGAATTTAAAACCATAAAACGGTACATAACCCCAAGAAAATTCTTTCCAATCTTCTTCGCCTAATTTCAGAGGTTTTCCCGAAACACACTCCTTACCTGACCAACAGGGACTGCATTCCGTTAACAAATTCGACCAAAATTGCAAAATTGAAAATTGGAAAATATCATTCAATGGTTTGGAAAGCGTACACGATTTTATATTCAAGGTAGAAACATTGAAAGAACGTGCACAGTGTTCATGGGATCATTTGTTATCAAATTTTCATCTTCTGTTAGAAGGTAAGGCAGATAAATGGTTTTGGCTGTTTTCGAAACAAAACCCAGATTTCTCTTATCAGGTTTTTAAGAAAGCATTAATAAGAAAATTCAGTCATATAGAAAATGACCATGACAAACTTATAAGAATGCTAGAACGGCGTCAAGGGCAAAAAGAATCTTTTGATGATTTCTTCACGGCCTTGATAACAATGAATTCTCGTTTAAATGAACCTATGAGTGATAAAAAACTTATTGAACTCATTAAAAATAATGCAAAAGAATCTTTAGGGTTTTTATTATTCGCATATGATGATATTGATATACAAAAACTTCGCGAAGTTGCAAGACAAGCAGAAAAGCATTTAATGCATCAAAGCTCAACTACTTACAGGACTAAGGGTTGTGTAAACGAAATAAATGACATTGATGAAAATGTTTATGAAAATAGAATTGATAATAATGACAATTTTTCTATAGCCGCATTCGCCCACAATCGTAAAGTGGATAAAGTTGATACCACCAAGTATCAGTGTTGGAATTGCGATGTTATGGGACATTCTTTCTTTGAATGCCCTCAAGAGCAACGCAATCTGAATTGAGTTCCGATCTACAGCCCTCTATGAGCGGTCGTGTGTGTGAGTGATGGAAATACCAGCCAAATACCCCCAGTTCAATAATAATTAATCTAACAAAAATATCCAGTTGTGCTAACCTAATTGCCCCTTTCGAAAAAAAATAAATAATAAATCCAATAATCTAATAGTTACAAATAAAAATAAAAATTCAACTATGTACATATATAGTCGCGCCGAGTAATTAAAAAAAATAGCCCAAATCAACATTACAGTGCAGGTGCCAATACCTAGTGCCAAACAAAATCCAACAAAAAACCATATAAAAACCAACAACAAAAAATAAGTGCACTGATGCGAAGACGATGACGCAGCAGCATACACCATAGCAAACCGGTAAATTTTCCTATCTCTCCTTCGCACATCTCTTACAGTGCTTTGGCTTCGTCATTGCATGCAGAGTATGAGTATGTATATCATCTTATACAAAGCTTGTAATTGATTAAGCCAAAGCATATCAGATAAATTGCTGTTATTATTTTGGGTTTCCAGGGGCGATCAATACATACTATTAAGGCATAACACTGATAGTGTTTTGTATTGTGAAGTTTTATTGGGGCCCAAACTCAATATCAGCATAGATAACTGTCCGATTTGGTTTTTTACGTTTGTTTTTTCGTAATGGCAGGTGAATTTAGGGTCGATATTAGCTAAATACGGGGGCTGAGAAAGAATTTCTGTGCTGTGTACGTACATACTGTAAAAAACAGGCCAGCAGTCTTGGCACTAAGTGAAACCCAGGTAGGTGAAAATTCTGATTACTCCGAATTTAGCCTACCTGCGTATAGCTTAGCGCCTTTATTTTTCCTACACCATGGTCTCGCAATATATGTACGTAATGATGTGGCTCATCAGCTTCAACCACAATATGGCCCTTGTTTAAATATAAAACTTTAACTTCATGTGGTTAAAATTCACCGTCAATAAGCACATCATACATACATGTTTCATTTATCGTAGCTGAAGTTTGGATAGTAATTCGACTTCTAACGAATTCGATGCGCTGTCCGATTCAATCCCGAGAATTGTTTGCCATTATCCGCACTGTGAAATCGTTGTTACGGGCGATTTCAATGTATACAATTCTTCGTGGCTGCGCTATTCTGGTCAGACAACACCCGAAGGAAGGTATGTCGAGATTTTTGCTGAGTTAAACCACCTGACTCAGCTTGTTGACGAGGCTACTCGGATTCCTGACGTTGCAGGTCAAATCGCCAACACTCTAGACTTGTTCCTTACCTCTGACCCTAATAAATACACTATTAGTATATTATCTCCTCTAGGCTCATCAGACCATTGTGTTCTCGTGCCACCAAATCACAGTTAAAGAAAAAATCCCAAAGAGAACCGTTTGGCAATACGAGAAAGCCAACTGGGACGGTCTCAATAATTTCGGTCTCAATAATTCCTCGATAGTGATGTTGACGCCAGTGCAGATATGATTATAAACTTGATTCTTTGTGGAATGAGAAATTTTATCCCGAATAGGGTGAAATCTATCAAACCCAAAGAAAACTCATGGTTTGATTCGAGCTGTAAAGAGGTTATTAGGGTTAGAGAAGTAAGCTTCCGATGTTATAAAGGTAGAAAGACCTGTAACGTTCATATTCTTAGAACCAAATTTTTACATGATCAAAAAATACGGCAAAAAATACTACAATGTCCCAAAGGTAGTAAACATTTTTGGTCATTTGTAAAAAACATACGAAATACCATCTCGTCCTCGGTTCCAACGCTCGTCTACAATGATGCTCCTTTTGTCAGCTCGCAAGATAAACCCAATTTGCTTGCAGCACAGTTTGCTGTTAATTCGACGCTGCCAGAAAGTGTTATGACTCCTCCTGTACTTGAGAGCGTAAATGATTTCATGGGAAAAATCTTCTTTCGCACTCATGCAGTTGCAAGAGTTCTAAAGGATCTCGATGTACACAAATCCGCTGGCCCGGATAGTATCCCTCCCATTGTTCTGAAGAGGTGTTCTTCAACGCTGGCAAAACCACTGCGTAAGCTTTTCCATCTGTCCTACTCTACTGGTCTCTTTCCGACAGGATGGAAAACAGCATTTGTGCAGCCTGTCCCTTAAACAGGCGTATCTTCTTCACGCTCTAACTATCGACCAATTGCACTTACGTTCCTTCTTTCCAAGTTCATGGAAACGCTGATTAATTTCCAGCTCAAGAAATATCTCGAAGAACGAAAGTTTCTTAATGACCGGCAGTACGGCTTTCGTAGCAATAGGTCCACTGGTGATCTGATGGTATATCTCACCGAACATTGGAACAAATCTTTACAGCGTTTTGGAGAAAGTAAGACTATTGCACTTGATATTTCAAAAGCGTTTGATAGAGTTTGGCACCAAGCCCTCTTATCGAAAATGCGCGCATTTGGTTTGGATGAACCTCTTCTTCGTTGGATTAAAAATTACCTTTCGGACCGTTCAATACAAGTCGTATTGGACGGTTTCAATTCTGAAATCCACAAAATAAATGCTGGTGTGCCCCAGGGCTCCGTTTTGTCTCCGACTCTCTTCCTTATTTTTGTAAATGATCTTTTGTCTGAAACTTCTAATCCAATAAACTGTTTTGCTGACGATAATACCCTCAGCTTCTCATATTCGTTTACAGATTCTCATCCATGTCCTTCGGATGTGGAACTTGAACGGCAGCGTATGATAAGCTCATTAAGTTCTGATCTCGACAGCATTGTCCAATGGGGAATCAAAAACCGCGTAGAATTTAATGCTTCTAAAACTCAATGTTGTCTCCTGTCGTTAAAGCGAAACCCACCCCCAAGGCCGCTATCCATGGGCGGCACTTGCATCGAGGAAACCGAACAGCTCTCAGTTCTCGGTATGTGTATCACAAGACCACCTTTTGTGGAATGACCACATATTTGATGTCGCCAAAAACGCTGCTAAGTGTTTAAGGTTTATCCGTAGATGCTAGAAGTTTTTTTCCCCTTCTGATCTGGCTGTGATCTACAAAGCCTTTATTTGTCCAAAACTTGAGTACAATTCTCATGTTTGGGCAGGAGCTCCAAAAACTCACTTGAGTTTGTTGGACACAATTCAAAAGAGAGCTTAAATGATAGGCGAAAGATCTATAACAGAAACAATTACATCTCTTGAACACCGTAATGTTTCGTGTCTTTATTATTATAATCAGTGTTCTAGTGAAATAGCCAGTTGCATTCCTCCCCCTAAAAAATTCAACCGTAATACTCGCGCTTCTAGGAATGCCCATCAGTTCACCCTTGAGCCCAACTTCGTACGTACTGTAATGTACAGAGATTCTTTCTTCAGTGGCACCACACGAATGTGGAATGCTTTACCTGACTCGACTTTCCCCACCTATTTCGATGTGCAAACGTTCAAAACCAATGTGCCTCAGTATCTCCTTCTAACCCCTTTTGGGCGCGTGGAATACATGTAAGAAGCATTTGGTGGGAAACCGATTGATGGGCGAGATGGCTAATTCTATTGGCAATAAATTTGATGCGCAAAACCAAAAAGATAATATAACTATATTGAAAAGAGCATCTAACATTTTAGATACACCTTTAAACATTAAACCATTTTATATTGATTTGCACCAAAGGAAATTAAATTATTCAAAAGCTCGTTCTAGAATCTTTAAGGCCGAACCATCCAAACAAATTTTGAAGGCGAGAGAAAGATTTAGAAAACGAAAGAATTTCCGTTCAGCTATATAATCGACACAAATATGTACGGATACTGATGCACGACCTTTCATCAGTATTCGTATCGGTACCGAAACAATATTGTCACTTCTTGATTCCGGTGCATCAGTCAGTGCCTTAGGTAGAGAAAATTTAGAGTTCATAGAGCGCAATCAGATTAAGATAGAGAAATTGCAATCTTCTATCAGTACTGCTGATGGTTCCAAACAGAATATCGTTGGTTATTGTCGAATTCCTGTGACTTTTAACCAGATTTCAAAAGAAGTTTTATTCTATGTTGTCCCGTCGCTCCGAAAAAAAGTTTATTTAGGCATAAACTTCTGGAGAGATTTTCAAATAGCCCCTAATATTATATCCGAAATATGCCTTGACAGTAATTCTGCTTCAACCCTGTCTAAATTACATAAATTCGACCAATGTCAAAAATATGAACTTGACAAAGTAGTACGAAGTTTTCCATCTTTTGCCAATCAAGGTTTAGGACGTACACATTTAATAACGCATTCAATCGATACTGGTGATACGCCTCCCATCAAATCAAAATATTATCCGCTTTCACCACCAAGACAAGAAGAGGCATTCAAACAAATTAAAGAAATGCTAAAATTAAAAGTAATAGAACCGAGTGATAGTCCATTGTCTAGTCCGATTGTTCTCGTTAATAAAGGAGATAAGGTAAAATGGCAGGTTAGCTTGGTGGAGCTTGAAGCTTCAGGCTTTTGATTTCACTATTGAACACAGGAAGGGATCACTTAATGTAGTACCTGATGCCCTGTCGAGAATTGATATGGAAGAACTCGTTGTAGGGGACATTCCATCTGATATTGATTTGAATTCTCCAAAATTCTAAAGTGAAGAATACAGGGATTCACGGGAAGAAATTCAATCCAATTGTGAAATTCTTCCCAATTTATTCGTCTCTGAGAATTTCATTTACAAAAGAACAAAGTTCAGAGAAGGAAGTGTCGATGAAGAAGACCATCTGTGGATGCTTTGGCTTCCCAAGGGTTTGACTGGAAGAGTAATTGAAGATGTGCATCTTTCCGCAACGACATGTCATGGCGGATATGCCAAAACACTTATTCGTATTCGTCAAAAATACTTTTGGCCAAACATGGCACGTGATGTTAAAGCGTTTATAGATTGTTGAGACATGTGTAAGTAAGTAAAAGCCACCAATAAAATTCTCCGCTCGGTCATGGGAAACCAAATTGTCACGGAACGGCCTTTCCAAAGGCTATACGTGGATTTCCTTGGTCCATATCCGAGGACCAAAAATGGAAACTCAGTTATCTTCATATTTATCGATCACTTTTATAAATTTCTCTTTCTTAAGGCAATGAAAAAGGCAACGTCCTTGAATGCATGTAATTACTTGCAGTCCGAAGTATTTAACCTCGTTGGTGTTCCACAGTATTTTCACAGTGATAATGGTCGGCAATTTCTCTCCAAAGATTTCACTGCCTTTTTAAATGCTTATGGAATTCAGCACATAACAACAGGATTGTATTCCCCACAAGCTAATGTGTCTGAAAGAGCTAACCGAGAAATAGTTGCGAAATTACGTTGTTTTATTGGACGAGACCACACTAAGTGGGATGAATATCTGTCACAAATAACAGCTATACTGAGAAGTGATTACCACAGTGCCATAAAGTGCTCTCCGTATTTTTCTACATTTGGTCAAAATATGATACAACATGGATCGGCTTATAGTATCCTAAACAAAATTAAATGTATGCAAGAGCCCTCTATTAACATTTTGACCAGTTCAGACAGACTAAATAATTTACGAGAAAATATCGCAACAAAATTGGACTAAGCTCATTTAAGATCAGCCAAGTTATACAATACCAGATCGAAACCTGTCATATTCAAGGTTGGACAAGAAGTTTACAAAAGAAATTTCGAACAGAGCAGTTTCGCTGAAGCTCGTTTTGCTAAATTTTCCCATAAATTTTTAAAATGCAGAATTCGAAAAAGGGTGGGCAATAGTCTCTAGAATTAGAAAAACTCAATGGCGAATATAAAGGGAAATATCACGCCAAGGATATTAAACCTTGAAGCTTTTGCCCGGCTTTTCGTGGGTCGAGCCACACATCAAATCAGGCTCATTCCTTATCCTTTTTGTTTACTCCTTCTTTATCGCAAACAAAGCAGGTTTGTTGTGAATGAGAGTTTAGTATCTCAAAAACACTTTGCATGAAAACTACCTTCCGAAATTAAAATTCAAAAAAAAAAAAGATCAAAAGCAAAGAGAAAAATTTTAATTAAGTTTTTAAAATCGAACTGAATATTTTTCAGTCAGCGCAGAAATTTCAGTTCGAACGTTTAAATTTGAAGACAAAAAAAAAAAAATTTCCTTAAAAAGTTTAAAACCAGTCAGAAAACCCAAAAAGAAAAGAATTCCCTGATGAAGAGGAATAATTCCTTGGAGTAACTTCAATCGAATTTTGATCATTAAATTGGAACTGACCAATTTCTAATTTGACTATTTCCCACGATCCCGAAGAATCAAAGAGGAAAAGTTACTAATTTTGAGGCCAATGAGACGAAGATATATTAATTCGATTCAGTGATGGTGCGACGATTCTGCAAATAATTCTAATTTAAAAATAATTCGATTCTTAAAATAAAACTCTTTGAAAACGCTGATTAATTTTTGGAATTCTTATAACCTGCCATTCGAGAACATTTTGATTCAACTAGATATAAAGAAAAAAGGAATAATCAAGAAATACCGGACCTAATTAATCATTCATAATTTTAATCATATATTTACTTTGTTTAAATTTACTTTCATTTTTAATTTTAAATCTTAAGTTCAATTTCAATTTTATATTTTAATTTCGTTTTCAATTTTTATTGTTTAAATTCATTTTGTTTTGCATACAAAACAAAATGATTTTTAAAGTTTATGTTGTGCGGGTGTGGAACAAAATAAAATAATAAGTGAATCATTTAGCTTCAGCAGGTTCAAGATTGAATATGTGCGCACATCTTCGTCAGGAATCAATCAAGTAAGTTGCTTTGTTCTTTTTTTTAAACTAATATGAAACGCCTTTCAAAAACCATGACAGACTCTTTAATATGTTTACTATAATAGCATTATTTTAAATTCTTTTTTATACCATATCTATTAATATTAATTTTTTCCTTAAACCTTAACGTAGTTATTCAATTAAATCCGTTTTGATCCATTTTCTAATAACCTTTTATTTAAAATTGTGAATAATTGTTTAAAATGAGTTGAAATGTATGTCAGATTGTTTCAAAAGAATGATGAATCAAGTCTAAGTATTTTTTTGGGGAATTGCTTAGGATGGTCCAAGAGGCAAGCGAGATAGGAAAAAGTTGATTTAATGTAGGGGTAACATTACAATAAGAATACGTGTGTTGCCAAGGAGATCTAAGGGTGGGTCAAATGTATTTGGGTAAATGAACACCAATTTACCCTTTGCCAATACCTTGTGCTGTCCGTCCGCGTAAATCGTTTTAGAAGAGTCATAAAATTTGTATGATTAGTCCGGCATGATAGTTTTATTTTGTTATTTCCTTTAGATCCATTTGAGTTACAAGAACTCTTCCCTCCGACGAGCTAAGTCTTATCTAGCATGCCACCGTAGCTCAAATGAGATCAAACTTTGAAATTATGGAATAACAAATATGTTGCCCAACGAATAAGCTTTCGATTTTATACTTTTCAGTTTTATGAGTTTCGTTCATCGGATAATTCGATAACGCGTTGCCATGAATAGCATTTTTTCTTAAATAACATAGTCAAATCTTTAAGACCAAGTCAGGAAGGTTTATGCATGTAACATTTTTTTTTAAACTTTATTATTATAATATTGTTAGTCTGTGATTTACAGCCCCAGCTGAATCCGCATCGCGACAAATTATAATGATTCATTTTTGTTATATCATATCATAAGTCCTTAAGTACAAGTAGCTTTGTAAAAAAGAAGCTATGGTCATATCCAGTACAAGTAAAATTTTTTTAATAATTTATTTATATTACAAGATATTGGCAAAACGACTCGCTTGATCCTCGACGACATCCAACAGCAACCCCAACTTCCTTACAAATACAACCAATTAATTAGCAAATAATGACCCCAGGCTCGAAGAAAAAAAATACTCCTAAAAATAAAAATTCTACAAAAATTAATCAGAATGAAAAATTCTCTAGTAATAACGAAAGTTTTTAAGAACAATTAAATACCGGTACAATTCCTAAAGTTATTCATACTCCAAAAGATAAGATAATGTCATATCAAGTTCAAGATGGTCTAAATCAGGCATCAGGAGTTTCTCCTTCATTAAATTCTTCTTTGGTCGAACTTAATCCGACAGATGTTTATCCAGATTCAAATGACATTAATAAAATAGTACAAGCTCTTCAACGAACTATAATTGACTATCAGAAAACCTTAATGCTCAAATATTACAAAGACAATACAACCGAAGAATTTAAAACCATAAAACGGTACATAACCCCAAGAAAATTCTTTCCAATCTTCTTCGCCTAATTTCAGAGGTTTTCCCGAAACACACTCCTTACCTGACCAACAGGGACTGCATTCCGTTAACAAATTCGACCAAAATTGCAAAATTGAAAATTGGAAAATATCATTCAATGGTTTGGAAAGCGTACACGATTTTATATTCAAGGTAGAAATATTGAAAGAACGTGCACAGTGTTCATGGGATCATTTGTTATCAAATTTTCATCTTCTGTTAGAAGGTAAAGCAGATAAATGGTTTTGGCTGTTTTCGAAACAAAACCCAGATTTCTCTTATCAGGTTTTCAAGAAAGCATTAATAAGAGAATTCAGTCATATAGAAAATGACCATGACAAACTTATAAGAATGCTAGAACGGCGTCAAGGGCAAAAAGAATCTTTTGATGATTTCTTCACGGCCTTGATAACAATGAATTCTCGTTTAAATGAACCTATGAGTGATAAAAAACTTATTGAACTCATTAAAAATAATGCAAAAGAATCTTTAGGGTTTTTATTATTCGCATATGATGATATTGATATACAAAAACTTCGCGAAGTTGCAAGACAAGCAGAAAAGCATTTAATGCATCAAAGCTCAACTACTTACAGGACTAAGGGTTGTGTAAACGAAATAAATGACATTGATGAAAGTGTTTATGAAAATAGACTTGATAATAATGACAATTTTTCGCCGCATTCGCCCACAATCGTAAAGTGGATAAAGTTGATACCACCAAGTATCAGTGTTGGAATTGCGATGTTATGGGACATTCTTTCTTTGAATGCCCTTAAGAGCAACGCAATCTGAATTGAGTTCCGATCTACAGCCCTCTATGAGCGGTCGTGTGTGTGAGTGATGGAAATACCAGCCAAATACCCCCAGTTCAATAATAATTAATCTAACAAAAATATCCAGTTGTGCTAATCTTATTGCCCCTTTCGAAAAAAAATAAATAATAAATCCAATAATCTAATAGTTACAAACAAAAATAAAAATTCAACTATGTACATATATAGTCGCGCCGAGTAATTAAAAAATAAAAAAAAAAAATAGCCCAAATCAACATTACAGTGCAGGTGCCAGTACCTAGTGCCAAACAAAATCCAACAAAAAACCATATAAAACCAACAACAAAAAATAAGTGCACTGATGCGAAGACGATGATGCAGCAGCATACACCATAGCAAACCGGTAAATTTTCCTATCTCTCCTTCCCACATCTCTTGCAGTGCTTTGGCTTCGTAATTGCATGCAGAGTATGAGTATGTATATCATCTTATACAAAGCTTGTAATTGATTAAGCCAAAGCATATCAGATAAATTGCTGTTATTATTTTTGGGTTTCCAGGGGCGATCAATACATACTATTAAGGCATAACACTGATAGTGTTTTGTATTGTGAAGTTTTATTGGGGCCCAAACTCAATATCAGCATAGATAACTGTCTGATTTGTTTTTTTACGTTTGTTTTTTCGTAATGGTAGGTGAATTTAGGGTCGATATTAGCTAAATTCGGGGGCTGAGAAAGAATTTCTGTGCTGTGTACGTACATACTGTAAAAAACAGGCCAGCAGTCTTGGCACTAAGTGAAACCCAGGTAGGTGAAAATTCTGATTACTCCGAATTTAGCCTACCTGTGTATAGCTTAGCGCCTTTATTTTTCCTACACCATGGTCTCGCAATATATGTACGTAATGATGTGGCTTGCCACCAAATCACAGTTAAAGAAAAAATCCCAAAGAGAACCGTTTGGCAATACGAGAAAGCCAACTGGGACGGTCTCAATAATTCCTCGATAGTAATGTTGACGCCAGTGCAGATATGATTATAAACTTGATTCTTTGTGGAATGAGAAATTTTATCCCGAATAGGGTGAAATCTATCAAACCCAAAGAAATATCATGGTTTGATTCGAGCTGTAAAGAGGTTATTAGGGTTAGAGAAGTAAGCTTCCGATGTTATAAAGCTAGAAAGACCTGTAACGTTCATATTCTTAGAACCAAATTTTTACATGATCAAAAAATACGGCAAAAAATACTACAATGTCCCAAAGGTAGTAAACATTTTTGGTCATTTGTAAAAAACATACGAAATACCATCTCGTCCTCGGTTCCAACGCTCGTCTACAATGATACTCCTTTTGTCAGCTCGCAAGATAAAGCCAATTTGCTTGCAGCACAGTTTGCTGTTAATTCGACGCTGCCAGAAAGTGTTATGACTCCTCCTGTACTTGAGAGCGTAAATGATTTTATGGGAAAAATCTTCTTTCGCACTCATGCAGTTGCTAGAGTTCTAAAGGATCTCGATGTACACAAATCCGCTGGCCCGGATAGTATCCCTCCCATTGTTCTGAAGAGGTGTTCTTCAACGCTGGCAAAACCACTGCGTAAGCTTTTCCATCTGTCCTACTCTACTGGTCTCTTTCCGACTGGATGGAAAACAGCATTTGTGCAGCCTGTCCCTTAAACAGGCGTATCTTCTTCAAGCTCTAACTATCGACCAATTGCACTTACGTCGCTTCTTTCCAAGTTCATGGAAACGCTGATTAATTTCCAGCTCAAGAAATATCTCGAGGAACGAAAGCTTCTTAATGACCGGCAGTACGGCTTTCGTAGCAATAGGTCCACTGGTGATCTGATGGTATATCTTACCGAACGGTGGAACAAATCTTTACAGCGTTTTGGAAAAAGTAAGATTATTGCACTTGATATTTCAAAAGCGTTTGATAGAGTTTGGCACCAAGCTCTCTTATCGAAAATGCGCGCATTTGGTTTGGATGAACCTCTTCTTCGTTGGATTAGAAATTACCTTTCGGACCGTTCAATACAAGTCGTATTGGACGGTTTCAATTCTGAAATCCACAAAATAAATGCTGGTGTGCCCCAGGGCTCCGTTTTGTCTCCGACTCTCTTCCTTATTTTTGTAAATGATCTTTTGTCTGAAACTTCTAATCCATTAAACTGTTTTGCTGACGATAGTACCCTCAGCTTCTCATATTCGTTTACAGATTCTCATCCATGTCTTTCGGATGTGGAACTTGAACGGCAGCGTATGATAAGCTCATTAAGTTCTGATCTCGACAGCATTGTCCAATGGGGAATCAAAAACCGCGTAGAATTAATGCTTCTAAAACTCAATGTTGTCTCCTGTCGTTAAAGCAAAACCCACCCCCAAGGCCGCTATCCATGGGCGGCACTTGCATCGAGGAAACCGCACAGCTCTCAGTTCTCGGTATGTGTGTCACAAGACCACCTTTTGTGGAATGACCACATATTTGATGTCGCCAAAAACGCTGCTAAGTGTTTAGGGTTTATCCGTAGATGCTAGAAGTTTTTTTCCCCTTCTGATCTGGCTGTGATCTACAAAGCCTTTATTCGTCCAAAACTTGAGTACAATTCTCATGTTTGGGCAGGAGCTCCAAAAACTCACTTGAGTTTGTTGGACACAATTCAAAAGAGAGCTTAAATGATAGGCGAAAGATCTATAACAGAAACAATTACATCTCTCGAACACCGTAATGTTTCGTGTCTTTCTCTATTTTATCGCTATTATTATAATCAGTGTTCTAGTGGAATAGCCAGTTGCATTCCTCCCCCTAAAAAATTCAACCGTAATACTCGCGCTTCTAGGAATGCCCATCAGTTCGCCCTTAAGCCCAACTTCGAACGTACTGTAATGTACAGAGATTCTTTCTTCAGTGGCACCACACGAATGTGGAATGCTTTACTTGACTCGACTTTCCCCTCCTATTTCGATGTGCAAACGTTCAAAACCAATGTGCCTCGGTATCTCCTTCTAACCCCTTTTGCGCGCGTGGAATAAAAAAAAAAAAATCTGTTTTGCTACAAATGTGGCTACAGTTACATGTAAGAAGCATTTGGTGGGAAACCGATTGATGGGCGAGATGGCTAATTCTATTGGCAATAAATTTGATGCGCAAAACCAAAAAGATAAAATAACTATATTGAAAAGAGCATCTAACATTTTAGATACACCTTTAGACATTAAACCATTTTATATTGATTTGCACCAAAGGAAATTAAATTATTCAAAAGCTCGTTCTAGAATCTTTAAGGCTGAACCATCCAAACAAATTTTGAAGGCGAGAGAAAGATTTAGGAAACGAAAGAATTTCCGTTCAGCTATAGAATCGACACAAATATGTACGGATACTGACGCACGACCTTTCATCAGTATTCGTATCGGTACCGAAACAATATTGTCACTTCTTGATTCCGGTGCATCAGTCAGTGCCTTAGGTAGAGAAAATTTAGAGTTCATAGAGCGCAATCAGATTAAGATAGAGAAAGTGCAATCTTCTATCAGTACTGCTGATGGTTCCAAACAGAATATCGTTGGTTATTGTCGAATTCCTGTGACTTTTAACCAGATTTCAAAAGAAGTTTTATTCTATGTTGTCCCGTCGTTGCGAAAAAAAGTTTATTTAGGCATAAACTTCTGGAGAGATTTTCAAATAGCCCCTAATATTATATCCGAAATATGCCTTGACAGTAATTCTGCTTCAACCCTGTCTAAATTACATAAATTCGACCAATGTCAAAAATATGAACTTGACAAATTAGTACGAAGTTTTCCATCTTTTGCCAATCAAGGTTTAGGACGTACACATTTAATAACGCATTCAATCGATACTGGTGATAGGCCTCCCATCAAATCAAAATATTATCCGCTTTCACCACCAAGACAAGAAGAGGCATTCAAACAAATTAAAGAAATGCTAAAATTAAAAGTAATAGAACCGAGTGATAGTCCATTGTCTAGTCCGATTGTTCTTTTTAATAAAGGAGATAAGGTGAAATGGCAGGTTAGCTTGGTGGAGCTTGAAGCTTCAGGCTTTTGATTTCACTATTGAACACAGGAAGGGATCACTTAATGTAGTACCTGATGCCCTGTCGAGAATTGATATGGAAGAACTCGTTGTAGGGGACATTCCATCTGAGATTGATTTGAATTCTCCAAAATTCGAAAGTGAAGAATACAGGGATTCACGGGAAGAAATTCAATCCAATTGTGAAATTCTTCCCAATTTATTCGTCTCTGAGAATTTCATTTACAAAAGAACAAAGTTTAGAGAAGGAAGTGTCGATGAAGAAGACCATCTGTGGATGCTTTGGCTTCCCAAGGGTTTGACTGGAAGAGTAATTGAAGATGTGCATCTTTCCGCAACGACATGTCATGGCGGATATGCCAAAACACTTTTTCGTATTCGTCAAAAATACTTTTGGCCAAACATAGCACGTGATGTTAAAGCGTTTATAGATTGTTGCGACATGTGTAAGGAAGTAAAAGCCACCAATAAAATTCTCCGCCCGGTCATGGGAAACCAAATTGTCACGGAACGGCCTTTCCAAAGGCTATACGTGGATTTCCTTGGTCCATATCCGAGGACCAAAAATGGAAACTCAGTTATCTTCATATTTATCGATCACTTTTATAAATTTCTCTTTCTTAAGGCAATGAAAAAGGCAACGTCCTTGAATGTATGTAATTACTTGCAGTCCGAAGTATTTAACCTCGTTGGTGTTCCACAGTATTTTCACAGTGATAATGGTCGGCAATTTCTCTCCAAAGATTTCACTGCCTTTTTAAATGCTTTTGGATTTCAGCACATAACAACAGGATTGTATTCCACACAAGCTAATGTGTCTGAAAGAGCTAACCGAGAAATAGTTGCGAAATTACGTTGTTTTATTGGACGAGACCACACTAAGTGGGATGAATATCTGTCACAAATAACAGCTATACTGAGAAGTGCCATAAAGTGCTCTCCGTATTTTTCTACATTTGGTCAAAATATGATACAACATGGATCGGCTTATAGTATCCTAAACAAAATTAAATGTATGCAAGAGCCCTCTATTAACATTTTGACCAGTTCAGACAGACTAAATAATTTACGATTAAATATCGCAACAAAATTGGACTAAGCTCATTTAAGATCAGTCAAGTTATACAATACCAGATCGAAACCTGTCATATTCAAGGTTGGACAAGAAGTTTACAAAAGAAATTTCGAACAGAGCAGTTTCGCTGAAGCTCGTATTGCTAAATTTTCCCATAAATTTTTAAAATGCAGAATTCGAAAAAGGGTGGGCAATAGTCTCTAGAATTAGAAAAACTCAATGGCGAATATAAAGGGAAATATCACGCCAAGGATATTAAACCTTGAAGCTTTTGCCCGGCTTTTCGTGGGTCGAGCCACACATCAAATCAGGCTCATTCCTTATCCTTTTTGTTTACTCCTTCTTTATCGCAAACAAAGCAGGTTTGTTGTGAATGAGAGTTTAGTATCTCAAAAACACTTTGCATGAAAACTACCTTCCGAAATTAAAATTCAAAAAAAAAAAAGATCAAAAGCAAAGAGAAAAATTTTAATTAAGTTTTTAAAATCGAACTGAATATTTTTCAGTCAGCGCAGAAATTTCAGTTCGAACGTTTAAATTTGAAGACAAAAAACAAAAAATTTCCTTAAAAAGTTTAAAACCAGTCAGAAAACCCAAAAAGAAAAGAATTCCCTGATGAAGAGGAATAATTCCTTGGAGTAACTTCAATCGAATTTTGATCATTAAATTGGAACTGACCAATTTCTAATTTGACTATTTCCCACGATCCCGAAGAATCAAAGAGGAAAAGTTACTAATTTTGATATATTAATTCGATTCAGTGATGGTGCGACGATTCTGCAAATAATTCTAATTTAAAATTAATTCGATTCTAAAAATAAAACTCTTCGAAAACGCTGATTAATTTTTGGAATTCTTATAACCTGCCATTCGAGAACATTTTGATTCAACTAGATATAAAGAAAAAAGGAATAATCAAGAAATACCGGACCTAATTAATCATTCATCATTTTAATCATATATTTACTTTGTTTAAATTTACTTTCATTTTTAATTTTAAATCTTAAGTTCAATTTCAATTTTATATTTTAATTTCGTTTTCAATTTTTATTGTTTAAATTCATTTTGTTTTGCATACAAAATATATATTTTAAAGTTTATGTTGTGCGGGTGTGGAACAAAATAAAATAATAAGTGAATCATTTAGCTTCAGCAGGTTCAAGATTGAATATGTGCGCACATCTTCGTCAGGAATCAATCAAGTAAGTTGCTTTGTTCTTTTTTTTAAACTAATATGAAACGCCTTCCAAAAACCATGACAGACTCTTTAATATGTTTACTATAATAGCATTATTTTAAATTCTTTTTTATACCATATCTATTAATATTAATTTTTTCCTTAAACCTTAACGTAGTTATTCAAATAAATCCGTTTTGATCCATTTTCTAATAACCTTTTATTTAAAATTGTGAATAATTGTTTAAAATGAGTTGAAATGTATGTCAGATTGTTTCAAAAGAATGATGAATTAAGTCTAAGTATTTTTTTGGGGAATTGCTTAGGATGTCCAAGAGGCAAGCGAAATAGGAAAAAGTTGATTTAATGTAGGGGTAACATTACAATAAGAATACGTGTGTTGCCAAGGAGATCTAAGGGTGGGTCAAATGTATTCGGATAAATGAACACCAATTTA
This sequence comes from Melangyna quadrimaculata, assembly GCA_949320155.1. NCBI lineage: Eukaryota > Metazoa > Arthropoda > Insecta > Diptera > Syrphidae > Melangyna > Melangyna quadrimaculata. The sequence continues at coordinate 322,666,797 of OX439483.1, forward strand.
CCCTTTGCCAATACCTTGTGCTGTCCGTCCGCGTAAATCGTTTTAGAAGAGTCATAAAATTTGTATGATTAGTCCGGCATGATAGTTTTATTTTGTTATTTCCTTTAGATCCATTTGAGTTAAAAGAACTCTCCCCTCCGACGAGCTAAGTCTTATCTAGCATGCCACCGTAGCTCAAATGAGATCAAACTTTGAAATTATGGAATAACAAATATGTTGCCGAACGAATAAGCTTTCGATTTTATACTTTTCAGTTTTATGAGTTTCGTTCATCGGATAATTCGATAACGCGTTGCCATGAATAGCATTTTTTCTTAAATAACATAGTCAAATCTTTAAGACCAAGTCAGGAAGGTTTATGCATGTAACATTTTTATTTTAAACTTTATTATTATAATATTGTTAGTCTGTGATTTACAGCCCCAGCTGAATCCGCATCACGACAAATTATAATGATTCATTTTTGTTATATCATATCATAAGTCCTTAAGTACAAGTAGCTTTGTAAAAAAGAAGCTATGGTCATATCCAGTTCAAGTAAATTTTTTTTAATAATTTATTTATATTACAAGATATTGGCAAAACGACTCGCTTGATCCTTGACGACATCTAACAGCAACCCCAACTTCCTTACAAATACAACCAATTAATTAGCAAATAATGACCCCAGGCTCGAAGAAAAAAAATACTCCTAAAAATAAAAATTCTACAAAAATTAATCAGAATGAAAAATTCTCTAGTAATAACGAAAGTTTTTAAGAACAATTAAATACCGGTACAATTCCTAAAGTTATTCATACTCCAAAAGATAAGATAATGTCATATCAAGTTCAAGATGGTCTAAATCAGGCATCAGGAGTTTCTCCTTCATTAAATTCTTCTTTGGTCGAACTTAATCCGACAGATGTTTATCCAGATTCAAATGACATTAATAAAATAGTACAAGCTCTTCAACGAACTATAATTGACTATCAGTAAACCTTAATGCTCAAATATTTCAAAGACAATATAACCGATGAATTTAAAACCATAAAACGGTACATAACCCCAAGAAAATTCTTTCCAATCTTCTTCGCCTGATTTCAGAGGTTTTCCCGAAACACACTCCTTACCTGACCAACAGGGACTGCATTCCGTTAACAAATTCGACCAAAATTGCGAAATTGAAAATTGGAAAATATCATTCAATGGTTTGGAAAGCGTACACGATTTTATATTCAAGGTAGAAACATTGAAAGAACGTGCACAGTGTTCATGGGATCATTTGTTATCAAATTTTCATCTTCTGTTAGAAGGTAAAGCAGAAAAATGGTTTTGGCTGTTTTCGAAACAAAACCCAGATTGCTCTTATCAGGTTTTCAAGAAAGCATTAATAAGAGAATTCAGTCATATAGAAAATGACCATGACAAACTTATAAGAATGCTAGAACGGCGTCAAGGGCAAAAAGAATCTTTTGATGATTTCTTCACGGCCTTGATAACAATGAATTCTCGTTTAAAGAACCTATGAGTGATAAAAAACTTATTGAACTCATTAAAAATAATGCAAAACAATTCTTACGGTTTTTATTATTCGCATATGATGATATTGATATACAAAAACTTCGCGAAGTTGCAAGACAAGCAGAAAAGCATTTAATGCATCAAAGCTCAACAACTTACAGGACTAAGGGTTGTGTAAACGAAATAAATGACATTGATGAAAGTGTTTATGAAAATAGACTTGATAATAATGACAATTTTTCTATAGCCGCATTCGCCCACAATCGTAAAGTGGATAAAGTTGATACCACCAAGTATCAGTGTTGGAATTGCGATGTTATGGGACATTCTTTCTTTGAATGCCCTCAAGAGCAACGCAATCTGAATTGAGTTCCGATCTACAGCCCTCTATGAGCGGTCGTGTGTGTGAGTGATGGAAATACCAGCCAAATACCCCCAGTTCAATAATAATTAATCTAACAAAAATATCCAGTTGTGCTAATCTAATTGCCCCTTTCGAAAAAAAATAAATAATAAATCCAATAATCTAATAGTTACAAATAAAAATAAAAATTCAACTATGTACATATATAGTCGCGCCGAGTAATTAAAAAATAAAAAAAAAAAAATAGCCCAAATCACCATTACAGTGCAGGTGCCAGTACCTAGTGCCAAACAAAATCCAACAAAAAACCATACAAAAACCAACAACAAAAAATAAGTGCACTGATGCGAAGACGATGACGCAGCAGCATACACCATAGCAAACCGGTAAGTTTTCCTATCTCTCCTTCGCACATCTCTTACAGTGCTTTGGCTTCGTCATTGCATGCAGAGTATGAGTATGTATATCATCTTATACAAAGCTTGTAATTGATTAAGCCAAAGCATATCAGATAAATTGCTGTTATTGTTTTTGGGTTTCCAGGGGCGATCAATACATACTATTAAGGCATAACACTGATAGTGTTTTGTATTGTGAAGTTTTATTGGGGCCCAAACTCAATATCAGCATAGATAACTGTCTGATTTGGTTTTTTACGTTTGTTTTTTGTAATGGTAGGTGAATTTAGGGTCGATATTAGCTAAATTCGGGGGCTGAGAAAGAATTTCTGTGCTGTGTACGTACATACTGTAAAAAACAGGCCAGCAGTCTTGGCACTAAGTGAAACCCAGGTAGGTGAAAATTCTGATTACTCCGAATTTAGCCTACCTGCGTATAGCTTAGCGCCTTTATTTTTCCTACACCATGGTTTCGCAATATATGTACGTAATGATGTGGCTTATCAGCTTCAACCACAATATGGCCCTTGTTTAAATACAAACTTTAACTTCATGTGGTTAAAATTCACCGTCAATAAGTTTCATTTATCGTAGCCGAAGTTTGGATAGTAATTCGACTTCTAACGAATTCGATGCGCTGTCCGATTCAATCCTGAGAATTGTTTGCCATTATCCGCACTGTGAAATCGTTGTTACGGGCGATTTCAATGTACACAATTCTTCGTGGCTGCGCTATTCTGGTCAGACAACACCCGAAGGAAGGTATGTCGAGATTTTTGCTGAGTTAAACCACCTGACTCAGCTTGTTGACGAGGCTACTCGGATTCCTGACGTTGCAGGTCAAATCGCCAACACTCTAGACTTGTTCCTTACCTCTGACCCTAATAAATACACTATTAGTATATTATCTCCTCTAGGCTCATCAGACCATTGTGTTCTCGTGCCACCAAATCACAGTTAAAGAAAAAATCCCAAAGAGAACCGTTTGGCAATACGAGAAAGCCAACTGGGACGGTCTCAATAATTTCGGTCTCAATAATTCCTCGATAGTGATGTTGACGCCAGTGCAGATATGATTATAAACTTGATTCTTTGTGGAATGAGAAATTTTATCCCGAATAGGGTGAAATCTATCAAACCCAAAGAAAACTCATGGTTTGATTCGAGCTGTAAAGAGGTTTTTAGGGTTAGAGAAGTAAGCTTCCGATGTTATAAAGGTAGAAAGACCTGTAACGTTCATATTCTTAGAACCAAATTTTTACATGATCAAAAAATACGGCAAAAAATACTACAATGTCCCAAAGGTAGTAAACATTTTTGGTCATTTGTAAAAAACATACGAAATACCATCTCGTCCTCGATTCCAACGCTCGTCTACAATGATACTCCTTTTGTCAGCTCGCAAGATAAAGCCAATTTGCTTGCAGCACAGTTTGCTGTTAATTCGACGCTGCCAGAAAGTGTTATGACTCCTCCTGTACTTGAGAGCGTAAATGATTTTATGGGAAAAATCTTCTTTCGCACTCATGCAGTTGCTAGAGTTCTAAAGGATCTCGATGTACACAAATCCGCTGGCCCGGATAGTATCCCTCCCATTGTTCTGTTCAACGCTGGCAAAACCACTGCGTAAGCTTTTCCATCTGTCCTACTCTACTGGTCTCTTTCCGACTGGATGGAAAACAGCATTTGTGCAGCCTGTCCCTTAAACAGGCGTATCTTCTTCAAGCTCTAACTATCGACCAATTGCACTTACGTCCCTTCTTTCCAAGTTCATGGAAACGCTGATTAATTTCCAGCTCAAGAAATATCTCGAGGAACGAAAGCTTCTTAATGACCGGCAGTACGGCTTTCGTAGCAATAGGTCCACTGGTGATCTGATGGTATATCTCACCGAACAGTGGAACAATCTTTACAGCGTTTTGGAGAAAGTAAGATTATTGCACTTGATATTTCAAAAGCGTTTGATAGAGTTTGGCACCAAGCTCTCTTATCGAAAATGCGCGCATTTGGTTTGGATGAACCTCTTCTTCGTTGGATTAGAAATTACCTTTCGGACCGTTCAATACAAGTCGTATTGGACGGTTTCAATTCTGAAATCCACAAAATAAATGCTGGTGTGCCCCAGGGCTCCGTTTTGTCTCCGACTCTCTTCCTTATTTTTGTAAATGATCTTTTGTCTGAAACTTCTAATCCATTAAACTGTTTTGCTGACGATAGTACCCTCAGCTTCTCATATTCGTTTACAGATTCTCATCCATGTCCTTCGGATGTGGAACTTGAACGGCAGCGTATGATAAACTCATTAAGTTCTGATCTCGACAGCATTGTCCAATGGGGAATCAAAAACCGCGTAGAATTTAATGCTTCTAAAACTCAATGTTGTCTCCTGTCGTTAAAGCGAAACCCACCCCCAAGGCCGCTGTCCATGGGCGGCACTTGCATCGAGGAAACCGAACAGCTCTCAGTTCTCGGTATGTGTGTCACAAGACCACCTTTTGTGGAATGACCACATATTTGATGTCGCCAAAAACGCTGCTAAGTGTTTAGGGTTTATCTGTAGGTGCTAGAAGTTTTATTCCCCTTCTGATCTGATTGTGATCTACAAAGCCTTTATTCGTCCAAAACTTGAGTACAATTCTCATGTTTGGGCAGGAGCTCCAAAAACTCACTTGAGTTTGTTGGACACAATTCAAAAGAGAGCTTAAATGATAGGCGAAAGATCTATAACAGAAACAATTACATCTCTCGAACACCGTAATGTTTCGTGTCTTTCTCTATTTTATCGCTATTATTATAATCAGTGTTCTAGTGAAATAGCCAGTTGCATTCCTCCCCCTAAAAATTCAACCGTAATACTCGCGCTTCTAGGAATTCCCATCAGTTCACCCTTGAGCCCAACTTCGGACGTACTGTAATGTACAGAGATTCTTTCTTCACTGGCACCACACGAATGTGGAATGCTTTACCTGACTCGACTTTCCCCTCCTATTTCGATGTGCAAACGTTCAAAACCAATGTGCCTGTTTTCTGTTTTGCTACAAATGTGACTACAGTGACATGTAAGAAGCATTTGGTGGGAAACCGATTGATGGGCGAGATGGCTAATTCTATTGGCAATAAATTTGATGCGCCAAACCAAAAAGATAATATAACTTTATTGAAAAGAACATCTAAAATTTTAGATACGCCTTTAGACATTAAACCATTTTATATTGATTTGCACCAAAGGAAATTAAATTATTCAAATGCTCGTTCTAGAATCTTTAAGGCCGAACCATCCAAACAAATTTTGAAGGCGAGAGAAAGATTTAGGAAACGAAAGAATTTCCGTTCAGCTATAAAATCGACACAAATATGTACGGATACTGATGCACGACCTTTCATCAGTATTCGTATTCGGAAGTGTCGATGAAGAAGACCATCTGTGGATGCTTTGGCTTCCCAAGGGTTTGACTGGAAGAGTAATTGAAGATGCGCATCTTTCCGCAACGACATGTCATGGCGGATATGCCAAAACACTTTTTCGTATTCGTCAAAAATACTTTTGGCCAAACATGGCACGTGATGTTAAAGCGTTTATAGATTGTTGCGACATGTGTAAGGAAGTAAAAGCCACCAATAAAATTCTCCGCCCGGTCATGGGAAACCAAATTGTCAAGGAACGGCCTTTCCAAAGGCTATACGTGGATTTCCTTGGTCCATATCCGAGGACCAAAAATGGAAACTCAGTTATCTTCATATTTATCGATCACTTTTATAAATTTCTCTTTCTTAAGGCAATGAAAAAGGCAACGTCCTTGAATGTATGTAATTACTTGCAGTCCGAAGTATTTAACCTCGTTGGTGTTCCACAGTATTTTCACAGTGATAATGGTCGGCAATTTCTCTCCAAAGATTTCACTGCCTTTTTAAATGCTTATGGATTTCAGCACATAACAACAGGATTGTATTCCCCACAAGCTAATGTGTCTGAAAGAGCTAACCGAGAAATAGTTGCGAAATTACGTTGTTTTATTGGACGAGACCACACTAAGTGGGATGAATATCTGTCACAAATAACAGCTATACTGAGAAGTGCCATAAAGTGCTCTCCGTATTTTTCTACATTTGGTCAAAATATGATACAACATGGATCGGCTTATAGTATCCTAAACAAAATTAAATGTATGCAAGAGCCCTCTATTAACATTTTGACCAGTTCAGACAGACTAAATAATTTACGATTAAATATCGCAACAAAATTGGACTAAGCTCATTTAATATCAGCCAAGTTATACAATACCAGATCGAAACCTGTCATATTCAAGGTTGGACAAGAAGTTTACAAAAGAAATTTCGAACAGAGCAGTTTCGCTGAAGCTCGTATTGCTAAATTTTCCCATAAATTTTTAAAATGCAGAATTCGAAAAAGGGTGGGCAATAGTCTCTATGAATTAGAAAAACTCAATGGCGAATATAAAGGGAAATATCACGCCAAGGATATTAAACCTTGAAGCTTTTGCCCGGCTTTTCGTGGGTCGAGCCACACATCAAATCAGGCTCATTCCTTATCCTTTTTGTTTACTCCTTCTCTATCGCAAACAAAGCAGGTTTGTTGTGAATGAGAGTTTAGTATCTCAAAAACACTTTGCATGAAAACTACCTTCCGAAATTAAAATTCAAAAAAAAAAAAAAGATCAAAAGCAAAGAGAAAAATTTTAATTAAGTTTTTAAAATCGAACTGAATATTTTTCAGTCAGCGCAGAAATTTCAGTTCGAACGTTTAAATTTGAAGACAAAAAAAAAATGTCCTTAAAAAGTTTTAAACCAGTCAGAAAACCCAAAAAGAAAAGAATTCCCTGATGAAGAGGAATAATTCCTTGGAGTAACTTCAATCGAATTTTGATCATTAAATTGGAACTGACCAATTTCTAATTTGACTATTTCCCACGATCCCGAAGAATCAAAGAGGAAAAGTTACTAATTTTGAGGCCAATGAGACGAAGATATATTAATTCGATTCAGTGATGGTGCGACGATTCTGCAAATAATTCTAATTTAAAAATAATTCGATTCTAAAAATAAAACTCTTTGAAAACGCTGATTAATTTTTGGAATTCTTATAATCTGCCATTCGAAAACATTTTGATTCAACTAGATATAAAGAAAAAAGGAATAATCAAGAAATACCGGACCTAATTAATCATTCATCATTTTAATCATATATTTACTTTGTTTAAATTTACTTTCATTTTTAATTTTAAATCTTAAGTTCAATTTCAATTTTATATTTTAATTTCGTTTTCAATTTTTATTGTTTAAATTCATTTTGTTTTGCATACAAAATATATATTTTAAAGTTTATGTTGTGCGGGTGTGGAACAAAATAAAATAATAAGTGAATCATTTAGCTTCAGCAGGTTCAAGATTGAATATGTGCGCACATCTTCGTCAGGAATCAATCAAGTAAGTTGCTTTGTTCTTTTTTTTAAACTAATATGAAACGCCTTCCAAAAACCATGACAGACTCTTTAATATGTTTACTACAATAGCATTATTTTAAATTCTTTTTTATACAATATCTATTAATATTAATTTTTTCCTTAAACCTTAACGTAGTTATTCAAATAAATCCGTTTTGATCCATTTTCTAATAACCTTTTATTTAAAATTGTGAATAATTGTTTAAAATGAGTTGAAATGTATGTCAGATTGTTTCAAAAGAATGATGAATCAAGTCTAAGTATTTTTTTGGGGAATTGCTTAGGATGTCCAAGAGGCAAGCGAAATAGGAAAAAGTTGATTTAATGTAGGGGTAACATTACAATAAGAATACGTGTGTTGCCAAGGAGATCTAAGGGTGGGTCAAATGTATTTGGATAAATGAACACCAATTTACCCTTTGCCAATACCTTGTGCTGTCCGTCCGCGTAAATCGTTTTAGAAGAGTCATAAAATTTGTATGATTAGTCCGGCATGATAGTTTTATTTTGTTATTTCCTTTAGATCCATTTGAGTTACAAGAACTCTCCCCTCCGACGAGCTAAGTCTTATCTAGCATGCCACCGTAGCTCAAATGAGATCAAACTTTGAAATTATGGAATAACAAATATGTTGCCGAACGAATAAGCTTTCGATTTTATACTTTTCAGTTTTATGAGTTTCGTTCATCGGATAATTCGATAACGCGTTGCCATGAATAGCATTTTTTCTTAAATAACATAGTCAAATCTTTAAGACCAAGTCAGGAAGGTTTATGCATGTAACATTTTTTTTTTTTTTTTTTTTAAACTTTATTATTATAATATTGTTAGTCTGTGATTTACAGCCCCAGCTGAATCCGCATCGCGACAAATTATAATGATTCATTTTTGTTATATCATATCATAAGTCCTTAAGTACAAGTAGCTTTGTAAAAAAGAAGCTATGGTCATATCCAGTTCAAGTAAAATTTTTTTAATAATTTATTTATATTACAAGATATTGGCAAAACGACTCGCTTGATCCTCGACGACATCCAACAGCAACCCCAACTTCCTTACAAATACAACCAATTAATTAGCAAATAATGACCCCAGGCTCGAAGAAAAAATATACTCCTAAAAATAAAAATTCTACAAAAATTAATCAGAATGAAAAATTCTCTAGTAATAACGAAAGTTTTTAAGAACAATTAAATACCGGTACAATTCCTAAAGTTATTCATACTCCAAAAGATAAGATAATGTCATATCAAGTTCAAGATGGTCTAAATCAGGCATCAGGAGTTTCTCCTTCATTAAATTCTTCTTTGGTCGAACTTAATCCGACAGATGTTTATCCAGATTCAAATGACATTAATAAAATAGTACAAGCTCTTCAACGAATTATAATTGACTATCAGAAAACCTTAATGCTCAAATATTTCAAAGACAATATAACCGATGAATTTAAAACCATAAAACGGTACATAACCCCAAGAAAATTCTTTCCAATCTTCTTCGCCTAATTTCAGAGGTTTTCCCGAAACACACTCCTTACCTGACCAACAGGGACTGCATTCCGTTAACAAATTCGACCAAAATTGAAAATTGGAAAATATCATTCAATGGTTTGGAAAGCGTACACGATTTTATATTCAAGGTAGAAACATTGAAAGAACGTGCACAGTGTTCATGGGATCATTTGTTAACAAATTTTCATCTTCTGTTAGAAGGTAAAGCAGAAAAATGGTTTTGGCTGTTTTCGAAACAAAACCCAGATTTCTCTTATCAGGTTTTCAAGAAAGCATTAATAAGAGAATTCAGTCATATAGAAAATGACCATGACAAACTTATAAGAATGCAAGAACGGCGTCAAGGGCAAAAAGAATCTTTTGATGATTTCTTCACGGCCTTGATAATAATGAATTCTCGTTTAAATGAACCTATGAGTGATAAAAAACTTATAGAACTCATTAAAAATAATGCAAAACAATCTTTAGGGTTTTTATTATTCGCATATGATGATATTGATATACAAAAACTTCGCGAAGTTGCAAGACAAGCAGAAAAGCATTTAATGCATCAAAGCTCAACCACTTACAGGACTAAGGGTTGTGTAAACGAAATAAATGACATTGATGAAAGTGTTTATGAAAATAGACTTCATAATAATGACAATTTTTCTATAGCCGCATTCGCCCACAATCGTAAAGTGGATAAAGTTGATACCACCAAGTATCAGTGTTGGAATTGCGATGTTATGGGACATTCTTTCTTTGAATGCCCTCAAGAGCAACGCAATCTGAATTGAGTTCCGAGCTACAGCCCTCTATGAGCGGTCGTGTGTGTGAGTGATGGAAATACCAGCCAAATACCCCCAGTTCAATAATAATTAATCTAACAAAAATATTCAGTTGTGCTAATCTAATTGCCCCTTTCGAAAAAAAATAAATAATAAATCCAATAATCTAATAGTTACAAATAAAAATAAAAATTCAACTATGTACATATATAGTCGCGCCGAGTAATAAAAAAATAAAAAAAAAATTGCCCAAATCAACATTACAGTGCAGGTACCAGTACCTAGTGCCAAACAAAATCCAACAAAAAACCATA